>JAKTQN010000007.1:0-600000 GCA_030558845.1 Kodamaea laetipori | reverse complement strand
CGTCTTGCTTTATCGTCGAGTAGCTCACCGTTGTGCTCAACGTCTACCCTGAGATCCGGGTGGTATAGTTTGACATACTGGATATATTTTGATTTGATCCTCGAATTCCAGTCGTTTTGGGGTAGATTATAGTCTTCGGGAGAGACTGCGAAAATCTCAAAGGGAGTCGGTTGTTTCTTGGTTGGCCAGGGGGGGAGGGTGCTTGGGCCGGAACTGGCGAATCTCTTGAAGGAAAGCGTTCTGAGTTTAAGCATTCTCCTGAGTTTTGTTAATTGTTTTGCGCTACCGGTCATACAAAATAGAGGATTATAGTAGATTAAGAGTGTATTTAGAGTATATTTAGAGTATATTAAGAGTGATATTCAGAGTGAGTACAATATAGTAGGGTGATACCATTAATTTGGAGAGTATAAAAGTGTAGAGTTTTATTGTGACTTGGTAGATACGTAGTTTTGAGGTGAATTAAGAGGTTTGACAGGTGAATAAGTTTAGTGGTTTTACAGGCGAATTAAGTTGTTTGATTGGTTGATATTGACTTTTTAGTGGGGAAGGGGTGGGATGATTTAGATGGGAAGAAACGGGGAGTTGAGAGGCATTATTTAAATTGAAGTATGACTAGATGATTGGAAAATAAATAGGTTATTGTTTAATTAATTGAAATGAATAGATATTAAAAATTATCCAGAGGAGTATAATGAAAGAAGGTGAAATTGTAAAATACCAAAATATTTTAAAGGTTCCTCTAAAGCTCAGCACAATTGGTGGATGACATTGTGAGATCAATTTTAACTCAATTCTAAGGTACTAATAATTTTGGAACATTTAGATTTAAACTGTCTCTAATTTGCTCTTACTAAAGTAGAATTTACTCTATCTAAAGTAGAATTTACTCCATCTAAAGTAGAATTTGCTGTAATTAAAGTAGAACTTGCTCTACAAAAGTAGAACTTGCTCTATCTAAAGTAGATTCTACTCTAACTAAAGTAGAGTTAATTTAAAAAATTGATAATTATTAATTAAATAGTATAAAACTTGAAAGTATTGGTATCACTAAAAATCTTTAGCTTTAAGATTCATAGAATTTTGCCATTATTTCCAGCATTTTATAAAAATCAAGCAAAAACATATGACAGTTGCTGGAAAAGGTAGTGGCAGGAACGAGACATGAGTACAATTCTAAGGTGCGGAGTGAATTATACTCAAGGTATAAACTCTTTGTCAAGTAATGCGACGAGAGCAGAGGTGACGCAGGAATGGTCGTAGACCTGAGTACTTTTGTTAAGTAGGCAGAATTGATTTGCAGTTTTCTGAGTAGTTCTGAGTGTAAGGTATAGTTAGAATTTTATTGTTCTTGAATCTGAAAGGTTGCAAAAATTGAATATTTGCCTGTTAGGTTGAGAATGTGATAAGGTTGTCAAGAATGAAGTTGCAATTTCAGAAAGGCAGCAATAGTTGCAAATAATTTGTATTTATGTCTCCTTGGTTTGAGATATTTCTGAAATCGTGAGGTTGTATTGATTTCATTTCAATGATTTGGGTGGTTGACATTTTTATATCAAATAAATATGACTTGGTTGGCAATGTAAATGGATTATTCTGATTTGTTGGCTTTGGAACTAATGGATTTTCCAACTAATGGCTTTGTTATGGCTTTGGCAAATGGCTTCGCCAACTAATGGCTTTGGCAGCTAATGGATTTTCCAACTCATGGCTCCGCCAACTAATGGCTTTGGCAGCAAATGGCTTCGCCAAAGGCTTCGCCAAGGCTGCGCCAGCTCGCTAACCCAATGACAAACAACAATCCTTATCCACCACAAACGTATCCCAATCATTCACAAACCCAAGCAAATCCACCCGCTCCGAACGGTCAAACTGCTCCTCATACAAATCACGCTTCTTCCATATCTGCGTAATAATATCCCGCACCTTCACAACATTTCCAAAATTATAAGGCTCAATCTTCTCCAAACACTCAAGAACAGTATACCTCAACAGATCCAGATCCTGCCACGACGACGAAATCTCTACACCACAAATATATACAGACCACAACAAATTAGAAATCCAGCTAAAGTTGTTCTGCATAACCAAGGTGTCCAAAATAACCAAAATAAACTTGACCAACTGCTGGGTTGAAGTCTCGTGAGGCCCGCTGTTGAGAAGACAGCACCGTAAATATAACAACGCAGTAAGACGTTTCGTTTCACAACTGAGTAAAAAGTAAAAGTCGGACCTCTCAAAGTTCTCCATGAGAAAGTCAATCTTGAGCCCCACAATCTCTGTTGTTAACTTGTTGTGGTTGATATATTCCAACAAGTTGTCAAACAAATTGATATTGAGAGCCTCAATTTGAGATTCGATTTGCAGACACATTTCCCTGTACAAAGGCTCAGTAATGGTGTTGGATTCACGCTCAAGAGAGAGATCTGTGATATCCAGAATCATGCGCAACAAGGAACGATCACATCCAGTCCACGAAACAATCTTCATTTCACCTACACCAGGCAAGTAGTCCTCCAGCTCTGAAAAATCAGCAAAGTAGTTGTTCTTGTCCTTGCAAGCTGTACGCCCCACAGTGTCCTGATAGTATAAAAACTCCAATGAGAAACTAAGCAAGGAACACTCGAGGGAATCACTAGGGTACTTGAACAGCAGCACTAAAAGCGACTTGGTGCATCTCAAGTACATGGCCCATTTCTCAGCACAATCATTAGCAAGCTCATACAAGATCATAAGTACACACGTCACCATCAGCGTGGTATCGTTGGACAATACAATACCCTCCATTGCCAACTTGCGAAAATGAACCGATTGCTCCTTCCAATATGGCATCTTCAACTGCTTGTACAAGTATATAGAACCCAAACTAAGCAACAAATAAAACATATGAGGATACAGATGACAGTACTTGACCAACGAGGGGAGGTCCAAGCCCCTCTCGATCATAAGATACTTATCCTGACCACGATACAGATGGTTAAAGTATTTGTTCTCAGCCGTTCCGATGGGGTTGAAAATAGGGTCTATAAAGTAAATGTAGTAGTTAAGTGGGTGATTAATGGTAGACAAGTCACCCAAGTTCTTCTTCACATCTATGGGTACTATCAGAGGCAGAAGCAGTTGGAACAAGGCAAAGTCTGGCGTTGTGAAGTTGACAAAGTGCAACTTTGTGTTGAGCACGTTTGAGAAAAAGACTCCATCCAAGTCATACTCTAGCTTTTTAACAGAGCTACTTTTCGACCATACACCCTGACGTCCAAAACTCTTTCCCTGCTTCTCCAAGTCCTCTTTGAACTGGAGTGTGATCTTGTAGGTGCACCTAATATCTTTATGTACGCATCTGCTACATTTTGGTTTGGCCTCGTCGCACTTGATTCGCTTAGCTTTGCACTCTTCGCATCCGAACCGCGATCTCGACTTCTTTGGCCGCGTGTTTGCCACGCTCTTTGGCCGCGACTTCACCATCTTATTGGACCCTGCGCTTTTCACCATCTTATTAGGCGTAATCTGCTGTTTAGAAACACACATCATTGTAAAGAAAAATTATACTCTCCCAAGTTAAAGCTGGGGGAATTCCGATTTCGGTTGAATTGACTATGAATCGTAAACTCTTTACATATTACTCATCTAGGGCAGGCGCATCTGTCAACTACAGTGCTGCTACGCTACCATACACGCCACTGGGCCATTACTCATCAGTACTGCCTCGCTTGGTGGATTGCGGATCGACCTTCTTGCTAAACCCAAGAAATTGACTTTGTGTCGTAAAATACCCAAAAGTCTGGGGAAACGTTAAAATGGGGTCCTCTAAGGAGGAGAAATTTTTGGTGGGAGATTAGAGAATTTAGGTAGGGAGATTAGGGAGAATTTTAGTGGAGATTAGGAGTAGAATATATTTAATCATTTGACTTTAGTGGGTTAATTTACTGGGAGGGCCGGATAAGATGAGGAAATTCGCGGGTTCAAAGGTTTTGTGTTGGGTGCCTCAGTAATGGATGCCACAAGAGATAAGCCTGTCAAGCCACACTGAGTAGAAGATGAGCCTAATTAGGTAGAAGAGCGGAGGATACGGACCGGTAATTGATAAAGGGTGTGGTTTTAACTAATTTTACTTTAGATTAACGTTATAATTCCGTTATAATTTCAGATTTCTACTGAGAGAATTTAGATGAAAAGTTTGAATAAAAGGAGAAAAATAGTGAGAGATAAAACGTGGCTCTAGATACTGGCTTAGTTTTAGTAGAGTACCTTATTAGTTATTAATAAGGAGTGTTTTGGGTGAGCTGATACTACAAGTTTGGAGTTTTGATAATGGTGAATCTGGTAGATTTAGGATCTCAAACTTTAATCTGATGATCAATATCAATCTGATTGAGAAATCTTAATATGAACTACAAGTCCGAAACTTTTAACCTGAAAATGTTAATGGATATGAGCACAAGCATATTCACGTGACTATTGAAGAGGCTTTGGATAGGCGGAGTTCATCAACTCTCGTTGTAACTCATCGAGAACTTCGCCTCTATAGAAGAACTATATCTTAAGAAACAGTTGAGATTGAATAATTTTAAACATTCAAATTTAAATTTTTTTGCTGCAATTGGTATTCTTGATAATTGATAGATTGGTTTTCCTTTAATTGATTGATTTTCAGAGTGATTGTGATATCTTAACTGTTGCTCCCAAGACTCAAAAGATTGATTGCTTCAAAGAAGGATTGCTCCAAAAGTTTGAATACTTCCAAAGAGTGATTCAAAGAAACTGCTGATTGAAATATTGGTATTCTAAACAAAATTATTAAAGATTCAAACCCCTACAATGTCACAATTATCATTCTTACTGAATGAAATTGGTCTCACCACCCTCATTCACGCGCCAAAAGATGTCTACATTATAGTAGCACTTCGTATGATCAGATTGGTCGCCTTTGGCGCGGTCTCGCTCATCCTTGCCTTATACTTGAAATCCATCGGTTTCGATGAAAACTTGATCGGTTTGTTCATGACATTGACCTTTGTTGGTGACTTGGTCACCTCGTTCTGGCTTTCGCTCATCACCGACTCGTTTGGTCGCAGAAACGTCTTGATTCTCAGCACATTGATCATGACGGCAACAGGCGCGGGTGTTTCCTTCATCCAGTCGCCCTGGTTGCTCATGGCACTCGCAACAGTTGGAATCTTGACTCCAAGTGGTGGAGAGGTGGGTCCATTCAGATCCATCGAACAAAGTGCAATTGCATCTTTGGTGCCAGCAGACCATAGATCTGATATCTACGCCTGGTACACCTTTTTGGGAACCTTTTGCTCGGCATTTGGTTCTATTATTTGTGGCTGGTTGGTTGATTACGCTCGTGACGAATGGGGGTATTCTACCACTGAGAGTTACAGAGTCACTTTTATTGGATACACTATACTTTCGTTATTGACAATTCCACTTGCCTTGGGGATTTCTTCTGGGATCGAGGTTTCAACGCCTTCTCCTGAGGAAGCACCACTTTTGGATGAACCAGTTAATGAGGAACCAGAACCTCCACGCCGTTTCAACTTGGATTCCACAACCGCAGGAATTATCATCAACCTTTCGATTCTTTTCGGTATTGACTCTTTTGCTTCTTCCTTGGTTCCATTTTCATGGCAGACATACTTTATTAAGAATAAGTTTGGAGTGAGTGCCTCGCTTCTCGGAACGATTTTCTTCACCACTGGTATTGTGAGTGCTTTTGCATCGTTACTCAGTACTTCTTTGACTAAACGTATTGGTGCTGTTTTGACCATGGTGGGTACTCATCTCCCTGCGCTGTTCTTGCTTACCATGGTTCCAATGTCGTCTTCGCTCAAGGTTACGCTTGCTATTATGATTGCAAGAAGTTCTACTCAATCTATGGATGTTGCACCCAAGCACGTTTTTCTCGCTACGTTGGTGCCAGACAGCCAGAGAACGGCTATTTTTGCGTGGGTCAATGTTGTCAAGTCGTTGGCACAGCTGTTTGGGCCTATTTGTGCTGGGTTTTTGACCAAGAGTGGAGCGCAGTGGATTAGTTTTGTGATTGCGGGATCTTTGAAGGTTTGTTATGACTTGGGGATTTTGGGTGCTTTTTGGAGGTTGGATAAGCATGGTAGACATTAACGACGAACGAACGAGCGAAGCGAGTGAGTGAGTTGTGAGTTTTAATTGAAATTGAGAGAGATTGAAAGTTTGAGAGAGTTTGAGAGAGATTAAAAGAGAAACATTAAAAGAAATAGAAAGAGAACAAGAGACATTGAGAGAGATTAAAAGAGAAACATTGAAATTGAAAGACAATTATTGAGATAGAAAAAGATAGACAGAAAAACTAGAATAGAAAGGCAGATTTTCCACCATTCATCATATAGACTTATCGACCTTTATTCTGAACATATATAGCTAAACATCAATTTTATGCCACCGTTCAATAAACCTTCCATGGGCCTGAAGCTCGTTACGTTGACCAGCATCAGTTCTACCAAGCAACTGGCCCTTTGTATCGTTCCATTTCTTAAAATTAATCTTATCCCAATCCTTCAACTTTTCAGCCTTGGAAAGTCCCAATTGTTGAAGCTTCTTTGATTGAATCAAATCTGGATCCAAATCAGCATCGTCACTAGGGTTGCAAAAGTAAATCACTACCAAACGATTGTATGTTCTCTGGTCCAAAGGAGGCTCAATCACACGATGAGTACATGCCTTGAAGTATCCACCAGTAATAAATTCAAGAGCATCACCAATGTTCACAATAAGTGAGTTGGGACGGTGACTGACATACCTGTATTCTCCAGTATAAACGTCTCTAATCTGGAGAGCAAGAATAGGCTGCAGTGTAATAAAAGTAAGAGCACTGATATCCGAGTGACCACGTAAAAACGTCTTATCAGTTTGAGCAGAAGCTTCTGGGTTGTTATACGGACGGTAAAGCATGAGCCTGCCATGAGAACCGGAATTATCTTTGTTGGTTCCAGAGTGCAAAAAGTATTGGTTCAAAAGAGTTCCCTCTGGAACACCCAAAATTATATCACAGAGCCCGAGTAATTTGGGTAAAACCACTCTATGAAGATGATTGTAATAATTTGCAACCTCTTCCAAATGTGCTTGTAAGATTTCTGGATGCTTTTCCTTTTCCTGTAAGAAAGTATCGAGATATGTAGCACGAATATTGTATAAAGAGATGGAATCACGGACTCCATTCTTAATAGCCCAATAACCTTGAGGTTTAAACCCTTGACCACGCTCTCCTCCAATAGACCCAGGAGTCTCATCTTCCTTGCGGGCAGCACTTGCAAGGTACTTCAACTGCTCCTCAATAGGCAACTCAAGCAAACTTTGGCCTATTGATCTGATATGTTCAATTTCTTCCGGAGAAACACCGAAATTCACCAAGTTGAAAAACCCATAAGTTGAAATGGACTCTTCCAAACGTTTTGCCAACCTCCTTCTCTTTTCTAGGTTCTCATCACCTTCCGCAAATTCGTCCAAATCAATAGCATCAAGAACCAAAGGGTTCAAATTTTCACTGGTGTTGGGGGCGTCAATAAACGGCCTAACGTTATACTTCCTATCAATCTCTTCAGTCATTGCCGATCATATCTCAGCGGGGCTGCCTATTAAATAGCACTGTGGATCATTTCGCTGACTAAGCTAATTTTTGCAACCATTTCCGATCCTTATCCCACTGTGGCTGCAAATTGAGAAATCGACGAAAACAAAAAAAACGATTATTCATCTGATATCGCGATTTCGGCTTAGCGTTTTTGCAGTAGCCATAGGGGGTATAAAAGCTGCCACTTACACCCCCATCGAATATGACAGCGCCAAGAAATGACACAGCTTCCATGGTTCATACCCCAATTGCGGAATGTTGAGTTCGAGCCCGAGCTGGAGATCAAGGTTGAGAAGCAGGTGATGGTGAGAGAGATCAGAGATGAAGCCGACAGACCATGGTACAAGTTCTTTGATGAGTACGAGTACCGTCTCCCCAAAGAGAAGACCAAGGACCAGGAATGGTGGAGATTCCGTTGGTTTGACAAATCATACAGCACAAAGGAAAAAAAATTGTTGATCAAGCTTGACCTCACTGTTGGTGTTTACGCATTACTTGGATACTGGATCAAATATATCGATAGTGCTAATCTTAATAACGCATATGTGAGTGGACTTAAAGAACTGATTGGTATGAAGGGTAATGATTTGATCAACACTCAAGTGATTTTCACAGTTGGTAATATTCTTTTCGAGCTTCCATGGATGTTTTTGCTTCCACGTGCTCCGCTTCCATATGTTCTTTTCATCTCGGAGTTTGTCTGGTCCATGTTCACATTGTTTACGTTTAAGGTGAAAGATCCTACGACACTCCAAGCAATTAGATTTTTTGTGGGGGCATCGGAGGCTGCATTTTTCCCTATTTTCCATTATACTGCACTGCAGTGGTACAAACCCCACGAAATCGGCCTGATTGGTGCCATCTTCTACTGTGGCCAGTTCGTCGGTATCCTTACATCTGGTCTTCTTCAAGGCGCGGTCTCCACCCTCAAATCGCATTTAAAAGGATGGCAGATCATGTTCTTAGTGTGAGTATTTTAAGCCTTCTTTTTTTCCGAGAATTTACTAACAAAACAGCGACGGTTGTGTTTCATTGGCTATTGCTATAATTTCCTTCTTTTTGCACCCAGGTGGAAGTCCATCGAAATGCTATCTGATTTGGCTCACTGATGATGAAATCAGATTGGCTCATTCGCGTATGAAGGAGAACGGTACGGATATGTCTCCAACCCCCAAGTCGTTTTTCGATAAGAAAACATGGAAAAAGATCTTCACTTCATGGCACTTTTGGATCTTGTCTTTGGCGCAGATATGTGGCTTCAACACTAACTCTGCCAGTTCTGGTTCGTTTGCACTTTGGTTGAAGAGTTTGAATAAGTACACTGTGGAGCATTTGAACGATTTGACTACTATTCCACCAGCACTCGGTGTTTTATGGATTATTATTGTTTGTGTGGGTGCAGATATAACAGGAAAGAGATTCGGAATGGTTATCTTTTCATTCATAATGAATTTTATTTCAACTATAATATTAACGATTTGGGATGTGAGCGAGAAAACAAAATTCGCAGCCTTTTATCTTACCTACTGGCTGTGGCTGCAAAGTCTGACATTCAATCCGTTGATTTCGGATATTTTAAGACATGACTCCAATCAGAAATCCATTGAATGGATGGCAAGTACGTACAATTTTTTGAATTTTGATGAAAAATACTAACATTTCAGTTTACATTATTGGATTACAATCGAGTGCTTGGATCAGTAAGTTATGTTTCCCAACAACTGAAGCACCAAGGTATCCTAAGGGTTTCCTTTCGTGTGCTCTTTTCAGTATAGGAGCAATCTTAATGTTGGTTATTGGGTACTTTTTCTACAAGAGAGACGAACGCAATGAAGCGTTGCAGAATGGTATTTACTTGTATAATAGTAAGAAGGGCGAGACTCCTCCGGACTTGGATGAGTTCAGCTACACGGATGTGTCGGACACATCATCCATAGCTGCTAAAAACAACGAAAAGGTTACTGAAGACGTGGTTTCGGCTCAAAGTTCTATCAATTAGGATGTGTTTATAAAATTGTAATAAATGTTTGGTTTTAATGGTTGCAAAATTTTATCATGCAGGATGCGATAAACGTGTATTGAAGCAGTAGGTGTTAAATACGGGGTTCAACGGGGAAGTGGAATTGACAAGTTGGGCAACTACAGGGTACCTATAGGGTACCTAAATTGGAAAAGGTCTTATGATAATCACGGTTGCTTCGGAAGTTGAGTACATCCTTGCCTTAATAAATATGAGAATTCAATGATCTAGGGGATCTCCACATGGTCATCAAGCTCTAAGGATAATGATGTATGAATCTGGATAATGATGATGAATAACATTTGGACCAATAATAGAATGATGATATCATTTAGATCACTAATAGAAGAAGAATAACATTTAGATAACTAATTATGGTAATGAAAAATGAAAATCTAGACCACGAAAACACTGAGCAAAATTTAACAATTTTGAACATTGAAAATTGCAAAGTCAACAGTCAGCCAAGATTCAATTGTGAAGCCTACGTGCGCCTACGTGAGCCTACGTTGAGCCCACAAGCCAATGCTCAAAGATGAACTTGACGACTTGCTTAAACAAAACACTAAAATCAGCGGAATTTTGCTCCTAAGCCTCAATATCCATCTTAGCCTCTTTTTTAGCCTCGTCCGCGAATTAAAGAATCATCAAGAGCCCAAGTATAGGCTCCCTGAGATAAAAGGGATTGCCACCGACATTTCTCGCCATTATATTGATAGACAAGGAGTACAATGAATGGTACAATGATGGACTGCCCCACCTGATCACTTTAAATCGGCTTAGCATCGCAATGCCGTACCAAAAAAGTTCAAAAAAGTCCAAAAAATCTCGGAGGCTAATCGGTGAACGAAAAAAAAAAATTACGTCACTGGAATTAAAAGGATTTAAGATTTTTGATCTATTTATTCAGTAAACGTTAGTTACTGATGTTCGCCATTTTAATCAAGTAAATATGTATAATTCACCAGACAGCAGTTTTAGTATGCCAGTCATTTTTCAGCCTTTTGTAAATTCACTCTCTCGCGAATATGCACTACGATAACGGGTCAAAAAACAGCTCGAAGCGAGTCCCTCTAAAGACACGCATTCCCATTGTGCTTCCCTCAGCAAAGTCCTGTCTCAATCTCAGTCTGACAAACCTCTCGTCGACCTTGCGGAACCCTCCGCGCCACATTTGCAAGAACATGTACAAGCCAATTGCGTAGAACATTCCAACAAAGAGGTCAAGACGCCAGTGGTGGTCCAAGTAGATGGTGGCCCACCATTGGAGTATAACAAACAGGCAGGCGACGCACTTGAGCACCAGCCAACGCGCGTAGTAGCACACAAAGAAACATACCTGCACGGCCATGGCCAGGTGCAATGACGGAAGAGCTCCAAACACAATCGGCAGAGCATGGAACCCCTTCAGGTTGATATGTGTTCCCAAGGCCAGGTCCACACGTGTGAGGCCAGCAGCGTAGGCTGGCATATCGTAGTCGGGTATTTGGTCTTCCAGGTACATGTGAATGAACCAAGGTGGAGCGTTGGGGAAGGTCAAGTGGGTCAATACCCCCAAGATGTTCTGGCATCCGAGGGCAATCAGGAACAACTTGAGAGCACCGGGGGCGTGGAACACATAGAGCCACACAGCTGTGAAGATTGGGGCCAAAAGATGGCAAAGCACGTACAGGAACCAGGCCAAAAGGTCTCTTTCGAGCACAATGGGCTCACGCATCCAGTAGTCAAAGTTGAGAACAAACCAGGATGCAGCCAAGAGCACCACCGGACTCAAGTACCATGAATTTATTGGTTTGTAGGAACTTGTAGCGTTGCGGGTTGTGACCCGAAATTGGTCCAAAACATCTTCCAGGTCCAGCGAACTACTGCTGCCAACGTCTTTGGTATTATCGTCCACCACAAACTCGCTGAGTTCCAACTCAGACAAGGTGGTATTAGCGTCTCTGTACAGACCGACGGCCAGATATTCGACTATAGTCTCCGTGTCAATCTTCTTCAAGCGACGGTAGAGGAGCCACGCGAGCCCGCCACACGCAGCGATGGTGGCAACGGACCCCAAGGGATAATCGTCGCCGTCGAACATGTACATGTCGGTGTGATAGGCGAGTTTGACGAATATAGGCGGACGTATCTCCTTCGGTATCAAGCCTGCATTCTTGAATATCATCAACCAGATGAACACGGGCAGGAAGTTCACCCAGAAGTTGAAGACAAACAGCACAACCCCACGCTTGTTGAGCCCGGACCAGAACACGCGCAGAAGAAGCTGAAATAGCAAGAGAAACGGCCTGGCAACAAGTTTTAGCATGAAGAAACAGTGATGAAGATTAAAAAAAAGAGCCCTTCTACTTTTTTTAGGGACCAAGACTGAAAAAAAGAAATGCCAATCCGATAGTGTTTCAAAATCGGCAACCCAGATCCTGGGCGCTAAGCCCTCGCGGGAGTGTCCCAGAGGTGCGCTTTTATCAATATGGGGGTAGGGGGTGGGTTCTGGAAGCTCACTTGTTCGCCCAGATCGCACCTCGGTGCTGTGCTGTTGTTACCAGGGCCTTTTTTCCCCAGCATATTTCTGTGTCGCGTGATGCCTTTGTTTTTTTTTTTTTTTCTCCTGGAATACGAATGGTTATGGAGTACGAGCGAGGTGTTTACCTGATATGGGAGATAAAAGAGGGTTGATGATGGAGCGGGGACGTGTGACCAGAGAGAAGGAGACCACATGTTTGTTGGGAGAGAAGATGCATGGAGATGCTGTTAATTTGAGCGAAATTGCTATCTTCTTTGTAAAATAATGACAGATACCAGATTAGGGGCAGACATTTGAAATTAGCGAGCCGTGTCGTCTACGGCTGTAATCTGATTGTCACCCCGAAAGTAGAATAAATTTGGTAGAGTGAAGCGCTGTGCGGGTTGAGTCGTAGCGAGTGGTAGCGAGGTGGTAGGGTGGTGCTCTGTGAATGGTTAGAGCTCGTTAGAGGTGATTCTGGTTTGGGAGCCCCACAAAGGACAAAGTTACAAAACTGATCGACGGTATGTAGATAATCTGAAAATGATAATAAGATGGAAGATTGATTAGAAATCACGTACGAGTTTTTGGTATGACACAAATATTAACGTTCAGCCTTATCAAATTGCAGTCCAAAATACTTGATTTCATGAATTGCAAAGAATGGGACTGGCAAAATATGCAATAATTTGAATTTTTGATTCAGCCCCTTTTAGCGCAATCTTTGTTTTTAATGTCTCCTTTTTGCGGCGTCGAACAAACTGATCTTTTAGTTTGTTCAGCCTTTTAAGTCCGAATGCATGATGAACACTTTGTTGACTTTGAATGGTATACGTGTTGTGTCAATGTTTGTATGAGATTATGAGAGAATTCATATTATTAGGTATGTGAGGATTCATATTAATAGATATATGAGGATCATATTATTGGAAAACCAAATATACAAGAATACAATTTACGCCAAGGAGAGCCAACTAATAGGGGTTGAAATAGGAGAGTATCAGAAAAAAGAATATAGTCAACACTCTTAACTTGAATGAGGAATGGAGATGAAGAATTCTAATTTACATACGTTGATGAAACAATTATTGGTAGGCGATACTGTTATCTCAGGTTGTCCGACAATCTCTTTTTCTGGAGTTATCTATGTCATCACTTCAATTTAATTCATCAATCTCTTCTCATCTCTCACTTTTCTCTGCCCACTCCTCTTGTTAAGACTTCCTAATAATCAAATGTGCACTTTCAAATTTGCAGCCATTCCTGCAAGAAGTCTCGTATTTTAATTTCTTTGCCGAGGCAACGTTTGTGACAACATTTCTGCATGGAAAACGTCTCAGATTCCGCTTTACCATCCGGGCATTGTTCTTTAGATCCTGGATATCGCACCCGAGCACCCTGAAGGTACGTTAATCTTTTAGATCTTCTTAATCTGAGACGTGCATATTTGGTTTGGGGTGAAGAAGTATAGTTTCCTTTTTAAGGCTTCGCTTTTTTAAGGCCAAACAGACATACTACCTGTTAGAGACTTCCATCTTTACTGGAGTACGAGTCTTCTAGATTTCTGAGACTAAGAATTCTGTTACCTTTTTAACTCTCAATAAATACACCTTATGATTGGTAAATGAAATCAGTATATGAGGCTGAGTCTGTTATCATTCTAAAGAAAATGTATATTCACTTTATTAAAGTAATTATAAAGAGATGAAGGTATCCAATGAAAGATCATCTACAGTTTCCAAGCGATCTGCCGATCCCGTTTGCATCCACGATCTGTTGTCGTTAAAAAGTTTTAAAACCGACAAAACTCATTTGGCTGAACTTAATTTCATTTCGTATCTCTATAATTATTTTGACGGCTTTACTAGTTGCTCGTTAGGAGTGTGACGGGAATGGTGGCTGCTCAACCTGACTGGGTAATCTAAAGTTTTCAAGGTGGAAACATAAATTTAAGTCTGCTCAGCCTTGGAACTAAAATTAACAGTCAACTTGAAATTTTTGCATCGTTTTCCACGTTACCTATACACTGGATACCTTGATACTTTTGAGAACTAACTGCTTCTCCATACACCCAAACTTCTGTGTTGGTGGTTATGGAGTTAATTTTGCAACCTAAACTTTGATGGTCAACTTGGAAAAATGGATGGTTAAAATGGAAAATGCATCCTGACTTCGCCTCAAGCACTGGAACTTATAGAGTATTGCCAGCACATTGAGAAGCTGTGAGTGATTGTCGGTTTCGAAATTGGGTGTGGATGAGTGGATCTGCTCACATATAAAGTTGACTAATATAAATGTACGAGATTGGCAGGGAAACTCAGCTTGGTTCCATTACACTTAGATGGCTGTGGTAGTGAAATATTCCGGGGAGAAGTGACCAGATTGACTAAATTAAAGATTCTGCACTGCAACAACTGAATCTATTATTTGGGAAAACAGACTCAGGTTATACCTGAGTTTGTTTTAAATCAGGTATCAGAAGAAAATTCCTAACCTCACAGCATAGAGAATGGGGTTTGGTACTAGGTTTGTTCTGAAAGATTGGGATGTCATTTGGATTCAAATACTCACTCATATTATTTAAATGGTCAATGGAAATCCAACAGTTTACAATTTCTCAAACATCCTAGCGAAATCCGGCAAAAATCCACCATTTCCCATTTTCTTCTCACTACTCCAATCTCCAGTCCCTTAAACCAAACACTACATCTACTACTACCACCATCTCAAAACTCTTGTATAACCACAAAAAACCACCTGTCTAAATAAACTTTTTGCACCCAAACAAACCCCGGAACAAAAAGGCTCTGACACCATCACATATACGAAATGAGCCCCACAACATCGACAAATTGCGTGCCATGGATTACCAAAACAGTCAGACCCTTGTATGCTCATATAGAATTAGAAATGGGACAAAACAACATTTTATTGTTGGATTAGTTACTTGGCTTTTTGTAAGAGCCACAATGAACAATGTCTTGGATGATGGTTCTGATTACTGTATTAAGTAGTAGGTATTCAACTATTCAAGTGAATATGTTTACTACTGCGCTGTTCTTCCATTTAAGTTAGGGTATAGTTAAGTAAGGTATAGTTAAGTAAGGTACAGTTAAGTAAGGTAGTCTCTCCAACTGTCAGTTTCAATAGAAGAGTCAATGTCAGAAAAAGTGTTAATATTAAGTCAATGTTGATGTAAATATTAGATCAGAGAGAGAGGATATAAGGTCAGATTGAGCAAATATTAGGTCATAGTAGTTCTATGTCAGACCTAAAGAAGTTAGAACACTCTAAAGTTCCACTCTCTTTTAAGTCCCCATGTTTTTTCAATCCCGAAATACCCCGAATATAAAAGCCGTTCCTAAAAGTTTGGGGATTTGTGCCCGCAATCAGCCGGGGCCCCATACTTGAAAAAAATACAAAAGAGAGTAGTAAGAACCAGACACCTCAATGGCCCAAAATGACAAAGAAACTTCTGGCCGAAGAACGTCTCAACAGAAAGCCGACCGCGCGTGCGTGCACATTCTGCCATGCTAAACACTTGCAATGTTCTCACGATCGACCTTGCAAGAATTGCGTTAAGCGAAACATTGCTGATGAGTGTACTGATGTGGTTCGAAAACGCGCCAAATATATGAAGCAGGGTAGCGTGGACGCGTCTGCTGTTTCTGCTAATGAGAACGAGGAGAGTGAGCCTCCTCAAAGTGATATATCACAGACGGCAACTTCGCCCGCTGACCCCAGACTGGAACTGATACCTCAACACCCATTCACAGATACAGTGCCTGTTCCCGACCGATTGGTACGTGACTCGATATTCACTGAAGGATCGGCTCCTGAAGCTGGTAAGATGTTGAACACCACTAATGATGTTTTAAATAAGCTACTTTTTGATCGTTCGCTGACCAATATGCCTTATCCAACATCAGAACCAATGCAGCAACAACTGCTGCTTCCACATAATTTCAGTCTGGCATACTTGAATCAAGAGTATTTGATGCTTGGAGATATACTTCTTCAACTGAAACCATCACTGCCTCTGCCTCTGAATACCAGTGCCAGTGATTTGGGAAGACATGCCACCGTGAGCCCACCTGCAATTCATACAAAACATAGGAAAGCAAGCTCATCACGGCCGTTTATTTCGTTGGGGTACGAGAAGGAAGACAATACTGAGTATGTTTCTCCATTAATTGCCCACCATATTTATCAAACTGTTCAGGATATCTATTCCAACAATATTGTTAATTTTGATTATCCTCAACTGTACCATTCACTTACGACGTTTCTTAAGAAACGGTTTCTGGGGAATGATCTTGGACCTACGGAAAAGCTGCAAAAACGTCAGAACTTGCTTATTATTCTTAAGTTGATTGCGAGCTATAGGCCTACATTTATTTCGGCTCACAAATCTCTTCTCAAACCATTTGATTTGCAGTTTTTAGAGATGAGTTTCCAGCGTTGTTTGATAGATTATGAGAGGCTTTCGCAGCTCAATTCGTCGCCAACTATAATATGGAGGCGTACTGGTGAGATTGTTTCGATAACGGATGATTTGTTGTCGATATTGGGGTACAATTTGGGGGATATTTTACTGAAGCGGACGTTTATTGTTGAGCTTATGTATGATGATGAGTCGATCATTACGTACTACCGACTTTTCAAGTCTGTTGCTGTTGGAAACTTGCATCTGTCGATTGTTACGAGGTGTAAGTTGGTGAAGAACACGCTGGTTGTGGGGCTGGCGCCGTCGAATTCGGCGAGCGGAGAGGATCATATTGAGTTTTGCTGTGTGTGGACTGTGAAGAGAGATTTGTTTGACTTGCCGATGTTGATAGTGGGGCAGTTTTTGCCGATTTTGGCTGTTGGGGAGGGGGTGAGGATGTACTGACGAACGAGCGAAGCGAGTGAGTGAGTTGCGAAAACGAGCGAAGCGAGTGTTCACCGTGAATGGTAGTAATTGAGAGTGAGTAGTGAAAACGAGTGAAGCGAGTGCTCACCGTGAATGGTAGTAATCGAGAGTGAGAGATGGCGAGAGATAAAAGTGAAAAGATATATGAAGTGGTAATGATTTAGTGATTGAAAGAACTAGTAATTGAAAGCACTAGCCAAATGAATGAGCTAGTAAAATTAATGAACTAGTGAGAAGGGCCTAATTGAATGAACTAATGATTAAATGAACAATAATCGAATCATTCAAAACGGCAGCTCACTAAAAGGAATTTTTATGCCTGCTTGAAGTCTCAAATACCTTCCTTAATTCACTTCAAGACCCATCACACACTTTTCCCTTTCATTATTCATGACAAGGGAAATTAACCAACACAATCATCACTTCCAATTATCCCCACCTCATCACAAAATAAAGAGCTACCTAAAATAACCTCAACCAACTCCTTATTACCTTCTCGCTGTTCCCACGTTTTGTTTGCCAGATCTAATATGCGCGCAGCTGCCTTTGACAGCACATCCATGCACAATTCTCATACGAATTCCTAGTGATGCCCAAATCTGTCACTACTCCCATACTCTCAAGCCGTCCGTTGATTCTTGAATATCAAATAAAAGGAATACTGGCTTGTTTATAGATAATGTTAACTCGTTTGAGTTAACATAGTGTTATGTTAGATAAAAATGTATTGGTATTGAACACAGTGAGAAAATGTATTATGCTGTCACCTAGAGACATCATAAACGCATATAAATATCGCACTTTAATAGCCAAATTAGCTCCGGTATTAAGCGAATTAATATAACAGCCGTTCCTAAAGCATACTAATAAATTAGACACTCTAATAAATTGTCTATACTCTAATATCACAAACATAATCAGTTCGGTTGCAGAACACCAGAATTCCATGCGTTTCTCACATTTATGGTGATTTTCTACCTTAAGGTGACTTTTTGCATTGACCAGTTACGAAGCACCCATATCAAATCACACCATCACTCATGCTCTCCAAGATTCAACTAGATCATTCGATCCAGTCATTCCACTAACATCATTCGATCTAATCATTCGACCAAGTCGCTCCACCAAATCACTCCACCAAAACCATAAAAAATCGGCGAAAAAAATCACACCACTGGCTGCAAAAACGCACTCTACCAAAAGTATTTAAGAAGCAGTCGCCGACTGAAGTAATGAGAACCACACAACAATACAAATATATATTCCACAATGATCAATCCTAGAGGTGCACTTGCTATTGGCGGTTTGGCTTATGCCGTCGGAGCTGCTTACATGTTTACTTCATACTACAACAACCTGACAATCAAGAAGATTTATGTGAATTCGGATAAGAAGTATGCTGAATTGAAGATTATGAGTAAGAACAATGAGGGTAGATATTAGTGCTGGGTGATAGAGTATAAGGTACTGAATTTTGAATTCTAAGATATTAGATGAATTGACTAGATGTTAAATGCAGTGCTACTCAAGTTATGGGGTGCTATAATGAGGTGCTATAATGAGGTGCTATAATGAGGTGCTATAAAGAGGTGCTAAGGAGTGTGAAACGAGGAGCTTAAAATGCTAGATGCATTTTAAGACTACCTTATGGTTAAACATAAAGAGTATATTTAACTATTTTAGAAATTTTGCAGACACGAATAAATACGATTTAAGACGAATTGGTAAACAATAGGCGGAAAAGTTGATTGAGATAATCGATTGTGCACGATATGCGTAACCACTAGACGAGATGTACTATTGTTCATATGATCGCTGAACTTGGGTAAATTATTTATTATTGACACAACATGAGTCTGGATGTATCGAAGGATTTCTAGTTATGGGAATTACAATGATAAAGTTACAATGGGAACATTAAAGACGTGAATGTTGCTGTTTGGAATATTCCTTATGAGAAGGTTTTGAATTTTTCACCTGGATTGTAAGTGAGGTGGCTAAAGTTGAGATTGTTCTTTGAATAGAGAGTAGAGTGTACTATGTAGTTGCTTGGCAATTTCACTTCATAGTGCTGTTTGTAACTCGGTTCGAAATTCCATAGTTCAGGGTGCTTCGAGATTTTACTTTGCTTATTGATCTTGAAACGTTTCTGAGATTAACAATGCTCATTGTAACTCGCTTCGCGAGACAGTTCGCGAGATTATATGGTATCGTAAACTCGCTTCGCGAGACAATTCACAAGATATCTCGGTTACTTCGTAAACTCGCTTCGCGAGACAATTCACAAGATAATACATTTACTTCGTAGACTCGCTACGCGAGTCTTCGTTCTACACTTTCCAACACTCTACTCTCGTAGAATCATCTATTATATCTGCTCAGCAGAAAAAGTGGTACAATTTGTAATAGAAAGGTCTCTGACTCATAGCCTGCCTCTCATCAGCAATCTCTTGCTTCAAAAGCTCAACATCAATGTCTCTTCTACCCGTGTCCAAATCAATGTCAGTCAACTTGACGATCGGTTGCGACCAGGTTCCACGGTAGGTTTTGTGGCCAACAATCATAATGATCAATAATGGCAAGGATAAACAATTCTGCCAGAAGGTCTCCACGTCAGCAGGCGAGCCGATCGGCCAGATCGACACCCAGATCTCACCACCAACGACAAACGTCAAGATGGCAACACCACTGTAGGAACCAAACACACCCAAAGGCGAAGGGAAGATAACCTCATCCAAGGATCTACCCTGGGCATGCAAAGCCCATCTCCATCTCAAGTGGGTGACACAAATCATACCCCAAGTGAAGAAAGAGGAAAGCGAACAGATGGAAAAGAACCAGGTGAAAACAGTACTCTGCTTCTCCAGGATAACAAGGAAACCCAAGAGACCAAATACGTTGGTGAAGAGAATGGCCACCATTGGTCTACCAGCTCTGTCAATGTAGCCAAAGATGGAAGGAATCAAACCTTGGACAGCCAACGAAGCCAAGGTACGCGAGCAACCGTAAACAGACGAGTTACCAACCGAGACGACGGCAACCAAGATAACGGCGTTCATAATGTGAGGAACAACCTTGATTCCACCAAGTTGAATGGCAATAACAAAAGGAGAAGCAGTGATATCCTCACTCGAGGCACCATTCAACAACTTGTCGTTGGTGTAAGGCACCAAGCAACCGATAATAATAGCAGTCAAGACGTAAAAGATAGTAACTCTCCAAAACACCTGCTTTGTAGCCTTTGGCAAGGACTTTCTGGGGTTTTGGGTTTCGGCTGCGGCCAAGGCTACCAACTCGATACCTCCGAACGAAAAGGCAGCAGAGATAAACACCGAACACACACCCTTGAAACCGTGGTTGAACGCACCCGGGTTGTGCCAATACTTACCTCCAATGTAACCCTGGTTACCAACACCACAAATAATACAAACACCGAGGATAAGGAACCCGATAACCGCAATCACCTTGATGAAAGAAAGCACAAATTCAGCCTCACCATAACCCTTGACACCGAAAAAGTTAATCAGAACAATCACCACGTAGAAAATCGCAACCCATACGGCTGGGTTGATGGAGGAGTTCCAATATTGCACTGTCATGGCACACGCAATCAACTCGGACGGTAACGAGACCAACCAGGAAACAGCGTAAAGAATACCCAAGGTGTAACCAAAGGATGGGTCAATAAAACGGGAAAAGAAGGCGTTGAAAGAACCAGACACCGGAAATTGAACCGACATCTCACCAAGAGCATTCACAACACACAACATCAGATAACCAATCAACAAATAACCAATCAACACAGACGCAGGTCCACCGGACGCCAAAGCGTAACCGGAACCCACAAACAAACCAGTACCAATGGAACCACCAATGGCAATCATCTGCAAATGTCTCAGTTTCAAACGTCTAGCCAAGGGGTGTCTAGCCGACGCCAAAATGGACTTTTCCGCTTCCGTCATACCGGTGGTATCAATACCTTCCTCTTCCAAGTCAATAGGCTTGAACGAGTCAATAAAACGTGAAAACGCAGTACCCTCCTTGATGGTTTCGTAGGTATACAATGAAGACTCATCAGAATGACGAGAATCCGCCGAATGACGGGTCGCACTATGACGGTCTGACGTCCGTGGCAGCGACCCGTTCCTATAACTAAAGGCATCAGACTCAACCGAGTGGTCCAACTTTTCAGACTTTTCCATACTTGTGGTCCTCGAAAATCTCGATGGGGGGGGGGCCCTGTCCTTATATATAATAGGGCCTGAAATATTTTTTCTCTGCCAAAGGGCTGTAGTGATGGAATGGGATAAACGAACTAGGACGCCGTGCAGACACTAGGGGCGCCAGAGCACGCCAACCTTCACATATCCATATATCAGTTTGTAGTACCATTTACACCTTGGGATAGCCCCTTCTTACACTAGCTCGGGAACGTTTGCCTCGTGTAGATCCGTCGATTGGTATCTGAAGCACAAAAAAAAAAGACAATCGCATAACCTGCATCCCAAGCCGTTTAATTGACGGCCAACAATCGGCCTGTACACAGAATGTTGATTGTTGATGTGTTGTGGGTTGTAAATTGCCTGGATTTGTTCAAGTATTGCTATTGTTGGGAGGTGGAGCATTCATTCTATTCATCTTGAGATTTACAGTGCAAGAGTGGAAAAATAAGTAGATGCAGAGAGCGAAAAAACTGTCCTTTACTGCCCTTGTTGCCCTTTGCACGAGCGGATTGGGTATTTTAGCGGAGCGAGGGCAGCGAGTTGCTTTGCAAACGATTCTCTCAAGGTGGGACCAGTCAAACGTGGGTTGCGCACCGGGGTGGCGCATGAATGTCACTGTCAAGCTCCTGTCGAAAATTCCGCTGCTCGTTGCGTGCGGCATGTACTTGTTTACTGGGCACGTAATGTGGCTTTCTCTAATAAACGGCACTTGGAGCCACATTGTTTCAAATTAAGAAATAACCTAGAAGCAGAAATGATGGGGTGCTACTTCTTTGTCAGCTCCTATATCTAATATATCTAATGCCACAAGGGTAATGCATCAAGAGGCATTGTTGCATTTTTTTGTGTTTTGTCTAGATCTGAAAGTTTTTTTGATATTAGATGGAAAGAGTTAGCGCAACGCCTTGGTAAGTGAAACTATCATGTTAACTAAAGGTGAAACAAAATTAACTTTTGAGGTCTACTATTCTCGAGTGTCTGCGGTATGCACATAGAAGGAAGGAGTAAGGGTTTTTTATTGTAAATTTAGTTAAAAAATTGAGTTTTCAAATTATTATGTACTCTTGATTTTTCAATTATTGATTCTTCAATTATTGTCTCCAATTATTGATTCACCCATATGATTCTCTCTTATGATTCTCTCTTATGATAATCCCGTATGATACTCCCTTATGATTCTCCCTTATGATACTCCCTTATGATACCCTCCTACTAATGGACACCTAAACTGCACTTCTCCTCCCTCTGACACTTGACACGCAGACCTTATCTCGGGTCTAATGCTCGGTAGACCCTATTTATGTACGCATGAAGGTTTCAGGTTTCAGGTCTGAATTGTCAAAATGTTCGTGGTGGATGGTTAAATATAACTGTTCAAAATTAGGTTGGACCTGCATTTTGATTTGCAACCATTTTGATGGGAGAAAGTTTATTAGTGATTGGTTAATCTTTATCTAGTGGTGATTTAACTAGTGGGTGATTTGACTAGTGAGGTAGACTCAAGTGAGATGGACTCAAGTGAGGGTATACTGTGGGATTTGTCAGGTGAGATGACTTCGTTTTGACAACTTAATCGCACAATTTATTATGCCGATCTCTCATTTGAAATGCCAATTATTAGTTGGCAATTTGAACACATTTGACATTTGTAATTAAAGTGTAATTCAGAATGGAGAATGAAGAATGTGTTTAGAATAAGAGACTCAAAACGAATATTTTAATTTTGGTAAGATTAAGAGAGCGAAAGGCAGACTCGAATTTCCAGGCTCAAAACAGGAGTTACCATAGGTTTATAAAAGACTTAAAATAGATTGCCCAGTATTGAGTTTCACCTCTTTCATTTGAATGGCTGTAGATTCTCCCCTTGGATAATGAAACCTGTAGTTTTCTGAAAATGCAGACAGACTATGACATCAAATTGATATCCCTGTCTTACCGTTCTTATCATGAAAGAGTTCATAACACAAAATATTCACAATCAACAGTCTGTCAACAATACAACGATTTCTAGACTATTTCTAGACTTTCGTTTCTAGACTTTCGTTTTTGTTGTACTTGTGCAATTCGTCAGAACCCCAAACTTAAGCTTACTGCTTGGACAACATTGGGTGCAAAAAGTTCCTCATGATTCATTTGACAGCCATGAAAAATAATATGAACTGAGATTATAGTCCACCTCAATAAAGAATAAGAATCAAATCCTTGAAATGCCTTATCGGATTGCCTCAAAAAGGTTAATCCAAGCAGAGCTTCTCCCTGACGTCTTCCAGCGACTAAGCTCCCATTTTAACTTTGCACTCGTTACAAGACTGCACTGTCAATCCTTACGGAATGTAAGGTGCAGACAGTGAAATTATGACCGATCCTCAAATGTAAGGGTTGTTCAGTAAACAATTCCCTTTAATAGAAAACTCCAAATCATGAAATACTGGTGAGCTCACTAAAATAATTTCTCCTTGTCAATCATTAGCGAATTAATATTGATCTGCATCCTCACTTATATTGAGAAAATCAAACGCACAAATTTGGCGTCACCTAGTATAATTAGGAGCCCTCTAATGAAACCCTTTACTAATTACAAGGTAGCATGGTCTTTTAAATCGAATACAGACGGATCGTTCTCTCGTTGTTATTATTTAACGTTTGAGGGCAAAATCACCTGCAAAGTCTACAGTCTGAACCGAGCTTTGGAGTGTTTGAGGTGCGCAAGTACCTGAGATGCATGTTGGATGTTATAATACTTTAGTTTTCATCAAAGATCATTGGGCTTGTAGATATATGGAAATCAGTACAATTAAGATAATGAATATTAAGATAACGAAAATCTTATATAAGGTGCAGATCATAAAATTTGCAGCCGTTCGAGACACAACCAACCTTTCAAAAGTATACATTATGTTCTCTTCAACCAATCATAACTGTAACCAATCACGACTGTAAACCAAACGCAACTGTAAACCCAACCCAACTGTAAACCAATCACAACTATATCCACCACCTAATTAACTTTGGGTGCTTCTTAAGAGTTTCTATTCTGTCATCAAACAATACCCAATAACTCAAATAAACGCAATATTAACCTCAAAAATTCCCAAAACACTCCACTATGATCATCAACTACTCAATTCCATCCATCTACTCACTCTCAAGCTCAACCTTTAAGAATCTACTATCCACTCTTAATTTCTGTTATACACGACTTTTACGAATCAGGAATTTTCAATGTTTAAACATTACCATCACAATGTTTACACCTCAATCGAGCTTGAGAAACATCATACTAGTCCTTCTTTCAGGAGATGAACTGTCAATCAAGTTCTCTCTGTCGGAGTCCACAGATGTCTACATCATCACCAACCCGACTTCATTCCAAGCATACATCGAAACCGTATTGGCCAAACCAAACAAGGAAGTGACGGTAGTTGCAGTTTTCAGCGGGTTCGAACAATTATTCTCACTTTTACGCTTCCTCCACCGCTTCACTCAGCGAAAAGAGTACTACCAGGCCAAGTACAGAGACCACTACAGGAAAGTATTGAGTGAGATCCAGGGAACCGCCCAGACCGAAGCGAATGTTCCCTTATCCGTTGGCCAAAATGATTTACCTGTTGCGTTCAATATGATATTTGTATTGGATTCAAGCACGCTCGACACCGACCACCTCAGCGCACGCAACTTGCATGTTCAGCAATACTTAAGGTTTGTTTCGTTCAAGCACGGGGCGCTGGTGGTTGCGTTGGCAGGCGTGGGCCAATTGTCTGGCGAATCTGCAATGGAGGTGGCTGTAAACTTGGTGGAGCACCAGCAGGGACTGGTTGCGAAGCCGATATATGGAAATGCCAGTGAAGTCAACGGTCTCCAGGTGTTGTTGAGTATTCCTGTAGCGTGGGACTCGTGGTCGAAAATACAGATTGTAGCTAGACTGGTGATACGACATGCGGAGAATTTTAGGTTTTTGGAGACGGATGAGGATATGAGGGAGTTTAATGGGGTGTATGGAGAGTATATTGAGGGAGGAGATTTGGAAGTTTTATTAGAAAGAATGAGAGGAAAGAGGGAGAAATTAGATGAAAAGGAAGAAGAAAAGAGTTTATTGGGGTATAATGATATTTTGAAAGCTGTTCAAGCTTGAAGGACGAGAATTATGAGAATTCTTGGTTTATGAATAAAAAAACCATATGATTACTTGACAATTTTTATTATACAAGGGATTATTATTGAAGTTTATCAGTCTACTTTAGATTTCAAAAACTATGCATCATCAGTTCATCATATTGATTCATATTATCATTATTCATTAGCATAGATATATTAATTAGCATAATTATTTGAGTTCTAGATTCTCTAGTCATTATCACTAGTCATTATCACTAGTCATTATCACTAGTCATTATTATCACTAGTCATTATTATCACTAGTCATTATTATCACTACCATTATCATTACTAGCATAATTATGAGTTCTATATTCTCTAGTCATTATTATCACTACCATAATCATTACTGCTTCCAACTTCCGTTGTGTTGATCACTGTATTTAATCAATGTATTTTTCCACTAAGTTTTCGTTTTTACCACTATACTTCTTGCTGTCTATTATTATATGGTCAGCGAATACGTAATACAAATGTACTAACAAGTGTTACCATTCTTTTAATTCTACTAATTACTTCCATGGTATATTATAAAAGCTCATCATAAATTCTTGCACTACTGAATCACCAATAATACTAAAACAACAGTAAAATCCTCAATATTTACTCAATCAGGCCCTAAATCACTCACAAGTTCATTAACAATC
Organism: Kodamaea laetipori; assembly: GCA_030558845.1. Taxonomy (NCBI): domain Eukaryota; kingdom Fungi; phylum Ascomycota; class Pichiomycetes; order Serinales; family Debaryomycetaceae; genus Kodamaea; species Kodamaea laetipori. The sequence goes on along the minus strand of JAKTQN010000007.1, from coordinate 573,928 downwards.
GCACTAACAAGACCACAAACTCACAACTCACAAACTCGTTTCGCTCGTTTGTTAGTTGGTGAGTTTGTTTGCTTCCCCATAATTTGCAACCATGTCCCTCCTGCATAACCAAAAAAAACAAAAATTTCAATGTCATCAAGATAAGCACCATCATGGCCACCAACGACTTATCAAAGAGCACTGAGCGATTGCTGATCAGTGCCATTGACGTCGAAATAGAAGACCCCCGTGTCCAGGTCGCGAAAATGCTACAATCAGGAGGCTTGGACCGCGAACTGGCGGTAGTTTTCACCGAAGAGGAAGTTCCAAATCCAGTCAATATGAAAAGAAGAAGATCTAGTGTTCAGTCGGTAAGTGCTGGTTCTATTGGTCTGGGATCCAGTGTCAAAAATGGAGGTCGTCCAGTAAAACTCCATAAGAAGAAAATGCTCAAGGCTGCGGGAGTGCCAGAAATCACCTTCCTCAGCGGTGACAGTAAACCAGTACCATTCAAAAAGTTGAGGGAGATGGTTTTAACCATATACGGAGCTCACGATACCTCTCGCAAGTACCTTTATGATTTTACATATCCGAAAAACATCCCAAAGGTGGTGTTTTGTTTGGTTCCTGGGTTACAGTTGGAGACTGAAGATGATTCTTTAATTGTGCCGATAGAAAAAGTCAATACTGAGCAAGTACCGTTCTTGAGGAACTTTGAGAGAATGATATTGTCACAGTCTCCCGGATCGAAAGATCAATTTTACTCGCCTTTGCATGCGATTACGTCGATTCCTCTTTCAAAAAAGGAAAGGAAAGCGATTTTGGATAAGCTGGCCAACACCAGTATTACAATCAACGATTTACTTTTGAGTGAGACACAACTTGATGTGAACAACTACCCGAGAACACTCCAAGAAGGGTGGGTTGTCACTCAGGAATTCGACCATGATGGGTCGCACATTTTTGCTCTTGATTGTGAGTTTTGTAAAGCTGCTAGTGGAAAGGTGTTGACACGAGTTTCAATGATTAACTTCAATGGAGAGGTGGTTTTAGATGAGTTTGTTAAACCAGAAGAAGAGATTATCGATTATGTTACCAAGTATTCTGGGATCACTGAAGAGAAGTTGCAAGGGGTTACCACCACTTTGAAGGATATACAAACAAGGATTGTAGAATGTGTTCTGGCTTCGGATATCTTGATTGGACATTCTCTTGAGTCCGATTTGAGTGTGATGCAAATCTTGCACGAAAACATTGTCGATACTTCAGTTATATATGAGCATCCTAGAGGTCCTCCGCTGAAACCGTCCTTGAAATGGTTATCACAAAAGCACTTGAGCCGTTCGATCCAGGAGGGTGAATCCAATGGCGAGGGCCACTCATCTATTGAAGATGCTACCGCTTGTCTTGACTTGGTCAAGTTGAAAATAATGGAGGGCCTGTGTTTTGGTCTTAACATCAATGAAGTTCCAATGTTCCAACGTTTGGCAAAGGTTAATACTGATCACACTTCTCTTTTTGTTGGATATACAAAGTATGAGGATCAGAAGTCGATTATTGAAGATGAGGAAGCAAAGAGAATTTACAAGAGCAATGATGATGATATTGTTGAGCTGTTTCTTGAGCATATTCCCGAGCACGATTTCAGTGTGGTTTGTTTGAATGAGCTTGAGTATAATCTTCGTTGGGCCATGAACCCCGAGCACTACAACGGGACACTTTATCCGCAACCTGAAGGCACCACCAGGGCCGAGTTCAAGTTGACGGACGAGCAGCGTGCGACCCTCTACAAGAAAACTAACGACAGATTAGACAGAATGTACTCTTCGTTACCGGAAAACTCGGTGATGATTTTGTTTTCAGGAGTGGGTTCGCCGCATGAGTTGATGAGACTACAAGAAGCAAAGCGCAAGTTCCAAAACTTGGAAAAAGAGGGAAAGGACCTCACAACCTTACCTAAAGAAGAGGTATGGGACTTTGATAAACAGCAGGAGTTACTTGAGGCATGTAACAAAGCCAAGAGTGCTGTTGCATTTGTTGGTATGAAGAAGGATGTTTAAGTTTGTATTATAGTGTATAATAGAGGTGTAAATATCTATGGTTCGTTTGGTAATAGAGGTGAATATATTACGGTTGTTTTATAATAGAGGTATCAAAATTTGATTGTTACTATAGGTAGAGGGTTATCATAATTGATCGATAAGGGTAAACCTATATGGTCTCGATCGTTTGGTATTTTAATAGAGTTGTAAATTGAATCATTTGGTTCGTTTGTATTATAATAGAGGTGTAAATTGAATCATTTTGTCGTTTGTATTATAATAGAAGTTCATAATTATATGGCTCTTTAGATATGTAAATTTATCGTCTCGTTTGTATTATAGTATAGAGATGTAAATATCATAATCATATACTCTCATTCGTCGTTTATAATAGTTAAATATCATAATGAGGAGAATTATATGGACCGTTCATGGTTACACAACCATCTGAGACCCCGCAACTTTAAGATCAGTGAGATTGCAAAAAAAACCAGCACACAAATCTCAAATTACTTGTAGGTCCACTTTGCCAAATCAAGCACATCTCTTCCCTCAAATAAAGACGTAGTTTCCTTGTGGTTAGCGTTAGTTTTGACCCAGCCCTTCACGCTGGCGTTGTCGTAGTAGTACCAATCGTTGATCCAGGTGATATTCTCTCCCAACTGCTCATGGAAGGGCACCGGGGTCGCCAGACGTGGAGTGTGCTCGCTCTGCATCACCTGGTTGATGGGATTATTGGGATTCGAGCTGATTTGCTCCTGTGTTAACAGGTATGATTGCGTATTCTGGGTATTGGGTACGGGGGTGGCTGACATTAGTGAAGAAAGTGATGCCAAATTTCGAACAGAGATTTACAAATATATATATTCGTGGCATGAATGATCGGAATTCGGAACCATTGCTGAGTGGGCATCGATAGGGGGGCTTGTACCCCGGAATATTCAAATAAAATGGGTGCAACAATATATAAAATCGATAATGTGATGGACTTCACGTGACGAAAAGAAAAGGTCCCAGGTGTCCTGTGACCATTATGGGCATTCCATGTGAGAAGGGGCAAGACAGCAAGCAATAAGAGGCGAGGGCTCGAATGGGCAATGTTTGGTTATATGTAACTTTTATTTTGGGCGTTTTGAAATGGTTAGATTTGACCATTTTGGATGAATGATGGATTGGTAAAGAGTGGCTGAGAAGGTTTGTGAACGTGGGTGGATGATGGGAGGTGCAGCTTTTGTAAGTATATTGTATATATTAGTAAGTATATATTTGTATATTTGGAGGTATTTAATTGTCTAGGTTTGCAATACGTTTATTTTGTAAGATAAAGTTAAGATTTGGGGAGTTTTGGAGTGGTGTTTAGGATAATTTGAGAGGTTTGGAGTTCTGAAGTGTTTGGGCAGGTGATTGAATAGCAACACGAAACGGTAGGACACTTGTTGTTTTTCTCATAATTTTTTGCACCCATTTTGGTAATTTGAGTTGGAGGAATAAAAGGGTAATTTATTGTGCTAATTGAGATTCATTATTTGGGAGTTCTCAGTTGAGTGAGTTTCATTTCATTTAATGTAGTGTATAATTCTGAGTATTAATTATACATATTGCTCAATCAAAAAATGGCATAAAACCAAGCCAAGATTATTAGATTTTACTAAAGCCTAGATTGTAATCCAACTTGGAACAATCGTTACGTCTAGATTCACATTGAAATCACTAATACACGCGATCACCAATATAGATAAATATACAATAAATAGGACAAATTGATTATCAAATTACATCTATATTGGTTTGGCCTCTAAAGAGGTAGATGCAATAATTGGCCCCTAAACAGGGCCTTGGTACACCAATAAGCCCTAACGGGCTTTAAAGCCATTATTTTATCTATGCTAATGCGAATGAGTATGACCATCCTCATGTTCTTCATGATATCCATGACTATGTTCATGACTATGCTCAGGTTCATGCTCATTCTCATGCTCCTGCCTTTGCTCCAACTGCTTCTGCCTCATCTCTCGTTGTTTCTTTATTGCACGCAGTTTAGCATTCGCCAACTTCTTCTTAATCTCCTCCCTACGTTGCGCATCCCTGCTCATCTTCTGTTCATACCACTTTATCATTTGCCGAGGCTTTGCTCCAAATATCGCTTCATATTCACAAAACAAACAACAACTATTGTTCCCCAATAAAAGTCCATTCGGCAACGCACTCGGTTCGCTCTTTTCCTTGCTCTTCTTCTTCTTCTTCTTCTTTTTGCTCTTTTTGTCACCCAATTCCTTGATCGAAGGTAGTTTGATGTCAAGTCCTCCCTGTTGCAAACTCATCATACGTAACTTCTCCTCCACATTGTTATACACCGGCACCAACTTCCCCGTGCTATCATATTCAAACGTAAACTCACACAGCGGTCCTTCATCGTCCATATTCTCTCCATCTTCATGCATTCTAGATGGTCGGTCATATACTGGACAGTCGCACCCATTATACCCATGCACATCACAATCAGGTGCCGCGTTCAACTCAACCTCGAAATGATGCGTCCCAGAAGGAACATAATTGTACAGATAATGCGATTCACCATTGATCTCTTCTATATCGTAATCATCTTGGTTCATATCATCCACCTCGCCCTCCTCTTCCTCGTCATCATAACACATATCGGTATTTCCCTCGTGTAATCCCTCTTCATCTTGAGTATCGTACAAGGAGAACCCCTCGCGTCTCTGTGGGAGCGGTGGCATTGGAGGCATGCTCATCGGCATCGGCATCGGCGGGTATATCTTTGACCCCAGCTTAGCCTTGTCGTTTGTTCCAAGCGTGAATTCGTTCAGGTTAATCATTTGCGTAATCTTGTTGCGTAAGAAGTCAATCTCACTTTGCTTTAGAAGCAGCACGTTAAGTGCGTCGTTCTTCTTCTTGTTTTTGGTATTACTTGGAGTCTGCTCAACTTCCTCAGGCTTACTTATTCTACTTTGTTTGACGCTGATTTGTTTCTGGATCTCGTTGAAAACCGCGTCATCGTCGAGCTTGTTGATTTTATCCGAAAACTCGTTTGACGCCCTTTCTAACGCCTCCAAAAGCGACAAGTTGAATCCATCCTTGTCCTCTTCGTTATGTTCATCTCCAGCGTCTTCATTTGGGAACGGCAGGAAATTCTCTTCTTCCTGGAATTGTTTGCTCATGGCCTGCAGCCACGATTCATAGTTCTTACTCACGAGTTCAAAGAGTTTCTTGGGGTCTAAATGAGGATGCTTTGAATCTGTTGACTTTGGTACGGTGGCGGATTGGCTTAAATTTGGGAAACTCGGCGTTTCTTGGTGTTGTGACGGTGAAGGTAGCGATGGTGCTGGCAGCTGCTGACCTACAGCCGCACTTTTCTTTACAGCTTTAGTTGAGCCCATTTGATCATGAATGTAGTTGGTAAAATTTTGTGCGAACATTTTGATTTTCATACTGGTTGAGAGAAGGTGAATTGAGATGTGATGATTTGAGAGATGGAAGGATTATGAGGATATGGATTGAGTACTGTTATGTTATAAGTTATGGAATCGTAGTGTTTATCAGGAGAAGTTGTGAAAATTGGGTTTAGTTTTCTCATTTTAGAGTCTTGAGATATGATGAATGAGGTGTTGATAATAGTGAGACAATTTTGAAACCAATTCATAGTTGATCATGATAGGCAATTATTTTATCATTCATGAGATCTTCTAAGTAGATGGATGATTAGATTGAGATGTGATGATTATTCTATTATATGAGTATATTTTGTAGTTTCGAGATGAATTGAGAATAATTTAGTACTGAAATATTAAAATTGAATTGAGAATCAGTAATATAGTATTGAAATATTAAAATTGAACAAAATAATGGATTATATCTATAACACTTTCGGATACTTTTATCTATAACACTGTCAACTGATCTGTCAATTGAAAATGACATTAAACATACACAATAAAACAAAGATTCATAAATCAATCCTTCTTTAATGTACGCTGCTTTTCAGCATTCTTAACAACCTTTTCATCAACAAATAATCCCTTTCTCCGTCTAATACCATTCATATACCTTCTGGCAACGTTTTCTCTCTCAGCAAACTCACCCAATTCTTCTAACTCCTCCTCAGTATTAGGAACCCAAAACGGATCTATGTCAAGCATGTCAAATCCAGCAAAGACTAATTGTGGAGAAGCAGCACCAGATGTCTTCTTACGAATCTCCTCCAGAAAACCGAAAGCTTCGATAACAGGAACCTTGGCTTCAATTGAGAAGAATGGAGTACCTTCCTTCATTTCCTCACTAATAATCGATCCACCTCTTTTTTGAACAACAGCATACACTTTACCTAAAACCTCTGCTGTGGCTTGGATGTCACAGGTGTACATAGCAAGGAATAATCTAGGGGCAGCTGCCAAAAATGCATTGTGAATCAATTGTCTTGTGTATGTGATGACTCTTCCACTAATATTCACCAATTTCAGATCTTCATCAGATTGTTCTTCTTCTCTGCTGATTGATTTGAGGGTGACAATAACTCCCTGCAAAACCTCATTGGCCAAGGGTCCTTCATTTACAGCTAAATGGAATCCGTTTAATACACTAGCTTCGTATTCGAATTTGGATCCGATTGCGGGAGCTTCCGTTTGGAAAAAGTGTCTAAGTTGATTTTGGGTCGATTCGACGAAAATGTTGGACCCGATTCTTTTAGGTCCAAACAGGATGATTTGTTCAACCAACTCAGCTGGGTTCTTGAATGCTCCACTGAATTTGGTTTCATCCAAAACAGCCAAAAGGCCTTGTTTGATTTGAGTTTTGGCATCGGAATCACCAGCAACAGCAAGTGCAATCTTCAGTTCATTATCAATTAAAAATTGTACAACTTCCAATGGAAGCGGAGCAACGTCAAACTCCAAATTCACACCAGCAGGAGCAGTCACATTCTGCTCCTCAACAGTGGCGTTCGCAGCGGACTTAGCCAACCCTTCTCTGAATGGAATAACTGGCTCTTTAACAGTGACTGTACAACCCTTTGCAAATCTCTCCTCCAAATCCTTCAAACAACGCTCCAAGTGCAATTCACCAGCAACACACATGATGATCTCACCAGAATCATCGTCAATGTACCACTCCAAAACAGGGTCCGCACTGGCGAGTAAGGTGAGACCTCGTTCCAACTTGGGCAATTTCAAAAGGTTGGTTGGCTCAACTGCAATCTTCATGATGGGTTTGTTGTGGATTAAAGTGGAGGTGGATGCAAAGTTGATATAGGGGGCGTTGTTTGTGCAGATTGTAGCGTTTTTAAGAACGGCACCACCTAAACCAACAACACCGACAATGTTACCAGCAGGAACTGTTTTCATCTTGACAAACTCTCTACCCATAATCAAGAACAAATCCTGGATTTCAACGTCTTTGGTGACTTGGTCCGGCTGTTCTTCGGTGCTGGCAGGGTCGTATTTAGGCCCGACAACAGTGACCTTTTGACCAACTGAAAGCGAACCAGAGTAAATACGCGTGAATGCAACCAAAGTTTCAGGTTCACCTTCATCTTCTTCCTCTTCTTCCTCCTCAAAATCGTCTTCTTCAAATTCCCACTCAAAAGGGTCCTTTTTAGGTTTGACTATAAAATCACCTTCTTCAGCAGGAGCAATAGCTTCCGATGCCTTTTTAGCCAATTCTCTTGCAATTCTTCCTCTTTCTCGTATTTCATCTTGTGTAGCTTGACCTTGTGTATCCTTTGGCAAATCCTCAGCAGCAACTGAAATCATCTTCGAAACATATGCCACAGTTTGGGAGTCAGGATCTGAAGAATCACAAGTACGAATAGCCTCCTCCACCTTTGGATCGAGTAAACTCTTTCCATCGGTAACTTCGTTCAAAAGTTTGTCAATACGCTCCTTTTGCGCATCTTTAGGACTAGGCAAGTATTCAATCACACTACCCAATATAGCATGACTGAGAGGAATCCATTGTGACATCACCAAGTTCAAAACCTGCTTATGGTCCTGGGACCTCAAATCACGAGCAGTCAACTTGGCTCCAATCTTACTCACTATACGCTCCAACTTCTCTTGGTCTCTATTAAGCAAACAGGTATCATAAACCGCCCATATCTGCTCCAAAATGAGCGAAACAAAGAGTGGTTTCCCACTCTTTTTCTTTCCACCAGGTACAATCTTTTTCAGTTTCATGTCCAAGTAGAAATCACCCCAAAGGGTTTTTGCCAACACTTGTTGCAGAAATCCCAACTTTGCCAGGTACAACTTGGCAAAGGTATTTACGGAGAATGCCCATCCGTCCATTGCCAGCGCAAAGAGCACGTTATTCTTTTCTGGTGCAAAGTAAATACCTTCATCGTCTCTCTCAATAAACTCGGTGGTTGCACCACTTTCTCTCCAGTCCAAATCATCTTGCATTCTCTCACCTGCGAAAAGCAGACCCAACACCGAGTTCACCTGCTCAACAAGTTGCTGGAGATGCTGGTATGCTTCCTCTGGCGACAACTGCCAATCGGTGATCAAACGATCCACCTTGTTCAACACAAGCAACGGCTTCAATTTGTCCACCCAGCACTGTCTCAAGACATTCACGGTCTGGGAGCACACACCCTCGACTACATCCACCAAAACAACGGCACCATCACAGAGCCGCGACGAAGTCGAGACTTCCAGTGAAAAGTCAATGTGACCAGGCGAGTCGATCAAGTTGATCAAGTGTTCTTTGACCTCTGTTTCGGTGGGGTCGTTCTTGTTACGGCGCATCACACGGAAGTAGAGCGATATGGCCGAGGCCTCCATTGTGATACCTCTCAATTGCTCGTCCTCTCTCGAGTCCAAGTAGCGGACTTTGCCTGCCATTCGCTGGGAAATGATACCGTTTGTGGCCAAAAGCGAGTCGCTGAGCGACGTTTTGCCATGGTCGACATGTGCGAGAATACAGATGTTACGAATGCACGAGCTGTCCAGCTGGAGCTTCTCGACGGTTTCTTGTGAAAGTTTCATGATGGCAAAAGTAAAATAGTTTAGAAAAACTAATTAGTGATGGAATGTCCGATTTGTTCGAGTCCGATGAAGCAGCATTTGTTGCAGCCCACGCTTCTGCTTATTGCGTGTGTACTGGAGACGTGTGTTTATCCGTTTAACTTGCTGGTGAGCGAGTTGCACGAGCGGAAGTTGATTGTTGGGGATGTTACTACGAGTGAGATTATGGGGAAGATGAAGGAGAAGATGGGGGAGGTTGGGGTTGATGAGCGGCTTGCTGAGTTTTTGAGTAGGGAGGATCATGATATAGTTTAATTTCATGAGCGAAGCGAATGGAATATTACTTTGAGTGAAGTGGTACATGAGCAAGAATATTGGATATTCTATGATAAGGAAATTTATAGAGGAAAATTAGTATGGAATATTAGAATACAGAATATTAGAATACAGAATATTAGAATACAGAATATTAGTATACAGAATATTTAGTGTATGAATACTAGAGAATGGAAGATTGTTGTAGTTTAAATACTAACTAGTCTAGTGATAGTGTCTGAATGAATAGTCTTAAATCATTAGATTGATAGGCAGTTTTAGTACGAAAATGATTGAGTTGGTGGGTTTATATAACAGATTAATTCAAATCGATTTACTTGTAGTTTATGTACCAACATGAATCTGATAGTTTGTTATTTAATATCACAGTCAATATTGAAGAAACTTAAAGGTCTAAAAGTGTTAACATATAATCATTCGATTTTTTGCACCCATTTGAACTCTATTAGTAATTCCTGCGATTGCTCTCCAAAGGATAAGTGGAGATAGAATATAATGTGGATGAATATGAAAGATAACTGAAGAAGTAAACAGGACTGAGGAGAAGTGAATGTGAAAGAATGCAACCATAGACTAGTGCAAGTAAATATAGTGAACGAATGAACAGAATGGTGAAGCTGCACAATTGAGTACCAACTTATATTACTCAATTGTTTAGCTGAATTCTCCAATAAACAATACAATAAACCCAAATACCCACCCGCAAACACTCCAAATACCAACACTCATCCAATAATCACACTCATATTTGCAACCTAAAATAGTTAAAACGGTCGCAAAATTATCAAAATACAGGCGAATTTTGCAGCTAAAACTTTAATTTGAAAAATAGACTGTGAAATGCACAATTTAACCACAACTACGAAGCAGCAGTCCCACGATCGTCTACCAAAAGCTGTATCCAAAGTCTAACCAACCTATCCAAATCTATCCAATCTATTCAATCTATCCAAATCTATCCAATCAATTTTTCACTAGTCTATTCAATGTACTCTGTAATCATCCCACCACAACTGAAACATCTTCTCACTTTAAATTAAACAACATTATTGAAACATAATATCACCTCTCTTAAATAAAGCATCCTTACCATTAAAACACCCTTAAACAATACACCCACCGTAAACAACCTTTAACATTAACCTTGTTAACCTAGTGGATGGTATCAAATATCCGGGTAACAGTCGTGCACCGCCCACCCAGCAAATTTTTCTCCAAACAAATCTACACTCTGTTCTTACACACCTACAATCTAGGATACGTATGATTAGTCTACCCCAACCATACTATTAGAATATATAAGATATAAACACAATTGCCATGTCGGACTGGAAAACACAGTTAAGCATTCCCGAGAAAGACACCCGGCCGCAAACAGACGATGTGTTGAAGACCAAGGGCCACTCCTTTGAAGATTTCAACTTGAAGAGAGAGTTGTTGATGGGGATTTTTGAGGCGGGATTCGAGAAGCCTTCGCCCATTCAAGAGGAGTCGATTCCAATGGCTTTAGCCGGGAGAGATATATTAGCAAGAGCCAAGAACGGTACCGGAAAAACGGCGTCGTTCGTGATTCCTTCGTTGCAACAGGTGAAGCCCAAACTTAACAAGATTCAGGCGCTCATCTTGGTGCCCACGAGAGAATTGGCTCTTCAGACATCACAGGTGGTGAGAACTTTGGGTAAGCACTTGGGTATCCAATGTATGGTGACCACAGGTGGTACTTCATTGAGAGACGACATTTTGAGATTGAACGATCCGGTCCATGTCTTGGTGGGAACGCCAGGGAGAGTGTTGGATTTGGCTCTGAGAAAGGTGGCCGATTTATCCGAGTGTCCTCTCTTTGTTATGGACGAGGCTGATAAGATGCTCTCGCGTGAGTTTCGTGGAATCATTGAGCAAATCTTGGCCTTTTTCCCAACAGTTAGACAATCGTTGTTGTTCTCCGCAACTTTCCCATTGACCGTCAAGTCGTTCATGGAGCAACACTTGACCAAACCATACGAGATCAACTTGATGGACGAGTTGACCTTGCGTGGTATCTCGCAATTTTACGCGTTTGTTGAAGAGAAGCAGAAGCTCCACTGCTTGAACACTTTGTTCAGTAAGTTACAGATCAACCAGTCGATTATCTTCTGTAACTCCACCAACAGAGTCGAGTTGTTGGCCAAAAAGATCACCGAGTTGGGCTATTCGTGTTACTACTCTCACGCCAAGATGCCACAACAGGCCAGAAACAAGGTCTTCCATGAATTCAGACAGGGTAAGGTGCGTAACTTGGTGTGTTCCGACTTGCTCACCAGAGGTATCGATATCCAGGCAGTCAATGTGGTGATCAACTTTGACTTCCCTAAAACAGCAGAGACGTATTTGCACAGAATCGGTCGTTCCGGAAGATTCGGTCACTTGGGTTTGGCCATTAACTTGATGTCCTGGGAAGACCGTTACTCCTTGTACAGAATTGAGCAGGAATTGGGCACCGAGATCAAGGCCATCCCTGCAACCATCGACAAAAACTTGTATGTGGCAGAGAACAACGACGCTGTTCCTAGACCATTCAAAATTGACGAATTGCCAAAGGGCAATGAGACTGTGCATAAGAAGACGGGCTACGAATACAAGGGCCAGCCTCAACAGCAAACTCAACAACCTCAGCAGCAGCAACAGCAACCTCAGCAGCAGCAACAACACCCTCAGCAGGTCCCACAACAGGCTCCACCACAAGGAGCACCATACGGTCAAGGGTACCCACAATACCCACCTCAAGGCTATCCTCCACAGGGCTACCCACCACAGGGCTACCCACAGAACGGGTACGGCTTCCAGCAGTACCCACCACAGTACCAGCAGTACCAGGGCCAGGCACCCCCAAACCAGCAGGGGCAATCGCCTAATGGGCAGCCAGCACAGACTGCCCCACAGTAATTTATACGGCTCCGTTTTGCCTACTTTTTCGCCATTGTATTCCTAGATCTTTGTTTTTGTTTATTTTTGTTGTTGGTGGCTGTTGAGGTGGAAGGGTGTGTTATGTTTATGAGCAGACTATGTCTGGTAGTATCAAAAATCCAAAAAAAGCTGAGGGGTTTTACGTTTTTAGTCTACTGACTGATTTTTAGGTTTCCTCTGTTTAGGGCTAAGAAGGGTGATGGTTCGTTTTATTGTAGAACATTTCTATTGGAGTGTTGGTGTAGAAAACCATGTAGATCCACGAAGTGGATATTCCACGGAGTGGATTGGGTTGGATTGTTAACAAATTGGAGATTTTGAATTCCACGAAGTGGATGTGTGAATTACATGGAAGTACACCAATTTCACGAAGTGGAGATTGGGAGGTTAAATCAATGAACTCTTTAAGTGTCCATTTCAATCTCCCAGTCTAAGTCCAAAGTGAGGTCTAAAGGATCAATTCCGTTGTGAACCCATAGTACAATTGCAGGAATTAGAGAGAGGTCAATGTGTAAGTTCATAGTTCAATTCCTTGAAGTGAAGTGGTTTGAGATGTAGAATTTGAATTCCTGGAATTTGATTGCAAATCGGAAAATCCATACTGGAATATTAATTAATAACAAAATTACCGGATACTCAGGGTGCGTAATCTATATGTAAGACTTCCTATCATTTAGACCCACCGTTATCAGAGTAGAATTAGCTCACATCCCTCATCCAGTCATAACCAAATCTAATCAAATAAGTCTACTAGCAACAGAATACATTAACAAGCGTAACAGCCAATACGTACGGCTGTGCACAAAAATTATCAATCAGGCGTACCATACCTGCGTCAACGGTAATGCCACTGTTCCACAACGTGATTAGCCAAAACTTCTGCATAATAGAGTGTAGATATAAGTAAGTGCCACCCCAGTGAATGAGCCCTCATAAGCTTCTTTAAATTTGAAAGCTATCTCAATAAAATGCACAATGAAAATTTTAAAGTTTCTCGAACCATATCATCTCTTTGGTGATAGAAAGCATTACACCTATCACGCACCTATTATCCACCTCCCATACACATCCAGTTATCCAGTTTTTTAGTGCCCATACCAGCTCCAAACTCTTCGTATTCAAAACACGTTAAATACCCACTTCAAACAAAACCCAAACCGCAAAATTTATAATATAATAATAAATTATCTCATCATGTCAGATATAGCCCTAACTCATCTATATTCCCTTCTCATAAACGATTTCACTTATTTTATAGATTTATATTGCAAAATTCAAAACTCTGTTCGCTACTACAAATATATTTTCACAATCACATTTCCTTTTTTGGTGGCTGCAAAATAGTTCAAAATATCTTCATACAACCTACCCTCTCATTACCAATGTTATTTGCACATTTTGCAATCGTTCACAGGCAGCAGTCCCAAGAATAGTCCATGAGCGTTTAGAAATGAAATAGCCAAGAATCAAGAAATATAGTAATTCTTAGCTAAAAAGAGCTGCCATGGAAGTGATCAGTTCAGCCAATGAAAGAGAAAACCAATAAAAGTACTTCACAAAGCTCACCAACCTTTTATTAAACTATTTAAGAATCGAATACCCTTCCAAATTGCCACAAATATACTTAATCTTGTCCTCACTGATAAACCTTTGTTCTGGCACATTTATCATAATCCACCTTTTTCCATTTCCAATCCACGTTTTCGGCTACTAACGGAAATTGGCGCGATGAGCAACTCCAACAACCATCAACCAAGCCATATCCCGATCCCAGTCCACAAACACTAAGATCCACAATACCTCAACCAACCAACCCCACCTTCATAATACTCTCCACCAATTTTTCAATTATTGACTCCGGATTATTACTGTTATCGCGATGCACAAAATTTTTTCTCAACCACTCTTTTTATAAAGACATAGAAGACTAGTAAAGCTACAACAAACATGTGTGGTATCTTAGGAGTTGTATTGGCTGATCAGCAGAAGAACGTTGCTCCTGAGCTTTTTGAGGGTGCTATGTTCTTGCAACATAGGGGCCAGGACGCAGCTGGTATTGTCACTTGTGGATCCAAGGGCCGTTTCTACCAGTGTAAGGGTAACGGTATGGCTCGTGATGTGTTCACTCAACAGAGAATGCGTGCATTGGTTGGTAACTTTGGTATCACTCACTTGAGATACCCAACTGCGGGGTCGCTGGCTGGGTCTGAAGCCCAACCGTTTTACGTCAACTCCCCATACGGTATTTCGTTGCTGCACAACGGAAACTTGGTCAACTCGATCCAGTTGAAAAAGACCTTGGATGAGGTGGTTCACCGTCACATCAACACCGACCTGGACTCGGAGTTGTTGTTGAACGTTTTTGCGCTGGAGTTGGACAAGTTCAACAAGCTGCGTGTGAATGCACAGGATCTCTTGGTGGCCGTGGGTGAGACTATGAAGTTGGTTCGTGGTTCGTACGCCTGTGTGGCGATGTTGGCTGGTTTCGGTATCATCGGGTTCCGTGACCCTAACGGTATTAGACCTTTGCTTTACGGTGAACGTGTTGACCGTAAGACAGGTAAAAAGGATTATATGTTGGCAAGTGAGTCTGTTGTGTTGCAAGCCCACGGATTCACCAAGTTCCGTGACGTTAACCCTGGTGAGGCTATTGTCATCCCCAAGGACACCAGCGTGGAGCCAGAGGCCCGCCAGATGATCGAGCCAGAGTTGTTTGCCCCAGATATCTTTGAGTTTGTCTACTTCGCACGTCCCGACTCTGTCCAGGACGGTGTCTCGGTTTACAGACTGAGAATCGATATGGGTACCAAGTTGGCTGCCAAGATCCGCAGAGAATTAGCTGATGACATTGACGTTGTGATTCCGGTTCCAGACACCGCCAGAACCTCGGCTTTGCAGTGTGCTGTTGAGCTCAACGTGCCCTACAGAGAGGGTTTTGTGAAGAACAGATACATTGGAAGAACGTTTATCATGCCTGACCAACAGGAGAGAAGACTGAGTGTGCGTAGAAAGTTGAATGCGATGGAGTCGGAGTTCAAGGGTAGAAATGTTTTGTTGGTGGACGACTCGATTGTTAGAGGTACCACCTCGAAGGAGATTGTTGCTATGGCCAAGGAAGCCGGTGCTAAGAAGGTTTTCTTTGCGCTGTGTGCACCTCCAATCAGACACAACCATATTTACGGTATTGATTTGGCCGACACCAAGGCTCTTGTTGCTTTTGACAGGGACGAGGAGGAGATTGCTCGTGTTATTGGTGCTGACAAGGTTATTTACCAGGACTTGGAGGACTTGGTTGCATGTTGTCGTAGAGACGGAATGGAGCAGTTTGAGGTTGGTGTGTTTACAGGAAAGTACGTGACTGGTGTGGAAGACAGTTATTTGGTTGAGTTGGAGAGAATCAGAGCGCAAAACCAGAGATTAAAGGACCAATCGGAGAGAGCTGGGTTGAGTGTTGATGCGTGTATTGATGCTAGTGACATGGTTGATGTTAAGGCTGAGGTTGACATTTCGATATATAACAGGGGTGATTATGAGTAAAGAATAGATAATGATTTAGGAGAGCATGAGCATGCGTAGCATGCGAGTAACATATCAAGATTACTAGATATCAAGTTGCATGCGTAGCATGCGTAGTTGCATCCAGATTCCTAGATTTTCTAGCCAATAGGGCATGCGTAATAATTATATAACGATTCGAAGTCAAGTTTGCGGGTCCTTTAAAATCTAAAGAAAGTGAAAAGTTTTCATGAAGAACCACATCTTCCATAAATAAGAATGTTTAATATAGTACTGAATAAAAAGTCGAATTTGATTAAATAAATGCTGTTTCTGAATCTGCAATTCTGAATATAGTCTACTAAAATTTTGAACTTAAATATCTTGTATGATTCTGCAAATATACTCCCCACAGTAATATTAAATATACACTTAGAGATACTCTAAGTCTAATGATCTAAAGAAATCACTTTCTAAAGCAGGAATTGCCTATCCAAATTCTAACTTTAATCCCTACTCAAAAAATATCAATTGGCTCACCTTTGGCTGCAAAATGATTTTTAGGAACACGAAATTCCATATTGGGTTGTGTGGGTTAGTTGGGGGTTCCAATCGTATATTACGATCCGTATAACGATCCGTATATTACGATCTGTATATTACGATCCGTGAACATAAGAGGGTGTTAACCTGCTGTTTAAAATCTAGATTGAGAATTATAGCGAAACTGAAAATCTCTGATTACGGAACCAAAAATTGCAGCCATTTTGGTACAAACCAGGGATCAGAAAGATCGACCTTGGACGAATAGAACTTGAATCAGCTGAACTTTTGTGATCATAAAGAAGTATAAACTCAAAACCATCAATAACAATATAAAAATATCATTCATATGAACTGTTCTTGAATAACAAGAATCAATAATCCAAACCTTTATAAATCTCCCTATGTTTTTAATCTAATCTCCTATTAAACGTTCATTCCCAATACAATAGAAACTATTGGTCCCATTACAATAGTACCTATGGGTCCCAAAACAATAGTACCTATATAAGCCTTCTCCAATTACAATGGGCCCTTCCAATTACAAAACGCCATTTTTCGCGCGCCTTTCCAATTGCAATTTTTCAACCGTTTTTCACCAATTGTTAAACATACCAAACGTTACCAATTCCACAACAATCGCCAATCTCAATACCACCAACCAAACACCAAAACATACCACAACCATTTAACAACTATCACATTTAACAACAACTACACCCACAACAAACAATATAAACACCCCTTATCTAAAATAGTACAAACACCAAACCTATTCGTTCAACAGCCACCCGAACCAAAGAACCTAAATTGTGTAATAATCCTTCAACCTTAACTCGGATCTAATCTGAGTTGAAAACTTTTAATGCTCAAAACCGTCCATCTCTGACGATTCACGTTTCTGTGCGTTTCTGCATAACGGTGCGATGAACCAAACAGCCAGAACCTCGAGAAAACTTCGGTTCTAAGAAACAACGTACCCTCGAACTCACACCCTCGCTTATCGTTCCCTGCGCTCCACCCTCACAGTCGAACCCCCCAGCTCTTCCACGCTTCCATCTCGGATCAACACGTTCTTATCTAATCCTGCACACCACGCGTCCTCTGTTTGCATTTTTTTTTTCCAGCTCCCAGAGAAAAAAACACTTGTCTTCCAAAATTTTATGGGACTTCTTTCCTTGTATCTTATCACCCAGGCAGCATATTTAGTTAAGAGAAAGTACCCGTATATACGTCAGAAACTCGCTATGGACTCGATCGCAAACTCCGCTCCTATATCTATCTTTTCGTACTGTGCCTCATCTATCTTGATGACGGTCACTAACAAGTACGTCTTGTCTGGATTCAGCTTCAACTTGAACTTTTTCCTTTTGGCTGTCCAGTCTATTGTGTGCTTGGCCACCATCGGTCTGTTGAAGGCCTTTGGTATTATCCAGTACCGTCAGTTCAACTCGGACGAGGCCAAAAAATGGTCGCCCATCGCATTCCTTTTGGTTGCCATGATCTACACGTCGTCCAAGGCGTTACAGTACTTGTCGATTCCAGTCTACACCATTTTCAAGAACTTGACCATCATTTTGATTGCCTACGGTGAGGTCTTGTGGTTTGGCGGTAAGGTCACCTCGATGGCTCTTTCGTCCTTTTTGTTGATGGTCTTGTCTTCCGTTATTGCATGTTACGGTGACTCCGCCGAGGCTAAGACCGCTGACGACACCTTTGCCTTGTACTTGGGTTACTTCTGGATGTTCACCAACTGTTTTGCTTCCGCTGCGTTCGTCCTCATCATGAGAAAGAGAATTAAGTTGACCAACTTTAAGGACTTTGACACCATGTACTACAACAACTTGTTGTCTGTTCCTATTTTGTTGATTCTGTCTTTGCTCTTTGAGGACTGGTCCGCTGCCAATGTTGCTATTAACTTCCCAGAAGCCAACAGAACCCTGACCATTGTTGCTATGATTTTGTCTGGTGCCTCTTCAGTTGGTATTTCCTACTGTTCGGCATGGTGTGTTAGAGTCACTTCTTCCACCACTTACTCGATGGTTGGTGCTTTGAACAAGTTGCCTATTGCTCTTTCGGGTTTGATTTTCTTTGATGCCGTGGTTAACTTTTGGTCGGTTTCGTCCATTTTTGTTGGTTTTGGTGCTGGTTTGGTTTACGCTGTTGCTAAGCAAAAGCAGCAGAAGGAGCAGTCTCAGCAGTTGCCAACTTCTAAGTAATTTGAGTTGTATAATAGTTGTCATTATTATATTAGATTTGATTTAGTATTAGTAGATTCCACGGAGGATCCACGTAGTGGATAATAATGAGTAAGTAGACTTTGTCCACGAAGTGGACTATTATAAATAGAATGATTATATCCACGAAGTGGACTATTATAAAAAGAATGATTCTATCCACGAAGTGGATTATTATAAATAGAGTGATTATATCCACGAAGTGGATTATGATAAATAATGTGATAGAGTGATCATTTCTGTTTAGTGAATTGAATGATTAGGTAGCCACGAATTATGATAATAGAGTGATTATTTCCACGAATGAGAGTAGAAAAGATTCAGTCCATAAGGGACTCCACGAAGTGGATTATGATAAATAAAGTGATTATTTCCACGAAGTATATATTTAGAACTGAGAGTAGATTTTCATGAATTAGATAACAAGAGCGAGTCTATTAAGTCCACTTGGTAGACTTTGAGCCCAAGAAGATTAAATAGTCCACTTCGTCGACTGAAATGTTAAAGTAGATTAAATGGTTCACTTATGGACTGAGAACTGAGAGTCTATTAATTAGTCCCTCGGACTGAAAAGTTAGAGTACATTAATGGTCCAGTTCGTGATATGAATGCATAAGTTTATTAAAAGTCCACTTCGTGGACGGAAAACCTAAGTAGTTTAAATAGTCCACTTCGTGGACTTAGAACTGAGAGCATATTCCACTTCGTGGACTGAAAGTCAGATTTATATTAAAAAGTCCACTTCGTGGACTTATTTAGACCTCAAAATAACCTTCCCAGATCCTCCCAAACCCTCAAAAAACCCTCCCAACAGTCCATCCCAATCATAAATCCTAACCGAATCCTTCGGAACCTTAATAACCCCCTCCTTATACAACTCCGTAATCTTCTCCAAAGTCTCAATCTTCCCCTTTGGATCCTTTTTGGTGTTTCTCGTCAACCAATAACTAACAGTCGTAATATCCTTAAATAACTGCTCTCCCAATGAATACCTAGCAACTGGATCACCCGAAATAACCCCATAAGTCACCAAAAACCCACCTTCGCTCAACGAAGAAACCAATTGGTCCAGCGTAGGACCCCCAACAGCATTAATAGCAAGCCTGAACCGGCCATTACCAGAAATCTCAGGTAACTTCTTAACAAAATCGTCAGCTAAAAACTCGCTCTCTGAAACAACTTTCGTTGCACCCAAATCGTACAATTCCTTAATCTCAGCTTCGGACTTGCCGTCACGTACAATCAGAAGAGATTTAACTCCAAAACTCTTTGCAATCTGCGTAGCATACTGGCTCACCTGAGAATTACCTGCATTCTGGATGATCCAGTCCCCTTTAGTCCAGTCGTGAATATACTGTGTAAGGATTTGATACGCCGTGGGCGGATTTACACTCAATGTTGAGCCTTGGTCCGTACTTAAAGAACTGTCAACTTTGTAAAAGTCCAATTGCGTAATATCCGCAATTGCATATTGTCTCCATGTACCAAAACTAGGAGCAACAGAGATGAGATGGTCTCCTTTAGCATACTTTGTAACACCAGAACCAACATGTACAACCTCCAAAAGTCCTTCATTACCGCCAACGTAAGTTTCAGTGTCAGAGGTGTTATCCAACTTTTGCAACCGTGGTTCACTAGGGTATGATCCCTGGATTTGTACAATATCAGAAGGATTGATTGGAGAACCCAACACCTTGAGAACAATCTCGTTGGGTTTCAACTTAGTCTCATCAATTGTGATTTTCGTCAGCTTGAGAACTGTTTCAAGGGTTCCTTTTTTGTCAAATGTGATTGCGTATCCAGTAATTGTCATTTTTGTATAATTAAAACTTAGCAAGGATCTTTGACTGTTTAAATATTATGGCTTTATATATTACAAATCAGGTAATTGTGGAGATGTGTTGCGTTTAGGGTGAGAGTACAATGGTAACGAGGAATGGATGGAGATGTGTGTTAGGTGTGGTGGATTGTCTGTTTCAGGTGATTATGAATTAGGTAAACTTGTGGAGATAGTATTTGTTGGTTCAGGTTCTTAAATTATGAAAAAGTAAAATTTGTACTTAAGAGGATACAGTTGCAACCATTAAGAGTATTGTGGTATGTGTGTTGTATCACAATAATGAACCACAATTTGATCTGGCTCAGTATTTGGTTTCTCTGTTGTTTTGGTCTCTATTGTAATCCTTTGTTAATGGAATGGGAATGAGGAAATGCAACTAGGTATCATAAATAAAGGATAATGGCTATCTTTAGATATAAAGTTGTACTATTAAAATGAGCCTATTCGCAACATGACAAAGAATTGTAGTATACTGAAATATTCAAGCCCCAAAGAGTATAATCAGAAAACAATGTTAGGTGATTATCAATTCTATGGAAGTAATCTGTTAGTGGTTCATTAATTTGTCTAATAAGACTTTTACCCTTTCTCTTCAGTCTTCTAATTTAGTCAATTCATCTTGTGGATGTTCAATAATATCATCAATTGTGAGATCTAGTGATTTTTAAGTTGCATACTCTATTCTTATACACCCTCATTATATAAGAGCAATTCTGAATCCTTGCTTAATTCACTTGCTAAATACTACCAATATATTGTACTCTTAATCTAATTTCCCTTTTAGGATTATGTCAAGATACTCGAGGAATTACCCCCAACTAGTCTACCCATATCTCTCCTACCAATATCCTTTCCTTGCCACTTTCATCTATACAAGTTACTTCATCCACCTGTCATTTTTCACTCACCACCCCAAACGGTCAAAGCTCAAATCTGTTATGGTCGCGATCTTTTCGCTAAAAATCCATCAGTTTTCATTTTTGTTTTCACTACACCATGCCAGACAACTCACTAGAATCAATCCTGGGCTACTTGGAACAGTCCCTCAATCCTCAGCTAGCCAAGCAGGCAGAGACGTACTTGAGGCAGTTGGAGACCCAGCCTGGATTCGCAATCAACTTGCTCCATGTAATCTCTCTGACCAACATTAATGCTTCTGTCAGACTCGCAGGCGCCTTGTTCTTCAAAAACTTGGTCAAGCGTAAGTGGATGAACGAGGACGGCCAGTACTTGTTGCCCATTGATGAGATCAACAAGATCAAGGAAGAGATCTTGGATGTGATGATTGGGCTTCTGCCTCAATTACAGGCGCAGATGGGTGAACTGATTTCGCTCATTGCAGAAAGTGATTTCCCACACAACTGGCCCAACTTGATTGATCAGTTGTTGTCTAAGTTGTCCTTGGAGAATTTCGTGCAAACAAGAGCAATTTTGACTGTCTGTCACTCGATTTTCAAGCGTTGGAGACCGTTATTCCGTTCAGATGAGTTGTTTTTGGAGATCAAGTTGGTCTTGGACAAGTTTGTCAACCCGTTTTTGGAGTTGTTTACCAAGTTGGACAGTTTGATCGATGAGCAGGTGAATGTACTGAACGAAAACAATGCGTTGTTGAACATTTACTGGGACAACTTGCTTTTGTTAGTGCAACTTTACTACGATTTCAACTGCCAGGATATTCCTGAGTTCTTTGAGGACAACATGACTTCCTTGATGAGCATCATTCACAAATACTTGATTTTCACACCGCCAAAGGCTGCCAATGATGACGACGAAGAGATTGATACGTTGATCAAGGTGAAAACAGCAAGTGTAGAATTGATTTTACTTTACATTACTAGGTATGCTGATGTTTTCGAGCCGTTGATTCAGACTTTTATTACAAGTGTATGGTCTGTGATCAATGATTATGCCACCAAGCAACCTAAATATGATTTGTTGGTGGTTAAATGTTTACAATTTTACTGTGCATTGGTGAAATTGCCAAACTACCAAAATGTCTTCTTTGACAATGCAAACTCAGTCAACGAGATTATCGAAAAGATTATCTTGCCAAACATTTACTTTAGAGAACTGGACGAAGAGCACTTTGAAGATGAACCTATTAGTTATGTTCGTTCAGATTTGGAAGGTAGTGACTTTGATTCTAGAAGAAAGGCAGCCACCGATTTCTTGAAAGATTTGAAGGAAATCAATGCTGAATTGCTTACACAATCGGTCATGAACTATGTGAACCAATTCTTGAGTGAACTGCTGCAAAACTGGAAAAACAAAGATACTGCAATCTATTTATTTAGTAGTTTGGCTGCAAAGGGTGCTGTTACAAATATAGGAGTTACCCTGACCAACGTTTTGGTCGACGTCGTCAAGTTCTTCTCCGAATACATTGCTAGTGACTTGACCAACTCCAACAACGCAGCACACCCAATCTTGATTGTGGACTCAATCAAGTATATTTTGGTTTTCAGAAACCAATTGACAAAGGACCAGTTATTAGCTACATTCCCCTTGTTAATCACACATCTCAATAGCTCCAATCCTGCTATTTACACATATGCTGCCATTACGGTGGACAAACTCTTGGAGATGACCAACTTCGACTCCAACTACGCACCGGTGTTCAACAAGTTGGACATTGCTCCATATACACAACAACTTTTGAGCGGATTATTCCAGCTCATCTTGCAAAACAGTCAAACTCCAGAAAAGTTGGCGGAAAATGAGTTTTTAATGAAGTGTATTATGAGAATCTTGAACACAGCTGAGGATTCGGATTCCTTGACCAACAGATTGCCTATAATCGAGCAATTGATTCAAATCTTGAAGATTACGGCGAAAAATCCTTCAAACCCAAAATTCTCCCACTACACTTTTGAGTCTATAAGTTTGCTCATCAAGTACGACTTGGCCAACATCTCCAAGTATGTTGAGTTGGTGATCCCAGCTCTTTTAAACATCTTGGGTGATGATGTCCAGGAATTCGTTCCATACACATTCCAAATATTGGCGTTTTTATTGGAATCCTACCCGAAATCCAATGGTTTACCAGAAACCTACAAATCGTTGATAAAACCAATCATGTCCCCAACGTTATGGGAATTCAGAGGTAACATTCCTGGTATCACAAGATTGTTAATTGCTATTTTGGGCCAGGACCTGCTGGTGTTCTCACAACTGCAACAAGACATTACACCACTTTTGGGTATCTTCCAAAAATTAATATCGTCCAAGGTGAATGATGTCTATGGGTTTGATCTTTTGACTGCCATCTTACTCAACATTAAGTTGGAGAGTATCAAGCCATTCTTACATCAAATTGCTCTTTTGCTTTTGACCAGATTGAAGAGCTCGCGTACTGACAAGTTTGTTAAGAAATTTGTTGTTTTCGTGCTGAGTTTGAGTGCACTGGGTTTAAACCCACAAGCTGACCACTCCAATATTGACAGCAACTTTATTGTAGCGTGGTTTGACTCTGTACAACCTGGTGTGTTCCAACAAATCTACACTAGTTTTGTATTGCCCACGTCGGGTTCCATAGCCAACTTGCACGACAGGAAAATTGTGAATATTGGATTGGCGCAGTTTTTGCACTGTCTGCAAACATCTTTAATTGCACCAACTGTCGAGCAATTAGTGAAGAACTTGCGTGAGTACGAAGGTATTGGTAAAAAGGCGAATGCTGCTGCGAGTGGAACTGTTGGAGGATTACCGGGAGGAGGTACCGTCCTTGTTGCACACGATGACCTTGAGAGTGCGGCTACTTTTGGATCGCAATTCTCTAAGATTGTATCTATTCAAGTGCAACAGTACGACCCGTTGCAAAATATCAAAAATAATGACTTACAATCTATCAAGTTACTTATAGTTGGAGAGTTGAAGAAAGTTGATCCTTCAATTTTGTATCAACTTCCTCAAGACGTTCAACAGCAACTTTCTGAGTTATAGTTTATATAGTAAGCCGTAATGTGGAGTGTTTTCATGTAATAAAAGGTTTTAATATGAAGGTCTTTAATATAAAAGGCTTCAAAAAAGTCTTTAATCATAAATGATAATAAGTCTTTCCACATGCTTAATCATAAAAGTAATCATAAGTCTTTCCACATGCTTAATCATAGTAATCATAAGAAATCATAAAACTACACTCTTAACATCGACTCGTCCCATAAATTTACTAATACATAATCCAGTGATTCTTAATTTTCTTCTATCAAATTGAACATTTCTTGCTTCAGTTGAGCTCCAGAGTCCTGCTGTTCCTGTTCTTTCAATTTATCCAATCTTTCCTTTTCCGCAATCTCTGCAGCCGTCAAAAACCTTCCTCCTTGGCCTCTAGGCCTACGCATCGCGTGCTTGTGCCGTGATTCGTGCAAGTACGGTTTCCTCGTACGTGCTATCTTCAAGTTCTCTTCTAGCTTTGCACGTGCTATTCTGCGCTTTAATATACGGTGGTACTGCTTTGCATTCACGTAGAAGGGCTGCTCATCCTCTCCCGCGGCTGAGGTGCTGGCTGGGGCTGTTGTGGCCGGGGTCTCCTCCGTGGCCTGGTAATACTGTGGCACTTGCTGCGTCTCATAATACGACGTAGACAGGTTCAGCGAACCTGGCGATTCTGCCTGTGCTTGCGCTCGCTGTGCACTTTCCAGTGTGGGTTGGGTCTGTTGATTCTGGGGAAGTTGGTTCAACTCTTCCTGCTGATTATGCGGGTTGAAATAGGTGTCCGGGTAGTATGACTCGTTTCCATTATGTAAGGATGCCATTTGTTAATCGTGTATGTGGTCTTGACTGAGTTTCAAGAGTATGATGTGAATAGGGAAGGATGGAATATTAAGTATGTTTGGTCAAGTAAATTCTTAGGGAAAACTTTTTTTGTAAAGCGACTTACGGATTCAGTTTTGTGCACGGAGATGCCCGAATGCGGATTTGCTTTGCACGTGTTGGATCAGTTGACGAAGTTTATTGAAGGTGGTGCTTGGTGTATGTAGTTGTACTTCAAGAGTTGTTGTGGTTTGCTTCAAACTTTCTGGATTGTCCTTATTCGTTGGTTAGGAATTATGATTCTCTGTTGAATATTCACTGTTTAAATAATAGAGTCACTCACTGTTAGCTAATAGAGGTTGAAACACAACTTGCTCATAGTGTTAGGTTATCAACATATTATTTATTGAACTTCAACTCTTGCAATCAAATGACTTGTATGGTCTTGTAGAATCTTTCATTTTTTGCACCCAAATCTCAAAAGGAAAAGCTGCTCTTCATTTAATTAAAAAGGTATTACTGAAGTCTGACTTTTCCCATGTGTACTATTGAAATCATTTACAAAATTGGTTCCTTTCTTAGGGCTAGCTTGGGGTTTCTTTGAGCTCACACTCTCTGATCTCTCTTAAGAGTAGTGTTGGAATGTATCAGCGCTAATACTTTTAGTAGCTTCACGTCTAGAATATACACATGCAGAATTCAGCTTTCTAGTTGCAATCACCACCTTGTTTCCTTTGCTTTATCTAATTTTTACAGACCTGCGATACTCTAGAAAGGAATATACCTCGCTTTCTTAAACATCTTTTAGATAATAACTTAAGAATCAAATGCCAATTACACACCCAAAAATTCTCAGGAGTTATAGGACTACAAATTGGCGTTCAACTGCAGAGTGGTAGCCTATTTAATCATCCTAATACACGGTAAAATCACCCTTAATTTCCCTTTATTCAATTTCTACATTATATTTCCATAATTACACAAAAACTACAATTTTTGTAAAAGTTTGCAACCATTCTGCATTTATTTGACAAGTTTTAAAATTATTGGAACAGAGTGATATTGAACTGATAAGGAAAGCGTGAAACCAGTGCAGGCGACTCTAAAATCCGACAGACAGAAAAGTGTAAGCAAGCATAAAGAACTTCACAACACACAGAATTGACGGTATGAATTATAATTATCAATCACGATAAAAAGTCAGGCTGAAAGCACCAGTTTAAACACCAAGTAAACAAATACCAGATTTTAGAATATTGAACATTTCAATGAAATAGACTGCTATGTACATCAGAAAGCCCTTAGAAGAGAATTACAGCAGCTTGCGCAAAGTCTATCAAGCCTTCCCTTAAACTTATGCACTTACAAAGAGATACTCCAATAGAAGTCATTTAAATATTCGTGAAACAATTAATCTTTATTGATATTAGAGTATAATACAGTTGAGTAAAACTCAAGAAAAGGTGTTAAAGAAACAATACAGCATATCTCCATACAGTATGTCACCACTCAGCGTGCCACCAAACACGTCATATCTTCCCCTAATCATCATACACATCAAATAAAACGAATTCTGATATTTCCCGAATATCATCGTTTTGGTTAAAAGGTGCATTTTGTCTTTGTATATCTCGTAGTATACTACTTCCAGTAGTAGAACCGGTTTTTGGCTTTGACGGAGAAGCAGTTTCGATTTCTTCTTGCATGGCTATTCTTTCCAAAAAGTAACTGTTTCTTCCTCCTTCAGAAATAGGTTTTACAAGCAGAAAGGACTGGTTTATGCTTTCTTTGCGTATGGGTGAGGTTTCCTTCTTGCTGGGACGACTCATTTCATGACTTTGGATTTTCTCAATGCCCAAAACGCTAACCACTTCATCCACATGCCCTTCACTCTGCTTGAAGTATTTTACCTCTCGCTGTTTCTTGAGTATATCGTGTTTCAATTGTGGCCACGAGCACGCTAGCAGTTTTCCTCTGCAATTCTGGCAAACAGGATACAGCAACTCATCACACTTCTTCTTTCGCTTGCGACAGGTGAGACACCCTGTCCTCGACCTAGCAGTAGGACCCATCTCTGTCTTCTCTGCTTTTGAGAGTTGTTAAAACTTGTTTAAAAATGACTCATTCCTAATAGGGTAATATCTTCTTTATCGTGTAGCTAACCGCGCTCCGGTGTATACGGAACGAGAAGAGAAAAATCCGCAAATTTTTTGAAAAAAGTGTGATGGTGTGAAAAGGGTGGCAGTTGTAGGGGCTTGGGTTTTTGTCTTAGCTGATCTTTGCTTGTGAAAGTGTGGCTGTTTGTCTGTAGTTTGTTTCTCCCTACTTTATTGCTGGAAACGATCAGCTCAGGACCGTGGCTCTATGCCAATGAAGGCTTAGTTTTGAGAAGGTTTCTATGCAGTTTAAAATTGGGGTAAGATCTTTGATATTTTCTTCAAACTTTAATTGCAACGGGTTGATCATTGTATAGTAGGGAGTTTGCTATTTGTTAAATTTGAAGTTTTGATTGTTGAGGATAATTTTGGGGTGTTGCTTTTCTGTGTATTGTTTCTGGCTGCAAAATTTGATTAGTTTTCTTTATCAAAATTTGAGTATTAGTACATCCCTTGCTCATCTCCTTAATATTAAGACTACTTTGTTGTGATACTCACCTGTCGAATAAGAATACCATCAATCAAGGTACTACTAGTTTGTAATCCACTATCTCTTATTTATACGCTATTTCCCTAGAAAATCTAATTATTAACCGATCTCATTCGCGAGATACTATATATTATATCCTCATCTCTCACTAGACTCACTATCTTCACTCTCCACATTCTCTCCATCCTCAGGATCTTTAATATCATCCATTAATACATACGCTTGGAAACTCACAAACGCACAAATCAACGCTAATAAAGCCCATGCCAACTGAGCAGCCCCCAATCTCTGGCTCAACGTAGTCACGTACCCCCAAGAAAGAGGCCCCACAAACCTCGCAAACGAACTCGCCGACATCGCAACTGCATTGATCAAAACACGGTGCTCAACTGGAGAGGTACTGTGAAGTAAAATCAATACAGCCGACATACCAATGGCCAGACCAAGCGAAATCAAACTGCAGATGGTATAGAGCGCAATCTTGGTGAAATTCGAAGGTAAACTGTCGTTATATTCACTCAACGTGAAAACCAAATAAGGCAACGCAACATAGGCCACTGGGAAAATCAAAGTCGAGAACCGATAGATGTCGACGGTCTCAAAATGGAAGTCTGCGTAAGGAAACACAAATAAGACGGTAACACCACCTACAAATCCAGTTGTAGAGAGTAACGAACCAATCTCAGAAGTTGAGTATTCAAAACCACCTTCGATATTCCATGGAAAACTCAAGTTTTCTGGCTGCAAATCGCCAGCAAGTAATACAGGCAAAAATTCAGAGTAGATGATCCCGTGCGTTGCAAAGAAGAAGTTTGCAAGAATGCACAACAATACTGCTCTAGGGAACATATCTCCATAGGTGGCATTCTTATCAGGTGCCACTTCTTGCACCTGGTCGGCATTCTGCCCCTCGTGACTTTCAATTAACCTTGTGTTCTCGTCAACCAGTGCAACTGGTTCATACTCGTACCACGGCCTCACTGGAACATTGTACCCAAACCTCTTTCTAAGAAAATCACCAATCTCAAGACCAATATCTCTCCTGTATTTGGAGGTAGGGTGAGTCTCGTGCAAGAACAAAAACGATAATGCTACGTTAAATGTGATAATAGTAACAACCACAATATTCGATAGCGCATATGGATACTTATCCATAAGATTATTGTAGAAAGAACCAAGACCATCCTTTATTCCATTTACCGTAACATCTTCTTTTGGCCTCGTCAAATACTTGGACCCTCCAATCATAGGACCTATAACCGAACCAATATTCCACACCAATGGCAACGTAGTGAAAGCCAATGCCTGGTGTCTCTTTTCTTCGGCCATTTCACCAATCATTGTTCTCACAACAGGGATATTACCGTTAAAAATCCCCATGAGAGACCTAGCAACCAAGGCTGCGTAAAAGTTCTTGGAGAATGCAAGGAGCAACAAGGAGAAGCCAGTTCCCGAAAGTCCAATTATAAAACTCGCTTTCCTCCCGATCTTCTCGGAAATCTGACTCCACTTAATCAGACACGAAAATTGGAAGAATGCAAATGCCGAAGCCAAGTACCCTGAGTACGTTGCTATTTCGGCGTCATCTCTAGCGACGCCGAAGTCTCTAATCATAAAGTAAAGGTAAGGGAATAATGAAGTGAAAGCGATTGGTTCACTCAATCTTGCAATCGATAGAACAAGAATCTGTTCTAGGGGGAACCCTTCTAGTTGTTGTTTGAATGTTAGTTTTGCCATGGTGGTAGCAATTGTATGAAGGGAGTACCTTTTTTATATTCAAACAGTGATGATTCTTCAGTGTTGACTCACTAGTAAATTACTGGATTTTCTGAGTTATGAGTGTTTGGATTAGATTTAAAGAAAGTGATAGGTAAAGAGTGGGAGAACGTGGTCAAAGTAATGAGATGGTGATGTAAGAGTGATGAGTGATGTGTGAATGATGAGTGAGTGATGAGTGAGCGATGAGTGAGTGGTGGGAGGTGTAAGAGTATATTTGGTTATTACATAGAGTTACAAGTAAGAGTAATTGATGTGGCGCCAGTAACAAAAGGGAAGGGTGCAAAGTGAGGAGTTTCTCTGACTCAAGATCTATGACTAATAGTGTAGGGATGTAGGTATTGAAAGAAATGTAGGTAAACTATACTCAATGTCATCATGTTACCATAAAATGAATATCTCAATGCTTAGTTCTACCATAAAATGAGTCAATGTTTCGTATTACCAAAAACCAGGTTCTCAAAGTTGAGTTAACAAACCTATCATAACCAATGTCTTAAGTATCCCCTTAACATTTGAGCATTCAATACAGAAGAATCCCATCATATTTCCCATCAATCTACCATTCTCCAAAACTTCACAACTAAATCAAATATTCGCACTTTTTGCAATCGAAAAATCTAATTAACAACACACACCATGAATGGCCTAGCTAGTAAATTGGTTCAATCACCGTTAACCACGGTTGATGACATCTTCACACACTTGTCCATACCCGAAATACAACAATTAAGAAAAGAATATAAGCATAGCATCGACACACTGAAGCAGGAATTGTTTTCTCTAGTTGGCAACAAGTACCGTGACTTGATCAAGATCGCCGAAGATATCGATAGCATGTACACCACTACCAATGGAATCGACGCGCAGTTGACAGACTTGTCGTATAAGCTGGTTAAATTTGCACACTTCGGTAGCAATTTAAGCCCGGTGGTCAAGTTCAATGCTAGCATAAGAGACAGAGAGGTGGTTGACGCAAGAATAAAGTCGAAAGATACTTTGTTGAGAGATCTTATATACAACAAGTTGATCAAACTCGACTTGAAAATAGAAACTTGCAGAGCTAATGAAGGTCTGCTGCCTTTATTGCACACATCTAATTTTATCTACTATGCAAAAGTATACTATACAATGGAAGTTGTATTCAAGGATATTTTGAAAGAAAATGAAACCATTCTGGCCAAGTTTTACTCTTTGAAGAGGAATTTCGTGCTGTTCATTGAATCTGAGTTGACAATGTACAATTTATTCGACAGTTCTTACCGGACTAATGACAGATTTAACCCTAAACAACGGTTTTCTGTGAAAAATAATGATGAGTTTGAGGATTATGAAGATGAGGATAAGGAGGAGGATGCTCCTTCTGTAGGTGAAAGCTATGAATCAGAAACTTTTAGTGTTAGAGGAACGTACAATCAGAAGGTGCTGCCCATTGCAAATTATTTGATGACGTACATAATATTACAGCTGTCGCTGTTGGACACTCTACCAAAGGTTGTGTCCAAGTTCCTTGAGTTGCGTTTTGAGCATGTTCGCAAGGTGTTGGGACAATCCACTGCATATTATGGGATTTTCAAGTATATCGAAACGACAGCGAGGTATGTTGATACGTACTTTCGGAGCCCCAATAACGAGCTTACGCGAGGATTGAAACAGTACTTGAAGTCCTGGTCTGCGTCGAGTACTATTGGGTTTACCAACTGGTTCCAGGGAGAAAAGATTGTTTTTGCAAACGATTTGAAGTTTATTCAGTCTGAGCAGCAACTAGGAAGATTCTTGGACCTCGTATTTGACAGTGCAAAGAGCAAAATAAGTGCAAGCAACGAATTGGTAGCTAAATTAACTGTTTTTAACGATTATATTCTTTCATTGAAAACGTTGGAAGGAGCCGTTGAAGAAAACAGCCATGTTATTCAATTTCTCATTCAAAAGGAGGGTCGTGGTTACACTTTAAAATTGTTGGACCAGTTGGGAGCCGATGTGTTGGAAATTTTCGAGTCTCACTTTTCCAAATTGATAGGATTCTCAAAGGTGGTTGAAGAGCATTCTATTAAACAGTCTTACAACGATCAATACTCAATGTTCAGTACAGAATTGAGCGACTTGGTTGATTCTAACTTGGACAAGTATATGGCACAACTCGCACAACTTTCTTTGCTGCTGCAGTACATTGAAACGTCTGTTGAAGAGATCTTAACATGGTTTTCCACACTTGAAAGTTACATGGCCATGATAGATATCAACACAGAAGAGTCGACGCTTGTAGGAAAAGTGTACAAGCATTTACAAAATGTCGAGTGGTTTGACCCTGGTCAAATTGACAAGGCATTCAAGGACTTACAAACGAGTGTAGACTCGAAGTATGTTGAAACGATTGGGGAGTTTATCTCAGGGGTCCAAAAAGTGATAGAATCGCAACCATCGGTCAATTCATACTACTATGTTTTGGAGATTTTGCTATTGCTAGACACTAAATTGCCTGAACATGCCAGCAAAGAGAAGGAACTGGTTGGGGATTTGATCTCCAAGGCAAACAAGTATATCTTCGAAGACGTGGGAGCAAAGTACAAGGATAAGATTCTTGAGACGAATAATGTGGGAACTATAGACTATGAAGTAAACAGGCCGTCACTCAAATTGTGTTCTATATTGTACCAGTTTTCGCAAGAGCTTGCCGGAGAAAAGTATTCCAAGTTCTTTTTCAATGACAAGTTTGTCAAGATGAAGAATGAGTGGTTAAAACTGTTAGCACAAGTTGAAGCTGAAGAAAATGAGCAGGTTTATGCTAACAAGGTTTATTTATTGCAATTTGCTGGAGTGAGTGAATGTAAATCAGAACTTGAGTCGGCAGGGCGGATTCTAAAGGATACTGTTAGTTTTTACAAGTCGGGCAGTAAGATTTATACACCTTTGAGTTTGCAATAAAACTGTCATTATAGATATAATAGAATAGCAATTCCAGTTAGAGACAAGACCTGCTACATTTGTACATTATAACCAGGCTACTATAACCAGGCTGGTACTACTATTTTATTATACATTAATATTAGACTACAATTTATAGCTGTACACAACAAGTCAACTATTTTGGAGTAACAGACTTAATAAATTTTCAATTATTTTGATTATATTAATACAAATAAATCTTAGACCCAGCAAGAGTCAACTCCTTCAAAACTTCTAACGTCTCCTTCAAATCCCACACATTTTGCAACTTCTTATCCAAATATGAATTGTCAATAATCAAAATTTTAATTTCCAGCTTCTTCAACCCAGAATCCTCAGTGTTCAACACTTTAGACAATCTGCCCGGAGTGCAACACAACACACGCGAAGTAGTTGTGCCAACCAATTTGAGGTCCACTTCGATCTTGTTCTTGTTTATAATCTTAAGAGATGATCCTGCAATGTCTTTGGTTGCACGGTGAACATCACAGGCTCTGATGGCAGACATCGACATGATTGCAATAAACTTTCTTTCAGTTTCAGCTTCTGGTTCTTTACCCTTCTTCTTACTCTTCTTGGTGGATGGTAACATGTTCTTGAATCTAGCGTTGATAAACTTCTCCAAGTTGTCCAAACTTCTGGTCTCTTCAAAATCAGAGGTAGATCTGATATCGGACTTGGTAAAGTAAAGCTCTGAAAGCTCCAATGCTGAGAGGTCTGCATTGCTAGACCGGATTTTGTTATTAATGTAGTCTGAAATAACTTCTGGTGAAGATTCCAACGATAATTGTTTCTTCTTCTCAGTATCTATTTCCATCTTTATCCTCTTCTTCTCCTGTAACTTTGAAGACTTTGGTTTCCTTTTCTTGCCCTGGGCCTCTGGGAGTTGTGTTTTTACAGTCTCAACATACTCTTCAGTGTCAGAGACGTCGACCTGGTAGTCTAATCCGTCCTCTAGGTCATCACCAGCAATATGTTTCTTAGTTTCGGTAGTCATACTAAAAGAGATGAGTTGAATAAATTTTGATGAGCCGAATTTTTCACAGCCATAATCATAACGAAGATGCTTCGTATTGGTAGACGGGTGTTTGAGAGTAGGAGATCCATAACCATCAATGCGGATCTCTCTAAGCGTCTTTCTGAACTGGATTATCACCCAGTTGTAGTGGTTGGTGGTGGCCATGCGGGTTGTGAAGCTGCCACTGGGTCAGCTAGATCAGGTTCCCCAACCACTCTTATCACACCTTTCATTAACAAGATCGGTACAGCGCTGTGTAATCCGCTGATGGGCGGTGTCGGCAAAGGGACTTTGCTCCGTGAAGTTGATGCACTTGACGGTGTTTCTGCGAGAATCACTGATAAAGCTGGTATTCACTTCAAAACCTTGAATTTGTCAAAGGGCCCAGCAGTTCACGGACCCAGAGCACAGATTGACCGTAAAATCTACTTGAATGAAATGCAACGTGAAATCCTCAACTATGACAATCTTCTGGTACTCGAAGCGGAAGTTGAGGATATTATTATCGAACCAAGATCCGAACATAATGGTAGAGACCAAGGTATCGTACGTGGAGTTATACTTAAAGATGGGAGGATTTTAAGATCTAATAAGATAGTCATCACCACAGGAACATTTCTCAGTGCAGAGATCCATATAGGCCTTAAAGTTTATCCAGCAGGCCGTTTGGGTGAAGATGCGACTTTTGGTTTGTCCAAAACCCTTCGTGAAGCTGGCTTCCGTTTAGGTAGGTTGAAAACAGGTACTCCTCCGAGACTTTCTTCTAAAACTATAGATTATCTGAATTTGGGTGCCGAGGCTTCAGAGTTCCCTCCACAACCAATGTCGTACATGAACGATAAAGTTCTGTTGGAGGACCAGTTGATGGTATGTCATACCACCAGAACCACACCTGAACTTCATAAGCTTGTTTCGGATAACTTAGACAAGTCGATTCATATTCGTGAGACTGTCAAGGGTCCAAGATACTGTCCTTCATTAGAATCTAAAATCATTAAATTTCCCCAAAAGCAGTCTCACAATATCTGGTTGGAACCAGAGGGGTTGGACACGGATTTGGTGTACCCTAATGGTATTTCATGTACCATGCCCGAGGATATTCAAGAGAAGATTGTGAAATTGATGCCTGGTTGTGAAAATGTTAAGATGGTGCAGCCAGGATATGGAGTGGAATATGACTATATTGACCCAAGAGAGTTGAAAGTCACGCTTGAGACCAAGTTAGTGGATGGTTTATTTTTGGCGGGTCAGATTAATGGTACTACTGGATATGAAGAAGCAGCTTCTCAAGGGTGTCTTGCTGGTATTAATGCCGGTTTAGCAAACTTGGAGAAACCACCTATGGTAATAACAAGAGCCGATGGGTACTTGGGAGTTTTGGTGGACGATTTGATTACCAAAGGTGTTGAAGAGCCATACAGAATGTTCACTCTGCGTTCTGAATTTAGAGTTTCGATCAGGTCAGACAATGCGGATACCCGTTTGACTACTATGGGAAGAGCAGCTGGAGTGGTTGGTGATGCTCGTTGGAACCACTTTTGTGAGGAAACTAAACAATTTGAACAGATTAAAGAGCACTTACAAGAGATGACGATTTCTCAAAATAAATGGTCGCCTGCTCTCAAAGAGTTGGCAAAGGAAGTGACATTCAAAAAACCACTGGTGAGTGGATGGAAGTTACTCTCGTACAAGGGTTTGCAGATTGAGGATATCATTTCGACCATGCCTGCGTTGATTGGCGAAGTGCCTGAAATCTATAAGGACGCTAGCAGAAGATTATTGAACAGAATCAATGTTGAAGCGATGTACGAACCTTATATGAGAACAGAGGGTTCGCATGTGAGTGCATACCAGGCTGACGAAAACTTACTTTTGCCAACTGATTATGTGTATAAGAATGATGGTGGCAAGTCTCCTCTTTCGTATGAGGTTTGTCATCTTTTGAACACTGTTCAACCTAGGACGATAGGTCAAGCGAGAAGAATTCAAGGTGTGACACCAGCTGCCATTTTCTTTTTGTACAAAATGGTGAAGGGAGCACATAGGCCTTTGTAAGAACACTTGAAGCTACACAGGCCTTTTGACTTACACTTTGCATTGTAAATAGAATTAGTATTAATACATAGTATACAAAATTACTGTCAATGGTTGTGCAGCGGCCGGCGTGCAAGTAACCAGATATCGAGTCTTAAACTCACTGTCTAACATTCAGAAATTATTGAGTCTTTAAACTCACTGTCTAACATTCCAATCATTCTGAGATTATTGAGTCTTGGATAACTCATTGTCTAACGCAATCAACAACTCCAAAGGTAAAAAGTTCTGAGCAAGTTTTGAAATCTCATCAACGTTGCTATCTCCAAATTTGATTCGGTTTAGTAAAAGCAACACATCGCTCATGTCGATCTGGTTACTATCCCTATGATCTGCGTAAGCAGATAAATCTTGCATCACACTATTCAAGAACTCGTTGGATTTCTGCTGAATATCAGCATAGATGGAGCTACTAATATTTGGTAGTCTTTTTCTTTGGCCTTCAGTTTCGTAGTGACGTACCGAGGTAACCAAATTCTTAACTGACTTGAGTGTGAGCAAAGTCTTTGTGTTTGGAGTGGTGGAAGAACCAATTTGAGGTATTCTGAGCGAGGGAACAATAGGTCCATCAGTTGGAGGGTTTGCTGGTGAGGAGGGAAGATCTTCAGATTCTTCCGAGGATTCAAAAATATTGTTCTGGATATCATTGTCTACTGTGTATTCTTCTAGTATGATTCCGGGACTAGTTGGAGATTCTGGTTCATTTAAGCCTTGGAGAATATTGGTGTTGTCGAAGTCATGAGATGGGACTAAAGAATCTTGATTTAAAGCTGTTTCATCTTGTACATCAGGTTGGCTATTTTGAAGATTTAACCCTGGTTGTTCATCTTGAACATATGACCCAATTTGATCATTTAACACACTTTGCTCATCTTGTACGCTTAACCCTGTTTGAAAATCTTGTACACTTTGCTCGTCTTGTACATTCAGTTCCTCCTTCTCTAAGTTATTATCCTCACTCAAATCCGTCGACTCAACATTCTCATTCTGATTAAAATCAAAATCGTCAACCAAAACCTTTCGGTCTGAAACCTGGCTATCCTCCTGGAATCTACGATCATACAACTCCTCGCTTTGCTGAGCTTGTTGCAACTCAAAAGAATCATCTCCTTGCATAATAGTTGGTTGAGGAAATGGAACGTTCGCAGGAGTGCTTAAATTACTCGTACTATGCAAGCTTTGTCCACTAGGAACTTCCCGATTCAATTCAGTTTGCATTGGTGTATCAACATTTTTATCAATCCGAGACTCATTAAACGGATGATTCTCAGTCAAATCACTCATTCTTGTAGTATCACGTCTGAAAGTCTCACTAACCTCACTTCTATCTTCAATTATCAATTTATAGTCACTGTGAGGTTGTTCAGTTTTTTCTTTCTTCAGAAGTTGTTTCAAACGACGGGCATGTAAAATACGTTCCAAGTAAGACATTGGTTTCTTTGGAGAATCCAGGTCTTTGTTTTCGGGTTCAGTTTGATTTAAATTAATCTGTTGATTTTCTCCATTCAAATTAATCTGTTCCTGTTTAACATGGTCCAGTCGATGATCTTCATTCTCACTCTCATTCAAATCATTCTCACTCTCACTACCTTCCTCCTCACTCTCACCTTCCTCCTCACTCTCACCTTCCTCCCCACTCTCACTCTTCTCTTCATAATTTTCATGAACATACTCATCCTGCTTCATAAGAGGAGACTCAAGTAAATTAGCATCAGGCAAAGGCAACGAATGATCAAACTTACTACCAGTCTTCTCCTCCCTCCCCTTCTGATTCATCAGTACCTTGCAAAAAAATCGTAAATAATCGATTGTTATGGGGCCTTGGTAATTAGGCTCAAATGCAACTTCTCCAGATTCAGTAACAATAATTGAGGATCTTCGCCTCGTTCTCACAAACTCATCTCCAGAAACCCTTCTCTCTTCAGTCTGGCTCACTCGCTTCCGTTTATTCGGCGTCCTCACCGGAATCAAACTCAATCTAGCAGTAACTTGGGGTAGCTCATAAGGTGGAAGATGAATCGGCACAAGCTTGCGATTTCTAGGAGTGAGCTTGCTACCGCTACTCCGATCAACAGATAGAGTCTCCACCAAGTGTCTGTGGTCTCTCGCAGGCGTGGAGGGCTCACTTCGCGTCCTCTTCATCGTTTACATTTAAATTATTGGAGTCGCGAAAAATAGCAATAGCAAGCACGATGTCAGACAGTCTATTGATAGCATTGGTGTCTGGGTGTACGGCCAGTGGGATCACGTCCACGCTCACGTACCCTCTTGACTTTCTCAAGACTCAGCAGCAGTTGAACAACAACAACTATATGAACCAGTGGAAGCATCCAGGTAACTATCCAAAGACATTGGGTCAATTGTACAAGGGTGGAAGTGCCTTGGTTCTCGGTACTGTGCTCAAGAATCTGACCAGACTCATTCTGTACAACTGGCTGCTGAAGTTTATGAGCACAGAATCGCACAATGGCCACCAACAGAAGGCTAGTGCTCCACGTATGGTGATTGCTGGTGTGATTAGTGCGTTTTTTGAGACCTTGGTGCTTATTCCGTTTGAGAATATCAAGATCACCATGATCCAGAATATGACGTTGCAGAACGAGTTGAACGGTGATTGGAAGTACGATATCACTGGGAAAACTACTCATAAACCACCAGCGAGCCATAAACACGAACATAAACTCGAGCACAAGGGCCCTAATGCTGTTAGTCTGAACATTTTCAAGAAACAGTATGTTTCTCCGTATGCTTATTTTACGTCTGATGTGATTGCTCAGTATAAGGGTCATAAACACTCACGTTTCACGCACCAACACCACCCTAAAGATCTTGATGCTCTCAAAATAAAGTATAATCATGCTC
Organism: Kodamaea laetipori; assembly: GCA_030558845.1. NCBI lineage: Eukaryota > Fungi > Ascomycota > Pichiomycetes > Serinales > Debaryomycetaceae > Kodamaea > Kodamaea laetipori. The sequence continues at coordinate 535,442 of JAKTQN010000007.1, read as the reverse complement.
CTTCGCTCACGTTTTTGGGCACTATCAAAGAGATGTACGAACTCAAGGGGTTTTCTGCGTTTACGGCTGGTACTTGTATCACTATGGTCCGTCAAGTTGCCGTTCTGACTGCGTGGATATGGACGTACAATGCTACGAGACAGTTTATCTCGCCGCATCTGAGTTCACTGGATGGTGAACAGAGCTGGTTTGGTCACAAACATACTGCTTTGCAGCTGATGGGACTCCACTTTTTGTCGCTGCTTGCTGTTATTACGTTGACGCAGCCGTTAGATGTTATCAAGACTCATTTACAGCTGAAGAACGGGAAGATGATATACAGGGATTCTTTAACGACTGCTTACAAGTTATTTGTTGGGCAAGGTCCAAGAGCTTTATTTAAGGGTAGTTTACCAAGAGGTATTAAGGTTTTGATCAATGGTGGATTAACTGCTGGATTTTATAGTTATATTGAGGGGTTAGTTGTTGTTGCAGGAGGGCAGACTGTTTTTGCTGCTGAATAGATTGTTAGAGATTTCTATTGGAATGATAAGATTAAGAATTATTTGAGTTAAATTTGTATATATAAATCCAAATTTTCAGCCATTTTGCAGCCAAATTTATTTGCACATTCTATTACAACAATTTAACTTATAGAAATCATTCTGAATTCTTATAATACAAACCTCTATTAATTTTAATATCATTAACAACTCTATAACTTAATAAGAACCCCATATCAACGTATTAACAATAATATCATATCAACATTAACAATTCATGTCATCATTAACAATTTTCATGTCAACATTAACAATGTTATTACAATATAATATTAACCATTCATATCATCCCTCATAAACTGGTATCAATATCTCTCCACTCTTATGTAATACCCCATTAAACTTCCTCGCCAACTCAGTCCCCATACTACTAGGTTGACTAAATGCAATCTCTCGTGGCTTCAATACTATCCCATACATAGAATACTTGCAAACACATTGCAATAATTTCTCACTCATCCCACTTCGCCTCCACTTGGGCAGAACCCAAATTCGTGAAACTCCCAATCGCACATTGTTTGTCTGATGAGGTACAATATCTCGACTCTTATACATCATCCATAATCCCAGTGTTATAGTATCTGTAGTTACAACACCCACAGCTTTATCGTTCACCACAGCAACAAATGCCTTGCTCAGCTCTTTTTCAACCTGCGTCCATTCCTCTGAATCCACTGGTGAACTTAACTCCTGGTTGACCATCTCAAGTATTTGCCTACACTTGGCCACCTGTCTTTTGTTCGACTTATCAACTACGGTTATAGTGATCTGTGTCAGTACCTTGTTCTTGGTGATGCTGAATTTAGCTACAGGTTTGGTGACCAACGTATTCAACCAAGGAATGCCATTTAGATATTGTAAGTGGTACTTCTTATGAAGCTCTTTATCTTGAGCTATATGCGAATGATACGACATCTGACAGACAGGACAAGTGGTACTCTTCATGGTATTGCCAATCGCAAGAAGAGATTGAACCTTCTTAGGTTCCCCGGATTTTAGGGTCTGCTTGTTTGTGACGCTCATTAACCATTTAAATCAAATTGAATAACTTTCATTTTTGACTCACCAATTATAATGTCGTATTCTCACCTTTTAGCCACTAATGGTAAGTGGAAGCAGCAAATCACCGAGTACCTCACCGAGGACGTTCCCTCCTTCGACTTTGGTGGTTTTGTTGTAGGCGACAAACCGGAAACTGCCAGTCTTTATATGAAACAAGCTGGGGTAATTTCAGGAATTCCATTCGCCCAAGAAGTTTTCGACCAATGCCAACTTTCCGTTAAATGGAACTACAAAGAAGGTGTTCTGGTCTCCGAAGAGGAGCTTAAGAGTAAAGGAGGTAAAATTGTCGTTGCTGTTGTAACTGGACCTGCCAACAAGATTCTTTTATCTGAAAGAACTGCTCTCAACTTGTTGGCCCGTTCGTCGGGAATCGCTACCCAATCTCGCAAAACCAAGGAATTGGCTGAAGCTGCTGGGTACCCTGGAATTATCGCAGGTACGAGAAAGACCACTCCTGGTTTGAGACAATTGGAAAAGTATTCCATGTTGGTTGGTGGGGTAGATACCCACAGATATGATCTCAGTTCAATGGTGATGTTGAAAGATAATCATATTACATCTACCGGTTCTATTACTAAAGCTGTTCATGCTGCCAAGTCTGTTTGTGGGTTCGCGATCAAGGTTGAAGTTGAAGTTTCTACTGAGGAGGATGCTAGTGAAGCTATCAATGCTGGTGCTGATATCATTATGTTGGACAACTTTAAAGGTGAAGAGTTAAGAGAAGTTGCCCGTGTTTTAAAGAAGAAACATGAGGGTAAGCAGTTCTTACTTGAGTGTTCGGGAGGATTGACTATTCACAATTTGAGTGGGTACTTGTGTAATGATATTGATATTTACTCTACTAGTTCTATTCACCAAGGAACTGGAGTTGTTGATTTTTCTTTAAAGATTAATGCTTAGAGTTATGTCAGTTCTAATTAGTATTTTATAAAAGTACCTTTTGACTCTTTAATGTGGCTTGAGAATGTGATTTTAAGTGTGACAGGTTTAGTCTATTATTTTAGGAACTTGATTTCTAAATGTTTGACTGTTCCTATTAAACGTGCATCGTAATATCTTGTGATCGTCGTAGTATAGTTGTATTTCATTATTTTGTACTTTTTAATGGTTGTACTCTCATTAAGGTTGTAGTATTATTAAGTGTACTCATGACATGATTGTGCTCCATTAAGTCGTCCTCAAAGCAAAGTTAAACTCTCATTATGGTTGTTCTCTAATAATCATATTAATATTATGATTGTACTCTTGTCTTGATTGTACTCCCAAAGTACTGTACTCTCAATATCACATATAATGATCAAATGGATCACCTTATACTGGAAACACTCTTCATATCCAAACTCTGAAACCCATTAAACCCAACCGTATCACTCACATTCCCCAAAATCCTAGCAGTATTCTTGTCCAACTCCTCCTCCTCACTGTCATCACTAAACCCAAAAGAATGGTTACGGTGGTTCAACGAAATTCCAGACCCACTAAATCCTTGACTTATCCCAGTACTAATACTAAGCCCACTGTTATTCACAGGATTGCTGATACTCAAACCAGAGTTCATTGTGTTATTATTGTTCCCAGCCGCTTGCGCACTCCCCAAACTCAAGTCTGGAAACATCTCAGCATTGGTGCTGATTCTCGTTGCATTTGCTGTTTTCTTCCCAAAACACCTTATTGCTCTAATATGAGAATCCTTACCATCCTGATGGTTTGCTAAAATAACCAACTTCACCATAAAACACTTGAGCACTCCATCTGTTCGTATCGCATTGAAAATCACATGTGACCACCCAATTGGCTTGTTGAAGTTGACAGTACAAACCTCCGTCAAGTCCCACCCATCAGAACTCCCAGCCATAATCTTGATCTTCGACGGCGTATAACTTTCATCGAGCGAGAAATTCGTGAAGATCGATATCCTCTCAAGAGAAACCTTTTTCAGAAACTGTATCGTTATTGAATGTGGGTTATTTAACTGGTTGTTCAGAATTGCATTAGCATTAGAGTTGGTATTATTACTGGAGCTGTCGTTACTCCCGTCAGATTGCCAATACGTATCTGGAGAATCGTCTCTCAACTGTCCCAACCCAAAACCTTGTTTATGTGAAGATAACTTCCAATTCGCCAACGGTGAAAGATCTAGTAATTGAAGAGACTCCAACTCTTCCAAACCCTTTGTATAGTAAACTCTCTGAATCTGCTCCAAGTTTGGGTGTGCTTCGCCGGCAATCTCCTCGTTTTCTTCATCCTCCTCTTCATTCTCTATTCTGTTATTAGCGCTATCGGTGGTCACAGAGTTCTGGTCAAGGTCAAAATCGTACCCTCTATGCGAACTACTAGAAAGCTCATTCTGTCTCACCTCTATCGAGTCGATAAACTGGTGTGTTTCGTTTGCTGAGGAAAGCGACTCCATGATTTCATCTTGGGAGATCACGCCTTGTGTTTGTAGTTCGTGTTCATCAGCCAGGGAAGATCCCACTGCTGTATGTCCCACATTGTTGTATTGCTGGTACAGGGAATTTAGATCATGGTCGTTGTTGTAATTGATACTGGACTGGTCCCAGTAACCTGATGAGTTCATGTTTACAAAGAAGATGTTTTGAGATGAAAAGTGATTTTGTGGAGTTGAATTGTTTTTGGATTGGTGATTTGGTTTGGTTCGGAGTTTGAAGGGAAGTATACTTGAGTTAATTATGGTTATGTTGCTTTAAGTGAAGAGTGTAGGGTTGTTTAGGTATTATTGTGAAGAGAGGGTTTTGGGTGCAAAAGGTGAAAAATGGTGAAACAGAGTTTTGGTAATTGTATTGGAGATATGATAGTAAATATTTAAGTCGTTATTACTGAATGTTGAATTCTGAAGCTCTTAGTTGACGAGTTTGCTGCCTACTAGTTGCATTGGCTTTACAGTATTGACAAGAATCCAGTTCAATTGAAACCTTTTTGAAAGTACTTTATCGTACTTAATAAACTTGAAGTACTACAAAAAATCTCTAATTACAATTTGGCCAATAGACATACATAGGCTCCACTATCCTCTCCTACACATCTTAAATTCTCAGGCTCAGTGAATGTTTATTGCTATTCCTTATCTTCCTTTACCTCATTTTCTGAAATTTCCTTGTTTTCCGTATTCTCCTTCTTATCATCTTCAGTCTTACTCTCATCTTTAGAGTCGTCCTTACTCTCCTCTTTTGGCTCATCCTTACTCTCTTTCGACTCTTCTTTAGACTCCTCAACCTTCTTCTCAATTTTGTCGTCTATGAGAGTCTCCTTTGGCAACGCAACACTAGACTCATTCAAATTGATCAACGTCTTGTCAGCATTCTTGCTTGTCGAAAGTACAGGACTGCTCTCTCTAGGTGTGCCGTTCCCACTGGAAACCTTACGCACAGGCGCCTTCTTCACAATCCGTGGAGGTGTGAAATTCGTGCTGTAGTTCTCGGTCAACCCATACTTTTTCAAGGCCCTTCTCTTCATCACTTCAACATAACTTATTCTACCCTTGATCGCACCCTTGCCAAACTCCTTGCCGTCCCTGTCATAGTACGCCAACTCACCCTGGTCCTCGTCCTCATCACCAACCATGTAGTCGTCGTTTCTGTCACTCGACAAAAAGCCCGTGTCTTCGTTAAATTGCGAGCTGTCAATCTCATAGTTGCCATTGTCCAAGTCTGACACGAATTGGTAGATGAATTCAGGGAAACTCGACGCAATCACCAACTTGGTGTCAAAGTCTCTACCAAAGATGATAATTTGCCCCCAGGTACCGTTTGGACCCGGCGACACATCGAGCGCAATTTGGTTACCCATTTCATCCTTCAACAAGGGAATCCATCCCTTGTGGTAGTAGTACGGTTGGATCGAGTTTGGAGGAATCAGCCTTTGGTTCGCCAAAAAGCCTCCGGTGGGAGCACCCGCCGCGGCCGCCGAGCTAGTCTGTTTCTGCTGCTGGAATTGTTGACTTTGTACCAAACGCTGCTGTCTTTCCAATCTGTCAGCCACCTTACACCAAATGGCATACTCCTCTACAATCAGCTCCAAGTCCAAAAGGGCCAATCCCATAATCAACCCGGTGGGCTTCCCGCCTCTAAACTGGCCATCGTGCCTCTTGTAAAATTGTCTAAACTCGGTTGGCAAATTACCACAGCCCAAGTCATTTTCAAACTCGTTCAAGTCTGCTGTAGTCACACCATCATTCAAGTAATCGTCCAACTCCGGGTACTCCTCTTCGATCCAGTGCTCGATTCTGTCCCATAACAGATCGATGCTTGGTAAAGGAGGCTGGCCCTGCGCGTTCAACGTTTGCATTGTCAAGTCCGTCGTCGAGTTGAAGTTGGACGACGACGATCTGAAACCGGGTCTGTAGTTGAAGTTAGACGTGCTGCCATTGGCGGAACCGGTACCTTCAACCAACGACTGTGCTGAGTTGTTGTTGATGTTAGTCAAACGGTTAAGTTCATGGAGCCTGGAACCTCCATGGCCAGCGCCTGGGCTGTTGTTTCCGTTTCCGCTGCGCCCAACAACGTTTCCGCTCGTATTTATAACTGAGTTCTTGTAGGGTGAATCATATGAAGCGTAGTGATCTTCCGTGGTTATAGAATGGACAAACGCCTTGATCTCGTCGAGGAAGCCCATCTTGGTTTGTAACAATCACTGGACAACTTTTTTGGTGTCAGATCTTGGGGGTCAGTTTTTCTATCGTGTAGTGCTTATGTAATACGCGTTTGAGTCGAGAAGTTAGGAGAATACGAGGTAAGGGTGAAAAATGGGTATATGTTTGAAGAGGTGGAGAGTGTAGAGTATCCTCGATGAGCTGCCTGGACCATCAATAGCCTATACTATCGATACCTTCACTAACAATCTCTCACGGTAAAATTTCATGAAAATTGCATTCACTTTGTAAACATTCTTCGGCCGGTACACAAATTAATTTTTCAGTACCAGGAGCATTGAGAGGGCTTTGATAAGGCTTTGGGACTGTTGGTTCTCGCGAGACTATAAGTGGGGGAGCGAGCGTGAGAAGGAGTGGCTTGGAGAGAGCGTGGAGATAGTGCAGTTGTGTGCTGGGTGTACTAATTTGGGGGATTTTTTACTCCATTGGTGCTGTATTCTGTCAACTTTGGGATTTCGCACAAAATAAAACAGTGTGACTTTTAACGTGATTGCTGGCTTGCTTGTACCATCTGGTGTAGTATGATTGGTTTGCTCATAGTGGGATGTTTTAGCGATCATGCTTTTGTCGGAGTGCAGATTTCAGTGGGGGTATGTATTGCTAGGAGGGTACTGCATTCTGATTTTAGCTTTTACTTTAAAATGCACAATAGTGTATTTGGTACTCTGTGTGATGCTACATTGCTGGTTGAGTTTTGAGTGGTGTTTCGAGGACTTTTGCAGCCGTCCGTGGAACTTTTATTTAGTATTTTATGTGTTTCGTAAGTGGACGCAATCGTGAATAATTTTGCAGCCTAAAAAATTTTGTGATGAGCTTTGATTGACTGAGGCAGGGAGATGAATATTCAAGATTTGCTCTCGATGATTGTGAAGTGGGATAGAATACAAATAAAGAGGTATTTTACAGTTCATCATCTCTGTCTATTTTATTTTCCAATTACCAATCATCTTATATTATAAAGTACTCTATTATCATACCCTATCACTTGAAACTAAATACTCAGCAATATCATCACCAAATAACTCTCTCAACAAAGGAGTGTCTTTCAACTCAGTCACACTCAAAACATCCAAAATCAAACTATAGTTCAACTCCAGCGAAATCTTCGAGTCGTGGTTGTACAAGGGGTTAGTCACCGCCTTGTGTCTCAACCAATGCGCAATCGTGGGTATCTCACCCAGGGCTCTGCGGCTAAGCAAAAGCAAGTAGTACTTGATTTTGGTCAAGTACACCTTGAGTTCTTGACTCGTGCCGTCAAAGTTGGGGATCAAATCCGTGGCCAACAACTTGACAATCAAGTTGATTAAACCTGGGTGTGTGGAGGTTCCGTTGAGGATGTCGTTGGTGGAGTATTGTGAGGGGGTAGTGTCATGGGATCCATTTGCAGTGCCATTTGCAGTGCCATTGACAACACCATTTCCATTTGACTTTCCATTTGAGTGTCCATTACCACTCACATCCCCATCTATAAATCTCGTCAACCAGTCCAAATCATACTCCCTCAAGCCCAGCACCTTCCAATCGCCAAAACTCTTGAACCAAAACTTCTTCTCGGTAACCGAGTCCACCCTGTGGGCCGTGCCCATGTTCTCCTCAATCTTCGAAATCGGAATATACCAATCAGGCTTGAACTTGATGATGGCCTTGGAAACCAACGAAATGAGGTTCGAATATGCAGCGTTTTCAAAGTCGGTGAGTTGGATCTCCAATGGACGGAACTCGACTCTCCAGCCAGGTTTCGACGTCAAGTCGGTACCTGGAGGATACAAAGCAGGAGGCTTGAACCGCACCGTCTGCCAGTTGGTAGATTGAATGTTCTCAAAATGGTCGGTATCCAAGGTATCGTCGATGTTGAAAACACGCTCGGAGAAGATTACCAATGGGTCACGAATGAACAAATGAGCAAAGTGACGTGAGAGTTGAGCATCCATTCCCACATCTTTACCTTCAGTTTGAAGTCTCTCATAAACCTTGTCGTTGATTGGAACAAAGGTATCGTTGTACTTGTCGTTGTAATACTTTGTAACATGCTTGGAGTCTCCCAAATAAGTGTCGATCGAGTCATATCTTGACTTTGGCACATACTGAACAGGTTTACCGTCTTCAGTAGTGAGAGTGTAGTTACCACTTTTATCATAGATCGAAGCATCAAACTCATCAACTGCATCCTTCAGAGATTGCGAAAGCGCGATTCCTCCTTCTCTTGGGTATCCTGCAAAAGGCTCCTGGTTGGTTTCCAAAAACGTTCTATCGTCTACAGCCCCACTGACTACATTCCATCTAACGTCCTGGTTGACCAAAAAGCCTTTGAAAATAGGCGATGCTGCGCTGAGCGCGAGCAAAACCGGAGTTAACGGTGCCAAAGTGTCGTACAAATACCTGGCTTCGTTGATATCGGCCGCCTGCATAGTCACCTGCAAACAACTCGAACCCATACCAAAGCCCATCGAGTCCATGTACACGTGCCCAGGGAGCAGAGCCCCCAAAAATGGCTCTTCGTCAGAGTCCCACTGGCTACGGTGTGGTATCAGATCATCGACCAACTTGGTGTTGACATCGGGATACAACGGCAAGTTGATGGCCACTTTGCGGCCACGCCTCCTTCTGATGTTTGCCGTGAGGGTTGGAAATCTCACGTGCCGATTAATGATCTCATCTGGTAAGAAGAGCGACTGCAGCGCAGGGCCTCCGGCCTTGTGCTCCGGGCTAGTGAACCCAGGACATCCCAACCGTGGGAAGGCCGTCAAGGTGACCACCTTGGAGTTGGCTTCAAGCTCGCCGTTGGCCACATCTCTTCTCAGCTGCATGTTTTCCTCTACATATGCGTAATCCAGCAAACGAGAACCATCGTAGGGACGCGATGGAGTGCCCTCTATCATGTACCGCCCGTACTCTGGGTGGAACGAGATGTTGTTCAGGGTCAGCTTGTGCAAGGATTTGGCGGGATCGTTCAAATCCGCAATCACATGGTCCTGTTCGATAGCGAGTTGGGCGGTTCTGCGGGTTTCATCGAGTTCCACAATCATATATTCCACCTCGTCGCCCCAGAGATAAGCATCATTATGACGATCGCCGTGCTGGCGAAACAGATTCAATAACTGCGAGATGCCGTGGCGACGAACGCGATCGTTGTGGCATCGCGACTCCTCCCACGAAAGTGGTGTGCCCAATGATAAGAGACCCATTTGTTCTGCTAAAAATTCAGTTTGTGTCTGCGGTTTTTTTTTTGAGATGGCCAGGATTTGTGGACTACTACTGGTATATATGGTATTAGGTTATTGATAGTGGGAAGGCGTTGCTCTGCCCAGCTTATTAATCAGTAATTAACGGTGTAGTGCAAAAACGGTTTCTCCCAACCAGGTGAAATGAAATGTTTCTGTTGCGCCGCTTCCAGTCTCTGCTCTTCTGACTCAGCAGTAGTGTTTAAAGTTTACAGGGTCGCATACACGCTATATATACCTCTGGTGGCATCGCTCGCTCCCTTATAATTAAACCTCTATGACGAGTAGTCACGTGCCGGATTAAAGTGCCCAAATAGGAATTTGCAGCCATTGATTAATAATATACAGATAACTAGTACAAGCCGTCTATGTTTGCGACTGTGCAGCCTTCTTGGCCGGGTTTTCTTTCGGTCAACTTACCGATGACGACGGGGTCTTCGCCGTGGGCCTGCAAGTTGGCCAACACCTGCTCGGCCTTGTGTTGCTCGACAATGAGCACCATGCCTATACCCAAGTTGAATGTCTTCAAAATGTCGGCGTAGGGGACGTTACCCTCACGGCCAAACCACTTAAAAATCTCGGGCACCTGCCATGTTGCAATGTCAACTTGGGCCTGCAAGTTGTCTGGGAGAGCACGCGGAATGTTTTCCACAAGCCCACCGCCGGTAATGTGTGCCATTCCCAAGATCAAGTCCTGTGCAACCAGGTCGAGGAACTGCTTGACGTAAATTTTCGTAGGCACCAACACCTCTTCTCCGATGCTTCTACCTGGGGCCCATGGCGCAGGCAGTGTGTAGTCGTAGTCGCTCACCTCAATGATACGACGCACCAACGAGAACCCGTTGGAGTGGATACCGTCAGACTTTACACCAATCAACACGTTTCCAGCCGACATCTGCGACAATTTAGGCAAGATCTTACCCTTGGTGACCGCTCCCACGGCAGTACCGTTGGTGTCGTAGTGGCCAACGTCGTACATTCCTGGCATTTCAGAGGTTTCTCCTCCCACGAGGGCACACCCAGCCTGGATACACCCGTCAGCAACACCGCTGACAAATTTGGCTGCAACTTCAATGTCCAACTTACCCGTGGCAAAGTAGTCCAAGAAGATCAATGGCTCGGCACCTTGAACAACCAAGTCGTTCACGTTCATCGCCACCAAATCAATCCCCACAGTGTCGTGAATGTTCATAATTTGTGCAATTCTCAACTTGGTACCAACACCATCGGTACATGCAACAAGCAAGGTATCGTCGCTATTCTTATATCCAGCAGCCTTCAAGTCGAAAGTACCACCAAAACCACCAATGTCACTGTCGGCACCGGCTCTGCGAGTAGACTTCACCTTGGCCTTGATCTGCTCAACCAAGAGATTTCCGTTATCCACGGAAACTCCTGCGTCTGCATATGTGATGGCGGCCTTGCTGCCCTGTTTGAACGCACGGTGCGCAATGTCGCTTCTGTTGTACTTTTTGGCAAACGAAACGGCCTCCACTCCAACGTACGCCTTATCAACAGACTCGCGCAACGACGAAGCAGTGGCAGTGGCTGCAATGACTCTACCTCCAGCAGTCACAACCTTGCCGTCCTTCAAATCAGTTCCCGCGTGGAAAACATAGGTATCCTCAGCGACATCCTGAATGGTAATCTCATCGCCCTTAGCATACGACTCTGGGTAACCCCCAGCAGCCATGACAACGGTGGTCGAAAACGTGTTGGGCTTTGTCTCGATAACCACAGAGTCCAATCTGTGCTCTGCGCACGCCAAAAACACCTGTGCCAAATCGGTTTCCTTTGTCAACAATGGCAATACGGTTTGAGTCTCAGGGTCTCCAAATCTAACATTGTATTCCAAAACCTTTGGTTCACCGCTAGGAGTCAACATGATACCTGTGAACAAAACTCCGCACATTGGGTAACCGTCCTTTCTCATACCGTCGATGGTTGGCTTTATAATGGTTGCGTCAATCTTCTTCAAGACTTCGCTAGTTGCAATTGGAGCAGGTGCATAAGCTCCCATACCTCCAGTGTTCAATCCAGAATCACCATCTCCAATTCTCTTGTGGTCCTGTGCGGCTGGCAAGTTGAAAAAAGAGTAACCATCGGTGATGGTCAAAATGGACAATTCGTCACCCTCCAAAAACTCCTCAATGACAATCTCATCACCTGCACTTCCAAAGTTTTTGGCAACCATAATCTCGTCCAAGCCTTCCAATGCTTCTTCTTTGGTTTGTGGAATAAGAACTCCCTTACCGGCAGCAATACCATCGGCCTTCAACACAATTCTGTAGTCAACCTCATTCTTGATGTACTCGCGAGCAGATTCAACGTCGGTGAAGTTGCGGAAACGAGCAGTAGGGATCTGGTGCTTATCCATGAACACCTTGGAAAAAGCCTTGGAACCTTCCATGGTTGCTGCGCGAGCACTAGGTCCGAAAACAGGGATGCCCACCTTGGTGAAAATGGTCGAGATACCGTCCACCAATGGTTGTTCTGGGCCTGGAACAACAAGTCCAACCTCCTTTTCCTGAGCAAACTTCACCAAGGCGTCGAAGTCCTTAGGGGAGCCAGATAAGTGAGGCACGTTCACGATATTGGCAGCGCTCTGAACGGTACCAGTTCCACCATTGCCTGGAGCAACGTAGATGTTAGCCACGGTGTTGGATTGTGCCAATTTCCATACGATGGCGTGTTCTCTGCCACCGTTACCGATAACAAGGATATTCAATTTGGTCATTGTTGGTGATGCAAGATACTTTGGAGAGTAGTGTCTTTATATACTAAAAATTTGCGATGATTTGACTCTGAAAAATTAGGCTGGAAATTTGGATTTTTGGATTTTGGACACGTGAGATAAGGTGGAGTAGTCGATGGAGTCACATTGGTCTGTTCTTTGTAGTATACTGATTGTTCTTTGTAGGCGTGTACCGTATCATTCTTTGTAGAGGTGTACTGATTGTTCTTTGATGATTCAAGTTATGAACGAGTGATATTTTTAAGGGTGCCAGTTCTATTGAGGACCAGAAGAGTATAGAGTATCTATTAGCAAGATCACTAGCTTGTAAAGTGTGTCACCACTTGTCTTAATATTCCACCACTAGTCTTAATATGTCACCACTGATCTATATTTTCATTAGTAGTGTAGTATATAGTTTATTAGTTTATGTAGACATGAATTTTATTGGTGTTATTGAAATAAAGTAATTACTTGTAATTTAAATACCTTATCTCTCTTGACACTTTTCTATTTTCTTCGTAAATATACAAATTAATATGACTTCTTTTAGTACACAAATGTCAACTGTCATAAATGTCAACCAAAAAGGCTGAAACATTTCTTCTCTCCGATCCAATCTAAGCCAGGTTGTAAAAATTTTCTGTCCAAAAAATTGGAATATTTGGGTGCAAATATTAAGCTTTGGACTAGCCGTTTTTGGCCAAATACTTTGAACTGTAAATTGGTATTCTTGTTAGTTGTTCTAGAATACTTTCCTGGGTTAAAGATATCAGTATCAAGTAATAAATGGCGAGTTTGACTCCAGGTTTGCAGTATTAGGTTTTCACCAAATTAGAGAACCTGATTTATGGTCGATGCACGGAACCCACTTTCGGTTCTTATGAGTTCTTTGATTCTGGAGCTACTTTATCTTAATATGACCCATTTCTTGCATCTCCATTACATAATGTAATACCCCAACTTCAACATTGGCCCACAAATTCTGTATTGTGAACCAAAAATTTATAGCCGTATCGGTCAAGTAAAAGAACCTTTTTTATTCTGGATAACTTGGTTCATTTTAGTCCCACTTCTCCACTTGTAGAGCTGGAACAGCTCTGCAAAGTAATCACTACATAACTATCGTTTCCCTTCAAAAACATCTCTACCTATATAGGATATATCCTGGAAGTCCTTTCTACTCCAGAGACTTGGAGACGCAACCTCACCCGAGATATGGAAGAAACTTGCTGCCCAACCCTTCTTCACTGTCAATCACCTTGTCAATATTAGATGGTCACATGACCATCGGTTACGATCCTGTACATTTTTTAAAGTGCTTCTATTGGCTGCGTATGGCACTGCAAATTCATCAACGACCCGCTCCACCTCACATCCAGGTGCATCCACTCACCCACTCACCAACCTACCCTCCCCAACAAGTTAAACCTCCTCCTAACGTTCAACCCCTAACAACCCACCCTCTCCACTCAATACAACCCACCTCTCAAGCCTCTAAGTTATCAATTCCATCATCCTTCAATTTATATGCACGGCGCTTAAAGTTATCTGATCACCGCATCGGAATCCGCACTTATTTCGCATTGGCCAAAAATGTTTTCTAATTTTCCTCCAACTTATAAAAGTCCCTGCTTCGCAATTATCTTAAAGATCAGAGCGACAAGAATTTTTTATGATGGTCTCGTTCGCTAAGTTAACTGTAGCTGCAGTTTTAGGTTTGGCCAATGCTTTCCACTTCCATCATGACGACGATGGGTTTGCTATTCTTCCACCCACTGACGTAGTGTTGGGTTATTTGCTGGAGAAGGCCCAGGAAGACGCTTCAAACGAGTACCATGTCATTCACACTGTTGAGAACAACTCCGGTGAAGTGATTGCCATCAACATGAACACCCAAGAAACCAAGCGCACTGGTAAGTTTAGGGAAAACTACAACAACGGCATCTACTATACTTTTATGATGCCTCGTACCATCTACAGAGATGATGGTTTCTGCTTTAACCAAGAGGACGATTTTAAGGATCCAATCTGTGGGTTTGAGTTTGTCAACTACACATCTCCAGGTGATTGTCTGGGTGCTGGAGGTTCCAAATATTCTTGTGTTTTGGATGTTGAAAAGTCGCAGGATGCGAAACTTTCGTTGAAGCATATGACGGATGTTCCTGCTTTAGTTAGATGTTTCCTGAGTTTGAACGATGCAAGCGATGCAAAAGTTCTGGGAGGAGCGTGTGGTAAGTAGTAAAATTGTTAATTAATATTAGTTGAATAATTTAAAATTGAGTTGACAATTCGATAATGGAACTATTAGAGGATTGGTACCTTAATGAAGAATTTATGATTACCACAATACTTTATATTTAATCAAAGCACACATTCCATTAATCGTGTATTCATAACTTTGCCCATGACTTTATAGTGAATTTAACCATAATTCATGAATATCAAACATTTGAAATACCAAGTTAATCATGAATCTACTTTTATTCAGGGAGTTTCACTTGAGAATAAAATTAGAACCTATGCAACAGTAGTACATTTTTTATCCTGAACAAAACCTTATAATTACAATAAACCTTTATAATGTCTCTAATTTTGCGTACAATTGATGTACAACGTCTTGAGATTTAGAGGGTTCGAAATTTCGATAACAATTGCAAAAAGTAAATCATTATAGTCCAGTTTAGCTTGTCAATACCAAGAAAAGACCTCGTCACGATGTGGATCCTAAACATTCCCTTACCGTAAACCTCTTGCACCCCAGCCTCTAGACAATATACCCCAACTATATAATCTCACTAAACTTGACTCGTGAAGTTAACAGAGTATGACTGATTTTATTAAAAATCTTCCAACTGAAGTCCAGCATCTCGTGGCCAGTTATCTTCCATCTACCGACATCGGTAGACTTATTAGTCTGCCAATTGGTAGTTACGCTTTTAACTTGTACTACTCTCAGGTGCATGTTCAGAAGCTTCCTTCTATTTGGCCAATGCAGCCCAAAGATATTTTGCCCGCAGACCCGTTGACTGAATGTGTAGAGGAGACCACTATGAATGCTACCATTGACTCCAATATTGTTCGCTTGAGGACCTCACTTGCTCATCCTCAGGCCGATAGAACAGTTAAAATGAGATCTGTATACGCATTTCTGGCTTTCATCGAGAGTAATAAGTCTAGGTATATGCCCGAAATCATCAAGTTTGATCTGTCAAACGACTTGTTAGCTCTTCATGCAAAGTTTCCGGAAACGCTAAAGAGAGCACTGTCAATTCATGTCACAATCAGTTTGGATATGAACTCATTTAGTAGTACTCAATTGTATAAAGAAGCGATCCAAAAGGTTTGTGACTTGCCTTATAATTTGACTACTATTCAGATACAAGATACTTCCAAGGTGTACCCTTTAAACTATCCTGCCACGCTTAAAGAACTCAGAATGGTTTTAGTACCTGCGAGTCTAACGACAAGTCTTCGTGTATTTTCAGGTAATACGCTTGACAATTTGAGATACTTGTTGCTCACTGGAGAACATTACAAGGAAACTTTTGCAAAGCTTCCTCGGAACCTTATTTCTCTAGAAATAAGAGAACCACACACCAGAGAAATCAAATTGGACCTTGAAAAGTTACAGAAGCTTTCAATCTTCAATTCAGATGATCGTTTGAGGCTGGTTGATTTATCGGGATTGCCCAGATTAACTGACTTGACTTTGAATGGAACTAAAGCAAAAACTTTAGAGTCATATAAACTTCCAAATTCTCTTAAATCGTTTCACATTAATGACGGATACCACTTGAAGGACTTGAGTGGTGTTGTTGCGTTGACCAATTTGAAATCTTTGACTGTTCATAGATGTCCAAGAATGAGAAGTTTGGAGTTCCCTGATAATTTGCAGCAATTAAGTTTGGCTGCATTCTTGGCTAAAGAAAAATACGATGGAGATAGAACCAAGGGAAACTGGGTTTTCTTGGATAAATCCGTCAATTTTCCTTCAAAGTTGGTAGAACTTGAGATTCAGGTCAGCACTTTGTTTGTGGTTTCGGATATTGAGTTTCCTCCAACATTGACCACGCTTTGCTTGAGGAGTTGTCTGTTAGAGGCACTAACTAAACTACAATTTCCCAAATCATTGAAACACTTAACATTGAGCACTTTGGAGATTAGTAGTTTAAAGGATATCCATTGGCCAACCTCGCTAGTTTCGTTGAACCTTGCAAACAACAAGATCGAAAGTTTATCTGGTAGTAACTTACACAAATTGACTAAATTAAGAAGGTTGAACTTGCTTGGAAACAAGTTTAGAGAGACATTCGAAGAATGTGCAGCTAATCTTCCACCCGTTTTGGAAGACCTCACCGTTGAGTATGCTAATTGGATTGTTTATAATGGAAAAAATTTCAAGAGAAGTAATCAATTCGACTTTCTGGAGTTCCAGGTGAAGGGTAATCAAGTCCTGACTTTGCCCAAAGATTTACTTCTGGTTACGTTATGGAAGCCCAAACATCAACTTGCTATACCCAAAGGGATCAGAATTTACAATGAGACGGGTGCTGAAAACCCTATTGACTTGTTTGAAAAGAAGGTTCCCAGAAATGTAGAGTCTATCAGTGTGAAACTTGAGCTGTACCAGTACGAGAGGACAGGTCCTTTGGAGATGGACTTTTCCAAGCTAAGAAGTTGTGCTCTTTGTTGCATGAAAGGCATTTTCTTGCCCCTTTCGTTTAAGAATTGCCAGAATCTTGTTGAGTTGGCTATCAAGAATGTTCAACTTGGAGAACCGGGCGATTTCAGTTGGGACCGGTTTCCCCAGAGTTTGAGATTCTTGGACGTGGTTGAACTGAAAATAGAAAACTTGGTTGGAGACTTGAGGAGGTTGATAAATTTGCAGTCATTGGATTTGCAGAACAATAACCTTGGAAATTTTTTTGCAGCCAACAAGTTTCAAACTCCTAAATCTTTGGTATGTTTGGGGTTGCGTAACAACAATTTGACGAGATTTTCGGATATTGTTCTATTCAGTAACTTGATTATGGTTGATATTTCTGGTAATTATAACTTGGAAACGGGGGAGATTTCTAGCGTTTGTGAGAGATTAAGTGAGAGGGATTCTACGATTGTTTACTATAGTTTTCCTGATTTCAATGATTCTGATCTGGAAGATGAGGGTGAAAGGGCTATGGAGATTGATAATAAGAGACAATCGTTGCAGGAGTATGTGACTAGAGGTCCGCTTCAAATTATTAGGTAGATTATATATTATGGTACAAAAAATGGTTGCAAATTTTTCTAAAATTGCGTAAAAGTTTTGAAATATTCAAGAAGGGAAAGTTAATTTAATTCTATAAATTTTGAAGCAGAAAGAGTGAATGTTTGCAAACTGGATACCGCAAAGCAGATTAAAATTGGAATACAGATAGAGGAAGATTTCTAAGAGAACCAAAAGTATGAAGTACTCATAAATTGAGTTAAATAGACCAATACAAATTGGAAGACAAATTGCAGATCTTCTCTCCACTCAAAAGTTTCTCTAATCTAAATAGATTTTACATCACCAGAACAGGTAATATAACTTATGATGCTCATCTATTTGCTCGTCAATTATCTATGTACATACAACTCCTAAATAGCAACATCTCCCAAACCTACAACACCCTCAAACTTATATCCTTCATCGCTTGGCAACTTCACTTGCTCACCCTCCTCAGTAATCGGCGAGTACAAGTAGTAGCTCATTAATGCATTTACCACGGCTCTAGTCTTTGCTTCTTGGATCAGCGATCCAATACCCTCACCCAACTTTTCCACGCCACAGAAGGCACCTGCAACGTAAATGGCGTGTGCAGACAATCTACCAGTCTCTGCTACCAACCTGATTTCCACAGGATCAGTGAATTGTAACTTGTCACAGAGTCTGACCAACTCTCTGGTGGGCTGGTTGAACTGGAACATCTCTTCCAATCTCAATTTTCTCAGCAATATGTGGTCCTGGATAAACTCCTTAGTGGCCGCCTCGCCAGCATGGGTATACAAGCCTCCAATCACGGCTCTGACAGCGGATGCAAATGCTTCGGCCTCATCTGAAATAAAGCTGTGGTTACGTAATCTACGACTCTCCTCTGCGCTCAACTGGTAGACACCAGGCTCGGAGGGCTGCTCATCAGGCACATTGAACCTCAACTTACCGTACTTGAGGAACTCGGATTCGTGTGATAAAAACTTCTCCAACTTGGAGGTCAGGTCAACCTCTACACCCCAGTTCTTTCCGACATTGTACAAGGCGTCGACTCCCATCAACGAGTCGACGGCAGCGTTGTGAATAGGCATGGGCAATCTTGGGTATTTCACCAAAAGATACTCGCTGACGTAGTAGGACAACAAGTTTTTACCCAAGACGTTGAGTCCGTAGTTGTTAGCCAAACCACCGCTGGCCTCAGAAGTCAAGTTCAACGCCTGCGACAACGTGGCAAGCTCGTACTTGGCTGGAAGTTGCAATCTAGCGTGCAATGCAGCCAATGGGGGTGACTGTTGGGCCGTTGATTCAGGCAATCTGTGTGTGAAATGAGTGTGCTTGTAACTGCCGTAATCGGCCACCGAATCGTACTTTGTTTTCAAAGTCGACGTGATCCCTCCCAGGACAGTGCGGCTGGTGCTGAACTTACGAACAACGTGGCGTACACTCGAGTATCCTCTGCTCCTTATCATGGTGGACGGTTGGTGAATTTTTCAATATTGGTGAAATTTTTTCTCAGAAGACATTAGTGAATTGGGGACAAAATGGTGTGAGTGAAAAATGGACCAAGTTGTAGGTGATTTTGGGGTGATATGAAGGGGGTTACAACTGTAGTGTAGATACCCTCTTGACTCCACCACCAGTCTCCAAGCTGCCACCACTTGACTCTTCCCCTGGTCTCTTCCATGGTCGTGCGCGCCTCAAAAATACCATCCAACCAAAAAACGACCAAAGCGACAAAATCTACTTCAGTACACCATGGCCCACGCACCCAAGTTGAGCGTTGCTGCTATAACGTTGATGAGTTCTGTTGCTGTCTTGTATTTCGGTATCAAGTCGCCATACAAGTACCAATGGTTGAGCGAGAACAGATTGAGTCCTAAGGCTGACTTGGCCTGGAGAAATGCTGCTACTAAGTGGTTGGAACAACATTAAGCATAAAATCTTTGGTATAGATGAATTACAATATAAGAACAATATAAGAATAACAGTATAAGAATAAGAGTAGATTTAAAAGTAGGAGGTGACTTGATTTGAGGTATAAAGATAGTTTGAGGTAGAGTATTGTTTTGAGAAATCAGACTAGTTAAAATGTATGGTGTGCAATTATTGGATAACAGTCAAACTACATTTTTAGACTAGTTTATATGATAATAATCAACATAATAATCTATAAGTCTTCAGTGTACAATAATTATATCTCAAGAAGGTTTAAACCATTAATTTGTTAATTTCAAGAATTCTCATTAATTATCAACTACAATTGATCTTATATCAGTTAACAAGATAATTGACTTTAATTGGTTCATTTACTCATAAGAATTACTATAACGTCGTTCAATGGGCCTTCGCCATATTAATCTACTAAGTAATCTCAATAGGCCCTCGCCATATTAATCTACTAAGTAATATCAATAGGCCCTCGCCATATTAATCTACTAAGCACTATCAATCGGCCTCGCCATTCATATTAATCTATTAGTTTATGCATACTATCGTCAATAGGCCTTCGGCCTCGGCTTCGGCCACGGCCTCAGCCCCTGCCTCTGCACTACTGCCTCTGCATCTCTATATCACTACTAACCTCAAGCTTAATATGATCATTCTCCAACTTGAGAAAACACCAATTCCACCTCCTAATAAGCTCCAACACCTCAAGCGTCGTATACCCCCATGACAGATAATCTCCATCATACAAATAAGACCCCACGTTCGAAATATGCTTGAAATAAACACTCCCTCTAGATTGTCTTGTAACCCACATGAAACGTAAAACAAAGTTCACCACTATCAACAAGTAGTACACCCACACATTTTTCCTGTTGGTTATACGTCCCCTTCTAAAAGTAAGCCCCCAATCCATCTTCAAGTCCCAAATAAACAGGTATGTTGTGTTGAGTAAAAACGCAAGAATTAACAACCTAGGACTATCAACTTGAAAAGCAGCCAAAAGTAACGGCCCAAAATTGGTCAAATACTTGATCAAATTGAGAATATGCAGACGTAACCCAGTGATACGGTACTCGTACCAACACTGCTTTATACGTATGAGGATTGGAATTGCCAAAACAACCCATTCATGTTTGTATTCAGCACCAAAACACAAGTATCTGACCAAATCGCTGAAAACACGCGCAAACGAGATGAACGAATCACTCACCAAAATATCGTTAGATCTCATAAATTGCAGTGCGATGCCCCCAACCAAGATTCTCTTCAACGTGGTGTAGATACGGACCTGGCCATGAGTACCTGACCAATTGTAGAAGAACTTGTACAAGGTATACAAAACACAGGCAACTGCAACCAAATCTTGTGCAGCATAACCAATGTCGTACTGTTGCAAGACTTTGCACACGAGGAATCCAACCAAGTTGAAAGTGCACGAGACCTTCAAGTTCAGCCACACGCCTCTGCTCAACGCAGCGTTCTCGACCACGCCCACGGGAGCAACGGTGTGCCACTCGCCAGTTGCTAATTCATGCGAATCATTCTCGGGGTCCAAGTAACTATGAGGTGAGTACAGCAAGTTGATGAGCTGCGCTACATTCAACCCAACAAACCGTGTCAGAATAACAATGAGCGCATACCAGAGGAACACAGTAAAGTCTAGTAGCACCAAGACCTTAAACGGTAACGGTATGATATCGGTAACATTCATGGATAGAGAAAAAAAAACACGTATTTTGAAAAACTTCTACATCAACACTGAAAGGCTTCAGACGTGCTTGGCACGTAAAAGTTTTAATCATAAAGTATTCATGATTAGCATGGAAACATCACTAGCCAGGTGTTGGTCTACAGGTGTTTGTTGTTTTCGTGTATTGACTACATGGTTAGTACTTTGTTGATAAAGTATATGATTACTGTCAGAATTTTCAGTGTTTGGCGTTATCGAATCGGTCATGGTCCTGAAAAGGAGCCTCCGTTTGGGGCGACATCTTTGTCATCAGTGTAATCAGTGAAGGTACTTACAATTATGGTTGACTAGTTGATGAGTATTTGAAAAAATGTGGAATGCGATGGTTTTTATATGAGAGAAGGAATGAAAATTGATTTTTACCCGGATATAATTTTGCGAAGGGTTACATAGTAAAAGCCTTTACATTAGAGTGGCCTTGTTAGAGAGTGGTAATTAGCATTGCAAGTTGAGTGCTAATTAGCATTTCTGTGTTATCGTCCTCTAAGAAGTTTCCCGTTTACTGTGAACAAACAGTTAATAGTACCCATTACTACACAATCCCTAACCTAATATCTATTATCTAATCATCTCTCTTCTTTCTTCTACTATTACTTTTAGCTTTTTCCTTCCTCAAATTGTCTCTTCTCTCAGCCTTGGACAAATACCTAAACTGCTTCTTCTTCTTCTTTTCAGGTTTTGCAACCCCAACTGTAACAGCATAGTTTTTCGCTCTCTTTATCGACTTTTCCAAAACCTCCTGCGATTTGGCAATGTTCACATTATTCGCTCTGGCTTCTGCCTCTAAACTGGCCTCACGTGCACTGGCAAGCGACGGATTGTCTAACGATTCAACTGTAACTGTGGTTTCATCATCTATAAGTGCAGACCCTTCTGCAACCTTTGCATCCTTAATATAAAGTTCCTTATGACGGAGAATACCTTTTGGTTGGCTCTCCTCCTTTTCTTCATCACTCGCCTCGTCATTCGATATTCCACCCCATTCTTCTTTGTCACTATCATCATCATAATTCGTTATAGTTTTCATGGTCTCGTTGAACTCATCCAACTGCTTTTCCATATCCTTCTTTCTCTCATCTCTCAATTGTTTTCTTTCTTCAATCCTCGTGAGTCTTTCTTGCTCTTTGATGTATTCAGCGGCCTTCTTCTTTCTCTGCAATTTTCTCTTGTGGAACCCGGTCAAATACTCCACTCTCAGGTCTTTGTCAAACACAACCTCATCCACTTGGTGCTTCTTGGACTGTCTTTGGGCGTATCTCTTGCCCCCGGTCAAGATCTCTCTGTTTCTTCTAACAACCATAGTTAAGTATAATTAAAAGTCATCGCAGAAAAAATTAAAGCTTACAAGTAGGATATGGAAAACGACATCAGAGGTTTCATCAAATCATTGGACACTTCTGTGGACCAGCTAGAAGACGCGCTTGCGCCGATTCTTAAAAAGTCGTTGGACGAGTTGGTGAACCATGGAGAAGAAAGAGAACAGCAAATTGACAAGATCAAGTTTTACAACAACTTCTTGTACACATTGATTGCCACCTTGTTTGCATACTTGAAGAGCATAGGAATCAACACTGATTCGCATCCGATAATGAATGAGTTGAACAGGATCAAAAGTTATATGAACAGAGCCAAGACCTTGGGTATGAGTGAGGAGGAGAGGAATAAGCAGGAAGAGCAGAAGAAGCAAGATTCGAGGAATTACTTACAGAATGTGTTGGGAGGACGAGTGAATGGAGGTGGATCATCTGCCACTGAAGATATGACCAAGCCTGCAATTAGTAGTTCTAACTTTCAGGGAAAGCATACTAGATTTGAAGATAAGGAATCCAAGGGAATAACCAAACCAAAAATAACGAAGGGGAAGAATAATATAAAGCGTAAATAGAGAATTAGAAGGTTCTAATGGAGTTGGAGATTCATAATAAAAGAGAAGGTTTCATTTTGAGGTGTAGATTTATAAATAATGAAGGAAAAGTCATAATTGATGAAAATGAATAATGAGAGAGACTTGTAGAACTAGTAGATTAGTAAAAGAAGGGTCTTCTAATGAGAGAGACCTAGTAAAATATTGAGAATAAAGAGATTTCTAGTACTCTAAAGAAATTCTTAGCTAGAGCTTTTATATAAATAACCATTTATTATACCAGAACTAAAAACCTAATAAAAATCATTAAAAGCATCCTCATCCGCAACATTCTCTCTAACCATAAAGTAAATCTGCATCAACAAATTAGGAAACTTATCGTTAAAGTACTTGTAAAAGCCATCCGATAATGGACCCATTTGTTTCTGCAAAGACTCAGGCAAATCATTGAAATGGTGGTACTTGTTACGGATCGCACGCAACAAGTCCATCAACTTCTCCGGGTGGTACTTACGGTACTTGCCCAAATTGTTCATGAAATCCTCGTCAAACTTCTCGTGCCAGTTGCCACCGTGAACCAGTTCAGCATACGTCTCTAACTTCAACAACAACTCGCTCGGTGGGTCCCTTCTTTCAATCTCAAACCGGTCACTCACCTTGAGCAAAAACTCCAATCTCTTTTTGCGGGTCCAGAACAACGGGTGCATCAAGATCTTCGAGGTGCTTGGTCTAAGTGCGGGGTTACCGCTGATCATAGATGCAATCAAGTGCGTTGCCTCAAACTTGTCGTCAGGACATCTTTCTTGCAAGTACGAGATGTCGTACTCGCCCTTGATGATATTACCTTCTCTCAAGTAGCGGTCTCCAAATGGATGGCCGCCTCCCAGCAAGATGTAGTAGAAGACACACCCAAGCGAAAAGATATCGATGGCCTTGGTGAGTCTCTTGCCACTTGCAAGGGTGTTGTTGCTGGTGGGTGAGTGGGTCAACGAACCGTTGAAAGAGTGTCTCGAGTTTGAGCCCACCGATGAAATGGTATCTGGTGAGATCTCTAACAAATCGTGGTTCAACAACAACTCGGGGGCACGCCATCCCGACGTGCCCAGTGCTGCGTGCTGGGTCGTAGCCCTGAAACTCGATTGGTCCGACTCCAACTTCTTACACAACCCAAAATCGGAGATCAACAATCTAAAGTTGTTCTCTTCTGAGGGTGCGGTTTCAGGAGCGCTTGCATTGTTGTTTTTCTTCTTCTTGCTGTCTGCCACCAAGATATTCTGCGGCTTCAAGTCTCTGTGGACAATCTTCAACGAATGCAAGTAGTGCAATCCGCTCACCAACTGGAACAAAACGTCGTTGATGCGAGATGTGTGCAAGCTGAGCGATTTCTTTGGTTTCTCTACAATATCCTCTAATGAACAAAGGCACAACTCAAGTGCAATGTACAAGAACTTCTCGGTTTCGCTCGACTGCGAGCAAAAGTACCTGATAACGTTCGGATGGTCGTCACTTTCCTGAAGTAGACGAACTTCGTGGTTGGCAATGTCGTAGAAGTCAAGCAACATACGTTTGACGGCAACAGGTCTGTTTTCAAAAGTACCACGGTACACAATAGTACCGTGAGACCCATAGCCCAAGATTTTGTCCGAAATCACCAAATTGTTCTCAATCTGGAGTTTCTTGACAGGGATCTTATTTGGTAACGGAGATTTCACCAAGCTTGTGGTGGAAATCACAACCTGCTGATCTTCAGTATCCAGTTCAACTGGTTGAGAGTCTTGGTCTTCCGTGTCTCCTTGTTTGTTTTTGTTGATTCTACGTCCGCCTCTTTTCCCTCCACGAGCACCTCTCTTTCTCTTTTTCTTTATGACTGTTTCCGAGGCATCCTCGTTGTCTTTATCCTCGTTGTCTTTATCCTCGTTGTCTTTATCCAAAACATCATCGTTTGAATCAGATTCGGCGTCTGGTGTCACTATGGTAACCTTTTTGGTTGGGTTGTTTTCTAGCTCCACTTTAACCTTTTTGGTTGGGTTGTTCTCCTGCTCCACCTTAAATGCTTCCTTCTCATTGGTTTCTTTGAGATCTTCCTTCAGATCAGTCGAATCGTTAACCTCAACTACTATTTCCCGGGTCTCTTCCTCCTGTGTCTTTTCCTTTTTCTGTCTCATTACCACTGGTAACGAAGAAACCTTTTCAATTTCATCCTCCACCTTGCTCTTCTTGGGACCGGAAATGATAATGCTAAAGTCGTTCGAGTTGAAGTAGTACAACAAGAAGATGAAGAGCAATATCACAACCAAGTCTTCAATCACTCTCCTGATGATGGAAGTTGTTATTTTCCCTGTGATTGTGCCTACATTGTCGGTGAACGACTCCTTCGCAGGCAAAATAGCCGGCGACGTTGGACGCTCCACATCGCGTGCTTCGTCAAGAAGCAAAACCTCAGAGCCAGGGTGTGCAATGGCAGGAGAAAGCGGAGCCGCTGACTCTTCAGGGAACTTGATCCCATCTATGATAGTTTGTATTTGGTCCTGGCTAACAACATCGTTCTCGACAATCGCAGTCAAGATTTCGTTGTTTTGACCATCGCCGATTCGCACAAGCTCCTCGCTGTTCTCACTAGTGTAACGTGACATGGGCTGGTACATTGTTTTGCTGGTCAACTGGTATGTCTTGTGAATGCCATTTATCAACGATTCCACCAAGGTTGGCGGACTCGTGAGTAGTCTAAAGTTCTTGATGTACCCCATATCTACAGGAACATCGTTCTGGAGCTTGTACAAGTCCAACTGGTACTTTGAAATGGGAGCACTTTTGATCAAGGTGGGGTAGTTGTTGAAACTCATGGCAAACCATTCTTTTCCGTTGGAGGTTTTGTTGACAAACACCAAATCCTCATTCATGCCTTGGGATGTATCTTCCTTTTGCAAGTCGTTCAACACCTTTAAAGGGTGGGGTAACATGACATAATCTCTTGTTTTCGAGTTATGGAAAACATCAAAAACACTCACAGCAAGTGAAGGAAGTTTAGAAATCCACATGGGCGTTCCAAGATCCTTATTTATTGCAAGCAAAGATTTATCATGGAATGGAGTAAAGTATAATTTATCAATACTCTGTTGGTTTTGCATGATCAAATCATTGTCGATGTTATTTGGTCCCCACAGGGAATAAGTGACATTCCAGACTACATTAGTGTTGAGCTTGGAGTGGATGGACAACTCGTAGGTGGTTTTGCCTATCATGATGTTGTCGTTATGCAAGTCCGACTTTTCGTTGGGACTGTGGTGGTGGGTGTTTGGCACAGGACACTCTTCACTGTTGCCAAACGATGACTTGATTTCCCCAGTGTGGATGTTGATGGTGTACAAGCTTGTTTTGCGTGTTCCCGTGTATATCTTGTCGTCTCCGCTGAGTGAAAACGGAGACTCTAACACCAAGTCCTTGATACTAGTGGGGAGCTTGTTCAAGCCGAACTTGGGTGTAAAGTAGAAGAGCGAGCCGTCCTCATACGGCTCGACAAACCACAAGATGTTTGACTGTGCATTCTCCAGAGTGTTGTTGGACTGGATTTTCACCAAGGGTTCGTCGATGGGGAGGGTCCACAAAAGAGCACCACTATTGCGCTCGATTCCATGCAAGTTTCCATCGATATCGCTAATGAGCAACAAATCGGTGAGTTTGCAGTCGTTGATGGACCTAAGATCGAGTGGTAAAAAGGGTTCTTTCGATGGAAATGCTCTGTGTTGCTGATGTGGAGTAGCATCTGGGGCTCTTGCTGGTGCTGCGCCTGGGGATCCGTCGGATCGATAGTATTCATAGTTGGCCACATATGAGTCGGTCAACTTCTCTAGTCGCGGTGCTGCAAGCACCACGGTAAGTAGTGCTATCCAGCTGATTATAGTGTAGTATAGACCTCGCATGTTCAGACCATGGAATCAGCGAAAAATTTTACTGTCGAAATGAATGTGTTGAAAGTGCAACTTTGAAGAGTTGGACTTTTGGGTTGTATGCTGGGCGTGTATTATGATGGGGATTGGTGGATAGTGGGTAAATTGGTTATATTGGTGTGTGATTAGATCGTGGAAGAGGATTCCAGAAAATCAGGTTTTTTTGAGGAGGGTCGTGTGGATCGCCAAGGAGGTCCAAGCCCTATAAGCTGCGAGCGTACCCTTATGTGGGGAGAATGAATAGAGAGATTAGCTATAGTATGTTTAACATACAATATGTTAAACATATTATATGATTAAATATGGTTAAATCTATTATGATATCTATTATGATAAATCTATTGTGATCTACCTATTATATGTTAAAATTTATAGGGATCATAATTTTATGATTTGTTCATGAGTCAAACTCATTTTGCTATTTTTCAGAATGATTGTACAATAGGCAATTAAGGGGAAGTTTGGTTTTTGTAGTAGGGTGGGTATCATGGTGCTTGAATGGAGGAATTCATGTAGGAAAAAGTACAAAGCTGTGTAGTACACTAGTATATTTCACAAACAATAGACAGTAAAACAGTTGTCTCCCCTGTAATATTCATTAATATATCCTTACTCATCAGAGTGTTTGTAGATTTTCGAGTCCATTTTCCCATTTTCGAGTCCATTATCTGTCAAATTTCTTCTGTCTCCTATTCCTTTAGAGTAAGATCTATGTTTACTGTTATTATATCATACGTACAGTATTCTACATATACATGGAACATTCTAGTCCACGTCCCGCCTCTCACTTATTGTAAATGGCCTACAATCAATTCGCACCTCACTACCCATGCTCTTCATTGCCTCAATTGAAAATGTTACTGCCATTAATTTTTTACATTCCCCTCGTAAAACCCAGAATGCCTCTATGGAAGAGTCAATTTAGCACTTTTACTTCTGTTTCACTCGTAGTAAAGTCCTTTACATTCACCTATATGGCAGTTTCAACCCCACCAATCAAGATCCACACTTGTAGCTTTTCTAGACTCATTCCACGCGACTTTAAATCTGTAATGTATAATTTGCATTCGTAAGTGTCCGTCAATATTGCCGCATCATTACATACCTTATGATATTGAGGTTACATTTTAGCTTTGGATTGGTCCATTTAGGTTCGTCACCTCTTTAAGATGTTTATTGCCCACTTTAATCAAAATAAGCTCTAATTAAAGGTTAAAGTCTCATTTCCGAATTCTAACCAAAATCACCTAATTCTCAACAAATTTTATAGAGGCAGGAATAGAGACAGCAAGATATACTATGAACTTAGTGTTTAGAACGGCCTGTTTTATAACTACGAAATTTAAAATCCTTACTTTATTCTCGTATCTACTAACACTCTCCTCTTTATTAGTCTAGATCGACCCGCGATCATTCATTCTTCTCAAACTTCATCTCCTCTAAAATGTCCATCGTCTTCAACTCTCTTTGGTCGGCAATCATGGTAATCAAGCCAAGTGCAATATCCTTCAAATCCTTGTACTTGTTCAATTGCGTAATATGTTTCTTCACAATAGCTTCCGGGTTCTGAGTCGAATTAGCCAACTCACTAATCAAGCTGGAACACTGGTTTTTAATCTCATTGAGACGTTGCTCCTTAACTTGTTTACTCTCATCTTCTTTTGAGAGCTGGGGGATGATCACATCCGTCCGTGGCGTATTGTTAATGTTTATGTCTGAAGAATACATTTTGTGGAGGGCGATGGACTCGTTTTCGCTACTGATGCTTAACCCTGGGACTTTAGACTGGAGCTGCTCCAACTCGCACCGCAAGCTGTTGGCCCCGATCGCAAGCCCTGTCTTCTCTGGCCCGGGTGTGGGAACTGGTGAATGAACTGCAGAACACGACTGCGTCGGTGGTGGCTCTAACGGAATGTGGACTTGTGCGTTCATGTTTAGTAGTAGAATCTTGTGTGTGGGTATAAAAGTCAAAGAAAAGACTCTTGATGCGGTATCTCGAAATTAATGGCTAATCTCGCAGTTTTATAAGAATGCCCGGAAAAATTAAAAATTTTTGGGTGGTCCACCACGAATGACTTTCCCAGCTTAAGCCTGCCCACTATTCCGCACCTTGTAAGCTTTTTTCTGGGAGGGGGGATCCTCTCTCACTTTGTTTATTAAAGGCCCATGCCGGGCCTCTAATGTGGCTGTTCCATGGCGGTCCTGCTCTGTAATTACATGGGGTTCCCTGCCAAATAGCGCTGTTACGTCATGTGAGATAGTGGCACAAAATGTAAGATCACTAAACAGGGCTCCATTATATTGTTCATTGTCTGGGTGCTGTTTGTTGGGGGTGGTGTTGGACGGGCAGATGTGACTCAGCATGAGGCTTTCATCGTGGGGGAGACTACTGCTTCTTACCTTGACTGGGCTTAATGGTCTTGTGGTATCAAACGGTGCTGGACCGTTGCCGTATCCACTTTTTTTTGCACCTTTTGCACCTCACCTTTTGCACCATTTCACTCTTAATGTTTACGTTGGTTTGCCTCTTGTGCAGCGATTGTATTTAGTGTTGTCGCTGTCAACAATCGCATCCACAATGCAGGGAAAGAGCTTTTCCCTAGTGTGATCGTCCCAATGATACTTTAGTAATTCTAGCAATATCATGTAGGCTGTTCACTCTCGTTCCATGCATTGTTAGGTGCCATTCTTCTCACATTCCTACTATACAATATAAACCCGCGGCCACCGCTGCTGATTTTCTTCCCTCAGGGTGCCCAGCCCTAATTGCCGACCACTCCAGCCCGGTTTGTTCGTAGTTACCGACTGCCGAAGCTCCTGAAAATTCCAAAACGGTCTTTGGAGGACCCTGATTTTATTTATCCCTATTGATTCCAATGAGCTCCAACAACCCAACGAAACCTCGCCCACAAAGCGAAAAGCGCAGTGCAAACTCCAGCGGGGACGTCAAGAGGCCTCTGCTCTTCGTCAAGTTAGTTAGGGTTTTGTTTCTGTAAGTTTGACGTAAAGGCTGCAAGTTTGATGTTGCACAAAGAGAAGTGAAGTGAAAGTGTGCAAAAGTGGAGTGAGGTTGAAGCAAAGGACGAGCTATGAGGCGACCATGGTGTATGGTAGAGGGCACATGTGAGTTTGTCGGGGATTGGTGCCGAGGAGACGCAAGGCTGAGATGTTGATATTTGAGGTGATTTAGGCGAATGTACTGGCTCATGATCGGTGTTTGGTTTGAATGTGCAAGTTATCGAGCATATGCGTTTGGGTTTCTACTAGGCATTTTCATAACATTCTTACATTTTACAACCTATTCTACAAATAACTCCATGATATTCAAGTATATTCATAGTTATTCTATCATTTGTAGTACAAGCATGCACTTTCAGTCATTAGGGTAATCATGGTAATCATGGCACGTTATTAGCGTGCAGTCGTTAGGGACATGCACATTCGTTAGGACATGCACAGTCGTTAATATCATTATCATATCGTAAAGTTAGAATAATAACTATCAGGCACATTGATTACCGTGAGAACAACATGCTTCCTGTCATCAAAAAGGCCAAACTGCCCTAATCCACTTCCATGATCTTTATACAAATAACATGCTCCAGTGTAGTTTCCATCGACTATTTTATCAAACTTTTCGAACTCTATGAGCTTCCTAATGAATCTTGCGGGTGGTACTTGTGTGTGCATTTTGTATGGTCAAGTGAATTGAAGCAGACCCTGGGTATTTATACATCATTGGGCGTTTCGCCTAATTACAAGTGCGGAGATGGACTTGCAATTCTGGAGATCAATTGGCGTATCTCATCACCTCAAAGTTTGAGAACATTATTTGGGCGAACGATGAAGCTCAAGCTTCATTGTTGACCCAACGCTTGACTACAATAAAAACGTATTGTTTACTGCTACGAGCTTTGGGTTACTATGGAGTAACGATCTTGTACACCTTCAAAGTAGTGGCATACCTGTCGGATACATGTCGAAAGGTCTTCAAATGTCATTCCTAATTAGTTTTTTCCAACTCAAGTAATATTCTATAAAAGTCAATTTGGGCAAAATTAAAGATCAAGGTGTCTCGTCTAGAGAATTATGTCAAGACTAAAAAAGGCAGTCGCCTCAAACGCGTAATCCAAAGACCTAGAACTATCTTCTTTCAAGTTGTTGATTCTCAACCTATCAACTTCCACTTGTCGGTCTACAGGGTCCGTCAATCAACCTCTCTAATAGATTCTCATCAATACTCTTACAAAAGTTTCTATTTTTAGCACAGGCTGAATGGTAAATAAAAGCGTGATTGATTTGTCAACGGGTCAGTCGAGTTACAATTGTTCTTTCTGGTTGCCTATTACATCCAAGCTTCGATCTCCACATTTCTTGCCGTTTTGGTTGGTTTGTAGATTCAGCCCAATTTGTACCTCTATTTCATTTTGAAGTTTTGCAGCCTCATTTTTTGTGTTTAATAGGATTCATTTCTTTTTGTGTTTAGTATAATTAGATTTAAAACTGATCGATACATTACACTCTCTCTAGCTAACTCTTTACTACGTAAACTCGTCACAAGAGTCTTTTATTAAGTCTTTTTATCCATTAAATATCCATTAATATCTTATTATAAATTATCATAAATACTATAGAGCCTATAGAACCGAATCTATCATTTCATCCTTTTACCAATACTCTCAGCTAAATTAAATCCCAAACGTCCAGCGCTCGCTTTATGTGAATCTATCTTCCTCTTGGTATACCCATACAGACGTGTCTCTGTCCGAAAAGAAGGTATGTCTTCTAATAATGCTCTAGTGACAACCTTCGCACACATCTCTTCAAATTGGTCCAACTGTCGGATTGTCTCCTTCATCACCCTCTTGTTATTTATCTCAGCCGTCAATTCTCCAGGAATGAACCGCCCAGACGCGTCCTCATATGGATTGTAGTTGCGTTTAGAATTGTTCGAGTAGGTCAATCTCACTATGAACCCAAAGTCAACAATGTTCCCCAGCACATCGTACACTTCTCCCAAGTACCATGAAGTCGAATGTTTGTATTTAGTCATGGTGGCAAATTGTAGATCAAAGTGAGAGAAATGGTGCGGCTTTATATACTTTCGATGGCTATATATTTTTCTGATGATTATGTACTCCAGCGCCTCTTATTTAAATTGTGAGTGATGAGGACCCACCTGCACCGAACAACATGGGTGACTGTGGGTGTTTGTGGGCGAGGTCAGTCTGTTTAGTTGTGGAGATTCCTTTTGGTGTTCTGTATCGCCGTTTCTGTTTTGGTGACTCAAGTGCCTCTTTTTTAATTGTCCTTAGGAGTCTAAACACTGGTACGGATTTGCCATCAAAAATCACTTTCTTTCTCGTTTGCCATCACAATGTGGAGTATGAGTCAGTTGTACATTCTCTCTCTTTAGATGACCGTTGACTTAGTGCATGAGTCAAACCCTCTATTGTCTCGCTTTAGATGACCGTTGATGACTAACACGTTTGTACTATAAGATGAAATTTTACACGCAAATTTACGAATTATAGCGAGATGTAACTTGATGTGATATTTCACCATGGCAATTACAAGCTTGATCGGACCCTGAAATTCACCACCACGAATGACGCTGCGTGGTTTTACTCTTATCTGACTCTGGCACCCTGTATCATCACAATTCGTTCCGTTGGAACATCCAGATAAGAAGACCAATGAAATGCCAACCACACCTTCTTGAATGACTATGAGTCGTGACGTATGGAACACTATCTGTAACTTATAATCTCTAACGGCATGTTAGCCCGAAAAATACAATCGTAGAATAAGCCATGTGAACATCTCCTGTACACAGCCTCACCCCACAGTCTTACGAGATGCTATCAAAGGTACTAGACATGTGCGTAAACGTCACGTAAAACGTTCCAATAATGCGAGGACAAAAGTTTAATACAGCCTATCATAGTGAATGCAAAAAATACAGCCTCGAATCTTTGGGATTACAATAGAGATCAAAAAAATAAAGAAGTCAGCTTAACTTAATGGAGAGAAACAGCATTGCAAAGCCTTCAAACAGCCTTACCAATCAAAAAATACAAAAGTCAATTAACTGAATCTTTCTGAAAATACCTTCTAATTGTATATTAGCATGCAATCCCAATCTATATATTACACAATAGTCATTAATCATTAACATTATCTCCCCGGAAACAACTTATGGTTGTTGTCACGGTCAGATTGTCTAGAGGTGTTCGAATCCTGGCTGAATACCGAGGCAGCGTAGGCCCTCGGTGGTGTCGGAGTTCTGGAACTGGGTTTGTCATAATTGTTGAAAAAGTAGTCTGCGTAGATGTCCGCAGCTTCGGGCATTCTGGGCAATTCATCAGGATCAACTTCCTTTGGAGGAACTTCAGGCGGGCCGTCATCCGAAACTATCGAGGAAGCATACGATCTAATGCTCAGTCTTTCCTGTTGGGAAATCTTCTGTTGTTGAGCCAATTGCTCTTGCAATTGCAAGTGCATTTGCAGTTCTTGATTTTGCATTCTGAGCTTATGAAGTTGTTGCTGTTGTTGCTGTGTAGGTGCGTACCCCTTGACATGAGGTACATCTAAATGCTTCTGTGGTGGTGAGTACCCCTTGAGAGGCACTTCTAAATATTGTTGTGGGGGTGAATGTCCCTTGATAGGCACTTCTAAATATTGTTGTGGAGGTGAGTGCCCCTTGGAAGCTTGTTGCTTGGTAAACAGACTTGGGGCAGTACGAACAGACTCTCCAGAAGACATTGAAGACACAGGCAGGGTACCACGTGCGGGTGGCGACGTGGACAGTCCACGGCTGAATTTTCTAAGAACCCTCTTTTTCTTGCTAACCTTCTCTTGAGGCTGTGCCAATGCAGTGGTTCTAGCCGTGAAAGCTGTGGGTATGGCCAGGAACCAATCACCAAGTGTCCCCATTAAGGGCACTGTGGCCGTCAATTCCTCTGCCAGATTCCCTCTAGCATACATATACGCGTCATAAGAACGGGCTTCAGGTCTGGCTCCCAAACTGTGAAAATAGTCCTCTAAAATGCTCTCTGATGAATGCCTCCCCGACGTTGTCAACAACAAACCCAACACCAGTTCTGCTCTGTAACCGAATCTGCGGAACCTAGAATAAGTTCTGAAAACGTTGACGACAATGATATCGTTGAGCGTCAGCACATTGTTGCGCCTTCCGTAAAACAACCAGAGCTTGATCATATCTAGTCCGAATGCTAGGTATTCCTGGGCCGGGGTATTTCGCACCCAGGTGTTCATGAGGTACTGGAAACTGATGTAATATGCCCAGTAGTTGATCAAATACCGGTGCGATCTGGAGTTGCCCTCCAACGAGAGCGCCTTGATCGACACCGCCATCGGAATCACATATGTAAACGT
This sequence comes from Kodamaea laetipori, assembly GCA_030558845.1. NCBI lineage: Eukaryota > Fungi > Ascomycota > Pichiomycetes > Serinales > Debaryomycetaceae > Kodamaea > Kodamaea laetipori. The sequence goes on along the minus strand of JAKTQN010000007.1, from coordinate 501,072 downwards.
TGTCGTCAAAAGATATACCACAGCTATCATTTTTGAATGTTATGGCGTCTAATCAAAAATAAAAGTGGCTACTCCGCTATTTATAAGTGGTTGATAAGTATAGACAAAAATAAAATCCTTCATCATCTACATTTGTTAACGGCCGTTTGATCTGTGATCAACATTAGCACCTAGTGAGCAAAAGAAACTGTTTAGCACATCCCAGAAAATATTGACGAGAACCCAGATTTTATGACGTCATTTTCAACTTTTCTGTCAGTAAGTTTGGGCGCGGCATAGTTGCAAGATAGACGGCGCAGTGGGCGGGGCTAACGTGGCATTGTTCTGTTCGTATTTACAACTAAGCTGGCACCACAACATCGAACCCATGTTCACTGTCGCCGATGTGTTCTATTCGCCCGCTTACGCCGGCTATAATTATCGACACCCCTTTTTGGGTGATTTATGCACCGAGAGGGACCTCACAATTGCTTTCATTGTAGAAGGAACTCTTGCTCTCATTGAAGGAGGAAGGACAGTTGCTCTCATGTAACATAAGACGCACACTTATGTCAAACGTAATGTTGCTTAAGGAGACATTCCACTTTATGGTTACAATCGGGCCGGAATGGCCACCTCCTTATGTTAACCGTTGTTACCTACAGACATAAACCCGTTTCTTGTCGTAAAGTCTAAAGGAGGAGTTTACGTCCCCATCCACCGGTTTATTTTTCCTGGGACCTTGATCTAGGGCAGGGCAGGGCAGCCCTCAGTGCTTTTGATGGAGTCATTTTTCTTGACTGATTATGATACTTGGTCGTTTTAGGTCGCTTTTGCTTGCTGTTAGATGTCATAGTCGGTGTATGACCAGAGAAGTGGTTCTAGAGCCAGAGATAACGAGGTTGATTGTAATAGGTTGAAAGATTGAGAGATATTTGACTCAGGAACGTGAGCACGTTTAGATTGTGATTATTCTGTTCATTTTATGTTTCCCTTTTTTTATACTTTTCCATTCTCACACTTTCCATACTAATACTCTTCACATATTGTTTCTACTCACATAATACTTTTCACATATTGTTTAGCTACTCACATAATACTCTTCACAACAAGTTTGTAAAACTTGTTGTGTTTGTAAAACTCTTTTCTGAAGACTCCTTACGCTATTTTGTAAATACTCAATTTTAAAACCCAATGTAATTCATTCTTAACTTTAATCTGTTCGACAAGTTTAGTCGATATTCTAACATTATGCAAAACTAACATTACTTTTCAACTTTAGCACACAGTGTGTCAAAGGGTTGAACATTCAAACGGCACTCACGGAACCTGAAACCATTCGCATTCTACCGAAAGGGATCTCCTTCTTGTGCTCTTCTTCAATGCAGACTTTGTTACAGATTTTTTCATTCTTAGTTCTTTGTAATAGGAAGGAGCACAGAGACGGCTTGAATAAACCTACAACGTTCGGATGTGATTAAGCCTTACAAACGTTCGCTTGTCACGGAACATCCCTTGTTTGAGCCTCTAATTTTACGTCACTTTAAGCCTCATTAGCCTCTAATACAACAGTTCTATAGTTTTAAATCGGAATTACATATTTGTGTTATGCTAATGCTACTAATGTATTGGTCAACTTCTTGGTGTGTCCACTAAAGGTTCAACATTCCAAATGAAGTTGAGTATATCCCATAAAAGGTGAAAATGCAACATGAATCGAAACTAAAGGTTCAACATTCAATACGCAAAATCTGGAATGCTAAATTTCAATTTCACAGTTAAATCTAGAATACTAAAATTCAACATTCAACAAAGTATCTAAAATGTTCATTCAAGAGGTTGAATCTAAAATGTTCATTCAAGAGGTTGAATCCGGAAAAATAAAGGTTTATTCAACTTGTGAATCTAAAAGTCTAAATTCAACCGCTCATTCAACTTGGCCAATTGCAAGTTGGTTACATCAATAATCTCACGTATTTCCTGGTCAGAATACTCTTGATTGACATTTTCTCGCTTTGGAAAGTTTTCAACACGCAACTTCTCAGAACTGCGGTCTCTGATCCAGTTCCACAACTCAACCTCGGTTTCCATGTTGGTTCTTCTGTCCTTGAACTTGGATTCGACATTCGGTATAACCAAATATCTTTCATTATTGATCGTAATGCGTGTAATGTCTCTTGCACTGAACCCGTCAATCTGCACCTTAGAGCCTGAACCTCCAAATATCCACCCACTCAACTTGAAGGTGAAGAAAAACCCAATCAACACCAATATAATCCCAACAATAAAGTCACTTACAAAAGGAATTGAAACTGGAATGCTTTTCCCAATCGACTCAACCAAAGCGCTCGCCTGTGCAATGATTCCTTGCTCGCTGGCAGTCGATGTAGAATCAGAACTAGTGGATTGAACGTCTGGTTTATCCTTCTTTGATGCAGTGTTTCTACGACTTGGTTTCTTTTTAGGCTTGCTCTTTGCCTTTGCTGCTGCTGCCTTTTTACCCTGTGAAAGCATCTCATTGACTTGTTCCACTAACGTCTTCATAGAGTCCTTTTGCCCGTCAATAGACCCCTTTTCAATGGCACTCTTGATCCACGACTTCCCGGTCCATTCAACTGCAGTCACAACATACAACTTGGTGAAGTTCTGTGGAGCCCAGCTCAAGAACATCTTGGTTTTCACCTTGAACGAGTTTCCACTAGGGACGTCGGGGGTGCTTGTGATTTGCTCCACCAAAATGTACTTGTCCATCTGGAACTCAATCAACTTGTCTTCGATATTACATTTCGTTTGCTTGGGTCCGAGCGGTGCGCTAAGCGGTTTGATGTAGGTGTAATGACGGTCCTTTTGTTTCTCAGAAAGTCCAGTGATGTCGGACTCGGCAATGTCAAAATTCTTCTGTGCCTTCAAAATCTTAATGAAAGGTGCTGAATCTTTTCCAAAAAGAAGAAGAAATACTGCTCCAAGAGGGCCCTTGAGAGTTTCCTCACAAATGAACGTTTCACTCGACTCTTTGGAGTAGTCTGTGGAAGTTGGTCCGTGGGTGAGTGGTGCTATTGAAGGGAATCCCTTGAATGTGTCCTCACCTTCAGTCGATGAGGTAGCTCCACTGCTCTTCTTCTTTTCTGGAGACTCTGGTTCTTCATCTCCCTCAAAAGATCCATCTTCAGTGTTGTACCCATCATCCTCCTCCGAGTGCAAATCGTTTGCCGAGTCATCCGAACCACCAAAACTGTCGTCGCTGTCGTTGCCTGTATCTGCATCCGAGTTTTCCTCGCTCAGAGGGTAACTCGAATAATCAGATCCTTCATCTGTCGCACCAGTCGAGCGGTCGCGACTGCCCGAGTTGTCCGTAGACTTTGTATCTCCTCTTCTTCTGCGCTTCTTCAACTGGTTGATATCTCTCAAAAACTTGGAAGGCTCAACGTCAGCACTGTCAACTAAAACGCGGTGCCAGATGTTTGTAATAAGGTTGAAAGTAGAATCACGACTGAGAAAGGTTGCAAACACGTATTTATGGTGCAACGTTCTGATAATCATACCGTTAGGAAACAATACCGCAGTACTCTTCTTCTCAATCTGTATAACCTCCTGTAATGGAATTGTCAAATTTGTCACCCAGCCTAAAATGTTGGAATTGAAGCAAATATGACGTTCACTAATGTACATGCGGCCCTGTACCAAAAAGTCCTTCGATAATGCACAGCTACAGTCTTCAATCAATTTGTCGCTGGAAGGGATCTTCTTAAATACGCTGTGAAACTCTTTGTTCTTTTTCTTCGGTGCATACTTCAAATTTGAGTAGTCTACAAGCTCATTCAAATCCTGGTCTTTGGAGCCGGAACCTTCGGATTCAGAATCTGAAGCCTCTGCGGCATCGCTTTCCTCATCTCCCTCGTTACTTCTTGACTTTGAGTTGCTAGTTTGACTTTTAAGTTTGACCAAATCGGTGGAGCTCTGATTACCAGATCTTCTCCGCACTTTTTTCGCCTCGGCTGTACCGCTCACCGCCAACTGGTTCGTTTGCGGAAGCGCACGGTTTACTATATCAGGACTGAGACTTCGTTTCTGTTCGTGCAAGTTGTCTGTAGATTGGTTGGGGGTGATCATCAACCTCCTGTTAATGGAGTCGGATCTTCTACGGTTCGTAGGCAATTGGTACGGTTCTCCATGTATCATACTGGCAATGTTTGAGAAGGAGTTATCGCGGTTCATGGCGTTGCCGTTCCCTGTGATTTTCTCTCCAAATTGCTCTTTTCCTGTTGCTCCAGGAGATGCGACGCCCGCCTGCTCAAAAGGCTTGACGCGCTGGTCAAACGAGTCGAGCGTTAGATCACCATCTCCAAGAGAGTTCAAGGGAGATTCTCTAACAGGTTCAAACTGGATGTTGGTGGTTAACGAGGTTTTGCTCTCATTGAGTTTTTCAGTATCTGGATTCGAATCAGTCTGCTCAATTCCATCTTTCGTTTCTTCTGGGAGCTTTGTTCCCAACTTTGTCTTCAAAAAGTTTTCAAACTTGTTTGAAAACGTATCCTTTCTAGGTCTGTTGCCCTCTGGCACGTCCAACTTTGACGTCTTTTCAGGGGTGCTTGTAGTTGCTCCTGGAATAGCAGGAGGGTTGAGCGGCTCGTCGTGCTCGCCAGCTCCGGGAGATGAAATTGCGTTCGTCGCAGCATTGAGAATGGACGACAAAAACCCATTCGAGTCCGACTTGGTCGGGGGTTGCGGCTGCGTGGGTTCCAGTTGCTCCAACTCAGCGAGCTCTTGTACGGGCAGCGGGTGTCCAAACGAGTTCATGCTGTTCGATGCGGGAAGTTGGGCAGGTTTGTGATGCTCATGGTGCTCTTTTTGGATTTTTACCGTGGGGCCCGACAGGGCACCCAGAGTGATGATATTGTTTGGAGTGGGAGTCACTGGGACTGGTGCAGTGATTGGTGAACTTGAAGTCGGCACCACCTTCTTGGGCCTTGTCAACGATGGATTTGATCTTTTGGCGGAGCTTGAACGCAGCGCTATGGAATCACGGGGGTCTGATCCAAAGCTGGTGCGCGTGGACGTCACCCCTCTGGGCAGCACCAGCCCGTTAGTGTGCCCGTTAGATTGGCCATTCAACGTCCCATTCGTGCCATTGGATCCCGTGCTCTCAGTGCCAGAATCCCCGAAACTATCATTCTTCTTCAATTGCGACCTCACCATTTATCTTAAAGGTAGTACTAACAAAACGTATTTCAACTTAAACTTTCTATAATTGCAATTGTCTTAATAAAGATCCGTCTCGTCTTCCCTTTGTACTATTGGTAAGCGATATTTGTATGGTGTACTGTAGCAACGTCTCTTTGTCGGTTATCGGTAATTAAAAAACAAAAACACAATTTTTTGCCCAGTTTTTCGGTAAAAGGAGTTTGAAAGGACAGTTGGTGAGTTTTATATCGGATTGAACTTTGCTCTCTGGGTTATTAATCTTGGCTCCAGGGTGCTTTGGGGAACTGCCTGAGCAACAAATGTATGTTTTGTGAGTTAGTTACGCAGTTAAATGTAGTTGCTATTTGAGCCACTTTATATTGTGTGCAGTGTTGGTTATACGGTATACGTATGGCACAAACGAGTGCTTTGGGTATTCATGTAGTTTTTCATGTAGCTCATACAGTTTAGGTTGTCAACGGATATGCTCGATGGCTGTCCGAGACTTACGAGTCGTAAAGCTAGGCACATTGTGGGGACCTGAAACGGTGAAAAATTGAGTTTCACATGTTAGTTACAGTTTGTAGAGTTTTGAGTAGTCAGCTGAGTGAACAGCTGAGTGAAGTATTTGAGTGTGAAGAATTTTTGTACTAACCAAGTTGCTGTGGGGTAATTTTGGATGTATTGCTATGCGGAAATCCATATTTGTTGCGATGAGTTATTGTGGTGTGTTAAGTTGTGAAGTTGATTCGGGTATGTATCACCTAGACGTGACTCTCCTATCTTGTACCATTTTGGTTTGGTTGATATCTTGTATTCTAATATGATTTTATGTAATTCTCGAAAAATCCAGTCAAAATCTGAAAAAAGCAGAATAATCAAGAAAATAAAGAATACTCAACTATAACCACCCGGAACTACAGCCACCCGGAGCTACAGCCACACGATCAGCCTCACTCGGAATCCCTAACTCAGCTGTCAATTTGTAGGCTGATCTTCTTTGCTACCCAATTTATCCAGATGCGTCAAGACGAAAATCTAGAAAATATTTTTTGCAGCCATTTTTTGTACTTTGTGGATCAGTAATAAAATTACAGTATCCATCTTCTGTAGATCACCCTATACATCCATTCTGTAGATCCAAACTATAGATGTTGATATCCTATAGATATCCTACTCTCTTCTACATCACAAAACCCATGGGTATTTATTACGAAAGAAATGAAACGACGAAGTGAAAATCAAAAACTATGAGTAAACTTTTACAAGTTCTTAACCAAAGGTTGAAGCAACTGTTGGGTTTGAGCAGTCAACAAAGCGTTGGCATCGTAGTCGATCTGGAAAACGGAAACGGCACTGTGACACAGGGTGTGGCTGACAACATAGTCCTCCGATGGCAACGAGCAGTCACCAGAGTTACATTGAGCCAAAGCTGGGTGAGCAGTAGGGCTCCACACGAAGGTACCCGAAGTCTTGTTGTAGGCCATGTCGGCGGTCTGACTGTACTGGCCAGTCAATCTAGTGGAAATCCACTCTGGGTTCTGACAGGACTCGTCTTGGTATCCAACCTTAGGGAAGTTGACGTTAAGACCAACACCCAATGGCAAGGCTCTGTCGTTGTCACCCTGGTTAGCGAAAATGGTGTCAACAAACTTAACAACTTCCTGGGCGTAGATGGTAGATGGCTCCTGGGTGTCGTTCAAGTCCAAGAAGTCCTTGTAGAAAGAGTTGTTGGAGTTGGAACCAGAGAAAGCAATACCTGGGATGTCTCTGTAGACAGCGTTGTAAGTAGCACCCATGGTACCAGAGATGGTAAAGAAACCTGGACCCATGTTGGTACCTTCGTTTGGACCGGAAACAACCAAGTCGAAGGTGTAGTTGGTGTTCTTTTGAGCTTCAAAGTATTCTGGCAAAACGTAGTTCAAGGCGAAAGCGACACAAGATGGTGGAGTACCGTTGAAGTACCAGATGTGGTCGTCAAAGTCCTCGTGGCCCCAAGAAGGCGCACCAGCCTTGACGTAACCAAACTCACCGTTGGTCTGCAACAACTTGTCGGTTTGGACGTAGAATTGACCACCCCAACCGGATCTCTGAGAAACAGGTGCAACCAAAATGACTTCGTGGCCAGCCTCCTTCAACTTGTAGTAGGTGGCTCTGATGTTGGTGGAAACCCAAGAGTCATCATTGGTCAACAAAATGGTCTTGGAAAAGACGGCAGAGGCAAAGAAGAATAATCCAAAGTAGAGTGTATTGAATTGCATCGTTGTAGTCTGGAGTCTATAGATTGAGCGGATTCCATACGCTATTTATACAGTGAATAGTCTATTCCGATTGCAATTATTATCGGATATGCCACCCATGAACGGCACAACTCAGATAACTGCGAGTTTCTTTTTACCCAACTGTTTTATTGTGTTCTCTATTGTTTCCATACCTTTTGTCACTCACATTAATAAAAATTTAGCCTTTAAGTTAGTTAAAATGGGGTTGCGCTAAGCAATTGTCCTACGAGGGGTGGTTATTTCACTATACCATTCTTGCGGTATGGGCACCTTGGTTCGTCTGTTGGCCACCCCCATGGATCTTCTGCGCACGTTTTTCTGACACTTTGGTGCCTTGCCTACACAAACTTAAACGGTTACGAACTGGCATTTAACGAACATTACATAATTAATAAACGTGCTCCTCTCAATTAAATGGTTCTTGGCTCGCATTTTGACACTATATTAACTTAGTGGGATACTTGTACGGAGATCAGCAAGGAGTAATCAATTGGCCACATGGGTGCTCAGAACGGCTCTAGTCCACTGTTTTCGGAATAGGAGTATTACGATCCGATAAACGATTAAGCTAGGGGTTGAAAAGTGAGGGTTACGAGAAAAGTTGGGTAGAAAAGTTAAGATTCAATGGGATGAGGAAAGAAAGTGAATTGAGTGAAATTTGGAGATATGGGAAAAGTTAAGAGTCAATTGACTTAACTCCTTCAATTCAATTGAGTTTAGCTTGAAGATAAGAGAATAGTTATGAGTCAATTGAGTCTAACATGTGGATAAGAGAATAGATATCAATTGAGTTTAACGTGAGGATGAAGTTACGCCAATTGAAGTGAAAGTTGGGGATAAAGAAAGTTGAGTTGAGGAAAGAGTTAAATTGAAGCTGTGGAAAATGAAGGTTGAGAAACAATTGAATTTGAAACGTGAAAACAAGATAGTGAAGCCAATTGTCAGTTCTGTTAAGACTTAAGAATAAGGAGAAATTTAGAGTTTAAAAAGAAGCTGAGAATGAAGAAAGTTAAAACTTGATGAAAGTAGGTGAGAAGTTAAGTCAAATTAAGAGTCAATCTCTAAATTCACGTGGAAATCAAACTCACGTGATCAATCACGAGAATCCACCCCACGAAAAAAAGCCCGCTATTCGAAAATCTCCTCGGTCAAAAATCCAACAGAACACTCGCTCGATACTTATCAACCCGAGCAATGGCTGTGTTTTCATCATTAGCTTCGTTTTTCAACCGCCACAAGCGCAAGCTCTTATTCGCTTCGATCTTCACCGTTTCAACCTACTATGCTGTGGATTACTTTGTCATCCGCAAGTTTAGAAACTTCCAGGACACCTTGAAGCGGGAGTACATGTCGAAGAAGCAGATCGAGCAGCGATTCATCCAAACCCAGGAGGATTGCTACTACACTGTGTTGGCATTGCTTCCAGTGTTGACGAGCCCAATCTCCGACGAGTTACCTGTCGAGCTAATCACCCAAGCTTTGAAGATGAAAAAGAATACCCCCAAGAAGGACTCGAGACCAAATGAGTTGACCTCCGACAATTTGAGTTTGTTGGATAACGGAGGTTCAAGTACCAATCCGTACCTTGGCATGTCGAAGCCTGAGTTGTGGAATTTGTTGAAGATCAAGACCATTACTAGGGTATTGGTTTTGTTCTATTCCATCTCAGGTTTGCTTCTTTTGACCAAATTGCAATTGAACATTTTGGGTCGCAGATCGTACTTGGAGTCTGCAATCTCCATGGCTGGCGTAAAACAGTCTGGAAAACAGGCCAACGACTACGAGGCCCACGAAAACTACGTCATCGAACAGTCCTACCTTTCTTTGAGTTGGTGGTTGTTGAACAAGGGCTGGAAAAACTTGCACGAGATGATCGAGCCAATAGTGGTTGCTCGTTTCGAGAATGTTACCCCCAAGACCGAATTGACCATTGCCGAATTCAATTACCTCTTGCTGCAATGTGTCAGTGACATCTCACTCAAACACACTGCCAACAACAGCGCAACTTCTTCGGCCGCAAACAATGTCTACTACAACTTGTTCCCAATCCAGTACGATGATTTAGTGGAAACATTACTCAACACGAACCCAGACTGGATCCACCACTTGGACAACCCAAACTCGAACTTTTCCAAGTTGATAAGCGAGACCAAGCTCAAGATCCTCAACTCTCCGGACTTCAACCAGTTGTTCACCAGTTTGGTTAGCACCAACTTGGAGACCTTGCGTGGGAACTTGTTCAGTGGGTTGGTAGGCAGCAACCCTCTCAACTCCTCGTCGTACTTGTTGGAGTCTGACCCTAACCTCCAGAAGTTCCCCAAGATCCAGGAATTGGACGAAATCGACAAACAGTTCAAGTTGGCCAACTTCTTGGCTCAATTGTCGGTGCAGAACAATGTTATAGTTGACAATGATTACACTCAGAAGGCTGAAATAGCTGCGGATGACGAATTCGAGGGGTTGTTGAGCAAGATAAATAATACAGCGGGCTCTGGGAGCTTTTCGTCTGGTAATGATTATATAAATAAACTTAACGAAGTGCCTGGGTTGCACGAGTTTAGTGCTAATGTTTATTCTAGTTATGATTGATGAATAGAATAGATATTGCATAGATATTTTTATGAGATGTAGTCTTCATTGTAAACTTGTTTGGTCACTGACTATTGTACTGACTCTGTAGTTAATTGAACTGACTATTACTAGTTCTTTACTGTTGTAGTTAATTGAACTGGCTATTACTAGTTCTTTACTTAATTGAGCTTTTACTGACTTCTGGAGTGGCTAATTGAACTACTTATTTCGGTTTCCTTTCTATATTGGCTATTTATAGTACTATATCTAATTCTATCTTATATTTTACTCTACATAAACTATCTAATAGTTCCATAATTCACATGGTCCATTCAATGTTACTATTTTTTAGGAATATAATTTGCAGCCATAAAAAGATAAAGAAAATAGTGTCTTCAATATCCAGTATAATTCTCTATGGTAATCGCAAACAAGTGTTTGTGCTCAATAAATGGTATTTAAAAAGGGCCAAACCTTCAGTCTTACCCACACACATTCTCAGTAAATTCAACATTTCTCCCTCCCTTCCTTTGTTCGTAAACCAAAAATCTAGCCTTAACGCCTTTACAACCTAGCCTTTAAATCTAGCCTTTACATAACCTCATTATTGTTAACTCATCGCCTCATACATAATCCAATAATATCCAATACTACTCTAATATCCTCATAAATAAACCTCCACCCATAACCTTTCCATCTTTCACTCTTAATCTTTTACACTCAATCTCTAATACTAATCGATCTCAAAAAGTTGGTTGAAAAAATCAATAGCACTTACACAACCATGGCGCCCAAAGTTATTATCATCTCATCCGACGACGAAAAGTTCCCTGTGGACTTCAAGGTGGCCGAGAAGTCCATCTTGATCAAGAACATGGTCAATGACTTGAATCCAGACGGGTTAACCGAGGACTTTGAAGTCCCAACCCCTAACGTGAGAGCGAATGTGTTAAGCAAGGTATTGGAGTGGTGTGAACACCACAAGAGCACAGTCTTCAGCGACGATGACGACGACGACTCCAAGAAGTCCGAACCTGTTGATGAATGGGACAAGAGTTTCTTGAAGGTTGACCAGGAAATGCTTTACGAGATTATTTTGGCTGCCAACTACTTGAACATCAGACCCTTGTTGGACTCGGGATGTAAGATTGTGGCTGAGATGATCAGGGGCAAGTCTCCTGAGGAGTTGAGAAAGATTTTCAACATTGTGAATGATTTCAGTCCTGAGGAGGAAGCTGCTATTAGAAGAGAGAATGAGTGGGCTGAGGATCGTTAAACAAAAGCTAATGATGGTTATTAGTGATTGTTAGATGAGTAGTGAATTAGTATTAGTATTGGATTAGTATTAGTATTGGATTAGTGGTTAGTTTAAATTAGTGATTAAATGGTGATTGAATTAATGGATTGTGAGAACATTACTATAGTGGTACTGATAAGTGGTACTCTAGTGGTACTGATTAGTGGTTATTAATGGTTATTAAATAGTAGCTACTTTATCATGAATAGTTAGTAGGAACCAGTATTTACAGAGTAATTCATCTGCTTGTGATAGGCTCCCTCACATGCTAAATGTTATGATAGAATATGTAGAGTTACTGTAGATTTTCCGTAGAAAATCTTGAAATCTGAATCCCCCTTCCATTTTGGTTATAAAGAACATATGTCAATTTATATTCCGTGATATCCTGTTTGGTCACTCTAGTTTAAGGTAAGGGTTAAACGAAGGTTTTTACTCTAATGGTTGATGCGTAACAAACACTCAAACTGTGAGAATTACCTCCTACAACGGTGTGATTATCATTACTTTGCAGCATTTACTATTAGGGTATTAGTTGACGTAACACAATAAGCCAATTCTCTACTCTAAGATCTTATTATAAGTCTAATTCTCAGGAATCTCATTCCATATGTACTTAATGATTAATATTTACTATTAATATACTCATTCATTAGTACTCTATTAAAATACTCATTCATTAGTACTCTATTAAAATCCTCTATCACTCTCATTAATATAAATTTTCTACAGATCCTTTTGGAACAAACATTGCAAAAAACACAAATTTTTAATTTAATGCAAACCGCTCACCAGCAGTTCTAATTAAAGCACATTTAAAACAACAAAAACATCCAATATGAGCAGCACCACAGACCCGAAAAACAGCACTCCAGACGCCGAGCCCGAAACCAGCCGTAAAGTACCCACCGCGCCCATTCTGCTTGACACACTCTCGCAAATCCCATTGCTATCGCCAGAACAACTCACGAAACTAGAAAGCGAACTCGCTACTGAATTCAATAGCTTGAGCAAACAGTACATCCAGGCGCGGCTTTCTAGAATAAACAAGCTTCTCGAGAAGATAAACCAGTCGCTAAAAATCACCCGTGCCAACGAACGCAACTGGCTGAAAATTTACAGCTTTGAGATAGAAACCATAAACAATATCAAGTATAATGTAGAGGACTTGATATTGATGGGTGGGGAGCTAATTCCCCAGAAACAAGATGTTCTTAAACGTTTTGACGAGTACGAGGAGGAATTGAAAGAGATCTTTTCCAACTTGCAGAGCCCGTTGATGTTGGACGATAGTTTGAAAGACGACACCGAGGAGTCGCTTGAAGAGGAGCCTAAAAAAGATGCTGCTAGTGAGAGGTTGGTTTTCCCGTATATGTTCCAAAAAGTGATGAAACCTTACAAGCAGAACTTGAGGACTATAGTGAATGAGAAAAACTACCAGACGGATCTCATATATAGCACGAGCATGGGAAATGCTACAATCATTTGGAAACAGTATTACAACAATGTGATGAGGAAAAAGCACGAGTTAGAGCAGGAAGTGTACCGAGAATTGGCACAATTGCACAATGAGTACCACCATCTTAATGAGAACCGTGTGGCCACCTCCAAATGGAAACATTACTATAGGTCAGTTATCAATATTAACGACTTGAAGCATGTGAATGAGCTTGGCGAGTCGAGCCAGCTCAGTCGCGACACAAACTACGCCAACCCGGATAACCAGTACATGCAGAACAACGAGATTGAGGCTGCGAATATCAGGCGAGGAATACTCAAGCGGATGCAGACGTATGAGGAGCCTGAAGTGAAACGTGTGAAGTTGGCTGTTTGCAGTGGGTTGGATGAGGATGAAATGGATTCGGATTTGCTTCAAATGCGCCAGAGCTTTTACGACCATGCTCCTTCGACTCCAGACCATTCGATTGATATAGATGATTTAGACTCGGATAACAGCGAAGTCATGACTCCACAGCCCCGTCACGAGTACGTTCTTTTGAACAAGTTTATCGATAAAGAGGATGACCGCAGGGGTTTGGATATTGTCGAGGGATACGAATCATGGAGCGACTCGGACGAAGATGACAATGAGTTGGACTTTGACAGTGACGAGTTTGATGTTTCTTCTGATGAAAACGATGAGGAGGAGGAGATAGAGATGAAGAACAAGTACAAGTTCTTGTTAGGGTTGAAGAGCGGAGTGTCGAGGTCCAGTTTACCTGCTGTATTCCAGCCTATTCCACAGAGGAACTTCCAAGTGCCTGCGTTGCCACCTTTGGATAAGTTTCCTAATGCATAATTTAGTTCTTGATGTATTAATATATTTAATGACAAGTATCAAAGAGAAGGTGATTATATATTTAATTTGGTTGCAAATTTATGATTTTCCTCTGAAGTTTCTCAAGTGATTAATTTGAAATACAAGTGTAACCTTTTCATCGATTATGTAGAAATGATGAATAACTTTCAGAGGTTATGGTTCTCAAACTTGCAAGTTGAAGAAATCACAGATGCTCATTAAACTTACAACCAATTGTACAAATCATGGAATGATCAACATCAAGCAAATTATAAATATTACTGCTTCTCTAATAATAAACTAGCATTCTTCAAGTTAGATTCCTCAACGGTTGCATCCAAAGATTCCAAAAACTTAAAAGACCTATTTGAAGTGTTTGTAATGTTAAACACCTCATCACCTCCAATACCATACTCATCTGGGTTTTCCTTAAGTATAAATTTGAGCCATTGAAATATGGTTATCACAGTGTCGGATAACTCAAATTTGTGAACCAATCTCTTACCATTAGGGAACCGTATTTGGATTCTTGTAGTGGCACCTTCACTAACTTCTTTATGATCCACAGGCTGGATGGCATCGAATGGATCAACCACCACCTCAGGTTCCGGAGTCTCCTCTACACTGTTTTGCATCGACTGTTTCAATGCAAACTCAATCTGCTGCTCCTCAGTAAGTGCATCCGGGTTAAACTTGACCTCGTGTGTGACCATAGGGTTGTTGGAGGTAGGCAACAAGGAGAATTTACTCAAAAAGTCTTCTACGTCAGCCTCCCACTGATCCACGTCAGGAACCTCTCCGTCCGTCCACTTGTACACTCTCTCACCCGTCAAGGGGTCCAATATCGCAATATGTGGAAATCCATCTGTGGCGTAAAAGTTCAAATAATTCGAACCATTGGGCAGATCGTTCTGATACTGCAAAAATACAAAGTTCTCACGTACAATCTGCTTAATCTTGGAATTGGACCAAAAGTCTCTGTTCAACACCTGCGATTGGAACTCAGAAGTATCTTGAATATTGATCAAGATCCACTTTCCATCTTCCTTAGCCTTGGATTTTGCCGCATCCAAGCTCATCATCGAGATAATATCAAAAGGAGGCCTAAATAAATTGGCCAATCTTCTTTGAGTTGAGGTCAATTCCGCTTCTCTATTGTTGCGGTTGAGTCTTCTACGTGAAATAGGTGCTGTATGAGTCTCTTCTTCCTCTTCATCACTATCTATGATGATTATATCGTCATCATCATCATGATACTCTTTTTCTTCATCATCATCTTCAACCTCTTCGATTTGTCTATAATATTCATCCTCATCCTCATCGAATCTCTGGTTGAAGATACCCACTCTGCCCGTGCCAAACATAGCGTGAGGTCTATCTGGCATTTCTACGAACGGGGTTGGGAAGGAGTCCACCAATGTTTCGTGTCTGTGGACGTTAGCGTCAGCATCTCTGACGTTATCTGTGTATGCTTCTTCTTGGAGGCGTTCTGCCAATGCTGCGTCGTTGTTATGAGAAGAGCCGCCTTCCATGAAGAGTGTTACTGCGTACTCGAGGTCGCCATTTGTGAGCTCTAAGTATTGTTTGGCGATTGCAGGGTCGTCGATGCCTGTGACGGCCAAGAAGGTAGGGATGTGTTCTTCCATAGTTGCTTATTTGATTTGATTATGAAATCAAAATCATAATGAATCAAGTGACTTTTGTTAGTGCACCTAACAATTTGCCATCACTTTTAGAGAAGGATCAATTGAGGGATGGGAGTGGTTGGGTTTGAGGATTTAGGATAGGGAATAGATTTTGGATATTGATATTAAGTAGATATAGATGATATTGAGATTAAATAGGTTATAAATTGGATATTGTATTGGATATTCATAAATGGGATAATATATTGGATATTCAGTCTAAAGGATATTATAGAGTTTGACAGAAAGTTTGGTGAATAACCAACTTGGGAACGGGATATGGGAGATAAAGTGATCTAAGTACAGTAAAAGATGGAGAGATGAACAATGATAGGAGTATTAAGAATAATACGGTTTGTGTAGTTTCATATTCTGTTTTCTGTTGTAGTATAGTGGTGATGGTTTAGTATTGGATTCTATTAATAAGAGGTAGTGTTTCTATTAATTAAGAGTTGGGGTTCCTATTGAGAATTGGTGTTCCTATGAATTTGTATTCCTATAAGTTTAATTACATTAAACAAGGGAGTACTAATTAATTGAGAGATGAGCTCCATTAAATGAGAGGTGAGCTCCATTAAATGAGAAGTGAGTTCTCATTAGTTAAGAACTGAGTCCTATCATTGAGTCCCATTTTAAAATCCCAGCTCCAAATACTCTCTCATAGGAGTACCCAAAAGTACCCTCAAGAACTTCCCTATTCAATTTAGAACACTATTCAATACATGCATGAAATTTTGCACCCATTCACCAAATCTTCAATACATATGTGCATCAACGTCTGAGACTAATTGGTAACTCGATTGTTCCTGAAGGTGAACGACGTATTTATAGGAAATTTAATGTAAGGAGGACAGGTAAGGTTAATGGGGTACACATTATTCACCTTGGGTAGATCATAAAGCAATCCTTTGTGCCAAGTACAAGAAATATTAGTCAATGAGCAGCAAACATAAAACCATAGTGCACTACATAATGCACTACTTAACATAATGCACTACATAAACAGAATGCACTACTTAAACAGAATACACTACTTAGCAACTAACAATCGGTAGTTAGCATGACACCTGAGCCACAATACTTGACACAGAAGTTGAACGTTCACAAAACTGTTAGTAACTTCCACAAGATATGACTGATTTCAGTCATTTCCGTCATTCCTTCAGTAACTTCAGTTCAGTGACTCTTTACTTTAGTCACACTCTCACTTCACCCTTCCATCCTTCTCTTATTTCAGACCAGTTGCGAGTATTCGTTGCGAGTGTTGCAAGTGTTTGTTGCGAGTGCAAATCCCGTTGACAACTCCAAACCAAATACAGCCAAATTGTTTCTTTCTAAGGAGTGGCTCTGGATCGCACATGAATAGGAGCAGATAGGGGAAGAGAATGGTCAGGTGACCTTTCGATTTGCAGCAATTTGCGCCTTTCCTTTTGGGAGTATTTGGGGTGACTATTTGGGAATGGATTTGGCGTTCGGTCTATTGTGAGAGCCTATCTAACAATACCTCAACACTATGCCAACACTGTATCCAACATATCTAAGAACATATACCAACATTCTACATATATACTAACAAACCTACTAATACTAACATACCTACCAACAAACTATCAACAAATCTACCAACAACACAATATCAACCATCAACGTTACAGTTTTCCAAAAAGAAAGCTATTTCTTGTCACCTAATTGAAATTTACTGCCCCACCAATACACCTCGCAATATATTCTCACCCTATTGATATTTGTCGTTTGATCTGGTAGATTTGCCTTATTATTTGCTTATAATTTAATTCTTAACTTATGAAATTGCTTGATTCTTTGCTATTAGTGTTGGGTAAACTGATTATCCCAAAAGTAATATAACTATAGTCATTATTCTACGTAATCATTCTATTAATCACTCATTCCATACATTCATACTCATTCATACTCATCCTGTCATCTTCCACTACCATTATTGTATATTTCTCCCATCACTTTCTGGGGTACTTTTCAAATCTGTCACCTTTTTTTTGTCCATCTCTTTTCTCTAGGGCTACCGTGATCGATCAGTGCTAGACACAACAAACCACACGTCTTACGCTTGGTTGGTCCAACCCACCATAGACTCTGCATATTAGAATGGACGCATACGAATCATACGACAAGGGCGGGTTGTTGCGAGACCGATACCTCAAGGTGGGCGATATCAGTGAGGGATCGTACGGGCTTGTTTCCGTCGCCAAAGATACTCGCCATGACAAGTTGGTCGCCGTTAAGTTTATATATCCCGTGGACTACAAGAAGAAGGAGGCCAGGGAGGAGGCCAAGGAGGCCGCTGCATTACCGTCGAGACCTTCGTCGAGTCCCGCCAAATTAAGGGTGTCGCCGCGGTCCAACCAGCGCACTCAGTCGGCGGTTTTACGAAGCTTGTACGAGGAGGCCGACAAGGAGATCCGTATCCAGACCATCTTGGGCCCGCACGCCAACATCGCTTCGCTTTACGATAACTTTGACTCGTGCTTGGTTCTCGAGTACTGCTCGCGGGGCGACTTGTACGAGGCGATCAACAACGGACATGGACCGTCGACATCGCAGGATATCCGCGACGTCTTCCATCAAGTCTTGAGCGCTTTGGAGTACTGTCATTCCCAAGGGGTTTACCATCGTGATTTAAAACCCGAGAATATCTTGATTGCCGAGGACTGGTCTATTAAACTCTGTGACTGGGGGCTTGCAACCACAACTCGTATTGTTACAAATAAGGACGAGTTTGATATTGGATCTGAGCGTTACATGGCTCCAGAGTTGTTTGATACCCTGATTGACAGTTATGACGCTGCAAAGATTGATATCTGGTCGGTCGGTATTATTTTGTTGACCTTGGTGTTCCACAAGAACCCTTTCCAGGTTGCAAACTACTCGGACAAGCGGTTTGTTCAGTTTGTGAACAACAGAGAAGCTCTCTTCGATATATTTCTGACCATGACGGGCGACCTCTTTCTGGTGTTGCGTTACTCGCTCAACATTGATCCTACCAACCGTGATTTACTGATGATCCGCAAGGAGCTCGAGCTGTTGAAGTACTTTACGATTGATGAAGAGTACTGGGATGACTATGAGTACGAGGAAGAGGAAGAAGAGGAGAAGCAGGAGGACGATTTTGTGTTTGAGCCCGAGGATTATTATTATAAGAAGGAGGAGTTGAAGACTGTTCCTGCGATCATCACCACCGAGCAGAGACTTGATGATGTTGAGAACAAGCAATCTGTGTCTTCGTCGACCTCTGCGGGGTCGTCTCTGTACACCAAATCTCAATTTTCAAAGATATCAACGTATTCGGATGATTCCAAGTACAGGTATGAAGAAAAGTTTCAGAATTCAAATGACAAGTATCCGAATGATAAGTTCTACAAATATGATGATTCAAAGAAAGAGGATAGGTTCTTTAAGTATGATGATTCGAAGAAGGAGGATAGATTCTTCAAGTATGATGATTCGAAGAAGGAAGATAGATTCTTCAAGTATGATGATTCGAAGAAGGAGGACCGGTTCTACAAAAATGAATACGAATCAAAGAAGGAGGACAAGTTAAACGAATACGATCCAAAGAAGAATGAAGATCCAAAATACAAAAGTCCAAGAATGGATGAATACAAATTCTCAAGGGAAGAAGTTTCCAGTCCAAGAGATGATTACAAGTTCGACAAAAAATTGGAGTTCTCAAAGATAGACACGAAGTTGGATGAATCTAACGATTTGATCCCACACAACCACAGAGCAGACGCATTATTATCAGCAAACACCGACTTGAAACCAATTCCAATTGGAGGAGGATTCAAGTTCATTCGAAACACACGTAAACCATTCAACGTTGCATCCTACAGCCAGGCCACCAAGGTCAATGGCCACCACCCCAAATTCAATAGAGAGGACTTTTTCACCCCCAAGTCCGTCTTCAACCACTACATGGACAAGTACGGCGAGCAGCGTTTTGGCGACCAGAAGACAGAAAAGGAAAACTACAGACTGGGTAACCACCACCGCAAAAAGCACGGCCGTAAACCTAGATCGTGGAAGAAGAACAGCAATTACCACAACCAAAACACAAGCAGAAGCAGGGTCAAGAACAGGTCTCAACGTACCCACAACAAGAGCAGTAATCCAAACCGTTATAGCCAGACTTATGAACATCTGCATGATGGGTACCAGGGCAGACGCAAATCGCGGTCGTACTCGATGGGCAAGGCGAAGAAGTCGTACATTCCTAGCACTTCGAGTACTGTATTGGCACCACCAACGAGTCAATCTTCGTACAACTCGAGTACCTCGGGCAAGTACGTACCACCGTACTTGCGGTCGCCTACCTATACCAAGTCACCCCAACAAGTACCTTTAACGGAAGAGTTTGACAACTTGACATTGGGCCACGACTATGACGAGGTTTTCCAATTGGAGGACGACTTTGCGTTGGACAAACCCAGCGAAATATCCAGCTTGCAGCAGGAGATTGTGTTCAAGAAACCCATTTCCAGGCACACCAACAACGTGTCGCCAGAGCACCGCAAGAGACCGATTTCCATGGGCGGCGTGGTCAACATCATGCAAAACACCCAGGCACCGGTTGGGATGGAAATGTTGTCGACCTCTGCCAACGGCAAG
Organism: Kodamaea laetipori; assembly: GCA_030558845.1. Classification (NCBI taxonomy): domain Eukaryota; kingdom Fungi; phylum Ascomycota; class Pichiomycetes; order Serinales; family Debaryomycetaceae; genus Kodamaea; species Kodamaea laetipori. Next base: position 481,134 of record JAKTQN010000007.1, on the reverse strand, counting down.
TACGTGCCTCCGTTCAGAAGAGGATCCAACTCTGGATGCCAGGTGAAACCGAAGGAGAAGAAGCCTGGCTACATGGGAGGGTCTGTTGGTACCGTTGGAGGCAGTTCGGGTACAGGTACCCAGCCATGGTATTCGCACAATGAGTTGAAGTTTGGACCTAGTTCTGTTCCTGTGAATGACTGGAGTTTTAAGAAGGAATGGAATGGGTATAGTTAGCACGAGCATAGCGATTTTCTACCTAGTATATAGTAATATTATGGGGAAGGAGAGGGTGTAGTCTCACACGAGCGATCTGAAAGTTACGAGCGCAGCGAGTTAGTGAAACGAGAGAATGATGAGAGTGAGTGTACTATTGCAACGAGCGAGTGACGAGAGTGAGAGTACGAGCGAAACGAGTGAATTATGAGGGTGAGTGTACAATCGCAACGAGTGAGTGATGGGACTGAGAGGTACGGTCGCAATAAGTGAGTGATTGGGTTTGGAATAGGAAACTAGAATTGAATTTTGAGATGTGAATTGAGAAAAGGGGTTCTCCTATTCTAAATCTACAAACTTTGATGTAATAAAAGTAAAGTGTTTTGGCTATAAAGGAAGAGAGCTAAACCAAATGTTTCTATTTAAAGCTATAAAGTAAATGTTTTAATAAGAGTGAACATTTTATTAATGATCTATAAAGTAAAATCTTATTAAGAGCTATAAGTAATATACTTTTATTCAGAGCTAGAACTAAAATTCTTTAAAGAGCTATAAAGTAGGCTTGCCAAATCACTATGTTTAAATTTGTAACACCAAAGCTTTTATTAGTGGCTGCAAATTTATTTTTCTAAATTAAGTTACTAACTTTCAAACCCATCAACAATCGTTTCCAATATCTCAGCCTTTTCATTCATCGTAGGAACCGTCCTATCACTAACATCCACACAATGCCGATAATAGAACACTTTGCTAGCATCGCCCGGTCCAAACTTCCTGCTCAACTTCAGGTAAAACAAGCCGCACGCGTTGCAAAGGGTACGCGAACCGTCTGGCCCACGCCTCCACTCCGGTGTATCCTTCACGCCGCAATGCGTGCAACTCAGCATTTCAAGAACGTGTCTTTTGATCTTGCGTACCTTTGAAGGTGCCCTTGGAGACTTCGCCCGATTGCGTGCCAGATGAGCCAAGGAATATCCAAAACTTTTACCTTTCATACCAGATAAGGACGCTTTGACTGGAGTCAATGCACGTAGTGAAGTATGTTGTAGTTTAGCATGATGGGATTTTGCAGCTAAATTATGTTTTTCCTTTTCACCTATTAAATGTTTGTCCTTTTCACGTATTTGATGGTCTTTTGAATCTTTTTCAGTTATTTGTTCCTTTTCACTTGTTAAAGGACTCTGTTGTTCCAGTACATCCGCCAGATACCCTGGCAGATACTCTGGCAGATTCCCAGGCAGAGTCAAAGGACTACTCGGAAGAACCTCGCACCCCAGCTTCGAAGGCGAGCTCAGGCTGGCTGCAAACAAATTATCTACATTTGCTCCTGAAACAGGGTCCGTGCCAGTATATGCATCCAGGGTTATCGGGATGTCCAAGGGGTTAACCTGTTTGATGCTGTACAATGGCCGTGGGAGCAACGGCGGAACGCCAGAGTAAAGGGGATACGACAGACGGCGCAGACCCAATGCGTACTCCCGCTTCAAATGCTTCATGTTCTGCAACACCGTCAGGAAGCGTGCCATCGCAGTGCTCGTATTTTCGATGACATCGTATGGGATGTCCTTGAGGAACTTCTGAAACAGGTCCCGCGAGATGCTTATTTTCTTGTTGTTGTGGTCGAGACTTGCAAGCATCCCCTCGTTCCAGCTGTCAAATTGCACAGAAGCAAACAATGACAGTTGCAACTGATGGAGGTGGGAGTTTGTGTGCGAGTGGGCGCTGAGGAGCTGCACGAGGTTGTTGAATGCAGATTGTTCCTCTTCGAGGAGATTGTCAGTGTATGACGTTTGGTATGGACTGTTTACATTAGCTGCATTAAACAACCCATTCGGCAAGTTGATTCCCTGCGTCATCGCCATGAAGGAGGGTAGAGATGTTCTGCGTTTTGGGTGGAGCATCCTATTTTCTAGCTATGATTGGTAGATTTGGAAGATGGGAGGATATGGCAGATGAGGAAACTGGTGTACAAAAGGGATTTGCAGCCTAGGAAAGTGGAGCACAAAAGAGAAAGATGGTATGATAGAAATGATAGGAGAGATTATGGAGAATAAGTGATATGAGTGAAGTGTGATATGAGTAAAGTGTGATATGAGTAATGACGGTAGTGAAGAATAGTGAATGTAAAGAGTAATGAAGAAATAAAGAAATGAAGAAATGAAGATATAAAGAAATGAATAAGAATATGAAGAATATTAAGAGTAATGAGAATAGAGTATGAAAGCAATAAAGAAATACAGTCAGAATAATAAGAGAATAGAGTAACTTGAATAATGTACCTGAATAATAGTGTAACTGAATAAAAATGTAACTGAATTTTTTATAAACAGATTGAATGAACGTATTCATAAACAATACATCTCTTGTATCAGATTATCAAAAAACGGTAATTGATGCAAAATGTGTGATTCTATTAAAGGAAACCTTACAATAAAGTGAAAACAGGCTAGGTGTTTGAAGATTAAAAATGCCCTAAAGATTTGTTGTGTGACACTTTACCAGTCCACAAGTTCACGAGCACACAGTTCACGAGCCCATTCACGAGCTCACTCACTATCGTCTAGTGTCAGAAAGAAGGTGGTCTAGCCATCCGAACCGAAAACCGTAACACTCGTAAACACCCAAAAAGGAACAAAGGCCACTCGGGCTTTGTGATGTGTTTTAGAGTTCAGATCTGAAACAACATACACAATTCTCACACTTCTCAAACAAAAGTATATAAATCAGGTCCCATCCACAAAAAATCTTGCCAAACTCTAAACCCAAAACGCTTTTTCTTTTTAGCCTTTGCTGTTTCAATTGCCAATTGAGAGAGCCCGCATATCTGCTACAAGGCCACCAGTCCATCTCCCTCTGGTCCTCCCTCTGGTGTTCCCCTGTCCACATCACCAGTTTCAGCGCATACTTGGCTGACGCAAGTCTTCACCGTGCAAACACACTGTGCTGCGACGCCAACGAAAAATACCGCTACGCCGCTGTTTTCCCTCACTAAAAATACAGTGGCCCAGTACACGCATACCGCGTCAAATAAAAAACAACAGGGCCCCGTTTTTTCTGTGTCTGAGAATTGTTTTACCTACGATTATCGGTATTAATTCTAGACCGTTTTTTCACTGGAGAGTTTTGAGAGGAAGAAGAGAAAACTCTTGAGCTTGGAGATACAATCTACAAATGTCAAACAAGCTAAAACAGCCCACTGCCCAAGAACCTGAGGCCAAGTCGACCGACGAAGTGAAAGAGTCGTTGCGGTTGATCGAGGACCTCAAGTTCTTCTTGGCCACGGCACCCGCCAATTGGCAGGAAAACCAAGTGATCCGCAGATACTACTTGAACCACGACGAGGGCTTTGTCTCGTGTGTTTTCTGGAACAACCTCTACTTCATAACAGGCACAGACATTGTGCGGTGTATCGTGTACAAGTTTGAACACTTTGGCCGTAAGATCGTCGATCGCAAGAAGTTTGAAGAAGGGATATTCTCCGACTTGCGTAACTTGAAGTGTGGTACCGACGCCATCTTGGAGCCTCCACGAAGCGAGTTCTTGGAGTTTTTGTTTAAGAACTCGTGTTTAAGGACGCAGAAGAAACAGAAGGTCTTTTTCTGGTTTAATGTGCCTCACGATAAGTTGATGGCAGACGCATTGGAAAGAGACTTGAAGAAGGAGAAGTTGGGCCAGAATGCCACGACTGTCGCACACAGAGAACCGGCCAAATCGTTCAAGTATGACGAAACGTCGAGTTTGTACACGCAGTTGGCCGATCACATGGATAAGCAAAAGAAGTTGAACGAAGTGCCAACATACGAGAACTCGGTGTCTGCACAGCCAGTAGAAACCACACATGTGAAAAAAGAGAACTCAGACTACTTGACTCAGGAAACTCCTGCCCACTACAAGGCAAACTCGGACTATGAAGACGACTTCCCGTTGGACTACTTCAATCCCAACGATCCAAGCATGCAGCTGCAACCACAGCACCAGCAGCACTTTCACCCCCACCTCCATCCGCACCAGCCGTACCATGCGAGCCAGGGCCTGCACGGCTCGCTCCCACTCCCACTCCCACAACAGCAATATGCCCAGTACAACGAGGAGTACATAACGCTAGACCCAAACTACCACCCAAGTGGCTACGGCAACGTCGTGGAGGAAAACTACGACTCCATAGTCGACCCTTCGGTATTTATATATCCTTCGGGCGGCGCACCACCATCGGCCCTGTTTATCAACGGCAACAACAACGCTGCGTCCACATCCGGGTCTCAAGTGGTATACAATGACGAGTACTTGATCGAACAGACGCAGCCGTTAAAGACACCGCTCCCACCAGCACTAGTGCCCAAATCGGCCAAAATGGGCGACGACTTCTTCCCACAGCCTCCATTATCGGCCAAGTACCAAAGTAATTTCCCACGCCAGATACACCCGGCCACCACCACCATCACCGTTACAACGCCCTTGCACGCGAGCCACTTTGCTCCGCAGGTGCAACAGCAGGGACCAATCCAGATGCAGCAAATGGCCTACGACCAAGGCGCCGCATACTACCCTGTAGACGGCCAATATGCATACATCAACAAACAGCGCCCCAACAACGGAGAAGAATACTGGGTGCCTCAGAACGCAGGGTATGACCAAGCCTCGCACTATGGCGAGCAGGAGTACGGCTTCCAGGGCAGCTACCAAGCAATGAACCCGGCAATGTTGAACATGCCGCAGCAGACTCCCACACAAGCACAGACCCCACAGGGCCAGCCAACCCTGAGGCAGCACCAGATCAGCGCAGCTATGATGATGAAGAAACGACAATTGTACCAGAATAAGGGCATATCAAAACCCACCAACGACAAGCCATCCACATACGTAGGTTCTTTGGACGATGTAATGAACTCAAAGGCAACCAAAATCATTCCAAAGAGGGAAGACAGCGACTCGCTTAAACATGAGGCTGTGAATTCTGGCAATACAACTTCCTCAACTTCCGCTTCGGAGGGCTTGATGCAGACTCCTCCAACTACCGCATCTAATGTCGACTCTAAACGATAATCCTTTCTTTCTTGTTTTATTATTTATAGTGCTGTTGCCTATTTATCGTTGTATTTAATGACCTGGACTAGTGCCAATTATATTATCTTGTAGGTTGTACCAATATCTTGGGACGCATCTGTAGATTAATACGTCAATTATCTGGTGGTGGGGTCAATTTATCTTGTGGTAAATGGGGCCTATCATCTTGTAGATTAATGGATCTTAGCCGATTTATATCTCTTAGATTAATAGATCTTGGCCAATTTATATCTCGCAGATTAATGGATCTTGGCCAATTTATATCACCTCGTAGATTAACGAAACCGCCAATTTATACTCATCTTATGGTATGTATCTGAATGTTTGATTTCAGAATGATCTACATTTCCTTTTTTTACTCTCTACTGTTCATCAAGAATCTGGTTCAATTCATGCATAAATATCTCATTAGGCTTGACTATAATACTCAACTAACTTCTTCTGGGTCATTGAAAACCTCTGCAAGATCCCGCTAATCACATTCTTTTCAAACGGTTTGTCAACATTCGCAACATCAGACGAGTGCGACACTTTGGACGCCTTCAACAAGTTACTATAACTCTGGATCACACTTCTCCTGATTTCCACCTCCTCGTCATTGATATACTTGTTGAGACTACTGTCAATTTGCAATATCAAAGAATCATTGATATGCAAAGCGAGCGAGCTCACACCCAAAACTTTCGAGAGCGATTCCAAAACAAAATTAAGAGACCTTGGATGAGGTTTTGAAGGATCCTCGGAATGGTACTTGGAGTTCCCTAAAGTATTCAAAATACACCCCAATATGTCTTGAGTGCCGTACAATCCACTCAAGATCTCGTCAAAGGTTTCACCAAGGGCATGCTGCAACTCGGTATCCACACCTTGTCCACTTTTGTCTTCTCTACCCAAATCGCTAATTGAAACGAGCGTCACCCAGAGCGTAGTCAAGTTGATGTCATATCGGTTAATGAGCATCTGCTTCAACAAAATAATCCCGCTTAAAACACTCGTCTGTGCCAATTCCTTTGCTCCGTCAAAATACTGCCACAAACTGGTTTCGAGAAGGTTCTTGCCCTGCGTCGTAAAAAAGTTGCGGAATTCCAAATCGCCATCTTGCATGTCCAATTTCTGCAATATGTTTAATGCTGCTATGAAATCCTTACTACGAACCAGGTTTTCTTGAATGTGCTGACATATTTTCTTGAAACCTGCGATCGTAAAGTCACTTTCAGCGTCGGTATCTTCAATTGAAAGTTTCGCAACTTGAAAGTTAAACCAGTTCATATCAGAATAATTGTAGTCTCTAACTTTTTGGGGAGATCCAGTGACATCTTCATAAATATTGATCGTTTTGTTCTTGTTAGAAACCGCCTTCAACGGGTCAACTTTGTCAATAAACGACTGGATTGGGTCAGAGGTTTCAAAACCACCCAAGTTACTTCCCTCTGTGATCTTAACCTGTGCAAAGTCTTCCAGAAGCTTGGTTGAATCTGGGTTGGAAGTTGTGTCATATTTTGCAAACAAATCAGATTTACGTCTTTCGTTGTCTGGGGAGTCCACAAACACATTGTCCTGTTCGCGCCCTTGGTCTGCGCTTTTGTTTGAATTGGCATCATCTATTTCCATAGCATTCAAAATTCTTGAATCTTCCTGAGTTGAGATGTCTCCATCGAGTTTGCCATTATCCAGTTTGTCAACTGAAATCTCCTCCTCGAGGTCTTCCAAATTATCGTCCACGACATTGTTGAATTCGGGTTCAGCATCAATATCAACAGCTTCTTTTTCAGCCTCCTTCTTCTTTTGAATGTACGTTAACTCGTTGTTGTCTTTCATAACAGGTACTATCATAGTAAAGTCAGTCGTGATCTTTACCGGTGAAAGACTGTCCAAATTAGTCTGAGGGTTAACCTGAGTCAACTCAAAGAAGGGACCAAGGTTCTTTGATATACTGTTACCCTTTGAGGTATCAAGTCCAACAATATCTTCAACCTCTTCTTTAGTGCTGGCATCTTGGATATCAAGCTCACTTACGAATAACGTCAGGTTGATTGAATAAAGTTTACTCATCAACTGTGTAAACGAGTCAAAAACTTCAGTTGATCTCACAAGACTAAGAAGTTCGAAAAGGTTGCTGGTCAACTTCAGGAAATAGGTATCGCTGATTGGAATTTTATCCAAGCCAATCTTAAGGAAGTCGACAATCATTTTAATAATGTTTGACTTGTACCTAATCATTTGAATAGTCAAGTCATCGTCATTATCCAAAATGTTCGACGTGCTAATAGTGTATGATAACAACTTTGTAATTGCATCGTAAATATGATTAACTTCAACCACCGAAATAATCAAATTAACATACTTTTCAGTCACAGGCTTGATTATGATTGTGCATACCCTGAAGTAGTCTTCAGGCGTAAAGAATTGAAAACTTTTCTTGAACAAATTATCATTAGACAAAAAAAGCGGTTTCAACAAGTCAGGATCTCTAATAGAAATCTTTCTTAACAAATTACGAACCTCTGGGGCCAATTCTTCTCCTCCCAAAATCGCATACTTCAACAAGTTGATACCTTCAACAATCAAATCGGTTTGGTTGGAGGATAAAAACTTTAAGATTGGATCACTCTGAATGTCAAACTCAACCGATTGTTTATCTTCCTCCATGCTTATATCAGCGTTTGATGGAACTATTTCAGAAGCTGGTCTCTGTGCTGTAGCTTCTTCTTGTGGTTTAGGTTTAGGTTTATGTTCCAGATACTTCAAATCCAAACTAACAGCTCTTTGGGCACGTTCAGCAACACGTTCGATGCTTTTCAGACGTTCAAGCGTTACTGAACTGGAGAGATTTCTCCTTGTAGCGCCAATGCGGGGTGGTTTATCTACACTAGTTGTAGAATGCTGAGAAATTTCTGAGCTAGCTCTAGAAGCAGATCTCGAGCTCGCAGCCTCTTTTCGTCTCAATTCTCTGTTCTTCTCCATAATAGTTTCCTTGAGCGAAACTCTAGGCTTTTTCGCAGGCAAGACGGAAGCTACGACTTTTGCAGCCTGTGGACGTGATCTCTCAATAACTTTCACCAACTTGGGTTCCAACTTGGTAAGCAAATTTTCAGCTTCTGTAGGGAATTTAGACCAAAAACACCAAAAACTGTCCTTTGCAGCTTGTCTCACTGTTGGGTTTGGATCAGCCAACAATTTGGGTATAATTTTGTGAATTAAATCTATTCCCAGGGGTGTAGGCCCGTGCCCAGATAAGAAAGAAGGATTGCCATGGAATCGTAAAATCAAGATTTGCAACCAAATCCCACTGTACGAACGAGGCAGAATGTTCTTCTCTTGTGATGCGTTCGAAACTTTAACCATTAGTCTTGGATTGAAAGTATTGTTTGCTAAGATTGCGCATATAGCCATATTTGCGTTTGTCAGCGCAATGTGTTTAGTTGCAGAACACAACTTCAAAAGATGTGGAAGGAAATAATCCACCAAACTATCAAAGTTGACAGCCAAGATAATTGCTAGTTCTTTGACAAGTTGACAGCCATGTGTACTTAATGTCGTTCTCAAGGAGTTCACACCTTTGCAAATTCCTTCAGATATTTCTTTTATGGAGCTAATGAAGGAATCTTGATAGTCCAATGGAGAATTTCCTCTCACGATGGATCTGAGTTTGACTATATTTTTTTCACGGGCACCCCAATTGAATTCTGTTTCTTTTCCATTGAATGCTGGTTGTAAATCATTGATAGCGTTGACCATTGCGTGTTCACTATTAAAGTTTAGCGGTCGTATCGAAGTGTCGACATTGTATTTGACTTTACTGAGTATTTTATCAAGTTCTGCATTTGAGGTATCATTCACTTGAAGATTTTGAAGGTCTTCGAGTTGTGTTTCGGGAGATTGAGGTGGGGATGACCTGTCAACAGGTTGTTCCTTTTGAATATTTCTTTCAGAATTTACTTCAACATTTCTTTCAATAGGTCTCTCATTCCTTTCAACAGGTTTTTCAATTCTCTCAACATTTCTCTCGAAATGCCTATCAGCTATTGGTTCCTTAGTTATCTCCAATCCACTAATCCTACTCATCATCCGGTTTGCAACTTCCAAATCCACATTTTGCATCTCCAACTCCCTCGCTAAATCAAACTTGTATAACCTATTCTGCTTCAAGTTGTAGTAATCTCCAAACAATTCCAGTAACGCATCAACACAGTCCTCATTCGCTCCCAATTTGATCAATTCAGGCAAAAACAGCGTTAATTTATAATGTTGGTTGATATTCATCACCACATGGTCCAACCAGTGCACCGCCTCCACCTTGATCGCACTACTGCGGTGCTTCAACGCAATATCTGCAATCGATTCGTCCACCAATTGAGGCGCAGAAAGCCAATACGCCTCCAACGCCTTTTTGGCTGCACTCCGCGTCGTAGACTTAGTGTCTCCCATTCTGTTGATGATAATTGGCAACACCAAGTACGCCTGCAGCTTCAATACCAGTCCAGTCAAGTCTTGCATACTCACCCTCTTCACTAAATGCGACAAAACACTGAAACTGTACGTCAGAATACCCAAATCATGGATGTCAACAGCGATGGCTAATGCTTCAAAGTACTTTGGGACCTGTTGAATATCAACAAAGTCTTTTTTGACGTGAGTCTTGAGTTGTAGGATCAAGTCGAGCTTGGCATCGCTGGAAGCTTCACTGGATGCAATAGTCTGGTATAGCTCACTAGATGAGACGACTGGATGCAGCATAGTGTAGTCCAAACTTATTTGTTGAACTGATTTTTCGCGAAGCGTGTAATTTAATAAGCGACAAACAGTGGAATGTAGGGATCAGAGTTTGATTTGGGGAGAGATAAACTAACTAAACGTCATCAGAATAGGCTTGTAGAGAGTCCAAACTTATGGCTGGCACCAAAGAGGTGTAGATTGGAGTATCAGTATATGAGACGTGTTTTAGGGTGTGGGGACGTGTCAGGGTTCAGGGACGGGAGGTACAAAGAGAAGCAGCGAGCAAATAAACAAGGAATGAGAACAAAAAAGTAGACAGTTGTCGATGTTTAGTTTGTAAGAGGTAAGAATTTTATATTGAGAAGGAATACGCGAGGTTGAGAATTTGAAAAGATTCAAGATTTTAATGAGTGTTTGATTTAGCTGCAAAATGGATTAACAATGAGTGTTAATGAGTGTGGTAGTAAATTGGAGTTCAATTATAGAAGCTTTGTTAAAAGTGAACTTAGTATAGGATTGTTTTCAAGTCGGATCATAATGAATAGGGTTATTGTTTAAAAATGGATTAATTGATAGGGTTATTGTTTACAAATGGATCTATTGATAGGATTATTGTTTAAAATGGATAATACGTAGATAAGGTATTGTTTTCAAAATTGACGAAGATTCGTAAGATGATAGACTGTGTTCTTAAAAGGTTACATTCTCACGAGATCACCGAGATCATTATTGTTAAGGTTTCGTATTTAAGTTTCTTATTTAGATTTTTTGCAGTCAAATTGATTTAGCTTTTTAATGGTGAATTATTGGATTGCTCAGGAAGCTTATGGTTTTATTGAGATTGAATGGTTTGGTAGTGCTGTGCTTGATTGAGTAGGCAAAAATGTATATATGATTTTGAACACGAAACCACGAAATCTCATACTCATTACTGTTTGCTGAGAAACTTTAAGTTAGACTAATTATTCAAAACAGGCTATTTTAAAGTATTTCAACAAAGTGAGGTTTTCGATAAGTCTTTAGAGAATATTTGGGTTGAAAACGTTGTGTATTTGAGTAGGTGAAGCCAGCCCACCAGTATAAAAATGTAAATCTTAGTAAGTAATATTCTAACCATTTTAAAAGAACTGTATCAACATCCACCTCCCCCTCCACCACAACCACCACCACCACCTCCTCCTCCGCAACCACCACCACCTCCTCCACATCCTCCTCCTCCACCACCTCCTCCTCCACCACCACAACCAGTCGCTCCACAACCAAAGTTGGTACTACCATCGGTACCCCCACAACCTCCAATGCTGTTGTTACCACATCCACCACCAGAGTTCCCTCCACAATTACCAGGAGCATCCAAAGCCGCACCACACTGCGTGCTACCATTGTAATCACATTGTACGGGATATATAGGTGCCATTGGGGGGATAACATACAATCCTGGATAGTATCCATAGTACATCCCCGGGTATCCCCATGGTAAATCCCTTTCACCATACTTCTTTTCCATCTTTCTTCTTTGCTTGACTGCTTTTGAAGTTGGCATTTGTATAGCATTATGAGAACTAATATGAGTTAATCCCAAGTCTTCAACAAATAAAGGATGGCTCCTGTACTTTTCATTATCAGCAGGATCTACACTGGTCTTTCCAAGAAGTTTCGAGAACTTGGATCTTTGCCTAGTTCTCGTCAACACACAATACCAACAGAAACAAATCAGGTACTCTTCACCAAAGTACCTTTTGTATGTCTTAGCAGTCTCCGTGAACGATGTATCCAATCTACTCTGCTCAACCTTATCATCGTGATCGATAACTCTTCCAATTTTTGTATTTCGGCAGTCTTCAACATAGAAGTACATGTTTAGTTGATGTGTATGCCAAATCAAATCAATGTCCAAGGTAGGCACAAACATACTTCTGTGCCCTAATTGGGTGAGCATACTGAAGAACCTGAGGTATCTAAGTGAGCTCTCATTCAAGGTTTCGAATATAGCCTCAGAGTGCAACCAGTCAATCTTGTTCATTTTCTCAACAAATTGTTCTTGCCTGATAACGCAACCCACCAAGTCTTCTGAAACTTCAATAATTGGAACCACTCCGTTTGGGCTATAAACTGTCAAATGGATCAAGTTCATCCCCAAGTAGTAACCTAAAACTGTTTTGGAGTTTTTGTATTTGTCCAGAGATGGAGTACATTTCTCCAAAGTCTTCTTTAAGGTCCAGTCTGAATTTTGAGAGAGTCCAGACTCTCTTATTGGAGTCACTATATCTTTGTTAACAACATTGCAAACTCTCTTGCGCAATGGATGACTCGCCATGACACTCGAATAATGTCTGTAAACATTAGGAAGAGGGTATGGACGTAAAGCATCGGCTGCAAGCTGTCTTTTCCTCAACTCGTCGTGAGTGATCTCCTTTTTAAATCCACACAGACAGTTATTAGCAGAGTAAGAAAACTTCCCGTCTGCAAATCCAGTCTCACCATCATTCGTGTATGGGACGTTCTCTAAAATAATAGTGTTGCATTTTGGACACCTGATATCAACCAAATATTCATACATTGAGAAGTCTGTAGGAACGTCAAAGCGATTCAAATCGGCCTTCAACTTTTCAGGTTGTGCTTCGGCAAACTCTGCAATTGTATTGAAATAGCCCAGTTTCAACAATGCACTCGGCTGATACTCAAACGTATAATTATCAATCGAATCACTAAGTTCCTTCAAGGGCAAGGGAAAGTGTGCAAACTTTACGAACCCCATGCGAAGAAAAGTATCATAGAAGGACCTAGGGTTCAATAAAAAAGCATGCCAGACCATTACAACATCCAAGGGAGGTAAAAAGGTTGCAAGCTTTCTGGCTGAATCACGCCTTTTATCTACAGCTTTGTTAAACTCGTCCATCTCGTTGACCCCGGAGTCATCCGTAGGAGGTTCGAACTTATGACGCAAACAACTCACTAAAATGATGAATCGGCGCACAGCATTGGTGATGAAAACCTGCCACGTTTTGGCATTATAAAGCTCATCTTTAGTCTCGTCAAGTACCTTTTTCTTCATGACCAGAAATGCTCTCAAGAGCTTCAAGTGTGCAATTGTATCTGGTACATTCGGTGGGTGGACACCATCTGCGAAGTTAAAACTTAATTCGTGGGCGTATCGATAGCTCACATACTGATCATTAGGAAAGTTATTTTGAAGATTGATAAACTTCGGTTCGCTCGATTTTTCATCGGTGGATGGTCCTGTTTTCTCATTGATGTCCTCTGGACTCTTCTTTTCGTTCATCTGGTCAGGCATATGATTGATGAATCTATCGTAGAATTCCTCAATTATTTATACTCAACTTTTTGATATATTGTAAATGATGACCTAGTTGGTAACCTTTGTGTATGACTCGTAAACATTGTGATTGCATTGTTCTAAACGTCTCAAAAAGATTATATGACGTCATTGATATGGGGAAATAATTAAAACGGCTAAATCAGAAATATTTTGAAGGCCAAACGTTTTTTAATATCTAGAATAAGATTTGAAATGACCCATGAGGCAACAATGTTATCGCATTCAATATATCTGTGATTGGTGGATTTTATATCCGACAGCGCTGTTGTTCGACTCTGCACCCTGTAAAAGTGGTCAGTAAATTTATCACTATTGATATGGCTTAAGCTCTCATCATGCGTGATTACAAGGAGTTGGAAATTCAGCTGCAGTTTACGAAATTCGATGATGTGGTTGGGGGTTTCAACCAATGATTCCGAGTTTTCTTGATCCAAATTGGTGGTTAGTTCGTCAAGTGCAATACAAACCGCAGTAAACTTCAAAACACTCCGCCACTCTAATCTAATAAGAATTTAGTATATCACGTTCATTGCCAGTTTTGTACATGACAACACGGTAGTTGTATGATCTGTTTCCTCCCTTTCACATTAACATCACTTTTGATGGTTCATCAGAGCCTTTACGATTGAGACCATAATTCTCGCAAATTGATTTCTTCCATTTTTATGCTGTGGTAATTCATGATTGCGTTTTCCAATTCTTCGACTACGACTGAATATCGTTCGAGACAAGGAAATTGGTCTGGGTCTAGCCAACACTTCATGGTAGTTATCGTTACATTTATACTCTGTTGGAAGCTCCTGCTGAATGTGCTTGATTTGGTCGCAAATTTACTTCAACGTTTTACCTTGATGGGAGGAAGGTAATTGGGAAATTTCAATAACGTTTTGGACCTCTCTTGGTTCGCTTCTCTCTTAACATGGGCATTCTCAATGTCAAATTACCAAGTCGCACAGAACTGCTATCTACTTCACTGATAAGTCCTCTGCAGTCCAAATTAGCACTTATGTATACTTCCTTGGAGGCACACCACTGGTAGCTTTTTCAATTTGACGAACTTTAGTATCTTTGGAACGCAATTCCTCTTAAAGCCTTCACTCGAGTTGTTCTCTAAATTTCACTATTCCCCTGCAATTGCACTTTAACCTCAATTGCAAAGGTAGAATGTAAAGGAGTGTAACTCTTTATTTTTTCCACATTTGCAGCCATTTTTTGTTAGAGAAAATAAAGTGAATAGTAGAGATAGAATATATAATAAATAACGAACCCCTTTCACTTATTCAAACGCTAGAATTCCTTTTCTATCAGACACTGTCAAGCGATTTTAGTAAATTCTCTCCATTCTACACCCATAATAAAAGTTTAGATTTAAATTAAAGTATATTTTACCGTCTACGCATCTTTGATGCAATATCCATCATCTCTTGGTTTACTTTGCAAAAACCCACAAACATCCTATCACAGCTGCAATAATAAATCCAACTATCTTATCCAGAACATGCACATAATCATTAGATTCCTCTACCGAAGTCTCAGCAGACCAAAATCCACGAGTGTCATTTTTTTCGGACCTCTTGATAGTCTCTTCACCTTGCTCATTATGACTGCTGATATACAAAATATCATCTTCAACTCCATCAACAACCACCTTCTGAACATTTCCAAAGAAATCAGTCAACAACACATCCTTAACGTCTCTCTTAAAAAGATCGGTTCGAATTCCAGCATTAGAGTGGATATTCTCAAAAGTGTACTCATCAAACAATTTGTCCATCGTAATCTTGGAACTCTTATTCACCTTTTCAAGGTATTCTAAAGTGTAGTAGGTGAAACGGTCAATCACAGCAACTCCAATGTCCAAGTCAGAGTGATGAGAATATGAAGATTCATCAAGCGCAGAAGATCCCACCGCTAAGATGTTTGGAGAGTAGAATCTCTCGTACATGGTATTGGCTTGACATGTATCTATCATGAAGAAGATTTCATTATATCTCTTCTTTTCGTACATTTGTTCAAATGCATCTGCAATATCATAGGATCCAATTTCCTCTGCATCTTGGAACTTGAGGAACTCGTTTCCACCGTGTCCAGTCAAGTAGATGAAAATGTTGGAGTTCTCATCCGTCAACAAACGCTTCGATCTAGGGTGTTCTGGGTCCCAACGGTCAGTGAGAAGTCTCACAAAGTTCTCTACAGTCACGTCGTATCCACGGTAGTCAACTTCTATAGACTCACCGTACAAGTCGATCGCCTGGTCCATGTTGTTGAACACAGTACCTGGGAACGCGTTACGTGGGTTGCATGCAATGTCGTCCGACAACATCAATATGATCTGCGAGTCTGGAATACCCAAACGCTTGACTGTTCTGTACAAACTCAACACGTTCGCCATGTGTCTGTAGTTGAACCAGAATCTCGAGGTCAGCACAAGGACTGCCCAGTTGTTTGTGTGGCGGGAATCGCCCGTTTTCTCGGTTATAATGCGTTCAGCTTCCTCTGTCGATGCATAGATCGGGTCAGCTATAGCTAGCGCAGCAAAAAATGCTACAATAACGCCTAAGATCTTCATATGTTGTTTGATTCGTGTTCGAAAATGTTTTGTTTTAAATTTGTAAGCGTTTTGCACCCATTTGTATGCAATACTTATTTAGATTTCTTTATTTATAATACGAATACTATTTGAATCTACTATACCTAAGTGGGACATGGAGTATAATACTTGAGTTACTCTAGATTGTGGTAGTTCTATCTAATATTAATATCAGTACTGTTAATTAAAAGCAATGACTGATTGTATTTAAACTAAGGTAAATGAATAGTAATTTACAATTGCAATGCCAATTTATATTCACACTACTTATCTATATTCAAAATATGTTTATATCACTTATTATAATGGTAATTATACATATATCAGGGTATTTATAGTACTATTTATATTTATAATACTAATCTAAATTTATATTAATTTGTATCTTTAAATTTTTTTATTATTATAATACTATTTATCTATTTATATTAATTTTATAATATCAAACTATCTCGGAACTCTCCTGGAGCGCCGTTGTCACACCTGACTTCACCTTCTCAGCCAATTTCTTGTTAGCCTTTCTATCAAAACCCAACATCCTGTTCAACTCCCATCGTATACACAACGAGTCCACTGAATATTTGAAAGCAAATAAGAGAACCCCTGCTTTTTGCGAGTCTAATGCTCTTACTTTCTCGTCCAATTTTGCCTCCAACTCAGGTGTCACTTTGTAATTTTTGTTCATTTGCACTTTTAACTTTCTCCTCAAAAAAGTATACTGGTTTTCAGTAATCGGTGCCGAAGCCCGCTTTGTAAATGGCTTCCTCTTCTCACAGTCAATAATCACACTCCTCAAGTTTTCATTTTTAGAACTCAAAACTCCATCAATAAAGTACCTCGGACAATTATACTTGCTAGCATAAAGCTGCAGTTTTGAAGCAAAAGTGTTTACAGTCGCACTGAAACTGAAAGTCGATTGGCCGTTATCTTCCTCGCAATGCCTTTGAAGGAGTATAAATCTGTCCTGGTTTAAAGGAACTCCCCAAACATCATACTCAAGTCGCAGCCATCTAATAGTCGACTTGCTGATTTCTTCATGAACTTTATTGCTAAATTTGTAAGTTGCATTCCCCATACCTTCTATTAACGCAGCAAACCCGTCTATAGTGTTTATAGCAATATCTGCTTCTTTCGTCATGATCGAAATCAGTTCCATCTTCCTCTGCATTTCTTCAAATTCGAGTTTCTCCTTTTGGAGCAACTCTTCAGCGTCCATCTCAACCTTCTCTTCGGAAAGTTGCGTAAACGTTTTGTTGTTAATGTCATGAGTACTAGGTAATCCAAAGAGAGCAGGCACCGACGACAGAAACCCAATTCCAGTGGTATCGGCAATGTCAACAATATGACAATGGTCTTTTCCTTCATGTAATCTCAAACCTCTACCTATCATTTGTGTGAGAAGAGTCCTTGATTTCGTAGGTCTCGCCAACACCAACGAATCGATATTCGGCAAGTCCGTTCCCTCGGTGAAAACTTGCACATTGCACAAGACAGATATTATCCCCTTCTTGAAATCTTCTATAATCGCCATTCTCTCGTGTTTGGCAGTCTCACTCGTCACATACTGTGCATTGATTCCCTGTTTCCTCAACACTCCACACAACGTCTTGCAATGTTTAACCTCAACACAAAAAATCAACGTACTTTTAAAACCAAACTCTTTCTGGAGCTTGAGGTAGGAAACTGCAACAATCTCATTGATGTCGTTGTTGTTCATCGCTTCTGCAAGCTGCGAAACTGTATAATCATTGTTGTGTATACTTATATTTTTCAAGTTAATATTAGCTCCAACAGTAGATAACTTCACATCCACCAACTCCTTGTTCTTTATCATTTCTACTAATGGCCGTTCAAAAACAGTCTTGTCAAACATTGCATTTAGATCTTGGCCATCTGCTCTTTCAAAAGTAGCCGTGAACCCCAATACATTAATCTCCAGGTCTTTGGTGTCTGCGTTGAAATGTCTCAATATCTTTAACCATGAAGTGGCAGTAGAGTGGTGACACTCGTCTATGATGATTGTTTTGAACTCCTGAGGGTTGAACTTCAGCAAACGCGATTCTCTAACTAATGTTGGTACTGAGCCGACAATAACATCGGCTTGAGACGAAGCCTTTAAGTTGCGCATTTCGATCTCAACGTTGAGATCCGGTGAAACAGTCTTGATTGTCTTTGCTGCTTGGTGTACAAGCTCCTCTTTATGTGCTAGCACCAATGTTTTATTGCCTCTCTTTTCATTGAACAGTTTTAAGAGCGGAATTAAGTGTGAGAAAACAACGGTTTTGCCTCCACCGGTAGCCAACACCACTGCTGGACGACGGATACCATTGTCTATAGCGTTTATGACTGATTTGATCGCTTCTTGTTGATAACCACGTATTTTGAATGGTTTCACTGCATTTATCATATCTTGGGCTTATTTTTCAAAAGGTTAAATTTATCTGGTTTGATTTGGTTTCTATAAATTTATTGTGTAATCAGATTAGGTTTCTATAAACTTATAGTGTACTCTGGTTCCGATAAACTTATTTAGTATAATCATATATAAATGCATCGTCACCCATTTCAAGTACACTGGCACTATGGTAACCAATGAATCTAAAAAAAGGGTGAATGAAAACGTACAGAATCTACAAAGTGATTACATTAAACTTGCATTATCATAAGGAACATGAGTTTAGAGAACAGTGAACAGTGAACGGTACTTCAAGAGTAGAATAATGGCTTTAGGTTTATGTTTCGTAACCGTGAGTGCAAAAGCAGCTGTCAATGTGCTCCAAACTATAGTTACGGGTCGTTTGGAACATTCATTAGGAACATTAAACAAACCTAATTTCGTCACCTCCCGGATTGGTTTTAACTTTTAGAGACCTCCCATTGTCTCAAAAGGTACACCCTTTTTTTATCAGTCAAGAAATTAATGGCTGCAAATTCACGAAAAAAGTGTTTTGCAGCAATATAATTCGTTCCTTCTCTTAACTCTTAAAAATATCAACCCTTGTTCTCTTGTAAACATTGTGGAAATATAAATCCAGCCCCTCAACCTGATCAACATTGTTCTGCAAAACAGGCAGCTCAACACTCAAAACAGTATAACTTCCCTCCTCCTTGCTCATATCTCTGTTTCCCTTTATAAAGAAACCTGGGTTTATCACAACCACACCTTTGACAACCTTTGCAAAGTACTTCATCTCTGAAGGACACACTAAGATGTCAGGTAATGAGGCACCCAATTCCGACAATCCCAAGTATGGAACCTCAAGGGTAGAGCCCCCGACGGCCGCATCCGCGATTTCTTCACTCATGACACCTTCATATAATCTTGCCGATGCTTCGGATGAATCAGCAGTTCTCTTTATCGAACCTGGAAAGAAAGGATAGTATCTTCTCTGCTCCAAGACGTGGTTAGCGACTCTTTCAAATCTGTTGTTCAAAACAGTCGTACCGTCATCCTTGAACTCGTCTTTCAAGTCTTTGAATATATCAAGATTGGAGTACCCAAAAACAGTTTCATTGACTGAAAAACTCAGAGGGTTGGGGAAAACCTTGAAGTTCTTAGGCAAACCAAACTTCTTTCTGTCAAAACTATCCTGAGGGTACGAGCAGTGTTTAATGATGGCGTCGGTTAATGAAGGGATCAAAATGACCTGGATGCGAGGGTTGATTTTGCGGAGGATTGGTGTGATGAGTTTCTTAAATACTTCGTCTAAAGTGCGTGGTTGTTGTTTCTCACCCGGAATCTCAATATCTCCCAGCTTGACTGTGCTGTTGGTGATGTCTACAAAGGGTCCGTTCAAAACAACTAAATGAGGCTTCACCTCATCGTTAATGTGGTCAACAAACAGGTTGAGTTTGGTGTAGTCGAGGGTATGTTGGTTGGAAAAAGGACCCAGAGCAACGACTATTTTGGTTCCACCAGCTTCTGCTGTCATTTCTTGGATACTCTCCAACTCCGATGCGGTGGAAACAGGAGCAGGCAAATCAGGCACCTTCAAGATCTCACCCACCACAAAGGAACGACCGGTGGGATTCTTACCCTTTAGCACAACAATTTGTCCCGGAAACAAAGAATAACCCTTTAATTGACTAAGATCCAAAGGAATTCTTTGACCAATACCCCCCATTCTCGAAGTCTCCAAAAAGAGCGAAGTACTGTTTATAGTATAATTTATAAGCTTGTCATAGGTTGGAGAATCAGGAACAATTCTACCAGCACACACAATATCAAATTGCGAACTAAGGCATGGGTTCCCCATCTGAGCTGTTTTATCTGCCTCCAAATATAACTGAGCAAAAGAGTCAATCTGATCATCCAACACATCAGCACTCTCCAACAACTTCATCGACATTGTTCTAAAACTGTACTTTGAGCCGTCAAAGTTGGCTGCCACCTTGAACGGTTTTATCGCAGTTGACGCGTCCTCGCTCAATTGCACATAACCCACGCACTCATCAATTTGCGGATTCAACGTCTCCAACACGGTGTTTGCGTCCTCCACGCTACGTACCCCACGCTTGATTGGCGACGACGACTTGAAGCTGCTCTGCGCAGTCTCGTATGCACCTGGCGACGAGGTGTACAATCCAGCTTCGTCCTCCATCTTTCGACGTTTTACGGCTGGCGTTCGTGGACCCGTCGGACTTGAAAGAAGCGTATTTGGTCCTCTCCTCTTCGTAACCACGTCCCTCGACCGCACCGCAGACACAGGAGTGGCTTTAGTTAGCGTTGTCTGTAAGTATTCCTGAAACTTGTCGAGATTGACCAAGTTCAAGTCCAAATTCTGCTGCATTTTGTTCACGTTAAAGGTTTCCCAGCTAACAAACAAGTCGTCGACGTCTACGCTGAACATGTTTTGGAGGGTGTGCAACTTGCCCAACACGGCGTCGTCACTAGACCCAAACGCATTGGTGAGGTTGGTCCTCGTGGATTCGTCTACGGTCATTGGTGTATAATGCTGTAAATAAAAAATGAAAAGTGGATCATCACGACGCGCGCAACGCGTTTTAATTATTTTGCGTGCAGGATTATATTACTCTTTATACAATATGATACGAGACTATGATACTAGACTGAGATTAACCAAACTAACGAGACTATTCAGACTATTCAGACTATTCAGACTTTTCAGTCTCTTCAGTCTTCTCTTCAGTCTTCTCTTCAGTCTTTTCTTCAGTCTTTTCTTCAACCTTTTCAGCCTTCTCTTCCTTCTCTTCCTTCTCTTCCTTCTCCTCCTTTGGGTTCTTCTTGAACTTCTTTCTCTGGTTCTCATTAAAACTGTCTCTTCTTCTCGTTACATCATTAACACCAAATCTCTTGCTGTTGGCTCTCATTTCCTGGAAAGTCAAAAGAGACATTTTCTTCAAAATCAGCTTCTTGTCAACAGACTCCTCGTCAGCAATCACACCCTCTGGGTAGGTGAAGTTGAGCTTACTCAAGACAAACTCAGCATCCTCTTGGGTACCAAACTCAACGTCAACAACTCCGAAAAACTCGTTGTTGGCTCTCTTCTTGATTCTGCGCAACGAAGTAATGGTCTTTTCTTGAGGCAAGCTCTCGGCCAATTTGTTGAAAAAGGATTCCAACTCGTCCTGTGTGGCTTCGTGTGGGAACCCCTCAATGTGCACGGTGTTTCTCTTTCTGGTGTTCTTGACCTCGTTGAAGTCCTTCAATGGGTCCTTTCTTCTGATCAGGTCCTCGTTAGGCGACAAAACCAACTTCTTAGACTCCTTCAAAGCAGCAATCACCTTCTCCTCTGGGCGGAACTGTCTCATTCTGGAAAAAGTCAAAATTGTCTTCAACTCAACCCATCCATCGTTGGCCTCGTATATCTTGAACAAAAACTTGTCCGTTTGAAGGTTACTGTCAGAGAAGTAGAATTCCACTTGTTTTCTGACCTTGCTCTCGAAATCGTCTCCCTTGTACACTGAATCGCTCATTGTTGGTTGCTAGTAATTCGTTTTGAAAAATCGTCGATGAGCTGGAAAAAAAGGCTAGTCACGTGGGTCAGACTGTTGTTAGGGTTGTTCATTTAGCTGGGTTTCTGACTTGATTTGGCGTGTAGTGTCGCTGTTAGCTGGTCTAGTGTATCGTACATCTATCATACTCGGTCCTTTAATCATGTTTCTGTCCAAACTTGCAAACTCAAATTCAGTCACAAGACTATTTAGGGTGGGCAAACTTCAATCGAGAACTTTATCATCAATGACTGAACCCACGCAGGCACGTCAACAAGAGTTGTTCCAAGCATACAGCAGCATCAAGTCGAAGGTAGATGCTATCGCATCAAACAACAACGTGAGGCTTGTGGCGGTTTCCAAGTTGAAGCCGTCCTCTGACATATTGGCCTTGTACAACGAAGGTGTGCGTCATTTCGGTGAAAACTACGTCCAGGAGTTGGTTTCCAAGGCACAGGAACTCCCTAAGGACATCAACTGGCACTTCATAGGGGGGTTGCAAACGGGCAAGTGTAAGGATTTGGCCAAGAACATTGACCATTTGTATGCTGTAGAGACTATTGATACTTTGAAAAAGTGCAAGAAGTTGGATACTATCAGGGCTGAGGTGGATGGATCTGAGATCAACATTTCATTACAGATCAACACTTCTGGTGAGGACCAGAAGTCTGGTTTCTCTGTGGAGAGCGAGGAGCTCCAACAGACTGTGCAATATTTGTTATCTGACGAATGTAAGAAGTTGAAGTTGCAGGGTTTGATGACTATTGGATCTTTTAGCCAGTCTACTTCGGACGAGGAGAACCAGGACTTTAAGAAGTTGGTTGCTTTGAAGAAGGAGCTTGATGAGAAGTATGGTACTGATTTGGAGTTGAGTATGGGGATGAGTAATGATTTTGAGGAGGCTATTAAGCAAGGTAGTACAAGTGTCCGTGTGGGGACTTCTATATTTGGTGTGAGGCCACCAAAGGGAGCGTAGCTCTTAAAATTGTAGAATACTAAAATTATTAGTTTATAGGTTAAAAATACTGATTAAATACTTGAAATTAGAGGCCGATTTAAATGCTTGTACTATAAAAAGCCTTTAATATTATACAATTTGGTTTAAATGCTTGTACTATAAAATGATTTAAATACTACAGCTATTGATTAAAATACTTGTACTTTAACACTACTAAATTAAATGCTATACAATTTCCGATTTAAATGCTTGTGCTCTGATTTAAATTATAAAATTGTCTATTTTAGAAACTTAAACTAAAGGAATGCTGATTAAAGAGAATTCTAAGAATCTCTAAATTCCTATTTAAAGAGAATACAAGTGAGACAATCCTCAAACTAATTATTATAATTACAAACTTTTACTTATAATAAGAATACATTTACTATAAATTACTTCTTACTTTTAAACAACTTCTTCAATGTACTCTTCTTTTTAGTCTTATCACCACTAGGAGAAGGACTGTCCTTTGTCTCCTCACTAGTATCGGCGTTGCTGGCTGGCGTGCTCGAACCACTGGTGGAGCTTGCATCAGACTTCTTTTCCGAGTTAGCGTGTGTTTCAGTCAAGTGGTGCTCGTCATGCAGTTCCTGCTCCTTGGAATCCTTCTCCACTTCAGCATGCTTGTTGTTGTCAATCGTGGCAAACTGAGTGCCAGAGCCCTGCTTTACCGAAATAACCTCATCACCCTCATCTTTAACCCTTTCCAATTCTTGCTTACTCTTGTTGAGACGGTCTAATTCAGCTTGTTTTTCGAGCAAAGCTTGCTTCTTTTCCTCTGCATCGCGCTTTGTCTTGTCGTCCGCAGATGACAGTTGTGTAGCACTCACAGTTGGAATAGTTTCGATTTCCGATTCATTTGACTTCTTAATTTCTGTCTTCTTTTCGTTAATTGGCTTCAGGGTAGAGGTTGCTTCTTCAGTCTTACCCCTGTTGTTAACAATATCAAAAGTCTCTTTCAATCCATCATCAACAGTGAAGTTGGCCCACTCACCATCCTCTTCAGGAACAAAGGTGGCCTTGACTTTCTCGGAATAATAGTCACGTCTCAACTTGAGATCGCTGTCTACGAAATCATTGTTCCATTCAACCTCACTCTTGAACAAACGACCAATCTTCTTTCCAATGTATCCAACAACAAAGAAAATGTGCTCGGCAGCAAAAACAACGAGAATCAACTCGACAGACGACGAAATGTTGATACTGGCCTTGTCAAGAGCAAACTGTCCGACTGTCTTTGGTGGGGCAACACCGTGACGGTAAAAGGCAGTAACGACAGGGGAAATAACAGAACCGATCCAGGTTAAAAGGAATAAAGCTTCATTCCATGGGTGGATCGAGTCAACTCTAACTGGAACAGGTGGTCTAAAGTACTGACCACTGGCCAACTTGAAGGTGTCCAACTTGAAAGTGATAATGTTGAATACAATACACACAATAGGAGCCAAAGGCCACACTGCACCGAAAAGAATAAGGTAACCGTATTGAACAATAATACCTCTAAAGTCGTCATTGACGTTGTACTCGGCCAAGGACGCAACCTTGCGGACCTTTGCCAACCAAGCAGCTTCCTGTGGCTTGTCTTGTGGGGCAGGAGTCTTGCTTTTGTTAACTTGCTTGAGGGCGAATCCAATAGCAACAGGTACTGCGTATTTGACAATCAACTGGATGACCTGGTTGGTAACAATAAAGTAAAAGAATTGAGCACTCAATCTTCCCTGGTTGATCTTGAAATCCTCTTGAGTCTTCAATTTCACAAGGTACTTGTAGAAGAAGTAGTTTTCGTTGACCGAGGTAGCGATCGAGGTCTTGATGTCTCCCAAGTGAGGCTGGATCAAGTGGGCGAATGGCAAGTAAATAAAGGAGGTGATGATCAATGGCATGTAACTTGTCAAGAAAGTCAAAACAAAAGACTTGACAACAATCGAGTTGTTCTTGCTGTACACATTGTCATGGCTCTCCCAAGCAATAACGAGGTTCGAAACAAGATTGAACACAATAGTCAAAATCGGAACAAACACTACAATCAAGATGGTTGGCAAGAGGGTCAAGAAAATCTTACCTGGACCATCGTAGATCTCAGACAAGAAGATTTCAAGGACAAAACAACTCAATTGGTAGACAACAAGCACGGCAGTGAATCCCAAAGCGATTGGAATGAAAGCTAATTGTTTGAGGAACCTAGCTCCCTCGACATTACCCTTGTGCTTGTAAGACGAGGACTCCTCAAACTTTTCGTTCAATTGGGCCAACTCAGCGTTGTGCTCCTCTACAAGGTGCGAGTTCTGAACACCCCACGAATTGACTAAATATGCCTGTTTCTTACCCCAGTAACCAAGAAATAAGGTACCCCAGAGCAAGTTGATAAACGCATAAGTCAACAGGAAAGTGCTGCTTTGCTTTCTCAACAGAGTCACAATACCTGCTGCAGCTAAAAACACCAACCATCCAGTATAAGTCTTGACAAACTCAAAATAGAGCGCAATGTTAACACCATATTGTTCCTTAATCAAGTCGGTGGTCAACTTGTTTGGTTTAACATGGTGTTTGAGGTCTTCCAATAAGGAATTGTCGTCGACAGTGACAGGAACAATCGACTTTAAGTATTTCCATTCTTTGGAAACATTAATTCCAGCACCGCCCAAATCAGGTTTATTAGTGAGATACTGGTAAACAATTCTCAATCTACTTGCAGGACTGTCGTTCTTTTCGGTGACACCGAACTCGTAGTTCTTGATCAAGTCCTTCTCGGCCTCCTCGGAGAACTTGCTGGAAGACAACTTGATAAAGACGAGCAATTCTTCCAGTGCTCCTGCTCTAACTAGGGTGTAAAAATCGTACTTTTTCAAAGTCTCGAGGAGCGACTTAAAGGCCACCTCGGTGCCCAATTCAGCCTTGCCTGCCTTCAACGGATACAGAACAGACAAGACATAGTCTGGGTTCAATTCCTGGATTGGTGTAGAAGTAGTCACCATTGCTGTTTTGAAAAGAATAGCAAATGATTTATTACTGACACGCGTGAAAAAAGGATTTGTACTAGAAAATGGATTAGGCTGGAAAATAGATTATGCTGAGGGGTGGAAAATGGATTAGGTTGAGAAGTGGAAAATGGAACGATATCTTGGTTGAATGGGGAATACGAAATATAAGTGACAATGGAGTTTGATATTAGAGTTTGTATTTGGATCATCACCCGTCTAACACCAATGTCTCTCCTGTCACCCCTACATCAGGTACTGAATCTCGGATATAAATAGACCCTACACAAAAGTACCAGTTTCACCTCGGAATCCTCCACGATAGACTAATTCCGCTTACGCTTCACGAGATCGTCGCTATAACCCATCTCCCAACTCCTATCACTCCACTAATCATTTAACATTAAATCACCCCACTAACTCCCTAAATTTGCAGCCAAAGATGGTCACACATAGCAATTCAGGAGGCTAATAAATTAGGTGTCACTCGTTATCGTGTGCAGGATCTCCCTATTTAAATAGCTGCAAACTTCCCCAGAAAGAATATTTTAGAGTACCAAAATTCAATCATATAATGTTTCTAGACCAGCACAAGAGTAAGTACCAAGGAATCTAACAACATCCAGAGACTATTACAAGTATATCATGCTTCCTGGACACCGGACGACGAAAGCGAGAAAGTAGTGAAATGAGATAGAGAATAGAGAGAGAATAGAGAGAGAATGATAATGAGAATAGAGTATGAGAACGATGTGAAGTTCGAGAGTATATGATAATGAGAACAAGTGAGTTCAAGTAAAGAGAATGAGATCAAGAAGTTCAAGTAATGAGATGAGATCAAGAAGTTCAAGTAATGAGAATGAGATCAAGAGTTCAAATAATGAGAATGAGATCAAGAAGTTCAAGTAATGAAATGAGATCAAGAGTTCAAGTAATGAGAATGAGATCAAGAGTTCAAGTAATGATAATGAGATCAAGTGAAAGTTCGAGAGTGAATGATAAGCTAATGTCCGATCGATTGCCCGCCCCTACCTTTGTTAAGCGTCCGTTAAGTCCCAGTATGTCCCCTGTAAGTCCAATGTTGAGGTTCTGTAACATTTTTTTAGGTCCAAGCGTATCCAGCTAAATCCAGCTATTGCTTCCCCTACCCCCTGATGTATTGTGTTTTTGTTAATGTCTAATGTGCCCAAGTTTACGAGTTATGTCTACCACCTTTTTTTCTGATGCAACGATGTTTTTAATTCTACCAAGTCAATATAATGGTGTTGGAGGTGTGAGACTCTTTGGATGATTCGCTTGTACTGGTCTAGGGATTTTATGTGCTTGAATTTTGGTCAATAATAAATATTTTGTTACTTTTGTGTTTTGTAGACTACTTTCACTTTTGTATGAGAGTTTGTGCGTTTCACTTTCGTATAAGAGCTGACTTTGAGAGTATTGTACCCTTCACTTTTGTTGAGAGTTTGACTTCACCTTTGTATGAGAGTTTGTACCTTTAATTTTGTATGATACAGCTATATATTCTCTTTTACAGTTCATTTCATTAATGGATCATTCTTACTTTTAAACTATACACTACCAATCAATATACCCCCTTCCAACAACCCTAAACACCCTAATCCTACCACTTTTCAAATCTCCAACCTTATAACTCTCCTTTCTTACATGTCCCGTTCCATCCAGCTCAATAACCTTGAACTTCTCCTTCTTTGGGTCAAACTCATAGATAATGGAAGCATAATATCCTCCATCCTTTGAGTTAGTGTCGGATCCTCCAAGACTAACAGTCTTGTTAGCACCTAAACTCTTGTGAACCACAAACTTTCCATTCTTGACCCACAAGATGTCACCTGGCTTGATCTCATCAATCTTCGCAATGTTACTGTTGTTGAAGTTCTTGTAGATGGTAACACCAAATGACTTCCATCCAACTGGAGGAACTATAGGTAACCTTTTGTCGGGAGAACTGGCAGTCAACTTGTCGAAAACTGCATTCACAATGCTCTCGCGAATAGTGGAACCAATCAATGCCCCAGCATGGCCAACTATAGCCTGGCCAAAGTTGCGGTGATACTTCTCCAAAAGGTCCTTTCTGATGATTGGAATTGGTTTGGCAAAGAAATTAACAAAGTGGATCGTAGTCCTTGGGTCTTCGCTTTCGTATTCCAATTCGAAAATAAGTTGAGACAAATCGTAGAACAATATGTAGTAGTCACGGTAATTGATTGTTCTGTTGGCTCTCTTGCTGATCGTATTAGAGTCGACTTCATAAATCAAATCAACACCAATTCTACCTACAAGAGATTCAGGTAACTCTCCTCTGATCCACCAGTTGGAAGCCCCACTGATGTTTCCGAGCTCGTACTCCAACTCTTCCAAGGCAATTTCTGCCTGACTTCTTTCAACGCCAGACTTGTTCTTAATAGATCTGCTTCTCGAAACGCCTGAGTCTATCGATGCTCTTTTACCAGTGGAAACGCCAGTGGAGTTGTTCGACAAAGGTGCGTAGCCAGTTGAGTTGTTTGAAACTTGTCCGTAGCCCGAAATTTCAGTCGAGGTTCTTCTGAATGGGATCGTTTGTGGGACAGGTGGAGGTGGTCCTCCTGATGGCACTGGAGGTGCCATGGACAGGTACGTACTAGCTCTGTTTGGCTGTTGGAACGAGAAGTCACCTTCTTCGAGGTCATCGTCGTCTTTCTCGTCATCTACAACGCGCGAACGGTCAACTTCAGAGTCCGAAGAGGACTCTTCTTGAAGTGCCGGAGGTGCTGCGGATGGAATTGGAGGTGGTGCTCTTGAACGAGATGGCGATGGAGGTGTTGGTACTGGAACGTTAGGAACTTGAGGAGCATGAGACAGTGGAGAAGAATCAACAGATGGGACGTTTGGTGGTGGTAATGACTCAGGTACAGGTGGTATACTTCTGGTTCCAGGAATAGGTGGTCTATCTGGGGATTGTGGAATAGGAGGTGCATTTTCCAATGGGGAGGATGGAACGTTTCTTGATGGAA
The DNA here is from genome assembly GCA_030558845.1 of Kodamaea laetipori. NCBI lineage: Eukaryota > Fungi > Ascomycota > Pichiomycetes > Serinales > Debaryomycetaceae > Kodamaea > Kodamaea laetipori. The sequence continues at coordinate 452,288 of JAKTQN010000007.1, read as the reverse complement.
CGGGTGGGATTTGAGGAGCATTTTCCAATGAATTTCTTGTTGGAATAGGTGGAATTGGAGGAGCACTATCCAAGGTTGGAACGTTTCTTGATGGAACAGGTGGAACTGGTGGTGCACTATCCAATGGAGAGGTTGGCAAGTTTCTTGTTGGAACTGGTGGCGCACTATCCAATGGAGAAGTAGGAACGTTTCTTGTTGGTACAGGTGGAACAGATGGCTCCAGTGACTGAGGTAATGGAGGTGGAGCTTGTGGAAGTACCTCAGAATGTGAACCCTGTAATCTACTTTCCGCAGAAGGAATCGAAGGAACAAACTTCTCGACCGGAGTCTTTGGATCAGATTCAGGATCAACCGGGTCTTCTGAATGTTTATTCTGAATCTGTGGAAGTGGAGGTAACCCACTTGTTTTCTTAAAGTCAGAAATATCCTCATCCGCTTCATACCCAGTTGGATCCAGTTCTTGGTTACTTCTGGTGATTGGTTTGGTGATCTTGATAGATTCCTCTGCAGCAGCAGCAACACCAGGATCGTAGTCACTGTCAGAAAATACGGTATCTCTAACATGCGTAGCCTTTGGAGTCAATGGTTTGATATCCTCAGGTTTAGTCTGGGCACTGCCAGCCTCAGGGAATCTCTCTTCATCCTCGCTCAGATCATCATCTTCAGCAAGCGACGACGATTCGCGGGGAACTGAAGGGTTTGCGTCTTCTGGAATTTTTGCTTCTGGAATCGAAGGCGCAGATCTTGGTGCTTCTGCTACCTTTTTAGGCTCTTCTCTCTTCAGCTTGGTTCTTTGTGGTGCTCCGCCAGCAGGTGCACCAAACGGAGAAGCCATTCCCATCATTCCAAACATGTTTCTTCCACCAGAAATCTTGGCCATACGCTCAACAAGCCTCTTTCTCTTGATCTCCTCGTCATCTTCATCTTCCTCTTCGGCTTCCTCCTGTTCCGGCTCCTCTTCCGGTTCTTCCTCAGGTTCTTTAGGTGCTACTGGCTCTGCCAATTCTTCACTATCATCAACAGCAATAGTCACATTCGCCTCTTCATCGTCTGACTCCTCCTCTCCACCCTCAACCTCAGGCTCATCCACCACAGGCTCAGCCGCAGGCACCACAGGCGCAGGCTGTTCGGCCCTCCTCAACTTTTCCTCAGCCATCTTCTTCTTCCTCTCCTCCTGTTTTTTCAACGCAGCCTGCTCTCTTTCAGCTTCCTCTTGTTGTCTCTTTTGCAACAACGCAATTCTCTCTTTCAAACTCACTTTAGGCTCCTCTGCAGGCTCCTCCTCATAAGTCGCGCTTTTGACCACTTCGGTGGTTGGCGCAGCCTGGTGGTGGGCGTGCCCAACAATGTTATACTCATCCCTAGGTGTCACCTTGGGGACGTAAGAAGACTTTCCAGTGCCCAAAAACTGCTTCTTGATACTATAAGGATCGCTGATTTTTTGGTTGGGGAAGGGTAAAGGTGGTTTTGGGGTGTGGGGGTCATGACTACTTGGCTTTTCTTTGGGCTCAATTGGTTCATGATCAATTGGATCATGATGCTCAATTGGTTCATGATGCTCCTTTTCCTCCTTGGCGTCGGGTTCTTGATTCAGTTGTGAGATCAGCAGAGATAACGGTTCTGCCAGTTGTTTTGGCAGTGTTGCCAGCTCACCGGCCACCGCAGGCACACTTCTCTTTGGCCTACTCGCCGGAGCAGTAGGCTCATACACTTCAACAAAATTCTTGGGGAACATCCCGCTCTTCCCATCATAAGTCCCCGAATACCATTCATCGTCCTCCACCTCAGTCACCGTGATCAACTGACCAACTCCAAACTTCAAATCGTCTTCATACTCAGACGCATATTCATAAACTGCTTTCACCTTGAACGGAACGGCGGGTTCAGGCATCTTTCCTTGGTCAATGGCTAAAGAATGTGTTCTACACTTGAAAAGGGGCCAAATTGCGGCGAGTCAAAGGCGCAAGCCAAAGTTGGTTGTGGTGGGGCTGTGTGCAGGTCGCCCGAGGTCACCATTTTGGGCTCCATATTTTGGGTTTCCAAAAGTGACATATTTCACGACATACAATGAGTAAAGGATCTACTACTGTCATTACAGATAAGGTGTTGTCGAGTTTCCGACCTTCGAAGGAGTTTGATTACCATCAGCAGGCGAGTGTGACGTCGTTAGATTTCGATGATTCCGGGCAGTTTTTGATTTCAGCTGGGGTTGATAAGTCGATCCAATTGTACGATGTTCATAAGGGAAGTCATTACAAAGATATTCAATCGCAAAAGTATGGAGCTCACTTGGCTAGGTTTACACATCACGAGTTGGATTGTTTGTATGCGCTGACACCAACTCCGGCGTTGGAGGTTGACCATGCTATACGGTACTTGTCATTGGGTACTAAGCTGTATATTAGATACTTTAAGGGACATAAGGATATGGTGACAGCTATAGAAGTGAATCCTGTGCAAAATATGTTTATAACGTCGAGTTTGGACCGTACAGTCAAGTTGTGGAGTACCAAGACTGCGTCTCCGATAGGGAACTTGGATGTGGAAGAACTGTCGATTGTTGCGTTTGATCCTCAGGGAATCGTTTTTGCTGTGGGAGCACGTAATACAATCTCTTTATATGATTTGAACCATTTTGACAAGGCACCGTTTCTTAAAATTAGATTGGATAGTCCACATACCTGGGAGAAGTTGGAGTTTTCCAATAATGGTAAGCTTCTTCTTGTGGGGACTAATGCGCACGAGCATTATATTGTGGATGCGTTTCTGGGGCAGTTGCTTACCAAGTTGGTAACGGAAGAGGGGTCGGTGAGTTACCAGTATCCGCATACTGGATCGTGTACGTTTTCACCGTGTGGGAAGTTTGTGATGGTTGGAGTACCGCGACTTTGTAAGATTGCGTTATTTGATCTCAATGGGATTAAGTCGACTGATGGGGATTCGCATAGTGTGCGAGCTGAAGATAATCCGAAGGTTTTGGAGCCTTTTAAAGTGTTGGGGAGTAGTCAAGTGCCGAAGATATTGGCTTTTGATCCGAAGTTGCTTACGTTTGCGTCTGCTGATAATAGTGTGATGATGTGGCAGCCTACAAAGTAGAGCAAAAGCTCCATTTATGGAGGGTTCATTTATGGTGCGTTACAGTGAAGAATGCTCCAGTTATGGAGCGTTAAAACACCCACTAGTAGTTGTGTTTCATTTATGGGGCATTGAAAGGTACTACAAGGTAGTGTCGCTCCATTTATGGAGTATTAAAAAAGTCACTACTTAAAGCTCCATTAATGAATAGAAAATTGGCACCTACAAAGTCATACTCCATTCTTGGGACAACATGAGAAAAGCATTAAAAAGTCCATGGTCATATGGGAATAGAAACTGACACCACAAATTCCTTTCTCCTTGAACATTAACATAGAGAAACTGACACTACAAATCCATCTCACAATGAAATAGATGATCTGGAACTTGCAAACTGTGGAGCACTGAGCGAGAATAACACCAAACTACGTTTGGCGAAACGTTAATAGAATTATAGATTACACATTATGTATAAAGTGTCCCTTTACTGTATAATTGAAAACTGTATCTCCACTACTATTAAACTAGACATCATTTTTGCAGCCATTTATGAAACATTATCAAATGTTCATTTATTCCTCACATCTCCCCCAAATCGTCAAATTAATCTATTACCTTCCTATTTCCCACTTCTTCTCTCATATTTTCACATTTTTCATATATCTCCATCAACATCTCTTCTCTTCTAAATATCTAAATCAAAAATTACATAATCAAAACTTTACAGAATGATACGAAGGTTGAATAACCTAACACTGGATCTACCCTTGAAATCTGTCAAAATAAACTATGCTCCACCCAAGACCACACTCATGAAGGTCCGCCTTCCAAAACTGGACTTCCTAACCTACAAAACCCGTTTCAAAAATACCCAAGACTTCTATTCCAAGCTTAAACCACCAACCTACGCTAACCCAAAAGAACTCCCAAAGGCGCCCACAGATATCAAAGGCATGGACGGCAACGTTAATTATATAGTCCAACGCGGAACAGGATTACTGAATATGCCAAAGTTTCCTTATAATCCCTTCGTTGATATACGTTTCTTGCCCGAAAATCACGTTGCATCGGTCTATAGAAGGTCCAATATTGCGTACACTTTCACCAACAAAGGTGGGTTTAAGTTGAACGACAGTGATCTAGAGTCCGCTGTGAATTCTTACAGGGGAAAGTACGACAATTTGGAGTTCTTCAGATCAAACACGCACCCTTTGAGTGCATCTAATGTGCGAGTATGGTACAGAAGGTTCGTCAAGTACCAGTTGTTTAAGCTGATCCAAAGACAAATTTCGGCTGATCAGGTGTCACTTGTTGCTGGGGTTTTCAGGTTTACTTTCAAGAAAGTACCAAACACCTCTGAGGAGAAAAAGGAAGTGAAGGAAGCAATAGATTCGGCTGTCACGAAAGTGTTGAGAAAAGGGTTTAGGAAACAGCTTGACGCGAGTACTGCGAAAGATAGAGAGACTAAAGCGGGGTACTTGCGTGATGCGGCTGTGTTTGAGAGTGCTGCTGGTGAAAGTAAGGTACCAGGATTTGTCAAGAAGTTTCCTTTCTATGTTGAAGGACCTAAGAATGAGAAGTTGAATGAGAGTCAAAGATCAAATCATAAGAAGCAAAATGATAAGAAGCGAAATGATAAGAAGCAAAATTTGAGGCAAAGAAAAGGGAAGTGGAAAGATGAACTGGCTAAGGAGAAGAGTAATTTGAAACCGAACCAAAGAAAGAACCGGGCGAAACAGCTGCTTATTGAAGAAATTTTGAAGCTCTGATGAAGAGCTATTCATATTATACTTAATAGAGGTAGAGAAGGTGATAGTTTCATAGAATCATTAATTATAGAATTTTGGTGGAATACGTATATTTCATGAAATCATTAAAGAATTGTGATATGCTTACAATTTAATACTCATCTCTATAAATCTTGCACCATTTGGAATCTTATAAAGTTCATTACATACCTTTTTCTAACCTAGATCAACCCATCTCAATCTCACACCATTTTGGAAGTTTAGTAGTAAAATCAAACTTCTCCCCAGGGTAAAAATACCGGTACGCGTGTAACCAAATTGACAGATCATCCATGTCTTTCTTTGTTAACAACTCTCTCTTACATTCACTGCAAACTATACTTTGCTGGTTTTTTAACGAGGTAAACATCTTCTGCCTTTTCTCCTTCAATAGAACAACCTTTTCCAATAACGAAGGATCCAATTTCCATCTGGATATGCTGAAAACGTCTATTGTGCTGCTCTTTTCAACAACGGACTTATCCACAGGGAGAAATTCATGGAATTGGGGATACTTTTCAAATATCCGATTATATACTTCAAGCTCCAATTCATTCGTAGCTACATTCACTTCATAATTGGGCATGTCTTTTCTCGGAGAATACTTGTAATCGTTGGCAATAGGAAACCCCATATTACGCAAGTGTATACGAATTTGGTGCATTTTCCCAGTCAATGGTTTGCAAACCACTATACTCTCGTCCAATGATGAGTTATACTTGATTCTTTGGAAAATCGTAGTTGAGTTGTCTCGTAATTCATTGGAATTAGCTGGTTTAATGTACCCTCCAGTTGAATCTACAGAGAATATTGGACAATTCACCATCACTTCGCCTAATGGGAACTCTCCTTTGACTCGTGCAACGTACTCTTTTTGAATATCGACCTTCTCCTCTTGAATTAGGTTCAGGTAGTAGTTGAGAGTTTCCTTGGTTTTGCCTAGTATTAGCACACCAGATGTAACCTTGTCCAATCTGTGGCACGGCCACACATTTTCCAAGCTCAAGTCGTGTTTTAGTATCTCTGTGACCGAGTTGTAGTTGTAATTACTTGTGGGATGAGTAGGGATGCCAGAAGGTTTATCAACAACGAGTACCCCCTCATCTTCGAATATTACTTCTATTTTGCACAGTGGAACGCTTGGTTCGTGAATGTGTTTGTTGGTGCAAACAATATCTTTCAGCTCAATCTTTCTGTTGTACAATTCTGGTCCTTGGATTAGCTGTGCACCTCCTTTCCTTCCGTGATTAGCGTATATGTAGATGTTGCTGCTTGAAATGTCGTTTCGTACTAGCTCTTCAAGGTCACCGAACTCCAGGGTGAATATCTCGATCAAGGTCTTACCGACCCAGCGTGGTTTAGCATGGGTTTTCCTGAGAAGGTAATATGGTTTGACTTCTCGTAGTTCATTATTGAATGTATAAACCATTTAGACCTTAAAGTGCAAAAACCTGCATTTTAAAGCCTTCGATTTTTGAATGAGACTTTCAAATACTCAAAAGGTTTATCTGATTGAGACTCTAAAAAGTCCAAAGAATAAAGATATTACTTTTTTACATAGTCTTGTCATTCATGTCAATATTCACTTCATCTGTCAAACTTGCATACAGGTGTCAAGACAACATTTTGCAACCTACAATTTATTCCCCACTAAAAGTACCCCAGAATTTTTTTTCCTTACAAAACATTCATTACATATACGTGAAAAATACAAGGTATTGGGCTCGTAGCCAGAATTGAACGATTAACCGGGCTCACCATCGCATAATTAAGACGGAAATTAATAAGTATGGTGAACCCTGGCTCTAGTAAACAACGAAGTTTTGTTACTTTTTAGTTTGTCGTTAGATCATATCAGTTAACAGAGGTCCCCAGTTGAACTTTTTCATCTGGAGGTGCCTCAGTTAAACTTCAACTTAAAAAGTTAGCCTTCTCAACTTGGAGGTAAAACGTTGGCCTTTTCTTGACCGATAACATTGCCAACCGGGCTGTACTCGCAGACGACGTACTTGCCCCAGTTTTCAGCAGAACAATCTTTGTAAGCACATCCGACCTTGGTGGAGCCCTTCCAAATGACCTGTGTAAAGTGGTCCAATTGGTTAGCAGCAGAGTAGTCGTAGTTGTTACCTTCTTCGTACCAGGCGTCAACAGCAGCAGAACCGGTGCTGAAACCAGCAGCCAAGTTCTCGCCAAATGGCCCGTGGGTGTGTGTCAAAACACCAGAACAGTCGTAGTTGTCGGCATTGTTCTTAGCGTACTGGTATGCCGCAAGGTCCCAGGATAATGGACCAGTGCCGTGGTCGGCTCTGTACTGGTTGTGGGAGTCTAAAATGTCCTTAGCGAAAGTAGTGTCCAAGCCTGGAGAACTGTAGATTTGTGCGTAGACTCCCGACGATGAAACACTGCTCAGTCCGCCTGCAGAGCCTCCTGCAGAAGCACCGTTTGGACTTGCGTAACTCCAAGCCAGAGTGTCGCCAGCAGAACCACTGCTTGAGGCTCCGTAGTTACCAGAACTGGCAGAAGCGACCGGAGACGCCTGTGCTGCAACACTAGCTTGTGCTGGTGGCGCCTGGGCAGCAGGACTAGAAGCGGCAACTGGTGCGCTCAGAGCAGGCAGGGTGCCCGACCCAGACCCGAGGCCAAAGAAAGACAATAACTTGTTTAAGTTTGAGCTGGTAAACAACGAGTCCAAGGAGTCGCTCACCGAAGCTGCTGCTGGAGCGGCAGCTTGTGCAGCAACACTGACTGGTGCTGGTGCTGGTGCTGGTGCGGGGGGAGCAGCAACTACCGTGGCCGCTGCCTGTGGGGTGGCTGCAACTACAACCGTCAGGGTCTGGTATACAGTCTGCACGACTGGTGCTCCGAGAGCACAGTTAAGTAATGCTAAGAGGGCAATGGTTCTCATCGTCTGTCTGCTGTGAAGGAGAGTGTTTCGGTGCCTCTCTTTGTTAAGGCTTGGGCAACATTATATACTCGTGTATAATTTAGCTGCAAATTTCATACCCTAAATGAGACACTTCCGGATTAGGAAATTTCTTCAAGGTGCATTGGAGGTCCGTCCCAAGCATATTTACCTTTCTCTCCGCTAAAAGTGTGTGGTTTGGAGGCAGCCAAGTACGAACTACTTGCGTTGGATCTAGTTTTGATACTCCTGTGCCAGCAAGTCTCTTGATTTGGAAATTTTGCAGCCATGTCCAGCGAATTGGCAGATTATCTGGCTGGTTGATACGTGGGAGCATGCTCGGCATCTCCTGTGCACAGGGTGACACCACCCCCCCTTCTACTGAGCGGTTCGGATATTCTTGACTTATTCTCGTTCGTTATTTCTTTAGTTGACCATAAGATCTAGAAAAGTGAACCTGATTTTCTCAGCCAAACCTAACGATCGAGTAATCTAAAACTGAGCCGACTAAATTACATTGTTTAGTTTTGGTACGAACCATTCACAAGAATTTCGAACACCTAAAGTTGCATAAATAACGTTCAAAACCTCTGCACTATCGGTGAACACTCTTAGCTAAATGTGATAATTCTTCTCTCGAGCTAGAACTTCTTCAATTACTGGTTTGGGTCTTAGTTACTACTTGGGGACTAAAAAAAATTGGGGCTCATAATTTGATAGTATCTCGATTTCGAGAAAAACAAAACATGCCCTATATATTCGTAGTGAGGCAAGTGTGTTAGGTCTACTATCTGAGTTGTATTACTGCTAAGTTTGTTCACTTCTCAGTTTGACTACTGATATTCTTATTCTACTATTGCAAAAACCTTGTAGCTGCATTTTGGTGGTGGAACCTTTACACCATAAACGGTAAATTTTATATTCATGCATATGTACTGTTTAAGTTGGTGATATGTGGAGATCGGCCCCTAAAACTTTCCTTCAAAGATTTCTTTCAAAGACAGCGCCAATATTTCCGGAATTCCCCCTCCAGTACATCTGACAATAATAGCAAACTCTTTCCCGATGGAGTCTAGACTTTTCACAGTAACTAAAACTCCGTAGTTTGTCTTTTGTGTGTACAAGATTCCTCCTCCCATCACCAAGATACCATTCTCCACGTCATCAGCAGTGGAATGCACGACCGAGAAACCTAATCTGGATAAAAGTCTAACCACGTTGGACGAGTTGTATCTGTGAGTGGTAATCACGCTTGTTGAGTATTCACCTTCAACGGTCCCCAATAATTCACCAATTTGCATCCATCTCTTTTTGAACTCGTCCACTGTATTCAACGAAGAAGATTGTAAAGTCTTGAGGAGTACAACTGGGATCTTCAAGTCAAGTTGGTTAAAAGATCCTCCGCATGTAAATGTCATGGTCATGACAGGACTCTCATTATTCTCAACAACATTTCTCACCTTGATTTCAACCTCCATGTTCGATTTTTCAACGATTGTCGACTCTGGGGCTTGTGTTAAACTAACCAAGTAGCTTGGATCCTCAGTTCGAGTTTTGCTCAGCAAATCTAATATCTTGAACCCGTTGATTTCAGTGCCCGCTGTCTTTGCAGAGTTATTGATAATCACAAACTTTATGAGGTAGACGTTACGCTCTTTGACTATACGGTAGGTGATTTTGATCAACTGGTTTTCAAAAAAGATACCCGCGTCGTAGTGTAACATTCTGTGGTATCCAGCGTACCAGTTTGGAGTGAGTTTTACCTTTTCTTGGACGTCGCCAAATGGATCTTCTTCATTGGTTACCTTGACCATGTTTTGAGCCGCAACCACTGACTTGGAGCGGTTACGGTTGCTGCCAACAATGTGGCTCACACTTCCGATTCTGTTCATCAATGGTGATTCTTGGTTCACAAATGCAGGTAATGGTTTAATCAACGATTGCGTCAAGTAGGCGTTACCCTCTCCGGTTATTAACTGGAAATACTCGTTGGATCTAGTTTGAATTTCCAAGTCAATCGACCTTGACTCGATCTCAAAGAGATCAACTATATCGGGAACGAACAAGTCGTCTGGGAACTTGATAACGAACTTGAAAAAGGTGGAAAGTAGCATTGCGCGAGTGACCAAAGATACTTTAAAGTATGATTCGTATAATAACTGGAACTGTGTGATTGCAGCGAATTCGGGTGTTTCGCTCACCAAGTGACCAAACTCACCAAGCACAAACGCTGCGACTTTAACCAAGTTTTCAGACGACCCAGACGCAGTGACTCTTCCATGTTTAGGGTGGTTTACCTCTTGAGGTTTTTTCATCAAGTTGATAATTAATCTGCAAGTTTTCTTTTGTAAATCGCCGTTATTCACAATGATCTGAACAATACGCTCCCAAACTTCATTGCTTATGTAGCTTATACCATTCGAGTTTGAACCTCCACCGATGGATAACAATTTCAACATGGTTGTCACATACCAGGTGGAGTCAGTGGCAAACTTTTCAGTTAGCACTGCGATTTTAATGGCCAACTCTGGCTTTAATGAAAAGTCGGTGAAAGGAAAGATTTCCAACAATTTGTTTATAATTGTAGCATAGCTCTGTGGGTTGCAAATAGTGTAAAGCAAATCCAACGCCTTTCTTCTCACGGAGATATCCTTGTCGTGCAACAAATGGAAGATAATTGGCAAATTCTCGTCAAACTTGTTGCCGTTGCTGTTCAAAATTATCGAATTCGATCTTGCTGTTAATTTGATTAATGCATCCAATGCCAAGTACCGCGTGTTTGTTTCTGCCGAGTCAAGTAACATCATCAACGCGTTTATAGCACCGCTAATGGCATCCTGCGACGCGTCCAAAAACACAGCAAGAGAGACAGCCTGGAACAAAATCGAACTTTGTGAGTTTCTGTTGGGTAATCCCTTGATAGGCTGAGATGCATTGTGAATGGACTTGGCCACCACCTGTCTGAGAGTATCCAAAGTTGATTTGTCAATTTCACTTATAGCCAATATTGGGGTATCATCCTTCTTCGGGTCAGTTAGAAGGAAAAAGTATTCGATTAACTGAAGAAGCTTCACAATAAGCCATGGAGCAGGAGTCTTAAAGTAGTAATAGGTCTCAGGACACTTGTTCTCGACGACGATCGACGCTAATCTATTGGAGATTGGAGGGATCAAAGACTTCATGTACTGTGGTTTCAACGAGATTATAAACCTGATCAATGGGATGGACGAGATCACCACTCCCAAGTCTTTATCGTCAATCAATTGCAACAATCTTGGGATCCATGTTGAATTTGTAGTTATGATCTGTGGGTACATTTTCACCAACGCCAAAAGAGCAATTGATGCCTTCTTCTTAGTCAATTCCCCACTAACAGGCGATGTAGTGTACGAGTATATCATTTCGGTCAATTCCAACCAGTTTTCGGAGTTTTCATCCAGTTCCTTAATCTGAACAGACGACAAATTCAAGGTATTCTCATTAATGTTGAAGTTGGATGCAATAAACTGCAAAGCCAAACAGTTGATATCTTCATCGTTCGAACTCAAATCCTTGAGGATAAACTTATGCGTGAGCTTCATCAAATGGTTCAAGAACAGTTTAGGCGAGTCGTGAACAAACTTATCGTAGTTCACCAAGATGGAAATGCACAAGTACCCCAACTGTTTTTCTGTGAAATTCGGCGAGTCCACCAACTGGAACGTTTCTTTCAACCCAAAGTCAATGACATCCTGGTTCCCCAAAAGATATATGTATATGAGCTTGCAAATGTACTTCTTCTTCTGGTACCCATTCAAGTTGTTTGAGCGGAATTTGCTTTGGATGTTGTTGATTTCCAAGTTGATTCGCTTGTTCTCCTCCTCGTGATCCTTCGAGTTCCTCAAGTCCACGATGAACTGGGTCAACCCCTTCATTTGCGTTGGCATGGCTTACCGGTTATTTTTGGATAGGAGAAATCAAGTTGTATACTTTGGTCATGTGATTGATATAACGTGTGCTAATTCACGTGCAGTCGTGTCTCCCAGCATTTTGAACCACCCGCGCTGATTGGCCAGGCAAAAGTGCGACCAAGTTCGGCTTGAGAAAATTATTCATTACAACAAATTATTCACACCAACTGAATTGAACATGTCATCTGTTGCCAAGACTGCTGCCACTAAGTTGGGCTGGGCCAAAATCATTTCCACGTTGGGTTTGACCGGCTCCACCGCTGCCGAGTTGACCGCTTTTAAGAAGAGACACGACGAGGCCAGAAAGGCCAACTTGGCTTTGAAGGAACAAAGCGCCGATGTTGATTTTGCATGGTACAGATCCGTCTTGAAGAACGCCAAGGTGATCGATGAGGTCGAGAAGGCCGTCAAGGGCTTCAAGCCAGTCACTTACGACGTTTCTAAGAACTTGAAGAACATTGAGATCTTTGAAGACAAGGCCGTTGAGAACGCCAAGTTGACCGAAGCCTCTGTTTCCGAGGAAATCAACAAATTGCAAGCCACCTTGAAGGACATTGAGAATGCCAGACCATTTGACCAATTGACCATTGAGGATGTCTCCAAGGCCAGACCAGACTTGGATGAGAAGGTCACTTATATGGTTAAGAACGGTAAGTGGGAAGTTCCAGGTTACAAGGAGAAGTTTGGTGACTTGACTGTTATGTAGAGGACAAAATACATTGATAAGATATGAATTGTAGAATGACCAGAGATTGAACTTTGAGAGATGGTTTTGCACTGAAGGTTTGCTCATTAATGAGATTCAGTTGAGATTTCGTTGAGATCACTGTATCACTGAGATCGCGTAGACACTGAGTTCACGTAGACACTGTAGATTCACTGGTCACTATCAAGTGAAATAATCACTATAACCATTTATATTTTATTTACTTATATCCTAACTTTCAGATCCACTGCACTCCTCCCACCTTTTTAGTTGCAAATTATATCGCTTCGTGGTTTGCGATGTATGCATTATATAGTCAAACGTAGCCAAATAAAGCTCAGGAAGCTCAGTTAATTCCTTAGAGGCCTTTCCAAAATATCCCGAATCAAAAGTTATATCTAGAGAAGTTACTATAATATTGCAACCATACTTCTCTTTAATATCAACTATTAATCCAGCCAATCGCAGATACAAATTGGCTTTTGAATGATATGTAGACATCCCAGTCATCAGAAAGTCCAATGGGTCCAGCACCTGTAAGTCCCAATAAAACATCGAAACATTATCAATAACAAAAGTGTGTGGAATCACATCACCTAAAATTTTACCAAGTTTAATGTTGTTTAATGTTCTTAGAAGGTCACCAAAGGTGTTTGCTTGTTCTAATATTGTCCAGTGGGTATATGTGGAAGTGGGAATGTTCTGAGTACCTGAAGTCTTGATAGGAGTACTTTTCTTACTTGAAATTTCCCTCCACGAAGGAGTACATGGAATCACCACTGCACGTTCAAGCGTCTTGTAGAATTCCACCTGCTGAATTCGAGACGCAAATAGGTAGTGGCACGTTTCATTAACCAACTGTAGCTGTGGAACGCATGTGACCACTTTGGGTGGAGTTAGCACTTCCGATAGTACAATCAGTTTCATAAATTTATTGTTTTCTGTGCATGTGCGGTTTATTGAGAATGATTTCCAGGGGTGGTTAACTAATACTATTATGCGCGGGTCTTGGCTAATAGGACAACCAGCATTCATAGCTATTGTGTGGATAAACATTTATACAATGAAGCCATATAAACAACCATAACAGTATTAATCTATATAAACAGCATTATGGAAGTCGTAGACATTACTATGATACTTTTTCTAATTTTAGTGCTTGCGAATTTTGCAGCCAGTAAAACGATTTTACTCACCAATGACGATTCTTGGGCAGCAACAAATATTCGAGCTGCGTACCGGGACCTCAACGCCGCAGGTTACCGAGTTTTGCTAGTTGCACCCGTTTCGCAAAGATCAGGCTGGTCAGGCAAGTTCGACGTGCCAGAAACTACCACCCTACTTAACGACGGTGAATTTGGTTACGTCAAGGCAGGTTCCCCAAGTTGGGGTCATGAAGAGTCAGATTCGAATATTTGGTACTTTAACGGCACCCCGTCATCATGTATTGCCTTCACGTTGGATTACTTGCTAACTACAGACCAGTTTGCAAACTTTGGGAAGATCGACCTCGTTGTGTCTGGCCCCAATGAAGGACCAAACTTGTCGCCAGGATTTTACACAATCAGCGGTACTGTGAGCGCTGCATATTCCGCGCTTTACAGAGGAATCTCGGCAATCAGCTTCAGTGGAAGTAACCTAGACAATTCCTTCTTTAAAGAGAATTTAGACGATGACGCACAGAACCCTGCCAATATCTATGCAAATAAAGTTGTGGAGTTGGTGGATAAGTTTTTCAAGCAGGACAGGTTCCCGAGTGCCGTAGGGTTGACAGTCAACTTCCCACCTGTTGGTTCCTTACAGTCCAACTGTCAGGACCCCGGTTGGAAATTCACTCGGTTGATGGGTGGAGGTGTATTTCAACAGGCAGTATCCTACAACCAAAATACGAAGCTTTTGCAAAAGGAAACGAGGTATGTGGATATTGCCGCACTGTGCAACTACGGCGATTGCGACCTACCAGCAGAATACGATACATTCTTCCAATTCCAGTGCGTATCCACCATCAGTGCCTTCTCTATTGACTACGATGCCAGCAAGGAGCAAACTGATGGGATAAAAACTGGGCTAGGTCTCTGATCCTTTCCTAAGCCCTCGTAAAGGATTTCATGCGCTCAAGGCACAGACAACTCAGCCCTGCCTCAAACAGTGGTGGCTATGGCCGCAAATACATGCAAGCCTGCATATTTTTAGCCGTTTAGTTCTAGAGTATGAGCTCTTATTTTAACTACTGTAGACTCTCGGAAGTGATCCGCCACGAGGTACACGCATATTAGGGTTATAGTGGCAAACTTTGCAGTGTTTTGAGGAGACAACTGGGGATCGGATCGGGATCCTTAATGTGAGTTAATAATATAATCACACAATACACCTTCAGCCTTGTTTTTGCACCCTTAAGACGTATTTAGCAAATGCGAGAGGCTGCGGTGGATTGTTCGGCTCATGGTGCGTTGTTTTGCTACAAGATCTATACAAGTATATTATAACCATGTTTTCCTGTTTTTTTAGTAATTAACCATGTATTCAACTATGAATCCTGATGTGCTTAAAGTGCCAGAGAAAGAGAGGATTAGTTTGGCAGTGCGAAACTTGACAGTATCTGTCAAGAAAGAGGCAAAGGTTAAAGTGGGGAAGGTATCTAAAGAGGAGGTATCTAAAGAGGCCAAGGCTAAAGAGAATGTTAAGAAGAGCAATGTTATCTTGGATGACATCTCGTTCGATTTGAATAGTGGTGAAATGTTGGCCATTATGGGGGGCTCTGGCAGTGGAAAAACTACCCTTCTAAATACATTGTCAACCAGACTTAACAAGCATAACAAACACCTACACTTCAGCGGGTCCATCAACTATGAGACACAAGTGCCTGTTAAACGTATAAAAAATTCGTACCTTTTGCAAACAGACGTATTTTTGGCCGGTTTATCCGTAAAAGAAACGCTCCAGTACCAAGCGGAATTACGAATGCCCCCAGATGTGTCAAACTACGAAAAGCTGTCACTCATTAGTCTTCTTTTAGACAAATTAGAGCTCGCTCATTTGGCCGATGAGATAGTCTTGTCTTTCACTAATAAGATCAACTTGTCCGGGGGTGAACAAAGACGGTTGTCTCTTGCGATCCAGCTACTTAATAAACCCTCAGTGCTATTTTTAGACGAACCAACAACTGGCCTTGACTCGAGTAGTTCTTTGAAGCTCATCCAGGTGATTAAAAAATTGGCAAGTCCAGAATTTGGTATCACAGTCATCTTGTCTATACATCAGCCGCGCGTTGAAATTTCAGACCTCTTTGACAAAATATGTCTTTTAACTAGGGGAGGCAGAATAGTTTATTACGGTGCATTGCAGGACGCTGCACCGTACTTCCAAGAACTAGACTTCTTAGAAACTTCAAAGTTTGAGTTTGCAGACTCTGCGGGTTTTGTGGAGTATATCATGGATTTGTCTGTTAAAGATGCCACTACCAGATCGAAGGAAGCGGCCACTAGTAGAAGAATTGATCTGTTGGTCGATGCATGGGCTAAAAATCGCCCTAAACTTTTAGAGAGACCTCCCCAGGATTTCAAAAAGTTGATAACTATGTTCTCGAGGTCTAAACAAGATAAGATTTCATTCGTGAGAGAGGTTAGAATTCTCACACAGAGGACCTTTATTCTTGCCTGTCGTGATAAAAACTTTTTGTTTGCACTCAATGGTGGGTCCATATTCATGGCAGTTGTCATAGGTTGGATGTTTTACCAGCCAAAAAACAGCTTGACTGCTGTAAGAACCACAACATCAAGTTTATACTCGATGCTTGAAATTGTAGGTTTCTCCCCTGTTTTCCTTGAAATTGAAAGATTATGGACTAATGATGGTTTGAACTTCTTTCGTGAGTATCGTGAGAATTATGTGAGTATTCCTGGGTTTGTATTATCAAGAAGATTGGGGAAATTGTGGTTGGAAGATATTCCTGTTGCTGCATTATTTGCCGTAATTACATTCTACATGTGGGGGCTCCGTGGTGGTGTAGGCCACTTCTTCGTTTACTTTTTGGTTACAATTTTGGTGAGTTTCATAGGCATGGCCACTGCCATGTTATGTTTTGCTCTTGGTTCTGACTTGGCTATTTCCACCTTAATCTTAAACGTCTTTTACCAATTGCAAAATAGTGCTTGTGGGTATTTTGTCAATGCTAAGACAATGCCTGTTTATGTGAGATGGTTAAAGTATCTTGCATACTTCTGGTACGGGTTTGGTGCTTTGGCTTCAAATCAGTTCTCAAACTGGAAAGGCTACTGTCCTCACAAGGATAAGTCTCGTTGTGAACAATTCTCTGGATCGTACCAGTTAAAATTGCTAGGCTACCCTTCTGGCTGGATTGGAGCACCAATTGGATACTTACTTTGTTGGTTGGTTGGAATGTATGCCCTCACTCTTTTAGCGTTTCGCTTCAGGAACTATGAGATGGAAATGTCTAAATCCAAAGGAAACAAGTTAGGAACTGAAGAATTGGAGGATGAAGACATTCCTCTTGAAGATTTACTGGAGAAGGTCTCCGAGCCTGAGTTGGCTCATCAATCATTGCACCCAAACGGAATAATGACACCTTTAAGTTTTAATGAAACTTTAAGCAGTGAGCACGCTGCAAGTGTCAATTCCATATATGCTACCAACACTTCGTCACCACTCGTCAAAAAGAACTTCTTACTGAGTGCTGCTAAGATAGACGCAGACATTAACATCCAAAATATTCGTTTGTCAGTCCAGCCAAAGAGTTCTATATGGAGTGCACATCGTGAACCTAAGATCTTGTTGGACAGCATTTCAGCCGACTTCAAAAGAGGTTCTATCAATGTCATTATGGGCCCTTCTGGTAGTGGAAAGACTACATTGTTGAACTACATGTCCAACAGATTAAGCAAGGCTTCTCGTTTTGAAGCTGCGGGAGAAATCAAGTTGAATGGTTTCCAAACCATTACCAGTCAAGAATTGTCCAAGATATCATCGTATGTTTCACAGCACGACAACACTTTGATCCCAAACTTGACCGTTAGAGAAACACTCTACTTTCAAGCAAAATTAAGATTACCGGCTGAAGATCGCAGCCATATGAAGATGATTGTCAACACTTTGATCAGAAAAACAGGGTTGATTGACTGTGCGGATCTCTTGATTGGTTCGGAACTCGTCAAAGGCATCTCTGGAGGTGAAAAGAGACGAGTGTCAATTGCGACTCAGTTGTTGAGTAGACCAAAGATTTTATTCTTAGATGAGCCTACCTCAGGCTTGGACAGTGCAACTGCGTTGTCGATTCTCAAGTTATTGAAACTGTTGTCCGTTCTGAACAACACAACCATCATCACTACCATCCACCAACCGAGCGACGATATGGTCAAGCTTTTCGATAACATGTTAATTTTATCGAGAGGTGGACGCACCATCTACAATGGCAGAAACGACAGTTTAGGACCGTACCTTCAAACATTAAATGGCAACATGTCGAAAGATGAGAACCCAACCAACTTTGTCTTGGACATGATATCAAGGGGTATTGATGAGGATAGCTATATGTCGAATGCCAGAGTAGAAGAATTTGTCAATCATTGGAGAATGAGGAGCGCAAACCAGGCCCGTTTCACAGTTCCAATTTCAAATCAGAACGCTCTTATCGATATTACTGCGTACAAAAGGGTCAGATCACCCTTCTTTTTGACTTTAAGAACAATTGTCCACCGCCAGTGGTTAAACACTGTCAGGTCTTTTGATATTTTGTTTGCCAGGGTTATCCAAACAGTTTTACTAGGAATTGTTCACACTTTATTCTTTGCCAGATTGAAAAACACTCAACAAGGCATTGACAACAGGTTAGGGTTAATCCAAGAAGTGTTGAACTTGTATTTTGTTGGGTTAATCAACAACGTTTCGTTGTACCCAATTGAAAGAAACATCTTTTATCAGGAATATAAAGATGAAATGTATGGTGTGTTCGAATTCAGCTTGTCGTACTTTTTGAACGAACTCCCACTCGAGATTATTCCATGCTTTATTTTCAGTGCATTGGTTGTGTTTGCGGTTGGATTGCCACCAACACCTGAAATGTACTTTGGAATGTTCTTAACTGCATTTGCGGGTATCAATTGCGGAGAGTCGCTTGGGATTTTTGGAAACAGTTTGTTTGACCACTTGGGCTTGGCTACCAATGTTTTGCTTAACTTGGCGATGATATCCATTTTTATGGCAGGTACAATGTCTTCGCACATGCCAGCATTCTTCAATGCGCTTAATTACATCAACCCAATGTCGTTTTGCGTTGGTATATGCACAACTTTGATTTTCGAGGGCCAGTCATTTACATGTCCAACGGATCACTGCTTGTTTGAATCTGGTGACGCCTTCTTAAAAGCTACTGGTTTGAAGGGACATTTGAGTGTCCTTGTGGGGGCACTTGTAATCTGTATCGTAGTGTACAGAGTTATTGCTGTTTCTTCGGTGTATTTAAAAGTTAGAACGTCGATTTGAGACAAAGTTGGATACTCTAGCGCTCACTATTTGTATTATTTATATATGGTGATTGCTGTCCAATGTATTAAAAGTTAGATTGACTATTTAGGGAATTTTATTAAAAGGTTTAAGAGGATATATATGAGTAAAAGTTAGATTGAGAATTTAAAATATTAAAAGCTAATGGTATAAGAGGACGCTAATCTATTAGAGTACTCTTTACCTGTGTTGTAGGGTAAACAAATCGCTCCAGTATATAGAAGTTAAAATTTAATTTTCCTACATTTTTTAATTCGTACGCATTAATTTGGCTGCAAAATCTAACAATCAGTCAACTCTACAACATCCAAAGTAACTGGATTACACTGGTAACCGATTGGCTCATTGTACAAGTTGAAGAACTCGCCGGAGGCACACTGGTAGAACTTTATTGAGTCTCCCAAGGCCAATTGACCCTTTTCAGTGATCGACCACCCAGCAGCATAAATTGCACCATATTGTGGGACCGGCCCGTCAAACTGGAATTGGTTGCTAGACACAATCGAACCGATTCTGTTTCTGGAATCTCTCAAGATACCGTCTTCCAAAGTCATCTGCAAGGCGGTTTCGGTGGCACAGGCAACAGTGTAGACTGGAGAAACAAACTCACTATCGTACTCCTCATAATCCCTCTTACGAGGAACATCATCCTCAAAGACCTCATCAAGCTCTTCACAGTCCTCATGTTCTTCATAGTCATCGTTTCCATCATAGTCACCATTCTCCTCCTCCTCATCATCATTGTTGGTTTGCCTTTGAATTTGACCGTCCGGGATCTGGTGAACGTCTACTGCCTTAGTAGGCTTTGGAGCAGCGGTAACAATGGAAGTGGTGATTTCGGTAGTGTGAGATCTTGGAATTGGAGTGTGTTCTGGCTCTTCGAATTCACCGTCTGGGCTAACCACATACGGGTTAACGACAAGACCAAAGGTGAATGGGACAGACACAAAAGCGCCGTCTAAAGGTTCACAGTCAGGCTTCAATAAAGTCCAGTCGTCGCCGGACTCAGGAACATAGAGTGCCTGGACAGCTTGGATAATTAACAAAGCGGTGGAAAGATTAAATGGGAACATTGTACAGAAGAATCTGGTATGGTTGCAAAATTGAAGGTGCTTAGTTTTTGCCAAATTTATAGTGGCTGCAAATCGAAAATTACAAAAAGTTAGAAAAAACTGTAAGTTTACAAACGGAAAATTATAGCTGTAAATATTTGAAAGAGGAAAGGTCAGTAATACTTTAGTTTGATAACGTAAATTCGATATTATCAATTCTGTATCAACTCTGTATGCATATTCTTTACATATTACGCAATATACAACTTTGACATACAAATGGCATTGTCCTCTGCTTATAATCAATCCTGTATACTAACCAAATAAGAGCGAGTAAAAAAATGAATAATAAGTAATCACATACCATGTTTGCTAGGACATTATTGAACACCTCCAGATTGGTAAGTACTTCCCAGATTGCAGCCGAAGCAACGTTACTAACAAGACAGGGCCTTAGAGCACCAAGATTGCAAATTAGAAGCATTTCGA
This sequence comes from Kodamaea laetipori, assembly GCA_030558845.1. NCBI lineage: Eukaryota > Fungi > Ascomycota > Pichiomycetes > Serinales > Debaryomycetaceae > Kodamaea > Kodamaea laetipori. The sequence continues at coordinate 431,808 of JAKTQN010000007.1, read as the reverse complement.
CTGAGATCAAGAATGCCATAGATACCGCAGTTGCATCGTCCAAGGTGGTTTTGTTCATGAAGGGTACACCTGAGTTCCCACAATGTGGTTTCTCCAGAGCCACCATTCAGATTTTGGGTCAACAAGGTGTAGACCCTGAGAAGTTTGCTGCTTATAATGTGTTGGAGGACGACGAGTTGAGACAAGGGATCAAGGAATACAGTGAATGGCCTACTATTCCTCAGTTGTATGTCAACGGTGAGTTTGTAGGTGGATGTGACATCATCACCAACATGTCTCAGAGTGGTGAGTTGGCTGAGTTGTTGGAAGTTAATGACGCATTAGTTCCAGAAGAGCCAGAGCCAGAGGCTACTAACATCAAGCCTGTCGACAGATCTTAAGCAGAGTTACTAAGTTGTATATAGATTAACAAATTGCCTGCCTGTTTTGTAGAGCACGTTTCAGCCTAATTAAGTAGTCTTGTCTTGATGTTTTAGAATTTAACCTGAATGAACTCGTATCATATAATTAAATTCGTACCAAATAAATCAAATAAATATGCACCATCATATAATGTATAAACCCGTACAAATGATCATATAATTACAAGCTCGTACCAATAATCATATAATAAGCTCGTACCAATAATCATATAATCGTATAAACTTGCCAATAATCGTTAACCCTTAAACCCTGCTTTAAACCAAGAAAACAGGACAATCGCGAAAAATTACGAGTGATGAGAGTGTGGGGTTATTGTGGTGAGGCTATTGTGGTGAGGCTTTAACAGACTGGCTAGAATTTCAGTCCCTATGGCTCTAATTTATGGCTTAAGGATAACAACGAAAGTTTATACAGTTTAAGGTTTACGAACATAGATCAGGGGTTCACTTCTACAATTCACTAACCAGATAACCAATTCCATTCCAAAAATAAATCAAAGCTAAAGAGACAATGCAAAGCATAAAAAATAAAGTTTATTCACCAAGTTCTAGAATAAAATAGTTGAGGCTGCAGAGACCGTTGGTGAGGATGGTGGTGGCGCAAAAGCCTGGGTGGAAGTGTTTGACAATGACTTGTTCAAACCTTTAGATACTGTAGATGAGCGTCTTCTAGTGAGCAAATTGGACTCGTTTAAGTTCAAGGTGAACTTGAAATCGCCATTGATGCCCGATATTATCGACGAGGATCTAGTTTGGTAGGCCTCGTCGTTCGTTCTGGCGTCGTCGTCATCAGAGATGGAGTTCGCCGATGAAAAGTCCGCGTCGTCGGAGTTATCTAGTATATGCTCCTCAAACTTGGACTTTGCAATTGAGGACCGCTTTCTCATTTCTAGGCTAGTGATGACGTCATTCTTCTCAGCATCATTATCGTCGTCCGATTCATCATCAAACTCCCCGTCATCATCTTCATCATCGTCGTCGTCCACCATCAGGCCAACGTTAAAAACGTCTTTGAAGTTTAGCTTGTCAATGGTGGGAATGGGTGTTCTTGGCAACGGGTTTTTCTTCTTGAATGCTGATGTTTTAGATATGAAATGCTCATTGGAAGATGAAGAAGACAAAGATTCGTTTTCTTCCAGAATGCTAACACGATATGGTTTGGACTCAATTGACTTGGAGGAGCTGCTTGTGCGGCTGCGTCCCTCGTACTTTCCCAATTCTCCCTCGTACTCCTCTGCTATGTTCTCGATGAAGGGGATAGTTTCTCTCGACTTGGACACGATTTCCGCAGTGGCGTCGATTCCCGAAATGGATGCGGCCACGCTGGTGCCAATCATCGCCGGGTTGTCAAACACCTTCTTAATGGCGTCGGCGCGCGGCGATGCTAGAGGCATGTTGTGTGGAACGTGTTCAATGTGCTCAATGTTATTTTCAGGCTGCGTGACGACACGAGCACTAAAGCTTTTTACAAGGTACTGACTACCGTTAAAGTAGTTTGCATTATTTTCTGCCTCCTTCACCCATGGGTGTTCCATTATCTCTGCAATTGTAATACGCTCCTCTGGGTCGATGGTCAACATCTTGGAGATCAAATCTTTTGCGTCGTCGGAGATTTCGTCCCACCATGGTTTAAGGAACTCATACTTTCCGCTCAAGATCTTTCTTGTCAACTCCGAGGGGACGTCATCGTAAAAGGGAGGAAATCCACAGAGAATCGTGTACAAGAGACACCCGAGTGACCAAATGTCGACAGCCTTGGAGTAGTAGTTTTGCTTGGAGATTGTATTTGAAAAGAGTCTCTTTCTGCCGTTGGGCGAGTCGCCTGTGCAAGTAATGACCTCTGGGGCGGTGTATGCTGCGGTTCCGCAGGGGGTCTTCAAGTTGGACCCACCCAATTCCAGCTTGGGTAGCTGCTTCGCCAAGCCAAAGTCCGCCAACTTGATCACACCCACCGTGCCGCCACCGACGTGGTTCAAAAACACGCCTTCGTCGATTTTGGTGTCGTCGTCGGACTTGCGCAAGCAGCTCTTAAAGTCCTGTGTCGACCGCGCCATGTACGGAATCTGCATAAAGAGCAAGTTCTCGGGCTTGATGTCACGGTGCACAATGTTCTGCGAGTGCAAGTACGCAATAGCCAGCAAAAGCTGCTTGAATACGTGCTTGGACAAGTCTTCTGAAAAGTACGTGTACTCGATAATCTTGTTGAAAATCTCACCCCCATTGCAAAACTCGAGGATCAAAAAACAATGATTCGCTGTGTTGATGTGGTTGTACAACTTTAGTAAGTTCTGGTGGGGCTGGATTTTCTTCATGATGTTGATTTCATTTTTGATGTTACTCAACTGTTTGGGCGAGAGGTTGGTTTTGTTGATAATCTTGATTGCAATCGTCTCATTTGGGATATTCACGTCGACCGCTTTGTACACTGTGGAAAACGCTCCCTCCCCAAGCACAGACAAGAGTCTGTAGTTGGGAGGAAGGTCCGGATACAGGTCATTAAGCGACCCGTTGATGCTAAATGAGGGCACATGCATACCATCTCTAATGGTTGAGTTCGGCGATAAACTCAGGTCGCTCTTATTATCTTTTCCTCCCTCGCTCACTCCATCAGTCTCTTCACTGATAAACAACTTCTTGAAGTTCTGCTGCGTTAGTAATCATCATTCATCATTTCATTCACTTAACATACCAGAATCAAAGGCATCTTGTATCAATATCATGGAATATATTATAAATGTATAGTAGCCAAAAAGTTTATAAACAGGCAGGCTCAGTAGTATTTATAAAGGTGTGCCCCTCTTATTTATTATTTTTTACAATTGTCAGTGGTGATTTTTTTTTTTTGGATCAACTGGTTACCAACAGGCAAAAAGTGAAAGTCAACGAGAGAGGAATCAAACGCAAAACGCTTCTTCTGTTAAACTCTGCCTACCGATTTCAGTGGGGAAAATACGGTAATAGCATGTATACGGGTGGGAGAAAAAAAAAAAGACCTAACCGTGGAATTTTTTGCAAATTACGTCATTGACTTCCGTATGGGGAGCGAGCCAGAGGGATCCCCTCAGTGGTCGTGGGTCGGCGAAAGCCAAAAATAGGGACGTCATCATGACAGTGACAGCGGTGGGCAGTCTGGGGTAGAGGGTACTTGTGTAAGGTAGGTGTCAAGGAGATTGGGAAGGGATGGAAGGTGGCTGTAAATGCGGAGTTGGACTGTGGAAACTCCAAATTCCAGCTTTATGAGAGCGTGCAGATTGTCAGATTGAGCCAGATCAATGAATGTGAAAAGGAGAATACGGCCTTTTGTGCACCCGTTATGTTATGAACATGGTTGTTTCTAATTGCTATTTTTGAGGCTAGAACGTAGTATGACCATGGTTGATGGCATCAGGCTGGTCTGGGGATGAATTTCAGAAAACATGCTGCTCTTGACGACTGCACTTTTGCGTGGCAACTGTATCTATGTTACCCCATAATTGTAGTGAAGTGGGCCGTTTTGTAGTGGAATACATCTAATGGGTTTATGCATTTAGTTTTGAGAGGGACAACAATGGTGAGGCCCGGAAATACGCTGGCTCTGCTGGTGATTTGCTGGTGATTTGGACGTGATTTTGTGTGGTTCTTTGTTGTTAATTTATTGTTCGATTATTGTGCCCTTTTTGTACCCGTGTTATGGAGATTTCATTACTGATTAGGTGCTTTTGGGATTTGTACTTTGGGGTCCGAGACACTGCAGATCTAAAACCAGGCCAAATTGACGAATTTGTGAAAGTTGGTTATGGGTTGGTGGGGGGTTGGAATGGTATGGGTGGTGAGTTTGGTGTTGTAGGAGTGTACTTTGTTTGGAGGGTTGGGTGGATAATGTAAAAAGGGTGGTAGGATTTGAGAGTTTTGGTGGTGGGAGTATTTTGATGAGTGTAGTGAGAGAGTAGAATGGGGGAGATTAGAATGAGGGAGTGAGTGAGTGGATGAAGAGGGTGGGTGAGGGGTATTGGTATGGGAGAGCTGTTTGTGAATCGAGTGTAATTGAGAATGGAAGAGTTAAGAGATTGAAATTAAGTGAAATTATGAAAAATGTAGATTAAGAGACCAAAAGATTGAATATTAAGAGCGCGGTCAGATACTTATAAAAAATCAGTTTATTTTAGTAACCTGATTCCCAGTCATTCCCATCCATGCCCAGCCATACTCAGCCATACCCAAACACCCCATGTCATCCCAATCCCAATACTCAGACCATAAAGTCTCTCCAGCCTCTGTCTAACATTTCACTTTTTACCCCCACACGACCTCCTCATCTCACTCATCTCAGATCGATAAAGGTATTTTCACAGTATGGCTGAACCAAGGAAGTGGTCTGGTGCCAACAAGGACTACAGGTCCTCTAATGTCGATTCTCAAGTCTACGACCAACTCGCTGACATTGCATCTTCCTTCAACAACTCCGATGCACTTGTAAATTTCATTGCGTCCGGGTCGTTATCCAAGGTCCTCTCCAATTGGGCGTCTCTCTCGCACACAAATAACCATGGCCAATTCGTGGACTTTACCGTCAAAATAGCAAGAATGACCTTCATGATCAACCTCTTGCTCGGCTTGGACACTTTTGAAGAGTGTCCCCGCGACCCAGCCGCAGAACTCAAGCTCCTCCAGCTTAAGTCAGACATTATAGCCTTCTACAAGGATTTGATAAACAACCACACTAAGGTCACTTACCGTTGTTTAAACAGTTTCAAGCCTTCAATGACCAATCCTCTCTTGAATGTGTTGGTCAATGCAATCAAGTTTGACCCTTCGTTGGCCAGCGAATTGTACAACAACTTTGACTTGACTTTGCCAAACTTGCCCAAACTTTTGGTGCCCACGAAAATGGACTCCTCGGAGTCAGCTAGACGTACGAGAGAAAGAGAAAGAATCTCCATCAGAGCAAACTTTGTGCATTTCTGGCTCGTTTGGCTCGCAAACTTACCGAGCTTGATCAGAAAAGACTTGATCTTGAAAAATTACAAGATTATGAACAACTTATGGAAACACATGAGTGATATCGACTCGGTAGAATTGTTGAACGAGATCTTTACCTTTTTACACGACAAAGTTTTGTTTGAGTCCAACTTTAAAAGGTTAACGAAGTGTTTAATATTGAGCGAAAACTTCTTCATTAAGACACAACCTATTTTCCTCAGATTGCTCAATTTAACCTCAGATCCGTTCGTAGAAACCTTCAACACCTTCATCAACGCAATTTTCAGTGACCCAAAGAACGGTTTAGTATACCAAAATGAAAAGTTATGGCAAAAGTTGAGCACCACCCAGGACTTCCACCACGAAATCGTCTTGAACAACCAAACGTACAAAATCAATAACAAGTCGATATATACACTTTTGATTGCATTGAAGCCCTGGGAATCTTTCAACCAGATGGAGTATGCCATCAAGTTGTTGAAGCAGTGTCCTGAATTGGTCCCTGTTTACCTGCAGTGGCTCATTCAAAACGGTGGTGGGTACCACGACCCATCTTTGACGTCCTGGTGGATCAGTCACACTTTGTTGTACTCCAACATCATTCTGCTCCCACTTCCATCACAGCTCAAGAGCGATACCGTGAGTCAGGAAATAAAATTAGACAACAAGGTTGTTGCAGAAACCATCTGCTTGGCTCCGTTGACGAAGAACTCTTTGAACAAGTGTTTGGAGACTAACAAGGCTATAGTCACTCAATTGTCTTTGCAATTAATCTTGCAAATATGCATGAAATTGGACGAATTCGTCAAGTCCTCTTTGATTGACAACAAACAGGAATTGATCGAATTGGTTTTCGCAAACTTACCGGACATATCTAGCATCGTTCAGATACACAACAATAACGCCACCTCCAAGTTGGTCACAGTTACAACCTTGAAGATTATCAGCTACTACAATGAGTTGTACCCAAAGACTTCCGCCAACTCCATTGCTCTGGTATCTAAAATTGCAAACGATGGTTTGAACAAGCTAATTAACACAAACTTGCATGACTGTACAAAGTACGACTTGACTCTTTTAAACTACTACATTTCCATCCAAAACCTGAACCACGATCAATTAAAATGGTGGAACAAATCAAAAGATGGAAACTCTTTCTTCACCAGTTTGATCAATTTGGCAACTACATCATTGTTTTCAACTTCCTCGTCGACCATAGATGATTCCTTCGTTTGGAAGATTTCAAATCTTTTGGTCAGCTTACTGGAAGAAAAGCTCTTATTCAAAAAGTCCTTATTGGTTTCGCCTATACTCGCTATTATCCATTCTTTTGATACCGACTCAAAGAACTTTCAGTTGATTTGGGACTTGTTAGATGAAGTTATTGCGAGAACAATCAGAGCTCCATACAAGTACCTTGACTTGTCTCATCAAAAGTACAACGATACAAGCGTTTTTGTGGTTGCCTTATTTGAGCAGTTCAAATTCGTTTTGACAAAGACTGATGATATTACAAACGTCTCCAAATGGTTGTTCAACTTGATGAAGTATTTGATTGTTATTGGTGAACTGAAAGAAGCATTGGTGCAGTTGTTGCATGACTTTTTATTAGATAACGAAGCATTCAGGAAGGTATCTGAAAATTTGTTTGACGTTATTGACTTTAAAACTGAATCCAGTGTTAATGAAGAACATTTCAACTCTTTCTTCACTCTTGTTGTGAACACTTCTAACAAAGATATTGTTGCCAACTTGGCCAAGATTGAGAAGAAGCCAGTAATCACCAAGTTGGACTTGACAGGTTTAATATTCAAGGCTTCCCTTTTTGTTCAAGATCAATCTAAGAAAAGCAAAATCGACGATGTTTTGATTTCTTTATTCTCCAAGTTAGGGAACTACGTCCTCAGTTTAAACGACACCGAAGTATTCGAGTACTTAATGTCTGCCAAATTCTGGTCTCAGTTCTTTGTGGAAAAGACTGCGTTAACTGGTGAGTTTGATAACAGGAGAACATTGGTTGGTGGATTGATTAATGAAATCTACCTTCAATTACCTCAGTCTATAACCAAGGCTGAGAATGACTTTAATAAGTATATTGTTGAAGTCTGCCAGAGCAATCAGATTGAACTCAACTACCAGCAATTTTTCGGAAATTTTGGCTGGATTCTTTCAGACTCTCAACTCTCAGATTTAGTCAACTCTGGATCTGTTTCTAACGCTTTGATTCTTGTCAAGTTGTTGGAAGCTTGTGTTGAGAGGCAGATTAAAATAAAATCTGAGGTATTCTTTGGTATTGTGGACTTGCCTATAATTGAGGAATATCAGACTGAAAAGAAGAAGCAATTGACTTCCGTTATAGAGCTTGACTTGGTCCAATACGAGACTAAAGATGCTTTGAGTGAGGTCGGCATTGACTCTCTTTTGAGTGACAAGTCTAAAAACTACCTCATTGAAAGCTTGATGATGTCTTCCTTGAGAGACCAGTTGCTGAGATACTTGATCAAGAAAACAAGCGATATAAAAGATGATGAGCCATTGTTGTTTTTTATTGGATATTCTATTGCTTCTAACTTAGAGTCTTTGAAGGAATATGGCGACTTAACTTCATTTTTCAAGGATATAACTGAACTTGCAGTCAAAGCTTTGAGTTCTCAGTCAAAGGACTGGAACCAGTTGTTAGTTATTTTGACCAACGGGTTGCAGTTCTTGGACGACAAAACAAGCGTGATTTCTCAAGTGTTTGACAACATTGAAACAAAGAACAGCATGACTTGTGAGTTTGCTAAATTTGTAACTGAGTACATTGTTTCTGCTACTGATATTAACGACAATGTCAAAAATTGGATCCACAAGTCAATGTTATACGTTACCAAGAAGTTTGCTGAGTCTACGCACTTGTCAACCAACTTCAACGGGTTCTTGGCAGAATTGTCTACGTTAATCAAAAAGTTGTCCAAGGTTGGGTCGAGTGTTTGGAAATTAATTCCTACATCAATTATAAACACCCAATTGGAAGTTTTATTGAGACATTCGGAGTGGATTTCAGTTGAGACTTATTTGGAGTACGTGAGTTTGGTGGTTTTAACTAGTACTAAGCAAACCATTGACTTTGAGAAATTGTTGCAGATATTTACAAACAACGAGTCCAATACGTTGGCTAAATTGCCAACTGTGGAAAATGCAAGAACTAGATATTTGTCTGCATTAATCATCTACAGTTTGTTCAACCTCAATATTTCAAAGAACTCAACTGAGCTTTTGTTAGACAAGTTGGTTTTGCTTTATCTCGGATCGACGAGAGCTGAGGACGTGTTACTCAAGAGTATCTTGATTCTGATCGAATCGCAAATCACCAAGTCGTGGATTTGTAAGGTTTCAAATTGGACGTTTATTGACGAAATGGATAACAATGAAATCGACTTGGTTGGTGAAGATAGGTTAATCATTGAAGACAAGTCCAACTTCACGGTTGCCGTGAACAAGACATTCATTAAGAATACCATACAAAACTACTCTAGCAGCAGAAGAATTAGTGAACTTCCTATTGAGTTGGTCAACCTCGGTAAGAAGGGACTGGTTTCGAAACTTTTAGAAGCAAGTGACTCGTTTTACGCTCACAATTCAATTCATGTTGATCAGGTGTACCAGAACACCAACTATGATGTTGAGTTTTTGATGATGTTGATCATTAACAATGAGGAATTACTCAAGATAGCCAAGAAGGATGAAAACGAAACTGAAGCTAAACCACAGTTTAACGTTAGAAATATAATTGAGGCTAATATTCTCCAACTCTTGGTGATTAACTTGAGCCACGAAAACGAGTCGATCAGAGGACTTTCGACATTGATGTTGCAAGGTATTTTGAACTCACTTGTTAGCACCGACACTGGATTCAAGGATGCCAACATCTTCAAAGTGTATTTGTCGAATGTTTTGAACACGTTGAGAACGAGTGAGGCCAAGGGAGATGAGATTCCAGGGGTTATCTGGTACATATACTCGAACTTCGTACCTATTTTGAACAACCCTGGCCATTTCCTTTATGAAAAGGCATTCAGATATGTTTTGAGTAACCCAAGCTTAAACTCAAAGGATATCCCATTGTACTCTACCATTATATTCTCGATCACCAAAGACTCTGAGTCTGAGAATGACGAGAGTTACTATAGACAAGTCACCTGGTTGATTGACAGTTTCATCTACGGATCCAAAAGTATCAAGGATGTGAATCTCCTCAAGACTAGGGGAGTTTTTGAGTGGATCTTAAATTTGTTGAACTCTCCATTCATAACTATGAGAATCAAAAGTCTGATCTACAAGTTCCTCTTTGTTATTGAGAGAATTGATCAGGGGTCCGACACATTGATTACACGTTTCGGTATTTTGGCAAACTTGGAGCAAAACTTGCAAAAATTGAACGAATCAACAGGAGATCTGGACGACCAGAAGTTGCATTTATTGAACGACCAGTTGAAGATCAACTTGAAACAGGTTGTTTTAAGATTGGGAATCACCACGAACTCCAGTAAAAGAATTAGAGAGTGGACTAGTGAAGACCTTCCTCAATACTTTAAACGAGTTCATACTGAGTAAATACTAAATAAATATTTATTGATAGATAACGAACAGAAAAAAAAAGACCCTAAATTTTATCACTTTGAAATGGGTGTAAGTAGATGTGAACACACAATAATAAGATGAACACACTAACATACAGCTTGGAAAGTTGGCACACTATTCTTTCGATTTAGTCTTAATCTCGATAGTATTGGCGGGGATCCACAGGAACACAGGCTTGGTGTTTGACACATCCCACTTTTCTTCAGTTGATTTCCGCAGATGGTTTGGCAACTACCTTTCGTTTGGTGAGAGATGTTACGACTCTGTTGTATCTCTTTTGAGAATGTCGGGCTACTTCAAACAGAGAAATTTGGTTTTGGACTATGTTTCGAAAGAAGCAGGCAAAGTCTTGAAAGAACAAACCAACAGAGATATCGATGATTTCCCTAGAAGAGTCGAGTAGTTCTGTTTAGTTATTTATGATTATGATTTATTGGTGTAGTGTAAGTACTTTGTAGTATCTAGATTGGTCGTTATTACAGATGACTCTTTAGTGTACACTTGGTTTTTAGTGTACCGATGGCAAATTGAATATTAAACTTTGTTAATATATGGTATGTCAAAATGATCCTCCATTTGATTTTCATTGATTAGTAGTGAACAATCTATCAGTAGGATCAAACATCAAAAGTGCGTACATTAGTAAAGAGAACTTATGTACAGCACGTATCTAGATGCAATGAACTCGAGAAAACCACTCTTGTTTCTTGAAAAACGGATACAAACAGAATATTAACATTGACAGATATGACTGATGCTGTAAAGTTAATCGAATCTTTCAAGAATGCCATCGACTTGGAGCAACAGTCTGATATTTTGTTGACCAACTCGTATCTTGATAGCTACTCTCCTAAACGGTTGGCCAAGTTGGGCTTGGCTATCATAAACTTGCTCGTTGACAATGTGAGAACAGGGTTGGGGGGCAAAACTTTGATTGAGCTCGTCCTTGATCCGGCATTGAAGAGTGGCGATGATGATTGCATCCAATTGGGGTCGCTCAGAGTTGGCGATATTGTAAAGTTGGATAAGATGAGCAATGCCACCAACAGTGAGGCCGTCAAGAAAAAGGCGCTGGCGAACTCGTCGAAGAAGGAGGAGGGGGACGGCGGAGACGACTCACTAGATGCTGTAGTAATAAAGGTGAGCGGACAGTCGATAACCGTTTCGGTTGAAGAAGACACTAAAGAAGAGAAGGTTCTCAGTTTGTACAATAACACTGCCAATGATAGTATGAGAATGTGGATAGTCAAACTATCCAATTCGATTACATACAAACGTATGGTGAGTTCGATGAACAAACTTGGAGAGAACCTCGACAGTGGTAACCCTATAATACAACTTTTATTGGGTCGTAGAGAATATACTTCCAAAGCCAGTGGCAAGAAGTTGAAGAAGTCAGAGTATTTCAATCTGAAGTTAAATGACTCTCAGAAGGAAGCGATCAACTTTGCCATATATGACTCTAACATTACTATTATTCACGGCCCACCAGGTACTGGTAAGACATACACACTCATTGAGTTAATCAAACAATTAACATTCAACCAAAACGAACGAGTTTTGGTTTGTGGGCCTTCGAACATCTCTGTTGATACGATTCTAGAAAGATTATCACCGAGCTTCACTGAGTCTGACAAAAAGAAGAAGAAGAAAACGAGTAATGGAGACCAGTTGATCAGAATCGGCCACCCTGCCAGACTTTTGGCGGCCAATTTGCAGCACTCGTTGGATATATTGTCCAAGACGAGTTTTGGCGACTCGGGCGACGACAAGCTGATTTTGAAGGATATAGAAAATGAGATTGGAGAAACATTGAAGAAGGTGAAAAAGAGCAAGCGGTACGCTGAACGCAGAGCACTCTGGGCTGAATTGAAGGTATTGAGAAAGGAATTAAAGGTGAGAGAGAAGAAGGTGGTGAGAGATTTGTTAACAAACTCAAAAGTCGTTTTATCCACCTTACATGGAGCGGGCAGCTATGATTTAACATCATTGTATAAACAAGGCGAGTTCAGCGAAGGCAAGCCCTTTTTCGACACGATCATTATCGATGAAGTATCGCAATCGCTCGAACCCCAATGTTGGATCCCATTGATCAACCACCTTGGATTTAAACGACTCGTAATTGCGGGAGACAATATGCAACTTCCACCAACATTGAAGTCGAAAGACGAGTTTGCACGTCTCTTTGAAACGCTTAGCTTGGAAGATCGCACGCGGTTGAAGAAAGAGGAGAACAGCATTGCCGATATGGAAGTCACGCTCTTTGACAGGCTTGTTGAACATCACCAGGGAGATAAATACAAAAAGCTCTTGGACACACAATACCGCATGAACCAGAAGATCATGCAGTTTCCATCTGACGAGATGTACGAGGGGAAATTACTTGCGGACGCGGGAGTGGCCGATATAAGATTACCTGGCCTACCGAACGTGCAAGACAATGAAGATACAAATGCCACATGTGTGTGGTATGATACCCAGGGAGGGGACTTTCCAGAAAAGGCTACGGAGGACGAGCTGTTGGTCAATACTGGGTCCAAGTACAATGAGATGGAAGCATTGGTTGTTGTGCAGCACATACGGAAATTGATGGGGTGTGGTGTTACAGGAGAATGTATTGGGGTGATCTCCCCTTACAATGCACAGGTCAGCTTGATCAAGAAAGCGATGCAAGCGGATTCCGCGTTTGGCAAGATCGAAGTTTCGACCGTTGACGGTTTCCAGGGGAGAGAGAAGGAGGTGATTATTATCAGTTTAGTGAGATCCAACGAGAATGCGGAGGTTGGGTTTTTGAGGGATCGCCGTAGATTGAATGTTGCAATTACGCGGCCTAAGAGACAGCTTTGTGTTGTTGGTGATTTGGAAATGATGAGCAGGAGTGGAGTGCAATTTTTGAAGAAGTGGTCTGAATATGTTGAGGAGACGGATGTTTACCAGATAGTTTATCCTGAGTTGGATGACTTTTAGTGAGACTGAAACATTCAGTGAAGTATTTGAAACATTCATGAGAGTGATTGGTAAAGAATAGACGAAAAGGAAAGCTGTGCCAAAATAGAATTTGAAATCTAGAATTTAGATTGTACTAATTTCAGGGCAACAGAGCACGCAAACCATCAAAAATGTAGGTACCTGTAAATGTGACTACAATACCACATACTAAACGTAAGTTCTGATAGAACTATTATAGAGGTAACATATGTGAAGTAGGTGTTGTTACTAAGTAATAATATGAAGGGTACTAATGATCTTAATACTGAACATTAAAATGGTGATAAAATGGTGAAATATTAAAATGGTGAAATAAAATGATGAAGATTGAAATATTAGATTAGTGAAGATGAATACTGAAACACGATAAGTCTAGCATATGAAATCAGAGTTTAATGTAGATACAAAACTGAATGCATCCCTATAATGAACAGCATAAAACATCTCCTTATCCATTGTTGTAACTTGATGGACAAATCACAAAACTTTACTGCCTATTGTTGCAATTTGATGGACAGCATTTTTCAGTGAATGCAGAATAGCTAACTCAACGCTCAGGTAACATTAGCGAGTACCCTGGGTTCTAAATACCCAAAGGCGTTTCTAGCCAACGCTCATGAAAACATTCTGGAATTCAACCCTTTCAATACCCATTAATCAATACTTCCATATGAAACATTCGCTCAGCCACGTCAAGAAGCAAATGTAAAACTTCTCCATTACGTACCATGCTCCTCATAAGCCCCACCAGACTCCCTCATCTTCTACTCTGAAACCTACAATAAATCATTTAATGAAACTTAAAGAGTTTAGAGCCTAAACCTCATCTCAAACTAGACACGAAGACTAATTCGAGACTACTCCTTAGGCATTTCCGAGTGTGACATAGGTGCAGGATACAATGTTAACGATAAAATTGGGGAATGCAAACATGCCGATTCAAATACCAGAGTAAGGGCGCTCGGAATGGAGCTCCAAATTCCAACGCCGCCATCTCGATCTAGTTGACCACACCTTTTCAACGTTAGCCGGCGATCCCAGAGGTAAACACGAAGAGGCCGCCGCTCTTGACGGCCGACAAAACAAACGTGTTCCTGCCTCTAAAAGGGCTTTTAATTACCCTAAAATAGACAAATTGAGTAGGAGCGCGCGTCATTAAAGGCACAGAAACACGTTTTTCTCCAGGAAGCGAACAAAATAGTCTGTTTGTGGGACTAAAATAATTCCACGACCATACAATTACAAAATGTGGGCAACCTAAAAGAAATCGTAGAAGGCGACCGCCAATGTCAACACTCAACAACTTCTCTCATTGCTCCCAGCGTGCTGTACTCCTACACTGCTCACCCTGTAGAATGCAGGCTTGGGGCCATGGCACATTTCAAAAGGGGCCTGCTAATCCCTGCTCTTAGCCAAAAAATAAAATAAACATAGACGTTTCACCTAAAATCGGCCGGTTTCTTTTGCAGCTACTGCTCATATCCATAAAAATGGGCGATTATAAATATTCTTTGGCTCGCACAAACAATTTGATTTCACAACAAAGTCCTAACTACTAGTCCTTCCTTTATCTAGAAGCTCCGACCTACTACGTTCCTTCCTTTAAAATGAAATTCTTAAGCTTGTCCATCGCTATGTCCATCGCGGCCACCGTCTCTGCAAAGACTTATTTTGTTACGCAGACCCACTTGACCACTGTCTACGACGGTCAGGCTCCAGCTTCTCCAACTCCTTCCCCAGTAGCTAAACAGGCTGAACCTGTCGCTGCTAACCCAAGCCCAACTACCTTGGTCACCAAGTACTTGAGCAGCTCGAAGGCTGACACCCAGCCACCAGCTTCTTCTCAGCCTGCCCAGGCTGCCAAGGCTGTTGCTGAACCTTCGCCAGCCTCCAGCTCTGCTGCTGCCCAACCATCGTCAAGCAGCAACTCGGGCATTTACGCCGAGATCTCGCAATCGTCTGTCGACCAAACCTTTGCCAAGGACATCTTGGATGCCCACAACTCTGACAGAGCCCTCCACTCGGCTCCTGCCTTGTCTTGGTCCAACGCCGCTTACCAGTACGCCCAAGCTTACGCCGACAAGTACGACTGTTCTGGCCAATTGGTGCACTCTGGTGGTAAGTATGGTGAAAACTTGGCTGTCGGCTACCCAGACGGTCCTTCTGCTGTCAAGGCCTGGTACGATGAAGGCCAAACTTACGACTACTCTTCTCAAAGCACCTACAACCACTTTACTCAAGTTATCTGGAAGTCCACCACCCTGGTTGGTTGCGCTTACAAGGACTGTTCCGCTCAAAACTGGGGCAAGTACGTTATTTGTTCTTACGACCCTGCCGGTAACATTATCGGCGAATCCAAGGCTAATGTCTTGCCAAACTAAATTTAACGACTGGTTTACGTGACGTGAAAATTAACACTGTTTCGACTCCTATTACGATTATCTCTACCTCAGGTTCTGCGTTCCGCTGGTTCTCCTTTTTGGCTTTATGTATTTTGAATGTAACAAAATTGTATTACCATTATCATTTTCTTCTTTATTGGAGATAGTAGCTACTAACTGTAAATAGTAGGAATCAATTTTCATTATACAAGAGAATTTTGCAATTTTGTTGTGTTGTACTAATTTATTAGCTTGCAAATTTCTTGTTTTCTTGTTATTCGTTTCTTCTTTTAAATCCCTTTCGCCTTACCCATTTGTATCCTCTCATTTGTATACTATCCTTTCAATTATTTATTATTAACCTTCAATTATTTGTATAATATCCTTTCATTTGTATTCCCACTCATTTGTATTCACTAATTTGTACTCCCAATAATTTTACCACTAATTTGTCATCTAACATCTTCACTAACCTTCGGACTCAACCTCAACGTCTTTATACTCGACGGAAATTTATCATAGTTGATATTCTCCAAATCATTATTCATAAGTAATAAAGTTTTGATAGTTTTAGGGTATCTAAACTCATTGATATCAGTCAACTTGTTGTCATTTAGCGAAAGCCTCTGCAATCTAGGAAGATACCGATCAAAATGTACAGGTTTGGTATCCGAAACGGCTCCAGTACAATTCATACTAAGTTCTATCAATGAATTCGGCAACTGCTCTAATAACTCATCCGAAATAATATCAATATGATTATCATTAAAAATGAACCGTGAGAGATTTGCAGGCAAACGTACTTGTTCAAGTCCTTTAAAACAATTCCCACTGAGATTGAGGTACCCTAAAGCACTAGGAATTCCCAATTCTGTGTCTGCATTAAATTTCTGCAACTTATTTCCACTCACGTTCAAAGAGTTGAACTCAGGAGGGAAAGATATCTCACTGAACTCAAACATTTCGTTTTTGGACAAGTTCAACTCGTTTAGTTTTGGTGGGAACTTGATGTGCTTCAAATCCATGAGTCCCGTAGAAACCATCGATAAGGTGGTCAAATTCGGAGTCAACACATTGACCAAGTCACTATGATGGTCCACCTCGTTGTTGTTCAAGTACAACTCCTCCAAAGAATCAGGTAAACTACCTAGCTCGTCCAAATCATCGATTCTGTTTTCAGACAAGTTTAATAGCCGCAAGTTCAGCATCCTCATGAAAAAGTTGGGAGGGAACGAAACAAACCGGTTGTTATTCAAATGCAATTCTTTCATTGTCTCTGGTAGTTCTATCTCATCTACATTTCCAATGTAGTTGTTCGAAAGTTCCAAGGTTTCCAACTTGTCATTGAACTCCAAATCATTCAACTGTGTGAGCTCGTTGTAGTTCAATCTTAATATTCGTAAGTTTGGAGGGAGATGGAAGTTGTGCAAGTCTGAAATTAAATTAATGGAAAAGTCTAGGGTAGTCAAATACTGGAGGTTGCGAAAATCCACATCCACCAAGTTCTTCAAGTTGTTTGCCCTGAGAAAGAACTTTTCAATCAATGGTGGAAACGACAACCCCCTCAATTCGGTCACCTTATTACTTGATAAGTCCAATAGTTGAACCAGCGATCGCGATATCGAATACATATTATACAGATATTCGTCGATGCTCAAATTCCACATGAACAACTCACACAAGTTCTCAAAAGCCAATGGGTTGAAGTTCAATCGAGGGTTCTGAACCGATTGGTTGCCGATCAAGATTTTCTTGATTTTATAGTTCAACGATTCAATCTTTTGTATGATCTTGGTGTTGATGGCCATCAATTCCTTCTCTTTGAGGTCCCCCAAGGAACTGTACGACAACTGAAAAGTGATTGCCGGAATCAACTCTTTGTAACACTTATTAATGTGGAGAAGCTCAATAGTTTTGACGAGGTACTCCAATTGGTGTTCTGTGTCTTTGCCCACCACATGGAACGACAAGACGATTTCCTTTGGGAAGATGAAGTTGTGGTAGTCGTGCTGCCCAATGACCTCGAAATTGTACATGATCAAGTGCTTGAAGATATTATAACCCTCATCAAACCCCTCAACGGTGAGCACCGAATGCTTCTTGCTTGGGAAAAAGAAGAATCGGCGTGGGTCTGGCGTTATTGGTCGACTGCGGATGATGATTCTTTGACTGAAAGTGGTCTCAAACGCAATTTGTTGGAGTCGACTGAAATGATCAAAGTTCTTGTAGTCAGTCAAGAACTTATCAAAGAGCTCGTTAGGCGACATATATGACAAAATCGTAGTCCATATTTCCAATGGCAAGTTTCCCAACAAGTTTCGTCTCAAGTCAGGAACGCTTTGGGCTGATAACACCGCCTGCTTGGCAGACGTATAGCTTACAGTGGACATTTAAATATGCTTATAAATCCTCTAATTCATGACTCTTCACTCCAAAATTTAAAAGGAGTTGAGCTTAACTTGTCCAAGCTAATGACGTGAAAAGTAACCGAGCTCACTTGTCACTATTTATATATGAATTTAATCTTTTGTAGTTGGCGCTATTAAACAGTTCTAATTGTAATCTCTAAAATAAGTTCTCCATTTTAATGATCCTAAATGCGACAAATTTGGGACAGAATTTTTTGAGGGTTAATCGAACTGGTGGAGTCAAGCAAATCAGCAGTAATTGCACAATGAATGAGATAACCCTAGAGGGAGCCGCAGCAGGGGTTTCTGAGTCCTCAGGATCAGCTGGTTCCAGCAAGAAAATTAAGGCAGAATCCGATGAGATGAACTTGATGCATCTTGAAGGAGGTGCCATTGAGTACAAGGATGAGGTCCAAGGTGGGAGTTCAGCGGGTGATTCGTTCACGGGAAACAAGGGAAAGGCCAAAAGAACTACATTGGCGTGTATCCGATGCCGAACTCGACATATTAGATGCCCCGGGGGAGACCCTTGCAAAAAGTGTCAATTGGCAAAGACAAAGTGTGAGTATGTTGAGGCCGACAAGAAGATTGTGGTTTCAATGAAGTACTTGTCAAAGTTGCACGATGACATTGCTCGTTTGAAGAAAGACAGTGCGATGCTTCGTAATAGTTTGAAGGAGGAGCGGAGCAAGAAAGACTCACGACTGGCAGAACTTTTGGACCGGAGGAGTGACAGCGTCAATAGCACTACTTTCAGCAGCGGCAGCAATAGCATTAATAGTACATTCAACAGAAGCAACAGCAACAAAAGCACCAATGATCAAACAACTTTCAGCAGGTACCAACCAACCGCGAACAATTTCCAGAATGAGGTGATCCAGCCTACTTTGGACAAGCATGGGCGACTCATCCAGTCGAGAACAGGCGAAAAGGTATATGTGGGATCATCTTCTATGACTTTATTTGGATTGGAGATCCAGAACATGGTACCCTCACAAAGTCTAGACTCCGTCAACTCATCGCCAGCGAGTCTTGCGTCACCAAACTTCTCGGAGCACTCATCGGTAGCCACTCCGGCACCAAATGAGGGAAAGAGAGAAACAGAAATATTGGAGAAGGAGGGAAATGCATACAAAATCACACTTGCCAAAACAAACACGCGACCGGGCTTGTCCATTAACTTTACATTACCGTCGTACTCGTATTCGATGCTCTTGGTCGATACCTTTATAAACTACAACGATGGGTGCTTTTACTTTTTCAACGAGGGATTGGTGAAGCGTTTCTTGATGAATTTGTACACTGGCAAAACAGAGGAGAACAAGAAGATATTGACGCGAAATGTTTCAGCAGACTACAAGGGTAGGCCAGACGTTGACGAAAACTCAATTAAGAAGGATACAGACGATGAAACCATTTTGGAAACCATATGGTTCTGCAAGATACTACTTATTTTTGCCATAGGAGAGATGTATCTCGGCACCGAGTCAAGTCCGCACATCCAACAACTGAAGATGAAGGCCAAGGCCAGACCAAAGGAAAAAAGAGCTGCAAATGGCGGCACAACCTTACCAGGTTCTGGCTTTTTTTACCAAGCTTCGGAATTATTCACTGGTTTGTTTGCGCTGGGTGCCATCGACAATATCACCAAAGATGGTGGTATTGAGGTTATGTTACTTTATGCGTTTTATTTGCAGGTGGCTGACTGTACCATTGCACTGTACTTTTATTTTGGTTTAGCACTCAGATCAACCTTGATCTTGGGTTGGCACGTTGATGCCGAGAAGGAGAACTTGAATAGATTTGAGTTGGAGCACAGAAGGCGTATCTGGTGGACTGTCTACATGTACGAGCGTATGTTATCATCCAAAGCAGGTTTGCCCTTGAGTTTTGCAGACGATTCTGTTTCGACAGAATTACCATTCGACTTCAAGCCGGAGTTGAGCGACTTTCCAAAAGACGAAAACGATGTTCGTGGATATTACGTTTTCCCTTCTGCAGAGTACATCAACAACTGTGTGGCAATCACCCAGATCAATGCGATTATTTTGTCGTCCTTGTACACCAAACAGCCTACAGTCAACATTTTGCCTGTTGTGTCGGACTTGGTTCAGAAGTTGATGACCTGGAAAACAATGCTTCCCGCGTTTTTGAAGGTGGACTTTTCAGTGGAGAACTTGCGGGTGTCCAGATTAATTGTCAACTTAATGACAGAGTACTTTCAAGGTATGAATTTGGCAGTAAGACCATTGTTATTCCATTTTGCAACCAAAAAGTTACAGGAATTGAAAGCCAAAAATACTACCAACAAGTACGTGGACTTGACCAAATATTCCAAAAACGTGTTGACTTTGTTGAATGCATCTTTCCAAGCGTCAATAAACACCATCAAGTCGATCTGGGCATTGCTTCCAGAAAACATGGTAGCACTTTTCGGGTGGATGGACAGAGAGTACTTGTTCACCTCAGCGCTGACGTTGATCTTATTCAATGCTTCGTTTGGTGTTCACGAAGCCACAAAGGAGCACTTGGACCATGCATTAACCATATTCACCAAAATGAAAAAGTTGGGCAACTATCCAGCTGCCTTGAGAAGAGCACAGCTTTTGAAGTTGATTCGTGTGCTCGACTTTAACAGTGTCATGGGTGAGTTGTTGGAGAAACACGATGATGAATACACACCTACGAATGAACCACAACCGAGAATGCCTGCAAATTTGGGCTTAAATAATCCAGATTTCACAGAGTACATGGAAGGAGTATCAAGTGAGCAATTTAATCCCTTGAACACCTTAGGAGGATCGTCCGTGAATCTCAGGCCTCCATCTGCGTCGTTTGCGCCATTCGTCAACGAGGACATCGAGCCTAGTGGGCTGTATTTAAGCACACACCATGTGCAAAACGACACCTTCAACTTTAACTTTTCAGTACCAGAGTCTGAGGAAAATGCCAATGGAGCTGGGAGCGACGTGTACATGAACTCAGATCTTGCAGGTATTGAGGGATTGACTTACTATGATGAGGAGCAGAAGTTATGGAGTGAAATTACTAATGACGCGGTTTGGTTGAATGTGTCTGGGGGAAACCCCAATAAACCTCCAACTGGTCAGGGTATTCAGAAGCCAATGTCGATGCATAATTTGAATGCGGAGAAGTTTAGCTTTTCAAATGCCAATTTGGCTGCAAATTTCTTTGGACCGGAGCCTGAGCAACCACACGGGCCAGAGGAGAAAATGGATACAGGGGAAATGCTTGGGTCGGGAGGATACAGTTATATTATTAACCAAGATTTCCAAGACTAGTCCATGAATGTGAAGTTTGAGATGTATGATACCAAGATAGGAATGTGAGATATGAAAGATTGAATGTGGGATTAACAGACGTTTGAGATATTAGTTACCATTATGTATACAATTGAATGCTTAGACCTCGATTTTTAATAGAATTCTCGCTTTACATTCACTTTTTCGATCACTTTAGTTTTATCACTCTAGTATTCAACACTTTAGTACACTATATTCACTTTAGTGTCCCTCTTATGATCTCACGACTGTTCTCATACCTTTTCGATATTCCTATTAATACATTAATTATATTCAGTACATATGTTACATATTACGCATTAAAGAAATCCATCATCCCATTCGATCCATTGCCATTCAACTGCAGAAATAGTTGTTGTGGTGATATTGCCTGAGTCGACTGGCGTGGATGTCCCTGCTGCATCTGCTGCTGTTGCTGCTGCTGTTGCATATTCCTTTGCATCTGCTGCTGGTTTATATGCTGTTGTTGCTGGTTAGGCTGCGGCTGTCCCTGCTGGAGCAAGTTCAAGTTCGTTGTGTAGTTCGGGTTGAACCCATTTTGGTACTGCTGTTGGTGTTGTGGTTGGTGCTGTTGATGCTGTTGCTGTTGTTGCTGCTGGAGTTGCTGCTGCTGGCTGAAATCAGGCTGGCCCTCCTTGAGTACCGGCGTCGGCATCGAGTTCGTGTGCATGGTATTACTGCCCGGGGTATTTATCATGGGGGAGTTCGCCGTCATCATATTCAGCTGCATTTGTTGTCTCTGGTTCATCATCATTCCCTGATTGGCTTGCGGCAGTGCCGACGATTGCTGCTGCTGTTGCTTACGCATGTGCTGTAATTTCTGCTTCAAAAACTGCAAACCTTCGGGATAGAGGTCCTGGAGCTTCGTGTACAACTGGTTGAGCTCGGGCATATCTTGCGGAGGGGCCATGATGAACGGGAAGCTGTTTTTATTCGGCGATTGCAGCTGGTGTGCCGGGTCGGTGTGGTAACGTTCGTGGATGTAACTTAAGACAGTTAAGTTACAATGTATCCTCCTCGTGCAATTCTGGAATGAATCCATCACCGAGGTTTTCGCTTGTGGTGGTAGTTGTGCTAATGCCTGCTGGTTGCTGAGGAACCGGGTATATAGCCCCACAGCCTTCTTCATCAATTGTGTGTTTATAAGTAGAAGACATGTCACGCGTTCTCTGTCGAGCTCCAAAGGACTGCGTCCTTCCGCACTGTTACTCATTCGTTGTATTGGGCCGATTCTGCTGAGGGTTTTCACAGCTTCTAAACTCTGAAAACTCACTGTTTATATTTTCTTTTTTTTGTCTCTTTTTTTTATTGGGGAGCACATACTGAATCACGTGGACCCTTGCTATGGTGGTGGTAGGTGGTGGTAAACACAAGTAATGGAAGTATAAAGTTGCAAGAGGGCACTATAACTAGGCGCAGGAACGCCCACAGTGCGTTCCTCGTACCTTTACGTCAAAATCTCTCGAAAAGCTTCGATACGTCAAGAATGACAAAAGCCGGATATTTTCTTGGGCACGGTGGCAGAAGTGCCGGAAGAGTGGATGCAAAAGCAGAAGGGGGTTGGCGAAACGAGGCACTGGATCTTGGTATTGTTCTTGGGCAATCATGGGGTTAGAGGTGGTCTGCGAACGGTCGCCTGAATGTGGGTTTGTGTACCTCGTGGGCTTCCATCTGTGGTTGAGGTGAACGGAAAACTCATCATACGGATGTAACCTGGCTAGAGCAAGAGATTGGTGTTTGAACGGCGTGGGGTAGACTATAAAAGAGACATTAAAATGCTGAAACTGTGGATTTCTTTGAGGGGGGTGTTTTTTATTATCAGAGAATGTTTGAATGAAGAGAGTAGATAAGAGAAGAGTTTAGGTTTGGGTGCTTGTTGAGATTGTAGGTAAAACGTAAACAATGCTTCAGTAAAAATAAAGTAAAAACGGGGAAGTAGTCGTTGTGTCTGACTATTTTGTGCCTACCTTTTTGGGTTATATGGGGAAATGAGTACAAGGCTGAAGAACTGATCGCAGAATTGACTGCGTTTGTTGCGAGCTTTGAGATGCGTGTCTCATACACAAATACGTTTGATGCAAAAAGATAAGAGG
This sequence comes from Kodamaea laetipori, assembly GCA_030558845.1. Taxonomy (NCBI): domain Eukaryota; kingdom Fungi; phylum Ascomycota; class Pichiomycetes; order Serinales; family Debaryomycetaceae; genus Kodamaea; species Kodamaea laetipori. Next base: position 408,611 of record JAKTQN010000007.1, on the reverse strand, counting down.
ATCAAGATACTTATTCAGTCTACCTACGCTTTATTGTTACTGATTATGGTGTTAATCTTGGTTTGTGTTAGCCAAAAAGTGAGCGAATTATTCATTAGCATGTTTACCAATGAACTGTAGATTTTTGTAGATTTTTGTAGAATTTCATAAATTTTTCAGATAATCAATATCAATTTTAACATTATTTCATTATTCTCTTCAAATACTCATTCACACCGCTACAAGTACTATCGCTATCACTCTCCCTTAGTACCAACTCTCCTCGTCAATTTAATCATCATCAATATTCATTATATACACTAACTCATCTCCTTTACTATTCCCTCAGATCTAATCTTATTGGCCCTCCTCATACCAATATATGTCATGTCAAAGGTAGCTCTACCCTGAGTAATAGACCGCAATCTCGACAAATACCCAATCATCTCTCGAAGTGGCGTTTCAGCTACAATGATTTTCTTGTTCCTGATATCGGCACCACTCGATGCACCCATAGTATAGTCTGGAGGTAAGTAAATCTTTTCAGCCTCTTCATTTGCCCAGTTCTGAGTGTCGAGGTTTTGGTCACTTTCATCATCAATCAGCGTGATCATCGCCAGACACCTGTGTGTCAAGTCGTGACTAACCTCTCCCAAGGTGTCTGAGTTCACATAAACTTTGGTCTCCATCATTGGTTCCAAAATTCCAAAGGAACTGCTATGTTCTTGGACATAGTCCGAAATTGCCTTTCTAACAACTCCCAACATTTCAGATGGGTTGGTGGTGGAACCGGTTTCCACAGGGAAGTTCCACAGGGTTACGCGTACCACAGTAGAGTGTAATGGGAACCCAAAAACAGGCCCTCCTAATTGTAACCCAGTTAAACATCCTTGTATAATTGTTTCCTGTAAATCTTCAAAAGAGTATTCTGACTTCCACCTTCTCTCTTCAATTGCTTGATTTATGTGCGCTGGTGTAGCTTCTGGTCCCAAAATGACAATATTGTTTTCTGCTTCAAATACGATAGAGCCTTCTTCTTCCGCAAAGTGACTGTCTGCAGCCACTCCTTCGAACGAGTCCATCTCGATGGTCACACTCACAGGTGCGTCTTTTGAAGGAAACACAACGGACTGATTTGGCGATTTAAACAACCCTTCCTTGTACGCAACAGCAACATCTCTCAATCTCACCTTGGCTTTCATATCCTTCACCAAACGTTCTCTGACAATATCCAAGTGCAACTCACCCATTCCTCCTAAAACAGTTTGTCCCAATTCCTCATCCACAGATACCTTCAAAGAAGGATCTTCTCTGATGAGCGACTTGATACACTGGTTCATGTAAGCTTCATCCCCAGCAGTCAAAGGCTCAATTCCTGAGTTGAAGAGTGGCGGTGGAATCTCAATTGGCAATAATTTCAAATTGGACTCCAATTCACTAAAGTTCTTCTTAATTGGGCCATGCGACACTAAAGTGTCACCCGTGATAATATCATCTTCGTAGCCAGTCACAACACCGATGTTTCCTGATCCTATATATTTGACCTCTTCTGGCTCATCACCGTGCATGATAATCAACCTTTTAACGAGCAATTTCTTACCGGTTCTCGTGTTTATAACGTTCGTGTTGGACTGCAACCTGCCACTGTATACTCTGAAAAACGTCATTACACCTCTGGTGGCATGCGTCATCACTTTAAATGCAAGCGCAACAGTCAAGTTAGCGTTCTCGTTGAAAATGAGCCCCTTGGTGCTATTCATTTCAGCAGGGACTTCCACTTCGTTCCTGATCAACTCCTTCTTCTTTTTGTTCTTAACCTTCAAGAGTTTGGAGTTTGTGGAGTGGATTTCGGGAACTGGAATTTGCAAGGGAGAAGGTAAGTACCCCACAACTCCGTCCATCAACGGTTGAACTCCGATATTTCTGAACGACGAACCACAGAACACAGGTGTTATATCATTTGAAAGTGTTGCCTTACGAATCGCATTGTTCAACACCGAAACAGGAATTTTCAAGTAATCTTCATCATTCTCCAAGAAAGAGTCGATAATAGCCTCATCAAACTCACCCAAAATCTCAACCATAGATTCCCTGCCTTTGACAACCATTTCGTATACTTCAGGGTACTCGTCCTGATTTTTCTCAATATCCAAAGCAGTCACAGTTTTCCCCGAAGGGTCTTGAGGGTCCCACACAAGCAACTTCTTATGCAAAACGTCAACCACGCCAGCAAATACTGGATCAGCCTGTAACTTTGTAGAAAAGTACGGAACAGTCACCAAAACCACTCTTGTTTGTAATTTCTGAACAATTTCTTTGACTGTACGACTGAATCCAGCTCCTGGTCTGTCCATTTTATTTACATAGGCGATTTTAGGAATACCCAAATTATCAGCCTGCTTCCAGACCTTTTCAGTCTGTGCTTCGACTCCCGCTACGGCGTCCAAGATGGTGACTGCTCCATCCAAAACACGGAGCGATCTAATCACTTCAAAGGTGAAATCAGCATGACCTGGGGTATCAATGATATTAATCTTGTGGTTGTTCCATGGGATTGTAATAGCTGCCAGTTGAATAGTAATACCACGCTGTCTCTCCGCTGGAAGATAATCCGTTACTGTATCTCCCTCGTCAACGTTTCCGATTCTTTGCGTTTTTCCACTGAAATAGAGCATTCTCTCTGTGGTGGTGGTTTTACCAGCATCTATATGTGCGATGATTCCAATGTTTCTAGTTTTACTCATAACGACATCATTTAATTTGTGATCGCTATGAAGACGGTTAGAGGCATGGTATGATCTTCGTAACGTTTGACCAATGCCCCAAGAGGGTGTTCTCAAGCTTTTGAGAACATTCATGGTGGTTGATTTTTTCAATTGTGAAGTTTCCTTATTTAAATGAAAATTTCATTATTTTAGATGTTAGCCTCTCCACGAAGTAGATTCCGAGAGTGAGAGTGCATTTAGTCCACTTCGTGGACTATGAGAATGAGAGTACACTTATTCCACTTCGTGGGCTATGAGAATAGATTTACGTAAGAACTTACTGGTAGACAATTCATATTGCAAATCTACAAACTAATGGTTCACTTTTCTATTTTTGATGTTCGATTTATTAAATATCTTATAAACAGAGATAAAGATGATTTAAATCTACTCATCTGCATTCATTGTTCTCCAATGAACTTGAATCATATTAATATCCTCTGCTTTTGCATTTTTTTCTATTTTCCTGAAGATCCACTTCACCTATAAATTTAGTTAATATCAATTGCGTGGAATGTTTTCCAACTTGACCTTGCCGCTCTCTAACCAGTAAGGGTCCATTAATTTTTCCTTTTCCTCGTACATGACCTTGTACGAAGTTTTGATAGTTCCGTCACTAACACCCGTTTTGTCGGAGATTTTCGAGGGAGGCAAGTCTGCTCCAAACACGAGCGCAGCCATGTAAATCACGGTGGCTGCAATGGTCGTTGGCGATCTACCTGCCAACACACCAACCTCCTTGCACCGTCTTGCAATGTACTCTGCTCCGTTCGTCACCTGGGTGGTCAAACCCAAGTGCGAACAGAAACGTCTAATCAAGTCTTCTGCCGAGGTCTGTGTAGTCTGGATGTTGTCCTGGTTGAACATCATGGCGTTAGGGTTGGCTGCGTTCTTCTCGCGGATCACTTTATCCATGATCTTGAAGACTTTACCAATTTCCTTACGGGGGACGTTAGTCAAGGCCCAAATTTCCTTGAAAGAACGACCCACCTTTGCCTTACGACACCCAATAAAGATCGATGCGGCCATGATCGACTCCTGCGATTTACCACGCAAAGGTCTCTCATCGTACACCATCTTGTACACTTCCTTGGCACCATCCTGGACAATCTTGGGCAACTGGTAACCGTCGCACATCTGCGAGATTTTGGCGTATGCGGCGGCCAAGTGGTTGTCCTTCTTGTCCACGATAGACTTGGACTGCGCCCTGTTCAACTCACGTCCGGCCCTTGTGTTCTCGGGCACGTACGAAATCATCGTTGACAAGTCCTCCGTGTCGAGCAAGGGGTTACCTGCGTCACCAACACGGCTAGGATCGTCACCATTTTGGTCATCATTGCTAAAGGTTCTCCATTCCGACCTCGTGTCGACCACACGGTCGCTGAGAACGAGGCCGCAAGACCCACAGACAATGTCTCCCTCGCTGAATCTCTCGACCAAGTCCGGAGGGTAAATCTTACACTCGGGACATGTCAAGGTCACATTCAAGTTGGGGCCTGTGAACTTGTCGTCCGTTGGCTTGGGGGCTACCATGCTCATGTTGTCTTGGATATTTGTAATCACAGTCTCCTGCTGATGATCAATCTACGAAAGTTGAAAAGATGCTTGACAGATTCCGAATAAGACAACACTGAACAGCAATACCAGCAATACCGTTAGATAGTCTGGTTGATGATGATGGGACGAGAGTCTGTGAAGATAAAAAACTTTTTGCTTCCCTCTTTGTTAAAAGGTATTGGGTCGTGTGAGGCCAAATACTGGGGGTCATTTGATAAAGGTGTTTGAGATTAGTAAGAGTGGTGACTTGAGAGTGTAAGAAGAAGAAGATGGAAGATTAAGAAGGTTGAGGAAGGTGAGCGAAGGTTAAGAAGGTTATGGAATTTGAGATGACCCACTCAGTTAGGGTTCAACTTTTCATACTCAATAGAGTGAAATTATTGAAAAGTATAATTCAGTCGGAGATAAGACAAAAACGGCATATCCGGGCTTAAAAATTCACAGCCAGAAAAGTTGGGCACGTGGTCTAGTGGTATGATTCTCGCTTAGGGTTCAGTTTACTGGAGCTAACATGCGGGCGGTCCCCGGTTCGATTCCGGGCTTGCCCCCTTTTTTTGTTCATGAATTGGACACTGGAAGTGATTGTGAATTAGCTGTTGAAATGGGAGTGGACTCCCGGGCACCCCGAACAATCTAGTAACGTCTAAATTTTATAAGACTTTTTCAATTTGATTGTTTTAAATTAGCCTAGTTTATCCAGTAAGTTTAACAGGTGAATTTTTCAATAGCTGCAAAAACTGATTGTAGATCAAAATATGAATAATGAATTCTAAACTATTCAAACGACTTAATTCTTCTCCTTTCCACTGCACTATATACCGCTTGAAGGTTAATTATCCCTTCTCACTCAAACAACTTTATCTCTAATACCTGTAGTTTTCACTTTGGTAGTGAAGAGATAGGAAGAATAGTAAAACAACACCAAAACAATACAAACAAACCTACTAATCCCAGTTTTAACAATTAAAATACTCTACAATTAAACCCTCGACTCCAACAAAAAACCTTCTAGTGCTTGCAAAATTCCCAAGATCTCTAAATTCGTTAGTTAGTTAACAGACCGTACCTAATTTTTTTGTACACAATCAAAAATCAAAACATCTTCAGCTCATCAACTTAAACTACGAAACCTTTAAACTTCGATATTCTAATGACTTCTCCGCTGATAGAGGAAAACAATAACTCTGTCGATGTGGAGTCGAAGGAAGATGCAAATATATCCAAATCATCAGATATAGGTGTTTCTGGAGACACCACGGTATCGCCTGAGCTACGCAAGCAGGAGCTCCATGAACCCCAAGAAACAGCCACGCTGCCAGTTGCTGCAAGTATGCCAACGGGAATACGCAACGGGCCAATTGTTTCTTCAACACCCGCAACAGATTACCACAATAGACAGACAGATGACCTGATACGGGAAGTAAGTATAGATGGAATAAAAGAAGAGGAAGAACCTCAGAGGAACGATACACCACAGGAAGGACCACTGCCGAAGAAAGTCAAGCTTGAAGAAGCTCATTCAATTGAAATAGAAAATGAGCAAGCAGGTTTAGATATTTCCATTCCACATGATTCAGAACTACAATCTGAACTTCGAGAAAGTGTGATGAGCGAGGGCCTGACCGAGGAACCTGCCGAGTCTGAAATGACCGAAGTCGATCGATTTTTCAGTCATAGTATCAACAATGAAAATCATGGTGTAGTGAAGGATGAGGTGGAAGAAGTAGAGGGATTTGAAGAGAAGGAGGTTTTCAGTGATAACGGTTCAGTGAGTATGCAAAACTCAGATGTTGGGTTCAAAGATCAAGAACTTGTGAAAACTGAGACGTCTCCAAATTATAACAGTCTGCTAGCAAACGCATTGTCACAGTCAAATCCGGTTGATACACAATTTTCACAGCCAACATCTCACTCACCAGTTGACACACAAATCGACTATAATGGCAAGGACAATCAGTATTCGAACCCAGCACCTCAAAGTTATCCGATTTCTAATGGTTTGGGAGTACCAAACCTGTATGTGAAACCAAATCCACCAAGTCATACCAATGGTGTGTCAACTATAAATTCACACATGACCAGTGTTCCTGGAACGATATCTTCATCTTTGGTCAATAAACTTCCCAGGGTAAACAATCCCGTTGGAAGACCACAGCCTTACATAAAAACGACCAGGCTAGTATTACTATACGACAAACCTAGATACTACCACATGATAATGCAGTTGAACGAGCTCCGAAGCAACCCCCAGGAAAGCGTCACAGTGGTTGAGCTTCCTGAGATCGATAGGTTAGTTAACGATCCATTAATAACAAGCTCAGAATACGATCACTTGAACATTTGCATTGAATACAATGAATCGTTTGATAACAACTTGAAAAAGTTCATTGATTTCATTACTGACAACCCCAAGGCATTTGAGAGGTACCACGATGTTAATTACCACATTCAATTTGCTCCAGATAAGAAATGGAAAGACGACTACAAGCCCCATGAAAAGGCAGAATACAAAAGATTCATTGAAGCACTTCACAAAGCATTCGGAGAGAAGATAATCCACTGCTCAATCATAAACAAGTATGACATGGACACCGTATATGTGACTGAACGCAATGATTTGACCAAATTGGGCCAGGAAATCCAGGACGACATAAAATACTGGACAAACTTGCGTATATTAGATTATGGTGAGAGCAGTATAAGATTTTTGCCTGGTGTCAAGCTTCCCGAGTCATTGGAAGTGTTGAATATCAGTGGTGGCTATGCATTGGAGACTTTAACAGGATTTAAAATACCTTCAAGATTAAGAACATTACTTGCATCGCAGAATGCAGTCCACACAATTGATAATGTCACGTTCCCTTTGACCTTGGAAAGGCTAGAACTTTCTGATAACAAGATTTATTTCTTGAACCAGGTTGAATTTCCAGCACGTTTGGAGCATTTGGATGTGAGTCAGAACAGAATAGAAAGTTTGAGAGGGGTCAGCTTCCCTCGCAACCTCAAGTCGTTGAACTTGGGATTCAATCCAATCGAATCTATAAAAGGTGTCAAGTTCCCAGAGAGTTTGCAGTATTTGGATGTTTCTAACATACCAAACGAATCGATGACTGGAGTTAAATTCCCAGACCTGTTGGAGGTTCTTAATTTACAGGCATCAATGACTAACACCCGGGGCTTGAAATTACCACTGACATTGTTAAAGCTTATCATGGCAGATAATGGGGTGAATTCCATCAACCCTTTGAAATTGCCGAACTCAATCGAGGTTTTGTACTTGAACAACAATAACATCAAAACATTAAACAAGGTTCAATTCCCTTTGCACTTGAAAGAGTTGTACCTTGGAGATAATCTGATCACTACGTTGAAGAATGTGATTTTCCCATCAACATTGGAAGTGCTAGACATTGAGATGGATCCTGACTATGATGAACACGAGAAACATATAACTACTTTGAAGGATGTTACTTTCCCTCCAAATCTTAAAGTTTTGAAGTTAGGATACCACTCTATACGACAGATTGAGTCCTTTGAGTTTCCTGTGTCTTTGGTTACGCTTAGTTTGGTGTACAATGATATTAGGATCATTCGAAACGTGAGATTGAGCAATAACTTGAAAACACTTGATATCAGTGGCAATCAAGAGTTAACGCACATTGATGGATTTGTTATCCCAGACTCAGTATCGGAATTGAGAGTACCACCGGAGTTGGTGCCAAACTTACCAGCATATATTGTTGAGAGAGCCAACAAGAAGCAGTTGTTATTGAAAAAGTCGCTTCCATATTGAATAAAAATAAGGTGATAACCAACACTGACTCTTCAAAATTATTTATATAAGTTCAAGCTATTAATACTAATACTAATCTCCTCACCAACATGAAAGAACCAAAAACAGATAGCAATAGAAGATTATATATTCTATATAAGTTAACAAAACTGTTTCATGAAACACAATGCTATCAATTCTTAATAGAATGAAACCAATACAATTTCGACGCAATAATAAAGCTATACCGTTCATAGTCTCTACATATAGTAACTCCTTATCGATTATTTATTCTATATAAGAAACTATTAAACAAGAAATACCAATACCGATTACTCTTCCTCTTCCTCATCAGAGGAAGCTTCATTTTCAGCCTCTTTTCTTTCCAACAACGCTTGCAATTCAGCATCTTCAGTTGCAGTGACAGCCTTTGGAGCCATGGTCACCTTACAGGCACCACCCTTTGCGTTGATTGTGTTTGTGATGTTCTCAATGGCCTTCTCCAACAAAGAGATACCTTGGTTCTTGTCCAAGGCCTGGCAGGAGATAACGTACAATGGGGCAGCCACCAATTTAGCCTTGACAGCCATGTGTTCTGTGGAGACTTCTTCGGCAGCCTTCAAAGCAGCCTTAATAGCATCGATGCCCTCGTAACTGAAACAAGAGACTTCGACGTCGGCTCTTATCTTGATGGCCTGTGGAGTCAATCTTCTGGAGATGTATAATTTTAATTCGTCCAAGACGTCTTGTGAAGGGGCTTGAATCTTGTCAAAGATGGTTGGGTCGGTGATCGACAACTTGAACGCGTCGTAGGCGTGGCCGTAAGTTCTGCTCAAAGGCCAGCCAATGGTTTGGTATAAGGTTTCCAAGGAAATTGTGAACTTTTCAGCACAGTGTCTCAAGATAGAGTGGACGGCCTTGGATTTGTTGTATCTCTCGTCACATTTCACGATATCTTCAGCAGAAGCCTTTCTCTTGGACAAATCAATGTAACCCTTTTCTTTGTCGACTCTCAACACAACGGCGACCTCATTCTTTCCCACACGTATCAATTTTTGGATCGAACGAATACGTCTTCTAGATAATTCGGACAAGAGCACCATACCCTCGATGTTGTCGTATTCCAACAATTTGACGTAGGCACCCATCTCAGCGATCTCCTGGACGTTGACCATGACGACCTCATCCACTTCGGGATACTTGTTCTCGTAGAACCTGCAGTTTGACGAACTCATACTTGACTAACAGACTAATCAATTTTTTTTACAAAATTTTCATGGCAAATGATGGTAGGGATTACATAAGCAGAGACACAAACGAGGGCGACTGCAAAAAAAAGAGTTGACTGCAAAAAAAAGACAATTGACTGCAAAAAGCAAATAGGCAAATGAGCACGTTAAGGGTAAACCACCAATTGGACGACGCCGAGTACCAGCGCAAGCGCGGGTACGTCAATTTCACGGAGGACGGTACCAATTTTTCTGTTGATTCGAGATATGCCATTTTGAGCGTCTTGGGCAAGGGCTCTTATGGAACTGTTTGTGCCGCCAACGACACCAGAACAGTACACATGAACGGCACGTCCAGTACAGACACACAGAAGGTGGCGATCAAAAAGGTGTTCAATATCTTCAACAAGGAGGTGTTGCTAAAGAGAGCTATTCGCGAGCTCAAGTTGATGAGGCACTTTAAAGGCCATAAGAATATTGTCAATTTGATAGATTTGGACATTATTTACGAAAAGCCGTTTGAGGGTCTATATTGTATTCAAGAGTTTGTGGATTCGGACTTGGCGAGGGTGATTTATTCATCAATCCAGTTTTCTGAGTTTCACATCCAGTCGTTTACTTATCAGATTTTGTGCGGGTTAAAGTATATTCATTCGGCCGACGTGATACACCGGGACTTGAAACCAGGAAACATCTTGGTTACGACCCAGGGCACGTTGAAGATCTGTGATTTTGGGCTCGCGAGGGGCGTTAACCCCAAATTTCTCAAGAACAAGGCGAGTCCAATCACCAACTACGTGGCTACGCGCTGGTACCGTGCGCCCGAATTGATGCTCCTGGACCGCAGCTACTCCAAGGCTGTTGACTTGTGGGCAGTCGGATGTATCTTGGCAGAGCTATATGGGCGCAGGCCCCTTTTCCCTGGTAAAAATCAATTGCACCAATTGCATGAGATTATCAAAGTTTTAGGAACCCCGTCCCCCGATGTTATCAAGAAGTATAGCTGGAAGTCACTGCTACCACCAAAGCCACAGTTCTACGCCATTGGTTGGCAGGAATTATATCCGTTTGCGTCAGTTAACGCCGTCGACATGATCAACCTGCTTCTACAATGGGACGCAGCAAAACGTTTGACTACGTCTAAATGTTTGGAGCACCCCTTCTTGGAGCACGTACGTGACGCAGCTAGCGAATGTGATTGTAACGCCGTTTTCGACTTCTCCTTTGAAGCAGCTGCCACGACCATGACAGACCTTAGGTTATTACTAGATCAAGAAATCCAATTCTTCAAGAAGGAAAGAGCTAGGAATGTATAGGCACATGCAGATTTAGTTAATTGATGCAACATCCTTTTCCCCACGTAACATACCTACTGGTTTAGGAAACTGACAGTGGGGACCTTTTCGTCACAAAGAAGCCACGGATTATCCGAAAAACCCAACGGTCTCATCGAAGGTTCAGCGACAACGACGTCTAGCACCACCAGAAGGAGTTATTGATCAATTGGGACCAACCATGGTCCGCTTAATTCCACCGGATCTCACTAAGCCCGGTAAAAGCGAACCCCAGACGAGAAAAGTTCCCAGTGTGGTTTTGTTACCCATCTGTCTCCCGAGGTTGAATTGATGCAAAAAAAAAAGTACTTAAGGAGTGGGAATCCACTGGATTTCCACTCGTCATCAGAATCCCACCCTATCCACTACAATGAGCCACCCATCCGTCCAAATTGTCAAATTCGAAGTCAGAGTCGACGACCAACCACCAGTTTTCGTTCAGGTTGAAGGCGAAGACTCGTTCGCTTTCAAAATCCCAGAGAACTCTAAGTATGTTGTCGTTATACATTTCAAGGCAAAGCAAGACTTGAAGGACTTCAAGTACACACAGGTCATCAAGAAGGGTGGTTTCGCATTGAGAACCAAGAATGTTGATGTTGGTGACTACACTGCTTCTGACGAAGTTTACCAGAAGGAATTGCCTGAGGACACTGCTCCAGGTGGATTTATGTTTAGAGGTACTTACCCTGCTACCAGTACATACTACGCTAACGGCGAGGAGTTGTATGCTGTTGACTGGGAATTGGAGATTACCAAGAAGTAGATGTATATGAATATTAAGAATTGGAGATTACCAAGATGTATGTGTATGTGAATATTTAAGAACTTTTATCGGCTAAGTAGGAAGATTGAAGTAAATATAAAGCAAATATGAAGTGAATATAAAGTGTTAATATAAAGTGTAATTGCCAAAACGCAATGTCAAAGTTATGTATGACAGTACGCCTACCATTGAGGCCTACTACAAGATCCAAATGATTATACCTAAAATCAAATAAAACTTACGTCACCCAAAGAGTGAGTTGTGACACAAAGAATTTACACATTATCGCCATCAAATCCCTTAATCGTACTCATGTCCCGTCCAGCTTCCCACGCCGGGGTATGGTACACGGGCAGCGCGTCCAAGCTTGATCAGTCGATCCGCACCCTTTTCCGTAATGCCAACGTGGAGTCTGTTGCAGGCGCCAGAGTTCTTATCGGCCCACACGCGGGCTACTCGTACTCAGGCCCCCAATTAGCAGAAACTTACAAGGCCTGGGATCCCACGCACGTCAAGCGAATCTTCATCTTGGGGCCCTCCCATCATGTCTACTTCCGCAACTTTGTCATGTTGTCTGGATTCGACTCCTACGAGACCCCGTTGGGCGAACTCCCAGTAGACACCTCAACAGTGCTGGACTTGACCAAAAAAAACCCTCGTTTGTTCAAGGTGATGAGCGAGGCTGTCGATGAAGACGAGCATTCGTTCGAAATGCACGCTCCCTTCATCAAGTGGGTGCTTGACTCTCACAACTCTACTGCGGCCATTATCCCAATTATGGTCAGTGATATAGACTCCAAGGCCACCAATTCTCTCGTGGACTTGTTACTCCCTTACATTCGCGACCCAGAAAACCACTTTGTGATAAGCTCGGACTTTTGTCACTGGGGCTCCCGTTTCGACTACACTACATACATTGCCTCGAAGCCCAGCAGTGTCGCCAAGTCCGACTTGATCACCTTGAAACGCAACCTGACCAACCTCCCGATCCCCATCCACGAGTCCATCAAGCTCTTGGACACTATCGCCATGGAAGTCGCGTCGACTGGTTCGTATCAAGACTGGGTCAAATACATTGAGATTACGAAAAACACAATTTGCGGCCAAAGACCAATCGCGATCGTCCTCCTCTTATTGGAAAAGTTTGCGGGCAAAGTAGAAAATAGAGAAGGGGGGTTCCAGTGGATAGGCTATTCACAGAGCTCCCCAGCGAAGTCGGTCTCGGATTCGAGCGTGTCCTATGCCTCTGGCTATGTCAGTATTTAGACCCTATAAATAGGAGTTCGAATTTCCAGTCACGTGAACCTTTATATAAGATAAATTTCCGGCAATTGTAGGCTCAAACTTTAAGCATGAGTGACGGTAAGCTATTCACCAAGACGAAGCTGGCTGAAATCAAGGCAGAGCTTGACCAGACGTTCAAGAAGTCGAAGCCTCATAACCGGATCAAGATTGTGTTGAGGAAATTGGTAGCAAATATCATCTTGAATAACAATGAATTGGCAGTGTTGATGCCTGATATAATCCCACTTTTGAAGATTGACGATTTGGAAATACGGAAGCTCAGTTTCACATTTATATCGAGTTATGCGACCGTGGCAAAGCACGATGAGTTAATGGAAGCTTTGCCCTTTTTGAACCTTTTCAAGGACGATTCAAACACAATATTGAGGGCTTTGGCTGTCAAGTCGTTATCTTCGATCCCAGTCAAAGAATTTATGGACTCGTGTTTCAAGTCAATTCGCACCCTCTTGAAGGATTCAGATGCGCATGTGCGTAAGACCTCGGCGTTTGCAGTATCGAAGTTGTTCCAGTATGATTCCAAAAGAGCCGAGTCCGAGGGCTTGATCGACTGCTTGAACGATTTATTGTACGATGACAACCAGATGGTAGTTTCCGACGCGTTGGCTGCGCTCAGCTATATTACAGACCTGAACAAGAACCTCAAGCTTACAATTGACAAGCAGCATGCGCATACCTTGATTTCGCATTTACGAAAGACCAACGAGTGGTCCCAAATTTACATTTTGAACTCACTCATGCTGCATGTCCCACAAACGACAGAGGACGCGTTAGACCTCATTGAAGGTGTCATGCCGTCTTTGCTGCACGAAAATTCGTCTGTTGTGCTCAATGCGATAAAGGTAATCGTCTTCTTTTGCAACTACGCAAAGCAACCAGAGTTATTGATCCCAACTCTTCCAAAAAGAATGGGGTCCTCTTTAACGTCTTTACTTTCTAAACCCTCGGAAATCCAGTTTCTTGTTCTCAGAAACGTCATCCTCTTGCTTTTGGGCAAGAAAGAGTTGATTAGTGTCGATGTTGAGATGTTCTTCTGCCGGTACGACGACCCAATCTACGTCAAGGACACCAAACTCGAGATCATCTACTTGTTAGCAAATGAGAAAAACTACCATGTGGTTTTGAGAGAATTGGAAGAATATGCAACTGAGGTCGATGTTTCAATGGCCCGAAAAGCAATAAGAGCCTTTGGAAATTTGGCTGTAAAGTTACCAAACGCATCCAACGAATGTGTCAACATCATAATCGACTTGATTTCAAATGGAATCTCCTATATTGTACAGGAATCAGCGATAGTTCTTAAGAACATTTTCCGTAAATACCCCGGAAAATTCAACTTTGCATTAGAGGAATTGATTGACAATTACAAATTGGTCGATGAACCTGATGCTAAGACCTCAATGATATGGATTGTCGGCCAGTACTGTGAACAAATCCCCGACGCAGGTGTTGTGTTGGACCATTTTGCATCAAACTTCTTGGAAGATCCAATCGAAGTCCAATATGCTACAATGACTGCTACTACCAAATTTTACCTCAGATTCCCACAACAAGGTGAAAAACTTATTTTGAAAGTCTTGAAATGGGCTACAGAAGAGGTAAACAATCCCGACACAAGAGAAAGAGGGTACATGTATTGGCGTTTGTTGTCTACCACTAACAATACCACTGAAAACTTCCAAGAAAAAACCAAACTGATAGTGCTAAACGACTATCCTATTATATCAGCCGATAACGACAAAATAGACCCTGCAATTTTAGAAGAATTGGAATTAAGCATAGGAACCTTGGCATCTATATACTTGAAACCTGTTCAGAACGTTTTCAGATTATCACACAGGAAAACTTTGCCTTATAGTCCTGCTTTACAGGAAAGGGTCACTTCACCTACCAACAAAACAGACCCAAATAGCGATTCTGACAACTCTCCATTACAACGACCTGATCTTGGTTCAACGGATTCTTTCAGAATAGAAAGAAGTGGATCTACCAGCAGGAGGATGCCTTTACCTAAAAGTCGTTCATTCGACTCTGACTTTTCAAACGAAACTCAACCAAATTCTCCAAGAAGAGATAGTTTTGCAAAGAGACTAACAAGGAAAGCTACATCTATTACCAACCGAAAAAGTGTGTACAAACATTAATTCATTCATTCAATTCTATTCACTGTAGGTAAATTTCAACTCAATGTTTGATGCCAATTTAGCTACTGTTATGCACGATTTCATTATTTAATCATTTGATTCAATCTTAACTGTAGGTTCTGGTTTTACAAGTCTCTTTTTAGCCCTGGTAACTTTCAATATTTCAACGTCTGGTGATATTTTAGCAATTGTCGTGCATGGTTTGATTGTCTCGATAACGATATCTGGCATATTAGCTTCTGGTCCATCTCGCACCTCTTCACGTACCTTGTTCAAATCAAGCCCAATCAACGAGGCAATCACAAGAATAGCTGCCGGTTTGGAAACCACCAACGACATCTCCTTGCAAAAGTTCCCATTGACACAGTTTGGGCATCCCCATTCGCAATCGCATGAAATGACTCTCTGATAACATGCCTGTAGAATTTCATCAATGTGTTCGAAAGTCTTTGCTGAAATACCAGATCCCTTAGGACCTCCATTTGAATCATGAAAAATAATACGGTTTGGACGAAGACGAGTGGATTGTCTCTTTGCAAACTCTTTTTGAGGAGCCTTACATTCGGTTACCAATTCAGATTCTCCAAAGCTCGACCTTCCCTTTCTCTCACTTGTCATAGATCCATTGTTAACAAACAAAGGTAATAAGTTCATTATCGTGTGTTGTGCTGCATGAATTCCTCCTGCTGCTGACAACTCTTTTTCGTTTATGATTTCCAAAACCTTGCTTGGTATGTCAATCCAAAATCCCTTGGACTTCAGAATCACAGGAGGATTATTAACCTCCACTGCTTCTAAAATCTCAGCACGCCTATTAATTTTGAAAAATCCAAATACAATTGTAGTTTTCTCGATCTTACCATAATAAGCAGGAACGTCTATAGGCTTGTCAGCTTTAGTAGGGCACAATTGTTTTATAACTTCAATTTCAGATGGATCAATATCTGTGAAATCACGCTGGCTTGTGATCCAGTCAACTTGGACCCTCTCAACTTTTGCGTATTTATCGTCTGGATTAAACTCTTTGACCAAATACGGTACACCTTGATGCAAGAAGATACCACCTTCATAAAGTGTAAAGCTTGTTCTCAGCTCTTCAACTTCCTCAATTACCACATTTCTCTTATTGGTAATATCAACTACGGAATATTTGATTTCTTCGATGGACCGGACTGAGACATGTTCTACCGGTCGAGGGAGGAACTTTTGGTCAGTGCAGTACTTACCATCAATATCCTTCAACAACTTATCAGTGACAAGTTTCTTAAAGGCTTTCGATCTTTTAACAGATCCGTTTGAAACAAACCATTTAGCATCTTCATCAACATCAATTTTTAGTTCATATGCCGCACATTGTAAATGCAGTTCTAAAATCATTTCACTAGAACCACTTTCAATGAGCCCGCTCACACATAAATCCTCGTAATCGTGACGATTGCAGAGCTCGTCGACATTATCAAGATAATACTGGTCTATAGGCGTAGATCCACCAACAAAAATAGCCAAACTTCCCTTAGAGTCCCTACCTCTACCAGCACGACCAAATTGTTGGTGTAGATTCAGTTTCAGCATGGGAAATCCACATGTAATCACAACATCTAAGTCCGACAAGTCTATACCCAATTCCAATGCGTTTGTTGCAACTATTCCTCTGAGCTGTCCTGAAAACATTTTGATTTCAATAGTCCTCCTGTCTTCTTTCGAGTACCCCCCTCTGTACGCCATCACGTCGCTATCGTGCACACTTGAGTTACCATTTGCAATTTGATCTTTAATCAATTTTCGAACCTCTTTGATCATAAGCTCACAAACAACACGAATTGGACAAAACACAATCACTTTTATGGATGGGAAATTGGAAAGAAGGTGTAAGAGTAACTTTGCCAGTTCTGGAACCATATTCTCTCTCGGAGTGAACTTGGAATTTGGGTCCTGGTTCTTTGTAATTACTCCTCGTTTGTTCATCAAAGTCGGTGGGTTCCAGACCACAAGTCTTCTTTCTGAGCACGGACTACCATCTTCATCAATGTGCACTACAGCCTCGTCTGTTGGAATCGAACACACTGTTCTGAAGTGTGATTCAGGGTTCAGTATGGTTGCGGAGCACGATATATACCTGATTTCACGATTCCCATTGACGACCTGACATATTCTATTGAGCCTGCTCATGATATACGAAACATGGATCCCGAATGTTCCCTTATAAACATGCAATTCGTCCATTACAACATACTTTAAACCCTGCAAAAAGTGCCTCCAGCCAGTGGAGTCCGGGTGGTTGTCATAACCATCATGGTGTGGGAGAATCGAAGCGTGAATAGTGTCGGGATTTGTAAAGATAATATCAGCAAAATTTCTAATACTCAGTCTGTCTTTGGCTGGAGTGTCACCATCATACGTCTCTATAATTATCCTGCGTGTTTCATTCAATGGTAGCCGTTGTATAAAATCTTGCAAGTGTCTCTTTTGGTCTTGGGCCAAGGCTTTCGTGGGGAACACGAATATTGCTGTTGTTTTACGTTTTGTTATTCCCTGTTCGATGTTCCATAGTATCTCATTAATGATGGGTAATTGGTAGATTAAAGACTTTCCTGAACTTGTTGATGTGCTTATTATAACATGTCTCTTTTCCATCTCAAATATCAAGTTCTTGAGGGCTTGTGCTTGGTGTGAGTACAATTGTGTTTCGACAGATATACCTTTGTAGCTGTGTAGTGCCTCTTTAATATCTGGGTGTAAATAAGAGCTATTCGAAAGCTCCATAGTTTTTGCGGTCTGAGCCGGGGTAAGTGTTCTGATATCGACTATTTGGTCTCTGTAGAAAGGCTCAGTCTTCAAAACCAGTATCATTAAATCGATATCTGGTTTATCATTAGAAATTGTCAGTGTACCATTAGAGGCCAGTGTAGCGTTAGAAGTCGCCAGTGCATTAGACTTCAAAAGATCTACTGGATCAGCAAATTGAGGTGGTTGCGGAATTGAAACTTGTTCTGCCAACTTTTCAAATGCAACACCATTCTCTAACTCCTCCAAGGTAAACTGAGCAATATACCTTTCAATGGCACCCTTAAACTTCTGATTCCTCGAAAGGATCATTTGCATCAATTGCAGCTGCTGAACGGGAAGAATACTAAGTTTGTCACTAGCCAAGAAGAACCCCTGCTGACCCAGACCTCTAGAATCGCTTATCTTCTGCCGTTTAACACGGCCTTTCATAGCAGCTCCTATACCATGAAGTTTCGTATCGGTAAAGTCAAACACTAACAATTGAGTACTGCCAGACACATCATTCGAAAACTCCTCATACGCGTTGTTAACAGAGCTTTTCGACTGCTCGTACCCCTTCTCCCAATTGAATTTTACCTTCTCAGCAAAGAACAACGCCACATCGTTCTCGTCTACATATTCAAACAACACCTCACCCTGTGGTAGTAAATGCTTGATTATTGCCAAGTCCCTTTCTGAGATATCATTGTTCAACTTCTGAATAAGCTGAAACGTCGGAAGCGTTGTTCTCGAGTGCGTTGAGAGGAAGATCAAGTGAGTATTGACCTGCCTAAATATAGAATACAACCGCTTGAAGGCGAAAGGCCAGTTGCTTTCGTTCATGGGTACCTAACACCACTTTCGCGAAATTTCAGGCACAAAACTTGTTAATCACGACAAGAAAATAGCAATCCATAGCCCTGTTGCAAACTCGAAGTCTAATTGTCTTTTCGATCTGGGAAAATACATCATCAGTATTGCTATATAAGGAGGCTAATTCCTAAATTTTATATAGTTGCTCTATAAACATGTTTGATAAGATTAAACTTAAATCGAAGGCTGCTAATTTACAGTTTGCATCTCCTGCTGCAACTGCTGGGCAGTTGCCATCCAAGAGGGAAATTTACCAGTCAAGACGTAATTTTGGTGTGAACATTGGAGCGTGCTTTGTATTGGAGAAGTGGATTTTCCACGAGTTGTTCCCTGAAGGTGCCGAGTCCGAATTGGATGTCGTAACTGCTTTGACCAAGCAATTGGGTGAGGATGGTGCGCGCGACAAGTTTGAAAACCACTGGAACAACTTCTTGAGTGATGACGACTGGCACTGGCTTGCCGACCATAATGTCAACTCAATTCGTGTTCCATTGGGGTACTGGGATGTTGGCGGAGGTCAATTCACCAAGGGTACCAAGTTTGAAAGGTATGGCTCGGTGTACAAGAATGCATGGTCCATTTTCAAGTCTAAGTTTATCGAAGTTGCTGGACAGCATAATATTTCGGTAGTGGTAGACATTCACGGGTTGCCATTTGGTGCGAACAATGATGCTCACAGTGGTGAGTCTGGTAACGACGCAGGATTCTGGAAGAGAGACGAGGCTCAATTGTTGGTGCTTGACTTGTTGTCCTTCCTTGCAGGAGATTTGAAGCAGTATGAAAATATTGCTGGTATTCAGATTGTCAATGAATCTGTGTATGCCGACGATATCAAGAAGCAGGCAAGGTACTACTCTGCTGGTGTGAATGCTATTCGTGGTGCGGACTCTACTGTTCCTGTTATAATTTCAGATGGGTGGAGTCCCAACCAGTGGGTCAAATGGGTGCAGGAAGTACAGCCCGAGTTTGTTGCTCTCGGAGTTGTCATTGACCACCACGTGTACCGTTGTTTCTCGGACGAAGACAAGAACAAGTCACCTTCACAGATTATTCATGACTTGGATGGAGACTTGCTCACTAATTTGAATGACAATGGTAAGGGTGTTGATTTCATGGTTGGAGAATATTCGTGTGTTCTTGACGGAGCCTCGTGGGACAGAGACGGAGCCAATGACCACAGAGATCAGTTGGTGATTGATTACGGTAAACGTGAAACTGAGCTTTTGTACGAAAGGGCAAGTTTTGGTTCTTACTTTTGGACTTTTAAATTCCAATCTGGTAATGGAGGTGAATGGGACTACAAGACAATGACCGACAAGGGAGCCATCAAGCCACCTATCACATTCAAGGGCAAGTCTATTCCAGATGAGTCTGCATTTGAAGCTAAATTGAATGAGAATTTAAACAACCACTCCAACTACTGGAATGATCAAAATCCAAATGAAAACTACGAGCATGAAAGGTATTCTGATGGATTCAAGGTTGCCTGGCTTGATGCTGCTGAGTTTGCCAAGTTTGACGGTTCGATTTTGGGGAGAGTTGAGGCCTGGAAACGTGCCAGACTTCAAGAGCATATTAATGCTAAGGGATCCCTGAAGCATTTGTGGGAATGGGACCAAGGTTTTGATGCTGGATTGAAGGAGTTTAATAATTCTTAAGCGTATACTGTTTTATGTCACTGAATTTGTATGACTATCTATGTCTAATTTATGAGTATGGCCCATTATTTGTAGAGAGGAAAAAAACAATTTGCAGCCAAAATGTAGTTGGGCAAATGAGCAATGAAATAGCTAAACTTTGAAATAGCAATTATTAGCAAATGAAAGGCATGTGAATAGAGGAAACTTGAAGAGCTCCATTTACCAGTTTACATAAAACTATATATATATACAAGTAATTACATTTCTGATCTCCAAATCAACGTTCACCTACCACAACCAACTCAGCCAACAATGCTCAACACGCTTCTAAGTAAGAATACTCTACATCCGTCAACACATTCCTCGTCAACAATTTCCTCGTCAACACTCCCAACCACAACACCTAAATGCTGTCTCAATCATCAGTGATCCACCCATATAAATACCCCACTACTGCGGTAAGGATCTAACTGTTGATAAAGGCAAAAAAAGTCGACCCCAAATTACAAATTGTGATCTACAACACGTTCGATATGAGTGATGGGACCTTTAAATCTGCAGCTGAGTTGGATGTTATATCCTCCTCGATAGCGTCTGAAGTAGCCCCCAGCTCAGTCAGTGCTACCAAACTATACAGTTACCAGCTATTGTTGTTAGAAATATTCAAACATGAAGTACATAAGCTAGAAAGAATAGGTTATTGTGATTATGAATTGGCGTACTTACTGTACCGTCTCGCCAATCTATTCTATCAACGAGCAGAAAGCATTACAACTGAGGGTCAGAAAGAATTTCGCAAGTCTATTGGCCGCCAGATCCAAATTGATTACTCCAAGTTTGAATCTGTCAAGAAATCACTAGTTGAAGAGAGTATCACGGAAGATCCGGTGGATCCACTCTTATCTAGATTCAATGCATTAAAGACCGCTGCCTCGCAAACAACGGGTGACTCCAGCAAGCATTTCAAGTATATTGAAGCAATTAGCCCAAAGGACCTAAAAAACCTTTTGACCCAGAAGAAGGGTAAAGTGTTACTTATAGACTACAGAATGACAAAGGACTTTAACCACAACCACATCAACTATGAAGATATAGTGAATATTGAACCATCTCATATAAACCTGATATTTGGAGTTGATAACAAGAACTCCGGATCCATAACAGACCAAGATCTTGAGTCTCGCTTACAAATGCACCTTCCACATGAACAATTCATAAGATTCCAGGAAAGATACAAGTACGAGCTTATTGTTGTGTACAACTTGAGTTACGGGTTGGAAGGAGATCGACTTATCAACCTTAAGAACTTGTTATTAAGTGACGATAGTTCACTTTATCCAAAAAATAATCCATTTTCGAGACTTATTGAGCTCATTACTTTCAAAAACAAGTACATCAGCTCGAAACTCAAGCAATATCCGTGTTATCTTGCTGGGGGAGTGCAAGAATGGTTCAACACGTTTGGACATTCGGAATTGAAACGCACAGGTATGCCCTCCATATTGACCAAACCAACTGCCAGTTTGTCGAGGGGAAGCGGATCCGCTCCGTCAACTCCGGCAAGCTCTTCATCTAATAGCCCATACTTAAAGAATTTTAGTGATTACTTATCTGTGGCTAAAACGACATCTTCAACACCAAGTTCAAATTCGTTTGGTCAAAGTTTCCCACCAAAGTACCACGAATATAGTGAGAATAGATATGTTGACACTCCGTCTCAGCAAGTGCCCAAGATCAAGAGAAGTAATTCGCTCGCCGGTTCGATCAAAATCTTTAGCTCAAAACCTTCAACTCCAGCTACCAACGGCAGCACAACTGCTCTGAATGGAACGTCGAGCCTGTCGACCTCGAATGGATCTTCCAGCACCGATGTTTCCACCTTGATCCAACTGTGCACCACAGGTCTTGTAAACCTTGGTAACTCGTGCTACATGAACTGTGTTCTCCAATGTTTGTCCGCAACACCTCAATTGACTGGATTCTTTTTCAGCTCTTCAATTTCGTCATCTTCATACCGCCAGCACATCAACGTGAACAACAAGTTAGGAACGAAAGGTATTTTGACCACCAACTTTGTGCAGTTGTTGCAGAACATCTTCAGTAATACTGGCAAAACTTTCTCACCCTCCAACTTCAAGAAGGTTGTGGGGTCTTTATCCCCTGGAGGACAGTTTGCATCTTTTGACCAACAGGATTGCGTCGAATTCTTGAACTTCTTGCTTGACGGATTGCACGAGGACTTGAACCAGATGATTGTATTGAACCCAGAAGAGCGCAAGCAGATTGTAGAGTTGACTCCACAACAGGAAAAGGCTAGAGAGTTGTTACCTGTGCGGTTGGCATCGACTGTTGAGTGGGAACGTTATTTGAAATTGAACTTTTCTGTGATTGTCGACTACTTCCAAGGACAGTACTTGTCTCAATTAAAGTGTCTTGAGTGTGGATTGACTTCAACGTCGTATAATGCCTTTTCCATTTTGTCATTGCCTATACCACAGAAGCTCAATTCTACCCAAAATGTGCTGTTGGACGATTGCTTGAAAGAGTTCACCACGACTGAGTTGTTGGATGAAAACAACAAATGGCACTGTCCTAACTGTAAGAAGTTTACTAAACTGACCAAAGCCATTTCAATCACTAGGTTACCTCAGATATTGATCATCAACTTTAAGCGTTTTGGACTCACACCCAGCGGATACTTTAACAAATTGGACAATTTTGTAAAGTACCCAGTTAACGATACTTTGGACCTTACGAAGTACTGGCCAGAAGTAGGTACTTATGTTAACAAGACGGGTAACGAAATCAGTGCCGAACAGGAAGCCAAATATTTGTCGACGTTGGCCAACAGAAACCAGATTCCACCATTCAGGTACAAATTATACGGAGTTGTCAATCATTTTGGTAATTTAACCACAGGTCATTATACATCGTACGTTTATAAACCTAGTGACTCGAAAAAGACTAGAGGATGGTGTTATTTTGACGATTCAAAGGTTACTTACAACTGTTCACCCAACCAGGTAATGAACAAGAATGCATATTGTTTGTTTTATCAAAGGATTTGACTTCATAAATATATTTCATAAGAATTTAAATTCATAAATAAAGTAAACTCTTCATAAAGCTAATAAAGAAAACTCTTATAAAGTTAAGTAGACTCTTCATGTTATTATATTTCATTTAAAGGAAACTCTTCAAAAATTTATATCATTTATTTCTAATGTCTAACCTTGAAATCAAACCAAATCCTCATCACCATTCTTGGTTATTCGTATCCTAGGATGGCTCCCCAAGATTCCCTCACTCATGCCAACCCAAAGCCAATCAGCCTTGTTTTTTGTATTTACATTGATCTCTCCCTTGAATCCCTCCACAAATGTTCTATCATTAACAGTAATATTAGTAGTAAAGTTGATAAACTCATTAAAGATCGAGATCGAAGACCAGAATTGTAACTTTCTCAAACACGCTATCACCAAACTCGTCACTTGTCCTCCATTAAGACAATGGACGTAGATTGGAGCATATTCAGTGTGTATGATATACTTCATAACCTCGACAATGGTGGTGTAGCCCATCGGCACGCCTCTTTTCTTTCCCTTTCCCGACTGGGCGCATTCTATGTGAACCAAGTCAATGTTGTTGCTTACAGCAAAGTCGTATAGTTTTGGGTCTGTTTCTTGGTTGATTGGCTGTGGTGTGAGGGAGACGATTGTCTTTAGCTTTAGATTTTTCAAGAAAACAAAGTTGACCTCACGCGGATAAGCACCACGGTGGAGTGATGGCTCGACTGTGCTGAAACGTAATGGAGGAACAAGGGGTTCGGGGATTTTGAAGTCCATGGTTTTGGATTTGATTTGTTCTTATATTAGAGTTTTCTATTTTGAGAAAGCGAAATCACAAAGGTTAGTTGATAGAATAAGTTAGATTTATATCGGTGGGACTTGAATGAGTTGCTTGTATGA
The DNA here is from genome assembly GCA_030558845.1 of Kodamaea laetipori. Lineage (NCBI taxonomy): Eukaryota > Fungi > Ascomycota > Pichiomycetes > Serinales > Debaryomycetaceae > Kodamaea > Kodamaea laetipori. Next base: position 384,519 of record JAKTQN010000007.1, on the reverse strand, counting down.
GTTGGGATTTATATTAGAAGTGACTTGTATGAGTTATACTACGAATTTGTATGAATTATAGCTAATATCAATTTTATTCTGTAATTTTCAGTACCATCCAATCATTGGAACAATAGCGGAATCTAGTAAGCTTTATTTTCATAGTGTGGTGGGAATGAAAGTTAACTTAAAGAGAACTTAAGAAAGAGCACACGCAGAGTGAAAGGTATTATAATATATTATGAGGTGTTCTGTAATATTTAAAGTATGCTTTTCAAATAGGGATTTAAAGTGGCTGCAATAATGAAAATTTATGATACCAAATTGATTATGGAGTCTTTAACTAGTGAACTGAAAAGGAATCAATTTTAAAGAATGTGATTCAATTTAAAGAGTGTTTTTGAAAGTTGAATTGCGTATAAGTTTACTAAATTCTACTTTTGATTTGGCTTGGGCTTCCTAGAGGAATATTTGGTAAGAGTCCCGAATATAGTTAGTATCCTTCATTTCTCAGCCTTAGGACCTGTTACTACTCACATCAAAGTAATTATAACAATTATTGACATGCAATACATTTATTCACAAATCTATTAGGCTCAATCACATTTTTTACGTACTATAATTAGGAAAACGTTTCTCAGCTACTAGTTATTCAACTATTATTCATTAATTCACCTCTAATTATCTACCAATTTACCTACCTACTAATAAAAAAATAATTAATTAAGCAATTATATCATTTATTCAAGTATTTAACTTTTCACTACTCACATTACTCGCTCATTCGAGCTCTAATTAATTAACTAACCCAATTTAGGCTTTTTACAATCTTCTACATTATGAGCAAGGACATCCTCAATCGACCATCTTGGAGCTTCTCCTGCAACCTTGGACCCACCAGCGATTCCACTACTAAACTTCAAATAAATCAAATCACCAATCTCGCTGAATCTTGCCAAACAGTAGTCCAAGTCCTCCTTCGTCAAGGAAGAACTCACACACAATCTGGCTCTGGCACTGATCAAAGGCGTTGCAGGGTAACTCACAATGACAACAGCAATTTTCATCTTGTACAACATTCTCAGGAAGGCAGGCATTTTGGCAGGCAAGAACAACAACAATGGAATGACGGGCGAGTCGTCAGCACCGTACACAATGAAACCCAATCTCTTCAATCCGAGTCTGAGGTAACGTGAGTTAAAGGCGATTCTCTTCAATCTCTCCAGGCCCTCGCCTGGGTTGATACTACCGTTGATGATACCCAAGGACGAGATGATCTGGCCCAACACTGCAGGAGGAACCGGTTCGGAGTAGCATTGCGAGATGTAGTTGATCTTCAACTTGTTGATCAAGGTCTGGTTACCAGCGACGTATCCACCAGTTGCACCAAACGACTTGGTGAAGGTACCCATTAACAAGTCAATATCGTGTGGGTCGACACCAAAGTAATCACACACACCTCTACCGTTAGGTCCCAAGGCACCAATCGAGTGGGCCTCGTCAACAAACAAATAACACTTGTACTTTTTCTTCAATTCAACAATGTCAGGCAAGTTACACAAGTTACCTTCCATAGAATAAAGACCTTCGATGGCAATGATAATCTTTTTCCAAGGACGGTGAGTCTTTGGTTGACCTTGTGCAATTTGGTTTCTGATCAACTTTTCGAGATCTGCTACATCGTTGTGCTTGAACACCTTGACTGAGGCACCCGACAATCTGATACCAAATCTGATGGAAGCGTGATTCAATTCGTCACTGATAACCAAGGTTTTCAGGTCACAGAGCGAGCTGAACAACGCGGCATTGGTACCGTAACCCTGACTCACGACAATTGCATCGTCCATTCCTACAAAGTCAGCAATGACACGTTCACACTTGGTCATCAAGTCGGTGGTACCGGTGTACAAACGTGGAGAGCTACCGCCAGTACCGTACTCCTCCACACATTGCAAGGCATAATCAGTGCAAACACCGTTGGACTGGGCAAAACCCAAGTAATTGTACAGCGACAAGTTCAAACACTCGGTCGAAGTACCGTCGTAAAGGTACCCGTGCTTGCCTTCTCTGACTCTGTTGAAGCACTTGACGTAACGGCCAGGAGCACCGTGGATCGGACGTGCAAAACAGTCGTCGATTCTCGTCTTCAAACGACGCACGTAAAAACTCTCAAACCCATCATACCATGGAGCATACCCGTCGTGCTCCACCAAGTCCTTGTACTCGTCGGCCTTGAAAATCTTACCGAAGAAGTCTCTTATATGCCCAATGATAATAAGAATAAGGTAACTGATGTACGTGGCGAGGTAGATTATATATGGAGGCTCATCGTCTATGGGTGTGGGGAGAGGAACACCAACCGGATGGCTTGAAACATGCAAGTACTCTTTGGACGTGAGCTTACCGAACTCCAATTCGGCAAGCTCCTCGGCGGGCCTGTCGTCCACTGGTGCGTTGGGAATGTACTCAGTGAGCATGGTGATGAAAATTGTAAGTTTTTTGTTTAGGCTTTTTTCGGATGGTGGTGGGTTTGTGCTGGACGCGCCCCTATACTAAAGACATCAATCTTAGTGACGAGTAGGGTGTATTTAGTGATCATCAGGGAGACGGTTACTGGGGTGTTTAGTTGGAAGGTTCCATTGAAGGACTACGTAAGTTTTGGGTTCAAAATATTGAGGACTTTGTATGTTACAGGTTCCTAAGCATTGTAGGGTTTTTCATGATTTTCAAGGACTCGTACATTGAACAACATGTTCATACATCACTCATGATTCTTAGAACCCATAGGCAAACTGAATTCTCACTCACATGCTCACATGCTCGCCAGACTTCAAGGCTTGGTCGAGGCTGGGTATACTGCAGTATAGGGGTACACAGGAATACGAGAATACAATGGCAGGGCTATAGGCGGTGATGCAGGGCTGAGTTACGGTGCAGTATCAGAGGGAACGGTAACTGAGTGATTACATGTTCAACAGTTCAATCCGAGGAGGTTCATTTGTGTATTTACGTTTGAAGAGTGTCTGTATTTGAGCTCAATTAGTGCTGTGTTTTAGACTTGGTACATAAATCGGTACATTAAACTGCCGTTTAAGACTTCGTACTGGCAGACAGAAATGTGGCAGAATTTGGCGTCAGGGTGTAGGAGGCTGAAGTGAGGACTTGCCTGATCTGTCAATAGACAGGCCATGTTTCGGTAATTTGCAGCCGATGCACCCGGGGCAGTTACGAGTGAGTTTGTGGTCAGTAGTGTAAAATATGAGTAGAGAGAACTAGTAAGGTTTTGAGTTTAGTTTAAGAGCAATAGTCTTCTTAGTAGATTGACTTTAGGTCGTTTTGAAGTGTTAAGTTTAATTTGGATAGTTATAGATGGTTTATGGAAAACATCGTTTCTATTAAAAGTTCAGTTTCAAACTTCAGGTGAGCAACTAATGTATTTTATGTCTACTTGGTTTCTAGAATTTCGAGTTTATTGGTAAACTGTCAAATTTTATATTACAACTTTTCTATTCATTACTAGTGTCCGACATGTAACTAGATACTTAACTTGTATCTAATAAGATATCTATGTAGGTATTTCTCAAACGCTCTCTAACTTTTCAATCTATCCAAATCTCTCAACGTTTCTAATGATAATCACTTCAAATCCTGATTCTCTCATAATTATTCCAAGTTGAGGATTCTTTATATAGATTAGATTTTGCACTAAATGCAAGCTTATGCGCTCGCTCTTTATTCGCTTCGCTCATAAATCGCTCATAAATCGCTCATAAACTTGCCTCCCAAAGCGAATACGTCTTATCATCACTCAAAACAATTGCATACTCATACCTAGCCAACTCCCAATCAACATGTCCAATCAGCAAAACCGTCGCCCCCGAATCCTCAACAATCCCATGACATTTCTCCAACAACCCCTCATTGTCAAAACACGAAAAAGCTTCATCTAAAATCAAAATATCAGGATTCTTGATCATCGCCCTCAAGAACAATGCCAACTTCTGATTTGTCACAGATAACTCTTTAAACTTTGTCTGTCCATTCTCGTCAAGAATATCCAGAAACTTTCCTAATATTTTGGCTGCAAATTCAGTCGTTTCTCCCTTGTAAGACAAGGCAAAGTTCAGATTTCCAATGTTGGGAATAAGCCCATTCAAAATCACATCCATCATGGTCTTTTCAAAAGGCACCAAATTATGCAATTCAGGTGACGAGATTCCAATTTTGTTGTTGATACTGAAGAATGTTTGGCCCGAGCCGGCCTTGCGCGTGGTTCCGTCAATCGATATAATGGACTTCCACGATTGAGGATGGTCACACGTGATCATGGAAAGTAAGGTTGTCTTACCTGTTCCGTTATTACCAATAATTCTCCATTTTGAGCCTCTTGGAATTTTCCAGTTCAAGTTGTCAAAAATCACTTTCTCGCCGTATTTAATAGAAGCATTTAAGAATTCAATGTGGTTGTTCTCTGGAGCTTTTGACTCGAGTGGTACCAATTGAGTGTCTCTTCTTTTAGTTTCATGTTCAATTTCGTTTCTCAGCACTATTTTAACTCCCTCTCCATCAACATACACAACACTTTCTTCAAAGTTGGCATTTTCAGTGAGATCGTTGGCTCTCAATCCCAAAGCCAAAGTGACTCCATGCTCCTGCGAAATCTTACCAAGTAAGCCCCACATTTTCTTAGTACTACTAACATCCAAACCCAAAAATGGATCATCAACCACCAATAACTGGGGTTTCTTAATCAAAGACCTAACCAACTTCAATCTACGTGTTTGACCGTTACTCAACATATTCACCCAGCTCTCTAGTAAATGCTCCAAGTTGAAGAGTTTGATGAGCGAATTGACATAATCAACATCTAAATTCGTCCTGTTCTGGTTGTAATTGTATGTACCCCAGATAAAGTCTCTAACAGTATTATTTATGGAGTCCTTACTTGAGAAAGATTCATAACGAGCAGACAAATGTACGTTATTGATTCCCAAACTATCATTGAAGCTGAGGAATTCCACGTCAGGACACAACTTTCTAGAAAGTGGAGGACTAGCCAAATACTTCCCAGCCAATACGTTTAAAAAGTGCGATTTTTCAGGCCCAAGAACAAGCCAATTCTGCTGCTTGTCAATGCTAAACGATACAGGCTTGCGGAACACAGTCGGGCTGTTCTTAACACTCAGCTGCTTGAGTACAGCATTGGAAAGCGTAACCAAGCGTTTCATAGTTGCAACTGAAAAATGAGTCAGATTTGTGATTTTTTCCCTGGATTCGTTAACTCAAATTTTGTGAACCACCTTTAAAGTCATGGAGTTTTACGATCCCGTAGTGGATGAAGCCACACAATCCAAACCAGAGACCATTGAAACCAATGAAACCAACGAGAAAACAGAAAACGCAGTCCACCAGTTGGAAGATGAAATCGACAAGGCGTATCTTTTAGTCGAGGGTAAGTTCAAGGACTTGCTCCACGACGAGAAGACAGTCAAGGGCAAAGAACAATTGATCAACCAACTCAATAGCTTAAGAGAGAATGTTAATGTGTCTGGCAACTTGGAATACGTGGAGAAACAATTGGGTAATTTCACATCTAACTTATCACAGGGATACTCCCTAGATAAACTCACTGCCCAGTTGGGTAGTGTCAACAAGGATATTTCTGGTAGGATCCAGTCATTTGACATTGACGCGAACTTGGACTCGCTCGATGCGCAGTTGGAGAAGGTTGAGAAGAAGGGAGGAGAGTACTTGAATCAGGTGTCATCTTTCTTCCTGAACTTTATATCTGTCGCACCTGCTGCGGAAAAGGAAGAGGAAATATTGACGTTTTCGCCCATCAGCTCGTACAAGTCGTATGGAACTTCGCGCTTTGACAGCGAGTTGTTCAAGTTGCACACCACAACACTGCTCTACCTGGAGACGAACGAGGAGTACGACGCAGACTCCAAGACGGTGGACATTGCCAATCTCTTGAGGGAGTACCCAGACACCTTGGACAAGTTGATGAACCACTTGGTGCCCGTGAAAATCTCCTACAAGTCGTTTTGGTACAACTACTTTTCACAGCTCAAAACCATTGAGGACGCCGAAACAAAGAGGAAAGAGTTGTTGAGCAATGACAAGGAGGAAGAGTTTACTTGGGATGATGACGATGACGATGATGAGGTAGGTAAGGATGCTGTGAAGGTCGAGCCGCCAAAGAATGACGAGAGCGACGACGACTGGGAGTAGTATAGTTTAATTTTTATGTGAGAATCTAATTTCCCCCTTCAATTTTTTTTGAACAATGAACAACTAAAATTTTGATTTGCTTATCCAGTAGATTAGAACACAGCGATTGCTAGCATGACAAAAAACACGAGGCCTCAGGTTGTAACTGGGGGCCCAGGTACTACGTCTTCTTCGGCGTTGGCTGCTGCTGCTGCTGCAAGTAACGCTTCGGCGAGTCCGTCGCACACACCCGCGTCGAATCAAAGGGCGACTGATCAGAAGGAGCAAAACCAGAAAGATAGACTGAGCGAGCAGCAGAACCAGAGTCACCAGAACCACCAAAACCAACAGTACCATAATCACAACCACCAAAATTACCAGAACCAAGGGCAAAACCAAAACCAAATTCCCCAACATTTACCTTTAATACACCCAATTCCTCAGACCGGGGGAAGAAGGGTCTGGGTAAGAAAACCAAACTCAACACCAACTACGTTAATTGTGAGCGAGTTTGATATTGTCGACGATTTGAAACAGTTGATTGTAAACAAGTACCCCAACTCGTTAGCCAAAGCTTATGATCCGGCCGATTTGCTCATTAAAATAGACTTGAGCAGTAGACTAGGCACAAAAAACAACTGGGGCGGCCACCTGAACTCAGGGTCACCCGATCACTTGAAGGGCAACTCGCAAACCATACCCTCGTATAAGTACCTTGAGCCCGACCAGCTGGTGTGGTCTGTGCTCGACCACTTTTACCCACAGGGAATGACGATGCAGGAAGCCTTTTTGATCGAGCTGTCGGTCTATGACATTGGAGCCGGATCTTCAGTCAAGCGTGCACAGAACCATACGATCAAACAACCGCAACCGCAACCTGCGCAGACCTTTTATGGATACGGTCAGAATGGGTACCCGAAGGACCGGTCGCAGTCGCCGGCGATGCACCACGATAGCAAGTCGCCTGTCTCGACGGCGCATCGCAGATCGCAGTCGAATCCACCTCAACCCCCGACCTCGATAGCACCGTCCCCACACACGTTGGCGCCTAATAATGGCGCGCCTACGAGCAACAATGGCAATAGCCAGGCGATATTGTTACTTCCAAAGAACTTTTCGCTTGCATCGGGCTCGAGCTCGTCGAAAAGACTCTCGTTTGACGAGGGCCAAATCAAAGACAAAAAGACAGAAAATCTGCCAGAAGAGGAAAAGGTCAAGACCAACAGGCCCAAAAACAACGGGAAAAAGCGGAATACCTTGCCTACATTAGATCTCAGTAAGACCAGAGAGCTGGAGCCTAAGAAAGAGGACGACCCAGACAAAAAGAGCCCCGAATCTAGCTCACCAAAGCCCAACGGCTCCACCAAACCAATCCGAACGTCCAAAAGCACAACAGATAAGGTTCTCCCATCTATCTCGGTGCTTGTGGTGGAAGATAACGCCATTAACCAGGCCATTTTGGGTGCTTTCTTGAGAAAACACAAGATTCACTATCTGATTGCAAAGAACGGCCAAGAGGCAGTGGACAAGTGGAAGCTGGGAGGGTTCCATTTGGTCATTATGGATTTGCAATTGCCTGTAAAATCAGGTATCGAAGCAACCAAAGAGATCAGGTATTTGGAGAGAATCAACAAGATTGGTATGTTTGCGGAGCACGAGAACTACGCAAAGAGCAATCAAAACACAATCAAGGACGAGGAGAAGTTAGACCTCGGAATTTTCATATCTCCAGTGATTATCGTGGCGTTGACTGCGCTGTCCAACTCGTCTGTGGACAGAAAGTTGGCGCTTATGGCTGGTTGCAATGATTACTTGACGAAGCCGGTGAATTTGGTGTGGTTACAGAACAAGATCACCGAGTGGGGGTGCATGCAAGCACTTATTAACTTTGATGGATGGAAATCGAACAGGTTTGCTAGGGACGATAAGAAGTAGATATGGTATAGAAATAGATTTTATGTTTGGTAGACAAGAGTAATGAAAGGAGCGTTTATGAGAAAGAGGTTTCAAGATATTGGATTGGGCGTAGTTTTCTATACTGGGGCTTACGCGGTGGTAAGTCAACAAAGATATTGATTAGTAAATTTAGCAAGGATTCAAGAGTTTTAAGTAATGATAATGATAATCTTGTTTAACACTCCACAATCACAATATGACTTTCAAAAGGTGATTAGTTTTGCATGTATAAAATTTATGTGCAAAATTTGCAGCCGGCAATTTTCAGCCAGCTGTTGAGTTTTGTCTGAAGGCATACAATCTAGAGTTTATAATTAATTGCTAGCAATTTCTCCTTGAATACCTGCCACCTTTGTAGCTCTCTCATCACGTAACTCACACACACACTTTTACAACTCATTCCCATAGCATTTCTTACAATGATCAACACCTCTATTTAAAGAAATTCATTTATATTTCTCGTAGTATTTCTACCATTCTCCATCCCATTCCTTTCTTTACAGAACATTCACTCAATCCGATCTCACAAGACATTATCACCCCTTGTCACTATTCTCACAACCATTCTCACAACACTCACAATTCTCACTATTTTCACAACTCAATTCTAAACACTCTCAACACAATTATCTCTTCAGAAAAAACTAAAAACTAAACCATCATGAGTGAAGAAATAGAAACTCCAACCACAGTATTACCCTTGGAAATAATCGACAAGTCCGTGGGTAAGAAGATACTGGTCTTGATGACCAACGATAAAGAATTCATCGGAACCTTGATTGGTTTCGACGACTACGTCAACATGGTGCTCAACGACGTTACAGAGGTGAACCAAGATGTGAAATCGGACAAGATTATCAAAGAGATGTTGTTGAATGGTGCTCAGGTGGCTATGATTGTGCCAGCATGATGTAAATTAGATGTGTACTATATGAATATACGATAAAGTATGAATGGTAGAGAGGTGGAAGGTGGATTTAAGAAGTGACTTGGAGTTTAAGAATGACTTGGGTTTTGAGAGATGGAGAGTGACCGTAGAATCGGTGGTTGTTTGGTAGTGGTTTACTAAAGGATTGACTATTAGTCTGAAGAAGTATTAATAGTGAGTGGTGATTGTTGGTGGATGTGAATGGTGAATGTTTAATGATGATGAATAGTGAACGAATCAACAAACAAATCAACGAACGAGTGAGCCAACAAGTGAAGACACGGTGAGTGAACGAACTACTCTCGCAAACAATTAGTAGTCTCTTCTGATATGTGTCCGTAACAAAGTACTACCTGTATAAACTTCGTCATAATCTCTTCTGTATATACATTTGCCGATTCAAAGACTAAAAAGTAGATCAAACTCTCTTATCTTACTACAATGTCCAGCCGTACATCCCCACCCTCGATCCCTTAATGGTTGTCTCGTTCGCCACTCTTTAGAACCTTCTAGCACCAATATGATTTCTAAGCTTTTCGCCACATTCACCTGTATAAATATAATTAAGCACCCAAAAAACCGCCAGTAAATCCACTATCTCACACTACAATAATGCAATTAACAATCACAACGGACGATGGAAACATCATCACCGTAGACATCCCAGGATCTTTAACTCTCGAGGATTTCAAGGCTTACCTTCTGGCAGAAACTGACATTGAGCCATCAAAACAAGAGATCAAGTTGAATGGTACTGTGTTGTCTGGGCCCTCGAAAACATTAGAAGAGTTGGGTATTAGCGAAAATGACTTATTGGTACTTTCAGGAGGAAGTAGAGCGGCACCATCAGCAACTTCTGACCCTGCTAACAACGAGGTTGACAATCAGGCAGAACTCATGAGACAACAGGTGTTGAACAACCCCACATTAAATGGCCAGTTGAAGGCTTCAAACCCAGAATTACACTCTGCCTTGAATGACCCTGTGCGTTTCAAGCAGAAGATCTTGGAGCAAATGCAAGAAATGCAACTCCAAAACAGCGGCGTCAGCCGTGAAAGAAGCGAGGAGTTGAGACGTTTACAGGAAAACCCAGACGACGAAGAAAGTCAGGCCAGAATCTTGGAGATCATTAGAGAAGAGCAAATAGATGAGAATATGCGTTTGGCTTATGATATTATTCCAGAGAGTTTTGCGTCTGTCAACATGTTGTACATTAATATCAAGATCAACGGGCACAAAGTTCAGGCTTTGGTAGATTCGGGGGCTCAAATGACTGTTATCAGTCCGCGTATAGCTGAGGAAGTTGGGATCTCGAGATTGATAGACAAGAGGTTTAGGGGAGAAGCCAGAGGTGTTGGTTCGCAGCCAACCCAAGGTAAAATCCACAATGCGCCGATTACGATAGGCGATTCGCCAATTGAAATCCCTTGTTCGTTCACGGTTATCGACACACATGTCGACTTACTTTTCGGCTTGGATATGTTGAGAAGACACAAGTGTACCATTGACTTGGGAAGAGATCTTTTAGTTGTGGGTGAACATATAGAAACAAAATTCTTGCAAGAATTTGAAGTGGAGAATAATCCTTTTGCAAATGCTAGTGCGCCTAAGATTCCAGGTACTGGCACCAATTTGGGAGGTAACATCTTTGGTGATGCTCTCTATTCTCAGAGTGACCAGGAACGTAAGCGTATTGCAGCTGAAGCTGCTGCACTGAAGAGACAGAATACAGGGACTAGTTCGACCGCTTCTGCTTCTACATACACACCTGGTGAGCCTCAAATTAAGCAATTGATTGACTTGGGATTTACTAGAACCGATGCGATTAATGCGTTGAAACTGACGAATGGGAATGTTGACATGGCTGCTTCATATTTGTTCCAATAGATAATAGAGATTAAAATATCTAGTTTATTTGGTAATAATAGAGATTATATTAAAATGTCTAGTTTACTAGATATAGGATTATATTAAAATATCTAGTTTACTAGTAATAATTGTAATTATATTTCTAGTTTATTGGTAATAATAGAGATTATATTGAATCCTACTTATTGGAAATAATAGAGATTATATTGATATCTAGTTTCTAATAGAAGTTAATCTAATATTCTATTATAAAATCCCCTGTAATGGAACTTTGCACCCTCAGTATCAATCAATTTCACATCTTCGGTAGAAATCTCAAACTTATCAACGTCAAGTGCCTGCTTGATTCTTTCCTCCTTGGAAGAAGTCGTAATTGGTAAGTATCCCTTCTGTAAAGTATATCTGAGCAAAACCTGTGCTTCAGTCTTTCCGTACTTTGTAGCCAATTTCGGCAACAATACCTTCAATGGGTGATCCTCAACAATCTTTCCCTCCTTGTCTTTTATTCTAAACAAAGGAGTTAATGCACCATAAGGCAGGATCAAAATATCGTGTTTCTTCGAGAACTCGATGATCCCTGGTGTTTGCTCTTGCAAGTATGGGTGAAATTCAATCTGGTTCACAACTGGATACTCTTCCTTGCTGGAACTCACTTTGAAGAGTCTTTCCAAGTTTTCAACACTGCCGTTTGAGATACCAATGTAGCGCACCTTGCCCGACTTTTTGATCTCGATAAACTCCTTCCAGAGTGACTCCAAAGTGTAATTCTCCTTGGATTCGTCCCAGAATGGATGGTGGATCAACAACAAATCAATATACTCAACACCCAATTCTTTCAATGTGCCATCCACAAAGTCAGTAGCAGTGTTATATTGCTTCTTCACATGTGGTGTAGCAACAATGTACTTTGTGGTCACCCACAAGGTTTCTCTAGGAACACCGCTCTTATGAAGGGCCTTTCCCAATTCAGGTTGCGTAGTATAAACCTCAGCAGTGTCAAGATGATTGAACCCCGCTTTAATGGACGTCACCAACGCGTCAACAATCTGCTCAAGGGTATCCTTGTTGTCAGGATCACCTCTCTTGACGTCCTTCCATTCGGTTCCTGTACCATATCCAATGGTAATTGGTGCACCGGAAACGGTTTTGAAAAGTGGGTGCAATTGTTCCGACATCCTTATCTATCGAAAATTACTCGAAATTACCCACCTTTTAAATCATTTCAATCTGTGGCATGAAATACCATTAATTAGTCATATTGGTGGTGGCACCCTGGTAATTTGTAATCCACAAACCAGGACGCTTTTAAAATTTATAAGTTACGACATTGTGGTAATGGCTGCAAAAATGTGGCATTTCTAGATCTATTTAGAGGTACCGTACTGTTCGCCAAAAATGAATCTATAGAAGAAAGTATCGCCTACCTTGTCGATTTGCTCGACATCTTCTTTGCTCAATTCGAAGTTTACAACGTCCAACGATTCCTTAATTCTGGCTTCCTTAGAGGAGGTGGTGACTGGCAAAAGTCCTTTTTGGTAGGTGTATCTAAGTAAGATTTGCGAGTCCGTCTTATTGTACTTCTCAGCCAATGCGTCCAATGCCTTTGGCAATGGGTGTTCGTCCCTGCTCAATTCCTTGCCATCCTTCTTAATTCTAAATAATGGGGTCAACGATCCGTATGACTCAAGCAAAATGTTGTGCTTATTTGCAAACTCTAAAATACCAGGAGTCTGGTTTTGCAAGTATGGGTGGAACTCAATCTGGTTGACTTCAGGATAGAATTCAGGGGTGCCTGCCACCTTGAACGTTCTCTCCAAGTGCTCTGGGGCAAAGTTGGATACACCAATATGTCTTACTTTGCCTGCTTTTTTCGCATCAATAAGATGCTGCCATGTCGACTCAATGGTCTCTCCATGTGACTCTTTTTCGTAGAAGAACGGAGTGTGGATGAGATAGAGGTCAATGTAATCAGTCTGCAATTCTTTCAAGATCGATTCCAAGTTGGTGGCTGCGCTCTTGTGCTCGTTGATGATGCCTTCAATGCCTGGCGAGTATTTCGACGTAATAAATACGTCTTCTCTCTTCTTTCCGCTCTGCTTGATTGCGGCTGCAACTTCTGGTTGTGTGGTGTAAAAGGAGGCGGTATCAACGTGGTTGTAGCCGAGCTTCAAGGCCAAAGCCAATTGATCGACCAAATCCTGGGCCAAAGTGTGCTGCTGGTCCTCAGGTCTGCCCTTTTTGAGCCATTGCCACTTGGTTCCGGAACCGGTTCCAAATGTAATCGGAATTCCACTTTTGGTGGTCAATGAACGAATTAACTTTACTGGGTGAGACATAGATAAGGATGTTTTTTCTCTTTTCGATTTGGAGCAGAAATGGTGAATTTATATCAATTTGTGATTAATAATTGGGAGGGGTTTATGGTTGCAATTGTGTGGCATACGTGAGGCTTCGGTCCCTTTTTTGAAGTAGGCTTGATTGTGTAAAAATATATCAATTGATATTGAAATTGAGTCATTGGTTTGTAAGAGTTGATGTATGAGCCATAGTTCAGTTCATTTACTGATAATGAATAATCAGTTAAAATGAAGTGGTAGAACGAATGAATTGAATGGGGGTAACATGGTGAGTGGCGTTACAGGACTAACATTCTAAATGATGTCACAGAGGTGATATAGCCGTGGAATTGGATTTTAATGAACATTATAACTTTCCGAGATTTTGGACGATTCAACGATCCAAAGGGTAGATTTTTCAAATAAAGAATCGAACAGAATTCAACTTACAAGTGAGATGATCTGCAATTCCTCAATTTCATTTACAATGCCAACTCATTGGCGTTATCATTCTTAATATCTTTCAAATCTCAAGTTCATGAAGCTACTTCAAGTTATTCTTAATATCTTACATCCTCATTCATGAAAATGCTAACTCATTCATGTTATCATTCTTAATATCTACCATTACATATCCTCATCCTCAGGAATCTCTCTAGTCTTCAACACCAATGGCTTACCTGTGATTCTAAAATACAAGTCCTTGACATCATCGGTGGTGGTTTCAAAGTGCGAGGAGGCATCGTAACTCTTACTTATGAAAATACCATCGGTGGTTCCGTCCGACGCAGGCTCGTACAACTCAGCAATGCCCATCAAAGTGTCCAATCTCGAGCCCAACAACTTGAAAGCAGGCTCCAACTCAACGTGTGGGGTGTCTGTCTCAATGATGGTCGAGACAATGGCCAAGTAGTAGCCCTTTGGTACAACAAAGTGCGTGTCGGACAAAACAGCAATGTAGATGTCGTTTTTACGGCCCACTTGGTTCTGTGGAATGATAATCTGCAAAGAGTCCAAGTCGTTTGTGTTTGGCACGGCGTGGTCCAAAATGCACATGGCTCTAATCACTCTCGAACCGGTCTTCTTAACCTTCTCCGGGAAGTAGGTTGGGTCGGCAATCACAATAGGAGCCTTGGCAGTACCCTCTTTAGTCACAACTCCGGCAAACTTGTCGCCGTCGTACAAAACCTCGTCGATCGGGGTATCCAACATGTAGGTACCACCGTAGATGGCGGACAAACGGGCAAAACCCTGGGGCAATTCACCCAAACCGTACTGTGGGTAGATGAATGGCGACTTACCGTATCTGGCAACAGATTGAACGTATAAAAGTACACGCTCGTAAGTTGGACGGGCTGGTTCCTCCAAGTAGTCGTCAGTCGACCACAACGCCATGGCGTGACCGATAAAGTCCTTGGTACCGCTCTCCAAACCAAAGTGCGTGTACACCTCGTTCATGGTGTTTCTGTCCAAGTTCAAGTTCTGGTGGGTCGAGGCAACATCCTCATCATAATTGGCAATAAACTCCAAGAAACGCTTCATTCTACGCTTCTCAAACATACCCATCAAGGAAGACCTCAATGCCTCCACCTCGTTCGATGGAACCTTGGAGATACGCCCACTACGGTAGACGTAACACGCTGCGATCTTGTCAAATTTGATGTAACGGGTGACGTTGGTGTGCACCAAGATGTTGGTCAATTCACCGGTTGCCATGCAAAACTTGGGAATCAAGTCGACGTACCAGTCACGGTCTCTGCCGGTTATGGTGTCGGGCTTCTGGCTCGATGGCTTGAACTTGGAGTACAATTGAGACAAGTTGAGAGAGGCAGACTCGCCCCCGTAGAAGTTCTGGCGGTCAATGTGCAAAACCTTCTTGCCCTCCACCGAAAGAAGACCAGAGAGGATACACTCGGTCAAACCCGTGCCTAAAACTATAACGTCGTAGTTTTCGTCCATGTTGTGATGTATTGTAATGAAACAGTGAGATTACAATGTTTAAATACTTGGTTTGCTAGTTTTTTGTGTACACGTTGGGAGAAAAAGCGTGGTAGTGTATGGTAAAAGTTGGTAGTGTTTGTTTGTGTGAGAGACGACGAGAGACGACAATTCATGGTGAAGGTTGTGAGAGTGTTGGGGATATAAAGACGGTGGTTTGCTTAAATACTCCTCATTTTATCGTATATATTTGTGTGGAGAGAGCAAGAGAGGAGTATAAAGAGGAAAATTGTAAATGGTAAGTAAAAGAGACTATCAATATAAGATGCTATCAATAGAATATCAATAAAAAAGGCTAACAATAGGTGATAAAAATGGAATAAGCTATCAATAAGTAGAGATCAGAATGGTATTTAACGTTTCAATGTAGTATGGTTAACATATCATGAATGATCAAGACAGCAATGTATGACTTGGCTGTTATACATCCGAAAATAGTTTAGGATCGGTTAATACGGTGCGATAAAAAGGGTGCTCTTTAATATTTTTGTGAGAATGATAAAAGTTTGTGTTTCCATTGGCATTTTAAGTGTCGAAAGACATATTGCGTGTATGATGTCCGGAATGTTTTGCAACCAAAAGAAGAGTTGGTTTAAAGTTTCAAGATTTTCCATTTTTCATCCAATTTTGCACCCAAAAGATTAGTGATATTAACTTTTAATGTGCACTGATGAACATTAAAATACTTTGAATTCAAAATCATCTCTGCTAAACTATCAGCGAGATGGTTTCTAATTTCAAACTGATAAGTGTCAGATCAAAATAATTTACATCCTCTATCTCAAATTCATTGTCATACTAAACTACATTATGGAACCCCTTCTCTCCCTTTTCCAAACCAGCCTTAACAATCTTGGAAATCTCCTTAGGATCCAGAGTAATCTTGGTGAAATTCTCAAAGCCATCTTCAGTGATCAACAAATCATCTTCAATTCTAACACCACCAATGTACCAATACTTGTCAAGCACATCCTTGTTAATATACTTCAACTTATTCTCATCCTTCAAGATATCCTCCAACAAGAATGGTGAAAAGTAAATACCTGGTTCGTCAGTCACAACCATACCCTTCTCCAAGTTTCTTCTGATTCTCAAGTATCTGAAAATTGGGTCTGGGTCTTCGTAGTTAGGGTATCCGGCAACATCGTGGGTTTCCATACCCAACATGTGGCCCAAACCGTGTGGGAAGAAAGAAGCAGACAACTTAGACTCCAAGAGCTCTTCAGGAGTGTACTCCTTCTTGAAAATGCCCAACTTCAAGAATTCTTCAATCAAAATCTTGTGAGCAGCCAAGTGACAGTCGTCCCAGGAAGCACCAGGTTTGATGAGGTCCATGGTAACACTCTGCATGTGCAAAACAGCGTTGTAGATTTCCAAGTGTTCCTTGGTCCAGTCACCGTTGATAGGGAAACATCTAGTGACGTCACTGGCGTAACAAGACCATTCAGCACCAGCGTCGATCAACACGGATCTTCTCTCAGGAACAATGTCCTCGTCGTTCTTAACATAGTGCAAAGTCGAACAAGAAGGTCCACTGCAGCAAATTGGGTCGTACGCGTGGATCTTAGATCCCTGTCTGATGGCATGGTAAGTGAACTCGGCATGAATATGAGCTTCGTTCTTCTCAATTGGCAAAGCAGACATAACAGCATAATGACAGTTGTCTGTGATCTTTGCAGCGTGCTTCATCAACTCAATTTCATAAGAATCCTTAATTACTCTTGCCTCATCGAGAGCGTAGAAGAAATCAGCATCACTATCAACGACCGACTTAGTAATAAACTCCTTGTTGAACTTTGAAACCTCAATAGCAAACACATTCTTCAATGGCTCCAAGTCCTTAGACAATTCACTAACATACTTGACTTCATCAGCATCAAACTTGTCAGCAGCCTGCTCCAAGCTCAATGGCAAACCACTCCACATAACATCCTCGTAGTCAATGTTTGGCAAGTACAAAGTTAACTTGTCTTTCTTGGACTCATAGATGACGTGAGAGCCAGGAATGTCAACTCCCGACAAGTAGTAAAAGTATCTGTTCTGTCTGAAAGGTTTGTTGGTGTCAGAGTAGTCATTGAGCTCGAGAGCTGCGCCCGAAACGAAAAAGTTGGCACCGTCTGCCTTCGACCCGTTTTTCGCAGCTAAGTGCTTGAGTGTGCGCTGTGCGTGCTCCTTGGCTGGGTACTTCTTACCCTTTAATGATACTGGTCCGTCCATTGGTAGTTCCAAATCAAATCATCAGAACCGCTCATATGTACGGCGATGGTCACGTGAAGGATGTTGGATCTAAAAAAGTCGTTTGAATTCACGTGAGGGTTACATACGACATTTTTGTATCCATGTCGCACTTTAGATTTCACCAAACATTTGTCAAGTATATCGCCACCATGGAGAGATTACAGAGATTATTAGGATCCGGTGCTGGATTGGGTGCCACTGGCGGCCCTCAGGCTGACGGACCAGCTATAGATAACGCAGAAACAGTTTACATATCGTCGTTGGCGCTCTTGAAAATGTTGAGGCACGGTAAGGCGGGTGTGCCCATGGAAGTCATGGGATTGATGTTGGGAGAATTCGTCGACGAGTTCACGATCCACGTCATCGATGTGTTTGCCATGCCTCAATCGGGTACTGGTGTGTCTGTTGAGGCTGTTGACGATATTTTCCAGACGAAAATGATGGACATGTTGAAGCAAACCGGTAGAGACGAAATGGTCGTTGGATGGTACCACTCGCACCCTGGTTTCGGATGTTGGTTGTCGTCTGTCGATGTGAACACACAGCAATCGTTTGAGCAGTTGAACAAGAGAGCAGTGGCTGTGGTGGTGGACCCTATTCAATCCGTCAAGGGTAAGGTTGTGATTGATGCATTCAGAACTATTGACTCCACCACCTTGATGATGGGCCAGGAACCAAGACAGACCACCTCCAACGTTGGACACTTGAATAAGCCTTCTATCCAAGCGTTGATTCACGGTTTGAACCGTCACTACTACTCTTTGAACATTGACTACCACAAGACATCCAACGAAACAAATATGTTGTTGAACTTGCACAAGAAGACATGGCAATCGGGTTTGAGGTCTGTAGACTACAACCACAAGGAGCACGATAACTTGGATAGTTTCAAGTCGATGGTGAAGATTGCTGAGTTGTACAACCAAAGAGTGCTGGAGGAGAAGGAGTTACTGGAGGAGCAATTGAAGACTAGATATGTTGGTAAGCAGGATCCAAAGAAGCATTTATCTGATATTGCGGATACATTGATTGAGGATAACGTAACTTCGTTGTTGACTGGAAATGTGAATGCTTTAGCCATTCAGTAGATTAGTTAGAAGAATTTAATGTCTGTTAAGTTGAAGAAATCGAGTGTAGCTCGTAAAATGTCAAACATTGTAGCTCTAATGTCAAAGAGTTCGAATATTGAACTGTTAACATTCAATCTAAATCGTTAACATTCAATAAGAATCCATATAGTTAAAATCGAAGAACCATTTTTTTATCTCAAATTTTATCTTTTTGCATCCAAATGTCAGAACCTCCAACCAAAAGACAGAAAGTCGAAGATTCCGATGATGAGATTCCTGATTATATGCTCCCCTCAAACGGTACTAAAAACCTGAATCGAGAATCTCACTACTTAGATACCATCAACAGACAGGTATTGGACTTTGATTTTGAAAAGGTTTGCCTGATAACATTGTCCAATGTTAACGTATACTGTTGTCTTGTGTGTGGTAAGTACTTCCAAGGTAGATCAGAGTCTTCTCCAGCATATAACCATTCCTTGAACCAAGGTCATCATGTCTATATCAACATGCTGAACGAAAAGGTCTATGTTTTACCAGAAAATTATGAAATCAAGTCACAACAGATCCTTGACTCTTTACAGGATATTAAAGACTTACTTAATCCAAGATATACCAAGGATGCTATATTACTGTTGAAATCTCCACAAACCAGCAATGACTTGGAACATAACCTGTATTCTGTGGGGTATGTTGGTTTAAACGGAAATAGCTATTCCAATGTTATACTACAAATGTTGGCTCATATTCCGCCGATCCGTGATTTTTACTTGAGTTTATCTTACAAGAGTGAATTGGAAGCGTTGGTCTCTAGAAAATCAGACCTAAACTACAAGTTCAGCTTGCTCTTGAGGAAAATATGGTCGAGGCACTTGTACAGAAAACATGTCTCACCGCATGATTTTTTACAATTGGTTGCTCTTGAGAGTAACAAGAAGTTCAATTTGAGCAGCCCAGCTTCGCCGAAACAGTTTTTGGTGTGGTTACTAAATCAATTGCATGTACAGCTAGTCAAAACAACAAAAAAGCTGGAAAACGTGTTGAGCAAGACTTTGCAAGGGAAGTTGGAGATCACTTCAATCAAGGTGTCCACTAAGGAAATTAATAACAAGGTTGAGTTTGTGAATTCTAAAAAATCAACAATCTCTTCAACAAAGTACTGGATTATATCTTTGAAGTTGCCTGAAAACCCAGTTTTTGCTTCCGACTCAAACATCCAAGAAGTTCTTTTGGAAGATTTATTAAAAAAGTACGATGGTATTACCACCACGTTGGTTGGAGGAGAATTGAAAACTTATAAATTCCTCAACCCAGTACCGAAATACTTGATATTTCATATTGATCGAGATTTAGAAACATCGGTAGATAAGAGAGGCATTCCTACTGTGGTTAAATTCCCTAGCGAGATGGACATTTCAGCGTATGTTAAAGATAGCAAGGAGCCAATAATATACAAACCTATTGGAGTGGTCAAACATGAGGCTATTACGGGAGCTTCAATTGATCACACTGAAGACAAAAGCCAATGGTCGATAAGTCTTGAAAGAAAGGCTAGGGAATGGATTAATATAAGAAATTTGGAGATTAAGCCTTGTGAATTTGAGTTATTGTTTCTTGACCAGAGTTATTTGCAATTATGGGAGAGAGTTTAGGTTTGGATAGAGAGACGAAGTTTCTGAGATATACTTGAACCGATTCTCACAATGGATAAGATAAGGCTATTTACCGGGCCATTACCTTAGTTCAAACGGGGCCGAGAGAACGGGCCATTCGGGCTACCTTTATCTGAGTAATCCGGTCCATGTGTGAATGCATAAACGTTAAACGAATGGTGTTAAAATCTACACAAGAAGAAAGATCTCCGGATAGATAAAAATACGGCTTCCTTAACGATCTTGTTGATCTCTTGATAAGAGATCTTCGACTCCTTAATTCTCAAATTTCATTCTACATCTGTTCCTCATCTTATCTATTCCTCACCTTGTATCAATTCCTCATCTTATATCTATTCTCATCTTATATACAATTAATAGACCTCCAAAACACCAAAACACTTTTTAACAAATTCTGGGTTCTCCAGTATAATTTCATGCAATTTCGTTCCTTTCAACAACATATCCACCACCACTACAAACCCAACAACCTTTAACCTTATCACCTCATCAGCCTCGTCAAAGTAATCTATTATGAGTTTCAAAGTTTGTCCAAAGGCCTTCAACTGAGTTTTGTAGAAGGAACCAAGTCTATCACTGCTAAACAATAAACTCTTGTAAGTCGATTCAAACAAGTTAGGATACCTAGTCTTGAACGATCTCCAATTGGTAATCTCATTGAAAAGTTCGTACTGTACAAGTTTGTTCACAACTTTCCCATCCTCCAAATCGAAATTGAATATCTTTGCTATTATTTCTTGTGACAAGTTTTCCGATATTAAGGCTAAAAGCCAAATATCGGCGAATTTATCATCCACCAACTCGTTGATCAAGTAGCTCTCGTTGTTCAGACTGAAGTTTTTAGTGGAAACGTTTCTGTTTATCACATTTGTGGTTCTAACAGTTCTTGTTTCATTATCATCTTCAATGAGTATTGGGAGCTCATTATTTGGCGACGCTTGGTACGAAACCTTCATTAAAGAATGCCCACTATTCTGAGTAGAATTCACTCTAGGTAACTTCAATTGATTCTTGTAGCATAATATCAAGGTGTGACCAAGAGAAATTGGGTCGGTGGGTAAGTACTTGTTATTATCTTCAATCACATTGAGTACACCAAGATGGAATGAAGCATCATTTTGGCTCCCTTCAAAGTAATAGTTGCGGGATTTCGTAAACTCGACACGTTCATCTGTGGTAGATGGTACTGCTGGATATGTTTTCAAAGGAAAAGTATCGAATACTTTCCTGATGGGTTCTGGAACCGTTACCATTGTTTAATATTTAAAATTCATACTTCGATTTTTGTGAGAATAATTACTATTAGAGGATTAGAGTGATAATATTAAGAATCCGAATCTCATCACAGTGTCGGTTGTATAATTTAATAAGTATACTTCATATATATTTATAAGTATACTTTATAGATATTCAAAGTATACTTCAAAGTACACTTCATTATTGTAATTTTCATAGATATAAATATACTTTTATAGAGCCATTTTCATTTCATAGCCTCCCAGCTTTTACACCATTACCTACTCATCTCTCATCCTAATATATTATTATACAAAGCAGAAGGAATCTATTCTTGCTCTAAACTACTCGAAATCACCTTCGTTTCTCAAATCAATGTACAAGTCATACCAAGCCGAACCAGCAAAATCGCACTTGCTCTTGCCCAAACTCTTGAAACCAATTGTTTCGTAGAATGGTATCAATTCCTCATGCGCAATGATCACGATCTTGTCACCCAAATCCTGGTTCGACAATCTCTGGATATAGTCGTGTAACAACAAAGTTCCCAACTTTTTGCCTCTCCAGTCGGAATCGACCGCCAATGAGTGGATACCAATGAATCTGGATCCCTCAATGTGTCCAGCGGAAGGAACGTCCTTCGATGGCAACTGCATGGATTCGTTCGTAATTCTGGCATTGTACGTCTTGGAGGCGATAATGTGACCAACCAACGTCTCCTTCGTCACAGAAGACTTAACTGGCAATTCCTCGGACTCGTCACCATCGAAACCCTTACCCTTGTTCTCCTTCTCCAACTTGGCGGCAACTTCCGGCAAATTGATCGAGTTGTATCTGTACTCAAAGTCTCTCACAAACAATCCACAGCACAATTCAGGGCACACTTTCAATCTGTACTTGAGCTTTTCTATGCTGGCGCGTTCTTCTGGCAGGAAGCATTTCTCTTCCAACTTGAGAACCTGGTCGAGGTCTTCAAGGGTTAAGGGCCTTATGGATAAGTTTGGCGGGAAGTCGGACATATTGGTGTTGTTGGTGGTCAAATATTTATAGAAAATTTGCTTCTGTATGCAGAAAAAGTATTAATATGAAGATTTAGAATTGGTGAGATTTGGGGTATGAGAATTGAAAAAAAGATTGAGGGTAGTATAAGAGTGATAGTATGTAGAGGATGGACAAAATTATGAGAATTGGTAAATTGAAAGTGATAGTATAAAATTGAGAATTGATATAAGATTATGACAATTTATTTAGTAATATTGATTGTATTTAGTATCATAAAGCCGATATTTTAAGGACTATAAAATTGATAGTATAGAATTGAATACTTTAGAAAACGGAAAATTACTCTAATTCAGTATCCTTAACCTCATCAACCTTCTCCTCAATCAAGCTCCCACTGACTTCCCATAAATGTACAATATTATCATCTGCAACAGATCCAATCGTCCATTCTTTGAACGGACACCAACTAAAATCTGTAACTATACCCGTGTGCCCCGCATGCATCATAAAAAGTTCAGGACACCCATCTTCAGCGTCTTCTTGTTGTTGTTCTTCTCCTATCTTGAACAAATCCCATACAATCAACCTGCGGTCCTGCGAACCGGACCCGATAATCCCATCTCTGTGTGGAGAAAACTCTAAACACGTAATCGAGTCAGAATGGCCCATCATAGTGTGAAGTAATCCACCATCTCCCTTTTCGTTCAACCTCCTGAAATCAATGAGGTTTATGTTCGAGTTGGTGTTTCCAATTGCAATCAAGTTCTGCAGAAATGGCGAAAAAGATAATGAGTTGATACCCTTACTGTCCTCACTGTGGTACTTTGCAACCGGCTTGTTGCTGGTTCTGGTGTCAAACAAGTACAAGTACTTGTCTTCGGACACACTTCCAAACAAGTTTGAGTCTAAACTGTGCCATTTGGAGTCATTCACACTGTCTGTGTTACTCTCCGAGTTCCGGAACAATTCCTTCCCGTTCGCCACATCAGTTATCACTACCGATCTGTCATCAGAAGACGTCAATAACTGCCCCTTGTTGAAAGGACTCCACGATAACCCGTACCCATTTGCAGTGTGAGGCTCAAAATGCTCCACTGCCTTCTTTTCATCTTGTAAATTGTAAATATCAACTTTACCTTCACCGTTAATCGTCCCCACTATGTTAGGATCCTGTGGCTGATACCTTGCTCTATTTATCTCAAAGGCATTTTCAAACTTTTTAACAATCTTGATTCTAGAGTTAGCCTTTTTGGTAGTGTTGGCTGCTGGTAACTGGGTGCTGGCAACTTTTAAGTAGTTGGTGTCCTCGCCGGATGTGTGAGTTCCAAGGAGCAACTTGGAGTCGATTCCCTCTTCGGTGGTGGTATGTTCTGGTAACCACTGGATTGTTAATGATGGCCAAGTTAAAGCTGTTTCATTGACAAACTCGTACATATAACGGCAATTCTTTCTCCAGAGTTGGTATTCCTCTTTGATGGTCAATTCTCTTTGTACGCCATCATCTTCGCCGTTGCTGACTTCATCTAACAATTGTTGCACTGACATAGTTTGCTTTGTTTTGTTTGATTCACGTTTTTGAAAAAGTGTGAAAAGTTTGAGGTTGCAAATTTTGATAACAATTTGGTTTCCAGTTTTTAGGAGAAATGTAATTCTATAGTTGTCTTTATGAATTAACTACTTCGATGTTTGTCTAAATGTTCCTAGAATCTGTGAATTACGCTATTTAACTTGGGGGTGCTTTATTAGCTACTAAATGCGTGATTTACAGTTCTTTAGTCAAGTTGCAAAAAGGGAGGTACTTGAAACGAATTGAGTTGTACAGATAGATAAAAAGAGTCAGACTTGTATAATTATAAAAATAAGGTGAGTAGATTCAGGTTACTTTATTACCCTTTGGTGTTGCATCAACTTAGTACAAAGATGAACTTGCTTAATTTTCCAATTTTTCTACTAAAATCAGCTAAATTATCAAAAAGTATAAGAGGGAAACATAAATTCACTACATTCATTATTCATCAAAGTCAATATCAATTAACCAATATCTCTCTAAACCTCAAATCCAAAATCAAAAGTAGGCCGTGCTTGAGTTTGTTGGTCATAATGATCAACAACCTTCAACGCATCACTTAAATGCAAGAAATATGGCGTATCGTAACCCTCAATTAAGTTGTAAATCGATGTTTCTTCAGCCTCCTGAGAACTCAGTGTCCCCAGTGTACCTGTTCTTGCCAAGTTCTGCCTCTTTTGAGCTTCGTAATATCCAACTTCCGTCAAGCTGTCGGTCAAAATCTTGGTGATACCCGTCTCAACTAAACGTTTTCTCAACTTTTTATTGTTGTAGACTCTTACGAAATACACTTGTATTTCTCTCTTCTTGTAACTGCACAAAAGGGTCTCCAAGATACGAGCAGCAGAAGAGTCCAATTCTGTCATACCGTGTAAATCAAAGAGAATATGCTTGGTCATGGATGCGTCTCTCAGTCTTTTCAGAGCTGGGTGCGCCTTGGTGGACCCATACATCTCAACACGGAGCAATCTGGCTCTCAAATCACTACTGTTAGTGAAAGTGAGAGGCTCGGGAATCTTCACAATGAGACACCCTTCGATTTCTTCCAAGGCCACTGTATTCAAGTGGGTTTGGTGGTCATCGGAAAGAAAGTCCAAGTGGGCATAGCTTCTACTTTGTTTGATTTTCTCAGTACTAGCCAACTTGATCAAATCCGCAGTGGACTTTTGGCCACCAGTGACCGGGTTCCCGCTTCTTTGTAAAATCTGCAGAACTTCTGATTCCTGGTTTGGTGGAGTTTCGTTAAGACCAATACCGGCAATCGCAGATGTCGGAATATCAGCATCAAAAAATGTATTTGAACCAGGGTATCTTCCCAAGATCTGGATTCTAGACTCTGCAGAGTGCTTAATCACACGAATTAAAGAGTAAAGTAACCCAACAGCAATGCCTGCTTCCATTGAGAAAAACAACGTGGTTAAAACTGTCACTCCAAATGTAATCAATTCATTGTGGCCTCTAGAAATCCAGTGGAAGTACAATTCGTATGGTGCCTCTTCTATAAGCGAGATACCAATGACTGCAGTAATCACACTCAACATACACTCTGGAACAAAGTATAAGTAGTCCAACAAGTTGAAAATGGTGAACAAAGTAGCAACTCCCATGATCGCTCCCAGCATTGTAGTTTTAGCTGAAATGGCATTTATCTTACTTCTTCCATATCCACCAAAAGCTGGCAATGCACCGAAAGTTGAGCCAACCAAATTGATAAACCCAAGGGCCACCAATTCTCTGTTTGAAGATATAGGCAAATCATAAGTGGAGCCCAAAGACTTGGACGCGGTGGTGCTTTCAAAGAATCCCAACATAGCAGCCAAAAATCCCGAAGTGCCCAATTTCTTCATCAACTTGAACATCCTAGGTGTGAATGGGTTGTACAATGCGATTTTGGAGCCGTCACTGTGGACTTTCCCAATAATGGAAATACCCTTCAAGTCCCAGCGATAAACTGAGCAGAGCCAAGTCAGCGCTGCAACTACGAGAAGAATTTCAGGAATGAACACCATTCTTTGCATCCACTTACCCTTTCTTCTAACAGCAAACTTCTTGGAAATTCTGAAGAACATGATGATGGAAAACCCAATGATACTGATCCAGAAGCTCAAAGCACTCAGTTTCCTCCAGTTTTGAGCTAAAAATATAACCTTATCAAATGGGGAATGAATGTCCATTTGGTTGGGATCATTTGAAATCTCCTTCTGCAAATCTTGGAGTCCCAAAACGACCACAAGCGAATTGATAACCATGACAATTCCAATACCACTAATGAAACCCTTGAGTAATGACGCACTCAAGACATTATCCAAGAACCCGAATCTGCCCAAACCAAAGCCAAGCAAACTGGCTCCGCTGACAAAAGTTATTGCTACCACGTACTCCAATGGGTCCAAGTTCTTTTTATCCTTGTTGTGATGTAATAAAGGTTCAACTGCCTGGCCCACCACGAGGGAGATGGCACCCTCAGGACCAACAATCATCTGGGGAACACTCCCAAATACAAGATAAACCAATGGTGCAATTCCAAGTGAGTACAATCCTGAAAGAACAGGGACATGGGCCAAGGTAGTGGCATACGAAAGCGAAAGCGGTAACTGGAAGAAAACTAAAGTTAAACCACCAAGTAAGTCACCAAGAAAGTAGGTAACGTTGTAGGACTTGATCCATGATAAGCATGGCAAGTAATAGGGCAAGATTTCGCTCCAAGCCAATGCCTCCAAGTTTTGGGTGTTTGTTGGTGTATATTCATGAGCGGAATTGTTAGCTTCGTACAGCAGTGACAAGCCCATTGCTCCTTTGATGGACGACTCCGTCGAGTCATGGTCACTTCCGGGCGTGTAGAATGTCTGACTGTTGCGATACACCACGGAATCATTGTCGTTGAAAGTTTGGTAACCAGACTGCAACTCGTCGATGAGTGGATGTCTCTCTGGAATGACTCTACGGCTTGAGATGTTTCTCGTGCTTGGTGAGGGAGAAGTCACTCGGGCGCGGCTGGAATCCAGTCCGCTTGCGGGCGGGGTGCTAGCTGGTGGAGACGAAACTCTAAGCAGAACCATGTTAACAAGCCGTCTACTGTCCAATTTTGATTTGGCACAAACTGAAGTGTGGAGAGTGAGGCGCTACCAGGGACCACGTGAATTTAATATTAGCGAATCAGTAGAGTGTGATTTGCAACTGTTTGTGATTTGGAAGAGAGAGAGGTTTGCAGGAGAGGGATTTAGTACCCTTTATGAGAAGATATATGAGGGAATTTGGGGATTTTGTGGGTGAGTCGGGAGAACAAGGGGTGAAGTTGGTTGATTTGTTTAAATTACGTCAACTTTATTAGTGTTTCATGACACATAACCGTTCTGATACAAGTGTCTGTTAGTGAGGGATTTTAAGAATAGTGTTCATCTGGGGTGCGATTTGTGTAAAAAAACTGGAGAAAGAACCTCTTGCTTTATTGTTTGGATTGAATTCCACGAGTGGAGAAGAATCACTTATTGTTTGATTTAATTCGGCGAGGAAAACTGTGATAAGGTAACATTTCTTGAATAGATACCACTCTGATACTAAGTAAAATGACGCAAAGGAGATGTTGACAAGTTGATACCATTGTTCGTTATTTGTTGAAGATGGCTTTGAATCACTCTGAATGAGCATCATTTTTTGAGATTTGCAGCCATTTTTCTCGAGAAAAACTCGAAAATAAAGTAACGGAATTTCAGGGTTTAAAGAAGAAAATTGTCGTTGTCAAATTTAAACGAGGATATTTTGATGTTGGTCGATTATGCCCAATGTGATTGAGAGAATCGAGATATTTTTATTTGTTTAAATGTATGCCATGCTTAGAATTTTTTTCATGTTGAGTCTGCATGGGTATTGTATCAAATTGATTGCAGACTATATAAAGCCTATTCTGGGACCATTTCAAGCTTGGATTTTGGAAATCACGTCGATTTCCATTGTCTTTGTTTAGCTTATCTAGTAAGAACCGATAAATGTATTAGAACCAGGAATCCAAATTGGATATTTTGGTCTGCAAGAGTGTTTGTTCATTTTTGGATATCATTTAAGACGAAATTTTGAACTCTCCAATCTAGACTCTCTAATCTTGTACTACACACTTTCAACTTATGCTACTCATTCACTCACTCCAGTAGCTAATCTTGTAATACTATAAACTTCACACCAATACCGATTCGGCCACACGTGACCAAAAATTTTCATGAGTCAAGAGTCAAAATTGTAATTAATTATACACCAAAATGCTTCGCAACTTTAGAAGATTCATCCATTCTACAAGGCCTGTGTTGGACACTCTTACCATCATTGAGAGTTCCGGCAATAAGGTAAGCTCAGCTTCATTGTCTGCCCTTGAAGCAGCAAAACAGCTCGGAGAACCAGTCACTGCCGTTCTTTTTGGAAAAGATGTTGCGGTAGCAGATCAAGTTGCTAAAGTGGCCGACGTGAACAAGGTTATCACGGTTGAAGGATCTCAATTCGACAGTTTGTTGGCCGAAGAATTATCGCCAGTACTTCAAGAGATATTGTCCAAGGATGACAAGTTGACACATGTTTTGGTGGCAGCCTCTTCGGTAGGAAAATCGGTCTTGCCAAGATTAGGAGCATTATTAGATGTCCAGCCAGTCAGCGATATCATCAAAGTTGTTGACAGCACCACATTTGTCAGACCAATCTATGCTGGTAATGCATTGGCCACTGTGAAAACCTCCGATTCGAAGATCTTGGTTTCTGTTAGAAGCTCTGCTTTCGAACCAGCCAAGACCGAAGGTGGAAGCGCAACCGTTGAGGCATTCAGTACATCTGTAGCCCCATCCAAGCAAATCGAATTGATAGACCAACAGTTGCTCACGTCAGAAAGACCAGACTTGAACTCGTCTTCGCGTGTTGTTTCTGGAGGTAGAGGTCTCAAGGACAAGGAGACTTTTGACAAATTGATCGAGCCATTGGCAGCCAAGTTGAATGCTGCTGTTGGTGCTCTGAGAGCAGCTGTCGATTCTGGATTCTGTGACAACTCGTTGCAGGTTGGACAGACTGGTAAGATTGTTGCGCCTGAATTGTACATTGCTGTGGGTATTAGTGGAGCGATTCAGCATTTGGCTGGTATGAAGGATGCCAAGGTGATTGTTGCCATCAACAAGGACCCAGATGCGCCTATTTTCAATGTTTCCGATGTTGGATTGGTTGGGGATTTGAATGAGGTGATTCCAGAATTGACTGAAAAGTTGTAATGACAAGAGGCATAGGGACTAGCACCATGCGAACTTAACCAAGTACATAACTAAGCATGATGAACTTTTGTTCGAATTATCTACAAGAATGGAGATACAGGAGGATATTGAACAGAGGATAAAGGATAATATGTGTAGGATGTTTGTAGTATTTAAAATTGATGAAAAGAATTTTTGGGTGCAAATTTTGATTTTGCCGACTATGGTTGGTAAATAGCATTGAACCAAAGCATCTGACCTTGAGTGGTTTGTTCATGAAAGTTGAATGTCCCAAACCGCATTAGATGTGATATGGTTATTCAAAGTCTAACCAATTTCTAGGTTAACCAACAAATCACTAGAACCTCTCGATGAATAATCTCCAACAATATAACCCAACCTACCGAACGCCCAAAATTTAAAACTCACACCTGATTTCGTAAAATAAGGTGTGCATGCGTCAAAACTCATCAGTCTACAAGTTAAGGTCACATGAATTATGGCACCTTCTACTTCATCATTCTACCCCATATTTTCTCCAGATTAAGATCCATTTCGAACACTTCGAAGTCCAAATCACAACCAACTATTACACCTCCCACATACACCCCATTCGTCCCAACATCTCCTCGTCCTGCAGAAATACAGTCAGTACCTCATCTATTGTTGCCATGTGCTGTTTATGTACCTTACAGTGACAGAATTAAATGGTACTGTAATAATCGCACTAAACTTTAATACCCTATAATAAATGGAATATGTCACTACCATTCCACCGAAAAACCCAGTAAATACTTGACGTAATTAGCTATCACAGCTGTAAAAGCCCTCCCCAACCATTTTCACATCCATTCACTCTCACTACCCAACCATTTTAATCCACCATTCACTCACCACCCAAAACCCATTTTAACCCAAAACGGTAGCGCAGCATTTCACACGCAAACAATTTATTGAAACCCTGTCATTAAGTTACGTACCACAACCACAGAATGTCTGAGCTTCCAGCACCCACAGTGGGCGTAGAAGAAGACGCCGTGATCTCGGCCTCCAGCTCTACTTCCTCATTTGTACCTGTCGAGTACAAGGAAGCTGCAATTCAGGTGATCAACGAGCAGAAGGAGTTCAATACCAAGTTGCTCGAGTACATTGGCAAATCGGGAGGTGAAGTTGATGATAAGTACCACATTGTATCTGTTTTCGGGAGTCAGTCTACGGGTAAGTCGACCTTGTTGAATAAATTGTTCAACACCAACTTTGATGTTATGGACGAGCACCAGCGTCAGCAGACGACCAAAGGTATTTGGATGGCGCACTCACCAGCATTGTCCAGCAACACCGGCAACAAGTTGAGCGGTGAGATATTTGTTATGGACGTGGAGGGTGCCGATGGTCGTGAGCGCGGTGAAGACCAGGACTTTGAACGTAAATCGGCCCTTTTTGCAATCTCCACAAGTGAGGTTTTGATTATCAATATCTGGGAAACACAGGTTGGACTTTACCAAGGTGCCAATATGGGGTTGCTTAAGACTGTATTTGAGGTTAATTTGTCGCTTTTTGGTGCTGCAAAGTTGGATAACCCAGACGACAAGCACAAGGTTTTACTTTTGATTGTGATTAGAGACCACATTGGCAACACCCCATTATCGAATCTCCTGGCGACTCTCAAGGGGGACTTGAACAAGATGTGGGACCTGTTGAACAAGCCTGCCGAGCTTCTGCATTTCAAGTTTGAGGACTTCTTTGACGTAGACTTCCACGCGTTGAGGCACAAGGTTTTGCAGTACCCCGAGTTTGAACTGGACGTGCGCGACTTGGGTGACCGTTTTGGCGAGAAGGGCGCGATCTTCAAGCCGTACTACCACCACGAGATCCCGATCGACGGGTGGACTATGTACGCGGAAAACTGTTGGGACCAGATCATCAACAACAAGGACTTGGACTTGCCTACACAACAGATCTTGGTGGCCAAATTCAAGTGTGACGAGATCTTGCAGGGCGTTTTCGAGGATTTCATGTCTGTTTACAAAGAGCAAGTCGAGAAGACGGAGATGTTTGAGGTTGCCGACCAGTTTTTGGCCCAGTACGATGCCAAGGCGTCGCGCTACAACTCCAGCGTTTATGAGGGAAGGAGAACCATTTTGGAGGGCAAGATCCACGAGGTTTTAGGGGGTGTGTTTGCAGAACGTAAGAGTATCATTGAAGATAAGCTCAGCCACGAATTTTCACAGAAGCTTGCCCAGATTGACCGTGAGAATTTTGTTGGTGGCACCAATTCTTTGGTTGGTGAATACGAAGAGCTTTTCTTGAGTCGATTAGCCGTTCACAAGTACCAACGTGATCAGACTTTTGCTAAGGATTTGGCTGAATTTGGATCGAACCTCAACTTACAAGTAGAGAAGCAACGTGAAGCTGAGTTGAACAGTATTCTCACGAAAACAACCAAGAAGGTGAACAACCAGATGACTAAGTTGATTCATTTTGAAGTTGGTCAGGCCGGCGAAGATACATGGGCGAACATTGTCGACGGCTACGAACGGTTTATCCAGGATTTCTTGAACAAACAAACAAGAATGGGGGCTGTAGACTTTGGATTGGGCACGAGTGTCCAGCAAAACACCGCGGCTACCGACTTGTTCAAGCAAAACAGTTGGAACAAGGTGTACCAGACCATCCGCAGCATTATAAACAAAGATACAGCAGGAAACATCATGAAGGAGAGATTCGAAGAGAAGTTCAGGTATGACGACGGCGGATTACCACGCATGTACATGAATATGACTGAGTTGGACGACCAGTTTGCAGTTGGTAAGGAGAGTGGAATTGCAGCCTTAGACGTGATGAAGGAGATTAACGTTTCCATTCCAGAAGTGAAGGTGGATCTTGATGATTATGACGACGACGAAGAGTTCAGCAGCACCACGATCATCCGCGAGGACGACTGTGAGCAGGTGCAGAAAAAGTTCAAGCGAGAAGTAGACACGCAATACGTGGAGACCAAGCGTGCGATGATCCAAAGCAAGACGCATATTCCATACTACATCTACTTGATCATTTTGGTGTTGGGATGGAACGAATTCATGGCTGTTTTGAGGAACCCGTTATTAATTACCTTGACGGTGTTGCTTGGAGGAGGGTTGTACTTTTTGTATGCCACCAACATGATCAAGCCTGCGCAGGTTGTTGTGATGCGGATGATTGAGGAGGTTGGAGAGCAAGGTAAGACATGGGTTCGTGAATTGGTCAAGGAAGAGGAGAAAATAGAGATGAAGAGTTTGTAGTCGTGGTTGTAAATTGTTAATAAAAAATTTATAGTACAATTGGATGGTATACTAGTTTATACAAATCCGTAGGTATTTTACCTTGTTTATAAAGCAATTTTCGCTAAAGAAAGTAAACAAATAGTACACTAAGGTAAGTAAACAAATGATTTCTAGTGAAAATGCTATAATGTTTGCTTATACAAATTGCTAAAGTAACAATCACTCCATTTACAAACGCCGTGAGCAGTACACAGCAAAATCTAGAACGATACAAGCACGTAGGGGTGCTTCTTGTCCGCACCAGTCACGGTAACGGTTGAGGAGGGGAGGGTCCAATAGTGTTGGGACCACCCCATTGATCTGCGTGCCACAATTTCCGTTTTGTTATGAATACGACGAAGCAACATTAGCAACATTGAGTGCCGGTTAGACTCTTCAGTCGGCAGCTAACTACGAAGATACATCAGTGTTACATATTTTCGCAGCCAATTGTTAAATGTTTGAACAATTTCGCAGCCATTTTTGGGCCTACTTTCGATTTCACTTTCCTTATCTGATTGGAACGCGTAACCAGTTGGTAAGGAATCCGAGAGAGACGTTTCGATTAGAAACTGCGTGCAAATTGTTGAGCTCATCAGTGTAACCTTCTCAACTTTGTGCTAAATGTACCTATACTTGGTGCTTCCATGACATACAGTTACACTGCGCGCTCCAATCATAATTACACTCATAACTTAGCAACCCATTATTGTGCCACCAAATAAAATATGGAACATTATAGTTTGTGGAATACTTCAATTGCAATCAAAAACTTCTTCTCAAGCAACACTATACACTTCTTCAAGACAACGTAGTTTCTTCAAGACTAAGAAAGCCTCACAACCCATCCAATTCGTTCTCTAGTGCCTTATACGTTCACTTTTATTTTAGTACGTTCCAAGTTCAAACAGTTCGAAGTCAGTGTTTCAACAAGAACCACCTCTGGGCTCCTTTATCGGAGAATCTAGTCTTCGCAACAACGGTTGCACACTAAATTTTAATGCAACGCTAATTGTGGGGAGGCTGTGGAGCAAAAGCAAAAAGAGCCCCCTATGCGCTCGGCGAGGGTGCCTCCCTCCCTCCCCCACTCCGGCGACTTCGGGGGTCGCGCGCAACCTGCTCACAGTTTCCCACCCTCGCAAAGGTACTGGCACAGTGCCAGCCGGAAAAACTCGAAGTCAAACACTGGAGTCAACGCTACATTCCAGTACACTCCATGCTTCTATTTTCTGTCGCAGGTGATGTTTTGCGGAGTGCCGTACCAACTGGGGGAACGCTGACTATTGGTGTGCGGGCCTTTCGACTTCTCTATCGAAGGTCAAAATTGGGACGCACGCACCATCACCTATGAAACAAGCGAGAAAACATCACGGTCCACGGCAAAAAACAGAGGGTACTACGTGTTAGGCTCTGGTATAGTCCAGGCAGGCTGCTGTAGCGGCTGAACACTAGGCAGCGAACGGTGCCTCCCAGGATATCCGTCCTTTTTGTACCGCTGTTGCACTGGGAATTCTGTAAGGATGTCGTATCACAACCAAATACGACACACTTACAGAATCTTTATCGGGTAGGAATTTTTTACCTATTTTTCTTTCTTTATATAAATACGAAAGGATCAGTACTATGTATGGGTGATCCAGTGAAGAACAGCATGTTTTTGTTCAGGAAGAACCGTAAGAGAAAGCTGGCTGGAGCCATTAGTGGTTTATTCACAAAGAAGTTGGACGCTGGAGTCTTGAGTGCGCAGCTGGACATGTTGTTGGCGGACTTCAAGGAGCTGTTGGACAAGAGCAAGATAACCATGCTTCCGAATATTGACATCAGTCCAAGCGGGAACGAGTATGGTGAGTTCTTGTGTATTGATTTGGGTGGCAGTACTTTGAGAATTGCCGTGGTGGAGATCAAGCAGTCGGCAGAGGACGCCGCCGACCCTTCGCAAGTGCGCGCTGGAGCAATGAGGAGCGCGAGAATGGCAATGCAGAGAAAGGACTTACAAACAGAGGCGAGAGCTGGGACTGGGGCTCAAGAATCAGAGCTGGCAACTACGTTGCTGCCGCTCCACTCGCTCTCATCGGAGCTCTCGAAAACGACAAC
This sequence comes from Kodamaea laetipori, assembly GCA_030558845.1. Taxonomy (NCBI): domain Eukaryota; kingdom Fungi; phylum Ascomycota; class Pichiomycetes; order Serinales; family Debaryomycetaceae; genus Kodamaea; species Kodamaea laetipori. The sequence goes on along the minus strand of JAKTQN010000007.1, from coordinate 349,839 downwards.
CAACTCGTCAGACTCCAAGCTTAACCTCACAACCATTGACCACACCGACTCGTCGATAGACACCGATTTCTGTGCTGACCAGATGGCCAGAATTAACATTGTTGTCGAGAAGAAGTGGTCGATTGATAACGGTAAAAAGATTATCAATATGGAGTTTTTCAAGTTTATAGGTGAGAAAATCGCCGAGATCTTGCAGAGCCAGGAGTTGCTCGACACCAGCAAGACTATTGCAACCGGAATCACATGGTCGTTTCCGCTCAAAACAACATCACACAATAGCGGCAGAATAGTCCATGTTTCCAAAGGATACACAATCTCCGATGAAATTTACAACCAGGATTTGAAGACTATCTTGGAGGGAGTGTTGACTAAAGATTTTAACATTGATATTGATGTCAAGTGCGTGGTCAACGATTCGCTTGCTGTCTACTCTGCTGGCTTGTTTTTAGACAAGTACACCAAGTTGGCGATGGTGTTGGGGACGGGGCTCAACATGTGTTGTGCCTTGGAAAGCAAGACGCTTCCGCAGGAGAAGGTTGTACGGAGAGAGTCTTGTTCGTCGCTGAAGGTGCTCTTCAACATTGAGTTGTCGCTCTTTGGCGACCAGATGCTCCCGCACTTGGCCAACAAGTACGACTACATTATCGAACCACGTTTCCGCAACTTTGCGTACGATTATAGATGCTACATGTCTACAGATAGTAACGGCAACATTTTGCAGCCGACAGAGATGATGACTTCCGGGAGGTACCTCCCTGAGTTGGCGCGCTTGGTGTTGGTAGACATGATACAGGCACAGCAAATATTCAGCGGCGTTGAGAAGCTGGCGCTCAGCAGGCTCCTCAACACACCCTACGACGGGTTTGACGGCGAATTAATGTGCACCATCGACGAGCTGAACGACCACGAGCACATTGCGCTGCGGTTTACTGCAAAGTACGAAATCGCACCAGAACAGGTGACACGCGCGGACATCACTGCATTGAAAGAAATTATACGTGCCATCATCCAGAGAGCAGCGTTCGTCGTTGCAATCACGATCGTCTCCTTCATCAAGCTTTTGATGAAGCAAAATAAGTTGGATGAAAAATTGATTGTGATTAGTTACGTGGGACTGGTGATCACGTACTTTCATAACTATAGAAACGAAATTAAAAAGTACATAAACGGGAATGATTTTGTCAAGGAAAACGGGTTTACTGTTGATTTCAAGTTGATTGATAATAGTTCGATTATCGGCGCTGCTATTGGCGCTGCATACTTCAAGTAGAGGTTATTTATTTACGACTTTTCATGACTAAAAGTTTAATACACTGCATTACGAAGATGGGAGTAGTAGAAAGTAGAAAGGGTAGAATTAGAGTAATTAGAGGAGTAATTGGAGAAAATTAGAATCGTAGATTTAGAGTGGAACTAGAAGAGTAGAATTAGAGTAGAGTAGCATTAGTTGTACTACTAGAAGGTGTAGAATCACCATTAGAATGAGTCTAGAATCCTGCAAAATAAAGTGGATTAGGTCGTAAGGAAGTGTGTACTTATTCAGCGAGTTTGTTGCTCGTTAAGTAAACGTAGTGAAAGTAACGCCCACCGTTAGAGTAACGCCCGCCGTTAGAACAGCACAATGGTGCTCCTCTTAATTATCTCGTGACCAGTAAGACCACAATCACCTATCGTAATACTGAATGAGCTTGTCCTGTCAGCTATTCATCTGTATCACTAAGTCAAATGCAACCTCAACTGTGAAAATGTCGGGGAACAAGAGATTAACTAAACCCATGCAAATATAAATCGAACAACTAGTAATCAACTGAGTGACTAAATGACTATCCCCTAAAATTGCCTATTCAACCTCAATAGGAGTTAGCGGTCTTTGCAGTACCCGGCTTTACTAGCTTGTGGATTTGTATTTCGTGTAGATCAAATTCATGTTACATTTTATCTCAAAAGTGTTTTGTGGGGGAATGGGCACTGTGGCTAGAGTTAAGGGTGATGCCATTAGTAACGAGAACGATTGATATTTTGCACTTGCCAACAAGATAGATTGAATTAATGAGATACAGTTGATTTTAGTTAATAATAGCTCCATGTTGTCAGGTTCCGATTCCAGTGTAATAATTAACAAGAACATTTGCAGCCGAAAATTTGCAGCCTAAAGAAAGAGCATGATACTTTAAAGTGGCGTGGGAGGAGTATTCTGATAAGCTCTAGTTCCCCTCTCCTGTTGAAGATTAGCATGTTTCTCTTGAAAAGTACGCAATTCAGTTCTCTTACCCAACAATGATTATATTGTGAATATATAAATTAACAATACTTTAATGTTCTCTTACAATTGTCATTAAAGTAGTGCTCTCTAATACACAATTGCATGAATAGTTTGATTACTCTCATTATTTCAACTTAACAATGCTTTGCTACATACTTATAGCTCCCTTGCAAACAACACTTTGACTTATATTTATGTTACACCTTGTGTCTCTTAAAACGTATACTTTTGTACTGTTGCAGAAATGTATATACACTCTTAATACTTAACTCTTGATACTTCACTCTTAATACCTTACTCTTAAAACTTATACTTTTATACTCTTCATAACCAAAACTTATACTTTACTCAAAACTTACAATGATTACTTTATTATCTATAATATGCTCTCTCACAATCTAGCCTTCAATCCAGCAGCAGCATTGTCACACACAATCAATACATTGTTGTGATCCTGCAAGAATGACAGGGGATACCTCGAATCAGCAACGCCATTAGTGGTCTTGCTCAAAGCGAAATGCTTTGCTGCACCCAAAACAATCAAAATCACCTCATCAGAGTTGTCCAAAATAGTCGAGATGCCAACACTCAATGCAGCCTTTGGTACCTTATTTCTGTCGTTTTCAAAAAAACGTGAGTTAGCTTCGATGGTGGACTCCACCAATTCGACTCTGCGTGTCTTGGAGTCTCTTGTCGAACCACGCTCATTGAACGCCAAGTGTCCTTCTGGTCCCAAACCTCCCAAAAAAAGGTTAATTCTACCGTACTTTTTGATCTTGGCCTCGTAGTCAGCACACTCTTTTTCCACATCCTTGGCCAATCCGTTCAAAATGTTGATGTTCTCCTTAGGGATATCAATGTGGTTGAACAACTTGTCGTACATAAAGTAGTGGTATGACTGTGGGTTCGAAGGTGGCAACCCCAAGTACTCATCCATGTTGAAGGTGACAACATTCTTGAACGAAATCTTACCCTCTCTGTGAGCCGCTACAATGCGGGCGTAGATACCTTCAGGAGAAGAACCAGTAGGCAAACCTAACACGAACGGACGCTCGGCGGTTGGTCTAAATGCATTGATCTTGTTAATTATATAGTTGGCAAGGTACTCACTTGCGGAATCTGCTGAGGAAAAGGTCACTTGTTTCATGGCTTATCTTAAATTTTGTAGATCACAATCTTAAATATGAATATTGAAGGCTTTATATAAAGTAAAAGAAGTGTGTTTGAGATGGTATTCAAATTGCAACATTTACCATGTTACATCAACTTGAACGTCCCACCTCCCACCTTCCATCAACAGCTTCGACCGGCTAAACCATGCGTTACATTCCGTGGGCTCTCGATGTTGCATCGGCCACCCCACGTTATCCAATTTTTCGCCTTTTCTTTTTCTGGCATGAGGTTGCAATTTTTTTTGTTTGCTTGATGTGACATTCATAGCGCCAAGTGTGACCGATGAGTTTAGTATATATATAATGCAATGCTTTGGCCTGGATTATTCAGTATAGACAAAGATGAGCTTGACTAGATTTACCAACTGCCATTTGATAGATAACGGTGTGGTTTACGAACGCACCGACCTTTACTTTGACAACGCCACAAAGAAGATTGTGACTGCTCCTAGCGACAATCTGTTGGTGACTGAGACTATCAATTTGCAAGGCCAATACCTTGCACCTGGATTCTTGGATTTACAGAATAATGGAATCTACGGGGTAAGTTTTTCAAACATCAACTCCGAGTCTACCGATGCTGAGGTCAGGAGTTTCAAAGCCAAGTACAATGACGCTATGACTAAGTACTTGAGCACAGGAGTCACGGGAATGTGTCCCACGTTGCCCTCCACGTTCCCAAAGGTTTATTCTAAGGTTTTGCCTTTATACAAGAAGACGCATTCGAATGAAAAGTGCGACTCCTTGGGTGCGCATTTGGAGGGACCCTTTATCAACTTGAAGAAGAAGGGTTGTCATCCACCAGAAGCTTTTGTGGATGCGAAAAAAGGTGCTGAGCTGGTGTATGACATTTATGGAGGTGAGTCCAACTTGGTGGATAACGTTGCCATTGTCACTGCTGCTCCTGAGATTGAAGGTGTTCTTGAAGTGATACCCGCATTGAAGAACAAACACATTACCTTTGCAATTGGCCACACAATGACCGATTATGAGACTGGTCTCAAGGCCGTTGAGCAAGGTGCAACTATGATTACTCACTTGTACAATGCCATGCCACAGCCACACCACAGAGACGCGGGCGTCATTGGTTTGATTAACCTGCCCAAACACAATACCCCATACTTTGGTATGATTTGCGATGGTGTGCATGTTGACCCTTCAATGTGTGCCTTGGCTTACAGATCGAACCCTGACAAGTGTTTCCTTGTGACGGATGCCATGCACTTGTTTGGATTGCCTGACGGCACCTACAAGTGGGACGACCAGTACATTGTGAAGGAGGGCTACAGATTGGTGTTGAAGGGCACAGACACTTTGGCTGGTGCAGCCACCACTTTACCTGCGTGTATCAGAAACTTGATCACCTGGACAGACATATCTCTTGCAGAGGCTGTGAAAACGGTAACCAACAATGCTTCGCGTGCTGTTGGTTTGGAGAACGAGAGGGGATTCTTGAAACCTGGCTGTGATGCGGACTTTGTTGTTTTGAACAAGGATGGTTATGTGCAGAGTGTGTACAAGTTGGGTAAGTATGTGAGGTCGAGTGACTTGACTCATGAGCAGAAGCATGGTGAGAGATTGATGGCTGTATTATAGATGACTACATTAGTAGACTATAAATATCTTGTTCGTACAATATTTAGATATTAAAATGCATTTTAGATAATTAGATTTAATGTAGTTTTTTAATGTAGTTTCAATAGAATTTTTCATTTTCAATAGAATTTTTCATTTCCATGTCGAAATTGGTATTCGATTGAAAGTGAACGTTTTAGCCTAAGTTCGTATTCGTTATCCAGTTGTAGTACCAGATCAACCCAGCCTAGAAAACAATTGATTGTTTGTACAAATTCTACACTTAAAAACATTAATTAGAATTTTATATTTACACAAAATAATTTTGCAGCCAAAAACAAATATTAATAAACATACACAAAGGATGGGTCTTGCTTATCAGTAAGATCAAAGTCTTGCTCAGAACCGGCTGGCTTGACTTCAGTAGCGTCCTTCTTCTTGTTTTGCAAAATCATGTAGTAACGAGTTCCCAATGCAAAAACTATAGTGAGACAAAGACATACGAGCCAAGATCTGAACGCAGTAGGGTACTTTGGAGCTTCGTCTTCTCTGAACAATTGTGGAGCACCAATGTTACAGCCACAGTAGAACAAGAAAATGATAGCGTTGATCAACACTCTTTTGGTGGATCCCTTGTAGTTACCGGCAGCCATGGCCAAAACGTGAGGGAAGGTGGCAGGTTGCACACTCATGAAAAAGTAACCCAATAACTTGACACCCTTGAGGTTGTCGGCGTAGATGAGACCACTGCCAACAATCGGCAAGATGACAGTTCCAATCATCACGTAACATCTCATGTTTTTGTACTTGGTAGCAACGTAACCTGAACCAACGATAGCCATCCAAGTGATGACGGAACTAGGAACAGTCAACAAGGTGGTGTCAATGGCACTGTAACCAAATCCATAAATGATAATAAAACCGTAAGAGATAATACCTCCGTTTGGCAAAATATTCAAAATGGTGATGGAAACGAGTAACCAGGTCTTTGGGTCCAACAAACACTCAGCAACCTGGCTCCATTTCAACTCGTGGCTAACCTTGGACTGCACTCTGTACTTTGCAAAGTATGCCTTTTCCTTGTCGTTCAAGAATCTAGCGTTGTGAGGTCCATCTGGAAGGAAGAAGAACACAAAAATACCATAAACGGCGGTGACACAACCGTACAAAATAAAGATAATTTTCCATGGTTCGAACTTCCCGGTAATATGGCCCAATCCGTAAACAATAAAACCACTAATCACTCCACCAAAGTCGTTACCGGAGAACCAGATACCCGTACGCAATGGAAGTTGTTGTGGGGTATAGAAGATAGACGACAATAAAACGGCCGATGGGGAAATGGCTGACTCAAAGAATCCCAAAAGGAATCTCGCGACTAACAAACCAGCATACGAGTGCGTTGCTGCTGTACATGCCAAAACGATACCCCACAAAATCACAGTCACAGCAATAAATTTTCCAACAGGAACAACCTGAAGAAGTCTTGCAACTGGTAACAGACCGGCAATGTAACCAAAATAGAAAATAGAAGACACCCAAGAGTAGTCTTGTCCCACCAAATGGTTTGCAGTACGCACACCATAAACAGATGCAGAAGACAAGGCCAATTTGTCCATGAACTGCAAGGAATACACGAAGAACAAGGTTGGCAAGAAGTAAAAATCGATTTTCCTCGTCATCTTCTTCAAGTCAACACCATGGTCTTCTACCAGTTCTTCTAAGCTAAGTGGAGCTTCATCCACAACTAGTTCATGACCCTTTTCTAAACTCATTTCGATTAATGATGAAATTTAAACAGCCATTTCGATGACTTTTATACTCGGGCGACGAATACGATGAGATCCTCACAAAAAGTCCACCTGTAACCGGAAAGTAATCAGCAAGCTATCTTACTGCATTATCTATGATCCTTTCTTTTGTTCGTACTTCATTTTTTCATATTATACTTTGCGGATATCGTCTGCCTTGATCACAAAACTGATTTGAGTTATTTTGATCATAAAGATCGGCACCCATGTACATTTGTGTATCGCTCGTTAATTTAACTTAACATGGGTCTGACTCCGAAGCCCTTTACTGTATTTGGATCGCATAGTTGGAAGAGATAAGAGATTGCTTAACACCCCGCTGGGATAAAAAAACGTTTTACGTTACGTTCCTGCGATCTAGGTGATAAGGAAAAGTTTCTGGGACTCCGCTGGAACAAGAATTGAAAAATTATTGCTAAATTACAGCATTTTGTGCGGTTATAGCTCAATTTAAGATCTACTTACTTCTTTGGATTAATATTTAGGAATTCCTTATCGTACTATTACTCTAGTAGTATGACATTGGAAGATATTTGTCATGGGATACCAAAGGTGGAACTCCATTGCCATTTGTTTGGCACCATTCGAAAAGCCACTTTCATAGACTTTAACAGGGCAGCCGGTTGCCCTGTTTCAGATAGTGATATAGAGGAGTTCTACACTAGAGGCGAGAAACCAGTTGGGGTCTTGAGAATTTTGAGGGCAATGGACAGTCATTTGGTCCGTTCACCAGTAGATTTGTACAGACTTGTGATAGAGTACCTTGAAGATGCCAGCAGTCACAATGTCAAATATAGCGAGTTCTTTTGGAACCCGACTGGAACAGTACACGTCTCAAAGATACCATATGAGGAAGCACAAGAAGCAATCATCAAGGCAATTGAAGATGCTGAGAAAAAATTTGGTATTGAGAGTAAGTTGATATGCTCTATCGATAGAGAAGTCGATCCCAAGTATGCGGTTGAGATGGTTGAGTGGATGAATTCACACAGGCATCCTAAAGTTGTAGGAATAGGCATTGACTACAGAGAAAATAATGGCCCACCAGAACTTTTCACTGAAGCCTACGCTTTGGCTAAGACGTACGGGTACAAGGTAACTGCACATGCTGGAGAGTTTGGATGCCCTAGCACTTACGTAGCAGACGCGGTATTCAAATTAAAATGCGACAGAATAGACCATGGGTACACTGTGTTGGACGATCCAGCCTTGGTTGAATACTGTATCAAGAATGACATAATATTCACAGTAGTCCCATCCAACTCGTATTATTTGAGAACCTTACCCAAAGAGGAGTGGGCTGCAAAGCACCCTATCCGTTTTATGGCTCGAAGGGGGCTTAAGATCTTCCCAAACACCGACGATCCTATTTTTCACCAGGTCACTCCTACAGATAGTTGGGCCATGATGGTTAAACATTTTGATTACACTATAGCTGATTTAAAGCAGTTTCTTCTCAACAGTATTGATGCTGCCTGGGTAGACGAAGAAAGAAAAATCCAATGGAGAGAAGAATGGGTAAAGTACTTCGATAACTTGTGATGTCAGTATTTCACACAAAGTAAAACTTGTAAATCTATTAAATATTCTAATAAATTTTTTGTTAAGCTCCGAGTCATAAGCCTACCGAACGGCAACGATATTTGATGAGTTCGTATACTTTGCTTGCGCAAATGAAATCTGTCTATAGTCAAGATCATAAAAAACATAAGCATGTCTTAAGATATTTCCTCCTAAAGTCGGTGGTTTATTCAAACTGCCTGCATCTCCAGACACTAAAATACCCATAAAACAATAGTCTTGGGTTGGCAACAACAAACTTGAGTAGGGAACTTTGAATGTTCCGCCTTGCTCGAAGTTTAGTGTGACAAATTCGTCGTCTGGTTGTGTGCAATTAATCGAATAGGCTTGTGCGTTCTGGACATAAGTTGCATTCAATTGCTCGGCAATCGAATCTACTATATCCTTCGGTAATTCAGAATATGAATAGCCCGAGTCAAACGATATGCCGAAATTGGTTTCGATATTAGCTTCCCCAACTTCAATGGAAGTGGAATTAACTGCAAGTCTTCTTGTTACCAAAGGCAAAGTTGTTAAAGGAGCTTCGTATTTTTCAGTGTCTATTGCCCCAAAAATAACTGAACCTGACGCAGAGCCTTCTTTGTTTAGGTATAATGAATAGGATGCTCGTGCTATGTAACCCTGTTCTTTTAATGCGTTTGGAAAATTGGGGTAAACCAACGACTTGTTATCTTTATCGTTAAACAATATTGCCTCCGACAGGTTGAGTCCAACACCTAGAATGCCGTACCCATTGGAGGTATGATTGACGTTACCAAATTCAAACTGTTTAAGCGTTGCCCCTTCTGGAATTGTGACGTCGTCTTTAGCGTAAATACCTGTAGAGCCAGATCCATCCACATAAGTAACGTTGAAAACTGTGTCCGTTGCCTTGTATGTCTTAGACGTATTCTGATTGAAAGAACCATACGAAGTACAACCACCGTACACATCACACTTTGTGTCTGTTGCAGGAATCCAAAGATCCGAGCTACCGGTATCTAACATAACTGTAACTTTCTGGTTATCTGATCCAACCTCCAAGTCAACTGTATAAAAGGAAGTGCCTCGAGGAGTCAAAGTTAAAGACTGGAAGTCTCTTGCCAGGATACCTCTTGTGTCCGCTTTTTGAACTGAAAAGTCCATTTTGAGGTAATCATTGCGAGGAAGAGTGAGTGCCCAGGTAGCCTCCGCAAATAATAGAAGAGTGCCAACCAACATTTTACTGACTTTAGAATATGGATAAACGAGATATTAAGTACTTTTGGCGGAACTAAATATAGTGCACCAAAACTCTGAAACTAGCAGACATAACTTTATTCTAAACAGCTAAACGACAAATGCGCTCGCTTCACAAATACATTATACCTGTTTGGGAACAATGAGATAAAGTCAATAGCGCTGAGCAGTAACCCAGACATCATCGCATTGTTTGAGAAAGGAGACCTGTTTTGTTTATTTGTAAAGTTTTGCAACCTCTTTTGGTTACCCAAGCTCAGCTCAATATTCTTTAGAAGATTTGATGTTGAAAGCATGTTTTGGTACCTGCCAAGATTTGCAATTCTAGATCTGTTGCCTCATGTGATCTCAAAAAACGCATCCATCGCCAGGGGTGTATACAGCTTTTATTGTTCATTGTGCATGAAAAGAAAAACCGTTACTCTGACACCGGAATAATACAAGTATCACGTGTCATCTTTACACGTCATAGTTCCTTCGTTTCGATTTCCTTGGATATACTTTGTTCTGTCTTAGTGTTGGCTGGAAAGTGCCAAGAAACTCAGCTGCTTATTGCGCCGACATTGTGACGAAAGAACATAGCCTCTCAAACTCCTGACATTTGACATATTTTATAATTTTGACATATTATGGTCACATGTTGCAATTTACTGGGCAAGTGTCTTTGATTCTTCAATACTATAAGACAATCGTGTGTAACATCTACATCGTCTTGTGGACACCAATTGAAGAAGATTTAAGCTTTAGCATCGAATTGTTGAAAAGTGTAATGGTTACAAACCTGCATGTAAGTGTCTCATGGCTGCAAATTGTATATACAGGACTTAGCCATCTAAATCAAGGTTCAACGCAGTGCAAGCCACATTGATCTCTAGCTTTTTTACAGTTTCTACGAGTTTACATAGTACATAAAAAAACAATTATATTGGCTAAACAATCTTAATAAATATCTAGTGAAGGAATCTGAAATCTAATCTCTTGTTCCCTTCATCTGTGGAGTTTTGAATATAGTCGTGCTTTTCTTCCTCCGTGAGCTTGTTCCACTTAGCTTCCTTCTGTCTGTTCCTCCAGGGGTAGTAGAATCTGGTGAAAAGAGTGAACGCAATACTGACAAATCCTACAATAATAAGATTCTGATTACCTCTCTTATACTTTGGAGCATCACTTTTGACATAAATGTTCGCCTGCGCAATGGAACTGGCTTGTGCATAGATGTTCACCACTGCAGCAGACACTGCTCTCAAACGAACACTATTACTATTTTCACTTGTCCAAGAAATCGTTAATGGACCCTGCAACATGTTAGTAAAGAACCACAAAAAATGTTAAAATCAAGTACATACCAGAACAGGATGCGCCAACATCACCGTAATCAAGGCAAATGAGCCCCAGATATCCTTTTGGGCACGTGGCCAGTACTGCAAAGCCAAGAGGCAAACAGTATTCCATATAGGCACAGACAATAAAGCAAGTGAGTTCGACTTTATAACTCTCCGAAGGTACCCGGCTCCAAACAAAGTGATTAAACTCAAAACGTTGTACGGAATACTCAAGGCATTAGTTTTAAAGGTAGAGAAACCCATCTTCCTCAAAATAATCTGAAGGTAGTTTGCAACTGGAGACGAACCTACATCGACCAAGAACCGAACGAAATAAATAGGCAACATGTCGTAGTCAGTCAATGAGTTAAAAAGCTCTTTAAGAGAAACCGGTTCTCTGTTGTTCATGTCACCCTTCAGTGGATCGTCTCTCAAGATCTTATTGACCAAAATCTTCTCCTCCCTGTCAGTGTACCAACCCTTTTTATTGTACCATTTCTTAGTTTGCACAACACTTGCGGGCATCTTGAAATATGAAATAAACCCAACCACAAGAGTGAACACACCTTCAACAATAAACAACCATCTCCAACCATGAGGCACGGACTTCGTCTTGATTCTAAGTAACGCAAAAGCAAGCAACGAACTCCACACGGTAGTCATAGGGTTGGAAATGTAGAAAGCTGCCAAACGGATAGGATACTGCTTAGTGTCGTAGAAATAGGACATCCACAAGCAAAGATCACAAATAAAACCACCTAAATGTTAGTATATATTAATTCCATTGATTTTAAAAGGTACTTACCTTGCATCATTCCCAACAACGCTCTAGTTGCAAAGAAACCAGCCTTGCTTTGGAGAGCAGCTTGAGACATGGTGATCACAGACCACAAGCACATTTGAGTTGGAATCCACACATCTGCACCCAACTTCTTCGAGATCAACTGAGATGGTAATTCGGCAAGTAAAAAGCATATCAAATAAATAGTTTGGCCCAAGTTGTAATGGTTGGTATTCATTCCTAAATCCTCCAAAAAGTTGTCTGAAATAGCTTGCTTAATGTTACCACGATCAAAGTTTAATGCTGTGAACATAATAAAGGCCCAAAATGCGGACTATATAGTTAGTACGTTATTCTAATCCATATTGATCATAATAAAAATCACATACATAGTAGTCTGTCTTCCAAGTGATACGACGTTCCTCCTCTTTGTTCCAAGTAAAGTCTGGGTCAAATAAGTGACGACATTCGTACTGGTGCAGTTCGTACAAATTTCTGTAGTAGTCTGCTACCTTTGGATCAGAAAATACGTGGTACACCAGTTCATCGCCTGACTCATAGTCAACCAGCTTTGTTTCAAACTCAACGTTCGTCTTCAACTCTTTCTCACTCATTGTTGTTTGCTAAATTGTTTGGAGAGTTCTCTCTATAAGTAGTCGTCTGACATGATTGCACAATTTGCAGCCATCCCTAGATAATGGTATGGCGAACGCAAGTAAGGCGTGGTGGACAAAAGCTCCCTGAATAGGCATGCTAGATGTTTAGTGCCTTAAGGAACTGCAATTTAGGCGTCCATAGAAGTATGGTGCCAATTGTGGCACCCCCCACCATCTGTGGCCTCGGAGATGGGTTTGCTCACAGATACTTTATTAGGAACAGTGCAGCCTACGCGAAACAGAACGCCAAGGTAAATCATTGGGGTGCAAAATTCGTGATTAATAGAGAAATAGTAAGATAGCCACAAATATGCAAAATCATATGCGCCCTGATCGCTCACAGACTACTATTTTGGAACAAAATTGACGTAGATGTACGAATGTAGTAGAGAGGCCGTCGGAAAAATAATAGATGATCGCATATTAGTTTTTCTTTATTACTATGTTGCAATGCCAGTGGTGTGATCGCGAATTAGATAGCGATAAGTCTTTTCAGAGTTACTAATTTGACTTGAAGAATTTTATTATCTCTAAATTCGAAGTGATTACGATTCCATAAGATCTGTAATTTTCTACACAATGTAGCGTTTATGCTTGGAACATTAATTTTTCATGATTCTCGTTTTCGCAACTGTTGTCTTAAACAATGTAATTTACATTCTTTAGCTGTATTTATTCTTCACAGTATGAAATCACCCTCTTCGCTGTCATTTTAAATTCTACTCTTGCGTTTTGTGATGACTACATTGGCAGAAGCTATAAACTTTCTAATGGTGTATTCTCTAATGAACGAATGAAAAATCTAACCTCTTATTTCCCCTATCGCTAGTAAACTCCATATAGTTTGCTCTTTCTTCCAAAGACATGCTCTCCCACCGCTCTTTCTTTTGTCTGTTTCTTCTAGGGTAGTAGAACCGAGTGCCTATACAGAAGAAAATAGTGATAAAGGTTGTGATGATCAAGTAGGCGTTCCCTCTATGGTATAATGGTGCGTCGTCCTGTCTGTACACATTGGCTGCCGTTATACCAGCCGTTTGTGAAAACATATTCAAAACAGCAGCGGATACTGCACGGCTAGATGAAGAATATGAGTTCTTTGATGCCCAGCTGATTGTTAAGGCAGACGACACAGGGTGTGATAAAATAACTGTAAGCAATGCGTAAGTCCCCCAGACGTTGGTCTGGGCTCCGGGCCAGTACTGAAGGTACAACAAGAGCGAACCGATCCAAATCGGAACAATGATTATTGCAAGCGAGAACGATTTGATAAAGATAGAATAGTAGTTGATGGCAAAAAGCATGACGATACCAAGAAGGTTGTGTGGGATGGTAAGAGCATTTGTCTTGAATGTTGAAAATCCCATCTTTCTCAAAATAAGTTGGAGATAATTTGCAACCGGTGCAGATCCAATATCAGAAAAATAGCGTACCAAATAGATGGGGAGAAGATCATAGTCTAACAACGCCTTTGCCAACTCACTGAAGCTTATAGGTTCTGTGTTATGCAGGTCTCCTTTCAGTGGATCATCTCGTAATATCTTATTCACCAATATCTTTTCTTCTCTAGGGGTATAGATACTGTCTCTGAAACGGGTTTTCAGCCGTGCAATCGAAGGAGATATTTTGAAAAAAGAAATAATCCCTATCAATAAGGTAATACAACCTTCAAACAAGAACAAAAACCTCCAGCCTTGTGGAATAGATTCGGTTTTGATCCTCAATACAAAAAACGAGATCAAAGAAGACCAACAACTCGTCAAGGGGTTGGAAATGTAGAATATCGATATTCTGGTTGAATATTCTTTTGCTGTGTAGTACTGGCTCATCCAAACAGTAATTTCTGCTATGAAGCCTCCCATCAATAACCCTAACAACCCACGGGTGATATAGAAACCTCTAGCTGTAGTTAAGTTAAACTCGCTGATGGTAACCAAGGACCACAAGACCATTTGCAAAGGTACGCAAACATCCACTCCCAATTTTTTCGCAACCAATTGAGATGGAATCTCCGCTAAAATGAAACAAACCAAATTAACAGTCATCCCAATATTGTATTGATTTGTTGTCAAGTTTAAATCTTCTAGGAAGTTATCTGCGAGACATTGTTTAAGATTTCCCCTATCAAAATTCATCGCTGTGAATAAAATTACTGCCCAAAGAGTGATCGCTATTTTTGTTAGTACTTTATTCATAAAAGGTAAAAAGTTGGATTACTTACCAATATCATTCTTTTTCACAATACGCCTCTCCTCCTCTTTGGACCAACTGAAGTCCGGATCAAACAAATGCCTGCAATCATATTTGTGTTCTTCGTACAAGTTTCTGTAGTATTCTGCCACCTTTGGGTCGGAAAACACATTTTCGCTCAACTCATCCACGACTTGAGTTTCAATATCGATTACCAAGTTCCGTTCATAGTCCTTGGAATCAATTGGAAGTAAGAGAATTGACGAGTCCAGCTCATCAACAGTATGGTAGTATTGTTTCGACATTAGTTTCTGAATTGAACGCTACACTGTGGTATAAGTAGTTAAATGTGTGGCTGCTGATGATATCATCTTTTCCAAGCACATCACCTCCACCACAATGTTTGGGGATCAGTGCGTGACAACAGATTTTCGATGTTTACGTATTAGTAATTCAGGGACAACGTTATGGCGCATCTCTACGTGCCCTGATGGGGGCCAAATTTAGAGTTACAATCAACTTCTGAATGCAACTTAAAAAATACTTCAAATGAGTTGTTACACGAAACCCCACTACATGATTTCATTTTTTAGGCGTTAGACGATTTAATAGGTTATGTTATAGAGGTTATATAAACAGATTAAGTTGTATTATTAAACAGATTTAATGCACAAATCTAAAATCTAATCTCTTGTTCCCTTCATCGGTGGTGTTCTTAATATAGTCCTTCTGTTCTTCCTCAGTCATTTTATTCCATTTGGCTTCCTTCTGTCTGTTTCTCCAAGGGTAGTAGAAACGAGCGGCAACACAAAGTCCGATGGTAATAAACCCTATAATGATCAAGTTTCTGTTACCTCTATGGTAGTAAGGGGCATCATCCTGTCTGTAAAGGTTCGAATAAGTTATGGCAGCAGCTTGAGAGAAGATATTCACAACAGCTGAAGAAACAGCACGACTTCTGACACTGTTGCTATTCTCAGAGGCCCAGGAAATTGAAATAGAAGTCATTGGGTGTGACAACAAGACTGTAAGCAAAGCAAACGCCCCCCAGACGTATTGCTTGTCTAACAAGTGTGGCCAATATTGCAAAGCAAAGAGGCAGGGCACAATCCATACTGGAATCGTCAACAATGCAAGTGAGTTCGATTTGAACCACCGACGGCAGTACCCAATACCAAACAACGTAATAATACTGAATACGTTAAACGGGATAGTCAAGGCATTAGTTTTAAAAGTCGAAAATCCCATCTTTCTGAAAATAAGCAGGAGGTAAAGTGAAACTGGTGAAGCTCCTATATCTGCAAAGAACCTAATAACGTAAACTGGCAACAAATCATAATCAGCCAAAGCTTTTATAAGTTCTTTAGGGTAGACCGGTTCCCTGTTGTTCATGTCACCTTTCAGCGGGTCGTCTCTTAAGATCTTGTTTACCAAAATCTTCTGTTCTCTCTCGGTATACTTCTTTGCAAACCAAGTTTTTGTAGCCACGATGGAACTTGGCATGTTAAGGAACAGGAGGACACCAATCGCGAACGTGAACAAACCTTCAACGATGAACAACCAAGCCCAGCCGTATGGCAATGCAGCGGTCTTGATCTTTAACAATGCAAACGCGAGTAACGACGAGATAATGGTGGTCAACGGAATCCCTACATAAAATAGAGATAACCGCAAGGGATACTCTTTTGATGTATAAAAGTAAGTGAGCCACAAAGTAAGATCACAAACGAACCCTGAAAAGTTAGTACTGCTCATCGTCTCTTTCTCAAATATACATACCACCTTGGAACAATCCCAATAATGCTCTAGTTGCATAATAACCCTTCAGGTTTCTAATTCCCGCTTGTGCAATAGTGATACCTGCCCACAAACACATTTGTGTGGGCACCCAGATATCCGCACCAATTCTCTTGGAGATCAACTGAGATGGCAACTCTGCCACCAAAAAACAAACTAAAAAGATAGTGGTACCATTGTTGAACTGGTTTGTAGTCAAATGCAAATCTTTCAAAAAGTTGTCAGATAAAGCTTGTCTAATATTAGATCTGTCAAAATTCAATGCCATAAAACAAATGAGTCCCCAAAGCCCAATGTTCAAGTCAGTCTTCCAAAGTACCTTACGCTCCTCCTCTTTTGTCCAGGTGAGTTCTGGGTCGAATAAATGACGACATTCGTAACTGTGTTCTTCATACAAATTTTTGTAGTACTCAGCAACAACCGGGTCAGAAAACACATGATACACCAGTTCTTCACTTGAATCAACCAGAGCGGAGTCGTAGTCAGTACGCACTTCAGACTTCTCAGCCATTCTTACTTGATGATTGAAGCCCTTGTACTTTCTATTCTTATTTATACTGAACTACCAAAACCTCACAAGGCTTTTGCTTTGTTCCAATGGTATGACGGATTTTGGTTATTCAGAATGTTGCAAAAAAATGCAGAGCTTGATAGACTTGAGGTTCCTAAAATGGAAGTCTAGTTCTCAGTCGTAACACCAGTGACGGAACACAAAACAGTATTGCTTTATTGTGGCTTGACTGAATGTTAAAAGTTGTAGAGCTGGTTGGTGAATCAATCAACTAAACAAAAGGCTGCTTGAGTCGTACTATTGAGATGACTATATTGGTTGAAGTATTGAAAACTTAAAAATTAAAGTTCTTAGTTTTATCTTCATATGTTAGGGTGCACTGCTGTGGCGAGTCCATCGCACATATTATCACGCAAAATTGATATTAATTCAAAAATGTGGAGGTGGAAATGAAGTATACTCAAGGCGTCTGGGGTGGATTTTAGTGATTTGGGGAGGAGTTTGTTATTTTGATAATACCGAGTAACTAGCACTTGAAAGTTGAGTTCATACATACACAGTTACAAGTCGAGACGCTCAGTTGTATTCAAATAATGGCTGCAAATTTTGCCATTCATTTAGTCAATAAATGATATATATTCCGTCATTATTAACCCAGGAGTTGCAAAACCCTTTTCTCAAGCTCTGATAAGGTTTAGACTCGTATTTTTCACTTCACACCTTAACGAATTAGGAAATGCTAAGCAGTTCTCTAATGCACACCTCAATTAAAAAAATGTAGCTCAAGATTCCTATTAGTTTGAATGAATCTCAGCCGTGATCTATAAGTCTCTCTGCTCAAAGATGGTTACTTTTAGTATGAAATTCTCTCTTCGTGCTGGTCACTTGCTCTTTAACTCAGTCTTCTTTTATCTTTCTCATAATCTGATTTTGACACATTGAAAAAGTTTAATAGTTTTGTGTGACCATGGATCCAACTCAAGGAGATTAAGGTCAGTCTCAGCACCCGTTAATTGCAATCACTTATTAAATTTTTGCCAAATAGGATGTTACGACAATATGCGTGCTGAGGCTTAAATTTGATATTTCTTGGATAGCCTTTGTTATCCATGACTTTCAAGCTAACTTGATATACCTCGGACAGTCTCTTTTTAACATGTGCGTATAACTCGGATACGTACTTCAAAGCTTTTCTTGGCTAGTTATCAGCATTATAATTCTGAAAAAAGGCATATCGTGTAGTTGTCAGCATATAGGTGAGTTCTAAAAATACCCCTAACTCAATGAATTTTCAAGTTGGTTCGCTTAGCTGTCGATTCAACCTACAAATTATTGAAATGCTAGAGATTTTCAGTTTAAATTATCATTGTTTCGGTTTGTTACACAGATTTGAAAGCACATTGATGAAAAATGTTTAAGTCTGAAGCGGCGCAAAAAGTTCTCCGTAAAAGTAACGGGTTTTACCTCGATTTTTGTTGGTATGAGCCTTTTGTTGTCTCTAACTACTGCCGTTTTGCTAAGAACGGAACAGCACAACTTAAGAAAACCTTGAAGAAGGCAGCAAGAAAATTGCCAAAGCCGGATACTGTTGAAAAACTCCCACCAGAATTATCTGCTTGAAGTGAGGTATGTGAAGCAGACGAACTATTTCACAAACATAAGACAACCCTTATCATTTAGTCAGGCGTACTTTAAGTATACTTTATCAACCCGATCCTGGTGGGTGGGTTGTGCTACAGTTATACGAAGGTGACTTCGCCAAATTATTGGAGCAACAGCAATCCCAATTCAAACTAGTTTATGTCATGTGATACGCATCCTGTATATTACACAAAATAAGTCAAAATTTGCAGCCATTTGATCTGCAAAGCTAAAAAATAAAACGTACATAAACCTGAATATAAAAAAACGTTCTAAAGGTCGCCAAGTTGTAATTTCAATTTATCTTGTACCACAAGTACTAAAGTTCTAAAACCAGATTATCGCTACTTCAGCTGATTCCAGCCAACTGAAATTTTGTGAAGTTTAGGTTCTTTGAAAAAGAATAGTGACAATCTAAACATCAATCTCAATAAACAAACCTAAAATCTAATCTCTTGTTTCCCTCATCTGTAGAATTCTTGATATAATCAAGCTTCTCATCTTCAGACAATTTACTCCACACTGCTTCCTTCTGTCTGTTTCTCCAGGGGTAGTAGAATCGTGCAAATAAGCAGGCCCCAATAGCACCGAATGCGATTCCAATTAACTCTGTGTTTGCTCTTTTATAAAGCGGTTTATCGTCCTTCCTGTAAATATTTGCAGAAATGATTCCAGCAGTTTGCGAAAACACATTCACGACTGCACTACTTACCGCTCTTGAAGTAACACTATTCAGATTTGAAGAACAAAACGAAATAGACAATGGCCACTGAATTTGTTAGTATAGGTTTGGTTAAAACTCATCGAAAGTAAGTTTATAAAATTAGAAAAACGTACCAGTGCAGGATGCGAAAGCATTACTGTAAGTAAAGCATAAGTACCCCAAACATCCTTTTGTGCATTAGGCCAATAACGTAAAGCAATCATACAGGTTGCAACCCAAACAGGAATTACCATTAACGCTAGAGCCCTGAAATTGAAACGTTCGGAAATATGGGTAAGACTCAACATTGTAATCACAATTCCAATATTGTAAGGAATGGTTAAAGCATTAGTCTTGAACGTGCTAAATCCCATCTTTCTCAATGTGAGCTGTAAATAGTTAGAAACAGGAGAGGTTCCAATGTCAACCAAAAGTCTGATGATATAAACAGGAAGCATGTCATAGTCAGCCAAAGCTTTAAACAACTGAATCGGTCCAACAGACTCTCTGTTGTTCATGTCACCTTTTTGTGGGTCGTCTCTCAAAATTTTGTTGACTAGAATTTTCTCCTCTCTGTCAGTGTACCATCCCTTCTTTCTATACCATGTACGGGTCTGTGCTACCAGGGGAGCCATAAGGAAGAACAGAAGTATCCCAACAACAAAAGTGAAAGCTCCTTCAACAACAAACAAACTTTGCCATCCGTGGTGTAAAATAGGTGTCTTTATTTTCAATAAAGCAAAAGCAAGCAACGAAGACCAAACTGTTGTCATAGGATTTGCAATGTAAAAAATAGACAACCTCATTGGAAGTTCACTCGAGGTATAAAAATAACTGAGCCATAAACATAAGTCACAAATAAAACCTGGATGTTAGTATTGAAATAAAGTTCCATTGAATTAATCAAAACGTACCTCCTTGAAACAAGCCCAACAAAGATCTAGTTGCATAAAAGGTGTGCAGATTCTTTATACCAGCTTGACCCATAGTTACAATACTCCATAAACACATTTGCATTGGAATCCAGACGTCAGCACCAAGTTTCTTTGAAATCAACTGTGATGGTAACTCGGCAAACAAAAAGCAAACCAAGTTAAGAGTGGTTCCAATGTTCAACTGGTTAGTATTCAAGCCAACATCGTCTAAGAAATCGTCTGCCAAAGCCTGGTGGAGATTACCACGATCAAAATTGAGCGAAGTGAACATGACAAGAGCCCAAAGTGTAATACGAATCTCATTCTTCCAAGTGATTTTCTTCTCTTCTTCTTGAGTCCAAGTTAAATCTGGGTCAAACAAGTGACGACATTCGTATTTATGCTCTTCATATAACAGTCTGTAAAACTCCGCAACTACTGGATCCTGGAAAACATGGTCAAACTTTTTCTCTTCTGAACTTGAGCTTTCAAGTTCAATAACCAGAGAGTCAACACCAGTCTTTTCATTGTAATCACTAGGAGATTTGGAATAAACCTCGCTAGCACTCTTTTCGTCCTTTCTCAACCAGTTCAAAACCATTGTGTGTTCTAACTACTAAAGAGCAAACATTCTACTGATATTTATACCTTTCATGAGACATACTCTCTGCGGAATTGACTGCAAATTCTGACAAGAAAATTAAATTAATATTGACTGCAAAAAACTAAATTGCACCATTTGAGCCATACTAAAAAATACTTCTCTTTACATCTTCAAGTTAGTTCTTCAAGATGGACTAGGATGGATAGTTAATAGGTATAACTCCTCTGTTGGTAGTACTAGTGTAACTAGATCGTCCAGCATAGTTCTAAGTCTGTCTACTGTTCAACTGTGGAAGTCTCACGTCATTCTAATCTTGATCTTGAAATCATGACAAGAAATTCTGGGTGTTGCTTAGGCAAGCAGGGTTCTTATCGTAAACGTGATTCTTTCACGGAATTGTAGTGTAACAGAGGCGTAGTGATGGTTATCCAGTGTCAGTAGCCGTTCACATTACATCATGTTCTGTTGCTAATTCGAATGAGGGAATAGTTTACGCTATGAACGCTCTTTAGTTAATTTCATCTGTCGAAGAATCCTACAAACAAGTTGATCGCACATGAATAATCTGCCAAGGCCAGGTATTCGCAAGAAGATTTAAAAATTGTGAATAGAAGAATGGTAATACGGTCTCTGGGGTCTTAAATAGTGCCACATGTCTGGCTCAGGCGTTTGGTTAGTATTGATTAAACTCTTCTATTAATCTATTAACATAGCTCATAAAGATAATAGGCGCAGTCTTCTATTATTCTATTAACATAAATCATAAAGATATTAGGCGCAGTCTTCTATTATTCAAGACAAGTCATAAAGTTTGAGATAATATAATTCCCCTGAAGAGTCTGGTCTTGATATTATGACATTTTTCATAATAAGAGATTTGATGAACTTATCATTAAAAACAGTTGGAACGACTTGCACCCAAGGATCCTTCTCTGGGGAACTTTGTAAAAGCAGTTTCAATAATCGCAAGTTCGAATCAAGGGCATATTTTGGGTCATCGTTGTTCAAATTATGTAGCAGTAAATACTGTTTTAGCACATTCTTCAAGTTTGAGTTAAGTTCTCGGGTCATTTCAGCTTTTTCATCATCTTGATCATCTTCTTCTTCTTCAGTTAATTGAGAGTTCTTCTTTATCAAAGCATCAGCATGGTCAGTGAGTTCCTTATAATCACTGATTGCAACATCCACTAAATCTTCCTTCTCTTGTGAATCTCGAATACGATTCTGAAGGTTCTCTATAAAACTGTTCTGTCTTTCCAAATTCTGTTGCAACTTCTGAGATGCAATGGTTATATCTATAGCGTCATCTTTATCTGGTGTGAATGGAATAGTAGCATATGCGCTAATTAATGCATCGACCTTTCTAGCTTGAGTTTCATCACCATTCTCTAACGAGTTTAAAACTTGATCTGCTTGGGTCAAGTACTCTTTGGTTTTGGAAATGTCTCTTCTCAATCTGTTTATATAAGTTGAATCTAATGCGGTTTGATCATTTTTGCTGTTCTGATCGATGAATATTTTCAACTTGTAGTATTTCGACATGCTGTTTGTGTTGTTGGATAAGTTTGGTTATCTTGAACATGTGATCTATAACGACAATGTCTCTTAAGAGTAACAAGCGTGAAATGACACAGTGGAGACTGTAGTATGGTTTAAACTGTAGTAGAATATTCAATACGCATTCTGTTGAAACGCACTTCTACTCAGTTATACCTTCTTCCAATAAACTTTCTACCTGGTAAACCTACTACCGAGTAAACCTTCTATACATACATTAGTGCCCCTAAAAACTGGCAAGAACTGAAGTCCCCACCAATTCTACAGCATTTTTACAATTGCAATAACAGTACTAACCTATTCTTCAACTCCACCCTTCACATTATTGTTCACTTGAATTCTTTAAAGTTGAAAGATCACCATTTTAACCAAATACAATTGACTGAAAAAATTTCAAACGTTCTCCACCAATGTCTTCCATTTCACCATCGGCCTTGCAAAACCTCGACGAGAAGTCCAGACAGGACATTGTGACTTTCATCGAGTCTGAAAACTCCAAGTCCAAGGTCCAAATGTCCATCCACAACTTTACGGATATGTGTTTCAAAAAGTGCAATGCTAACAAGCCTATAGCCACTGGCCAGTTGGACCTGAACGAGGAACAGTGTTTGACCAACTGTTTGAACAGATACTTGGACACGAATATTAAGGTTGTCCAAGCTTTACAAGGGCAGCAGAGATAGAATGGTTTACTGTACATAGACTAATGAATATTTGATTAATTGATATGTGTAGGTTTTAGGTTGATTAGTGGAATGGAATTTCTAATAAAATTGCAATAATCCCCTCACATGATGCTCAAACCATATCCTTCTAATAATCCAGAATCAACCTCCTTGAAAACGTCCTTCATTACACTGTTATACTCATTTTCAGCATCACCTTCCTTCACAACCAAGACAAAACACTCAATATTTCGCCTAATCTGTGCTGAAATCTCCTCATATTGAACTTTTAACAGCTCAAACTTCTCGATTCTTCTTATCACCACTATCCAAACTCCCAACAAGTCCATTTTATAGTTCAAAAGAAGGTTTGCATTCTTTTTAGTAAACAGCTTCAAAATAGTATGCTGACATTCAAGAGCCTTTTCAATGAGAACCTTTCCTTTCTGATCATCAATAATAAAAGGATTGGTGATAATCTGGTTAAGTAGAAAGTTGATCCTCGACATAGAAATAAGTAGGGTGTCAAAATGACAACACATCCTTCTCAATTGTTCTAGTAACAATTCCATTATTTGATAGTTCTTCTCGTCTCTATTGTTAAGTGAATGCGATAACGAGTTGAGAATGTTCGAGTTGGTCACTTCAGTATACTCCAAGGTTTCATTTTTAATGCAGAGCAACTCAAAGGTACATAGGTACCCAACCTCCAAAACTTTTAAAGAGTCCTCTGGAGATGTCACTGGAGGTATTTGAACCAAACACTTTTTGCTCGTTTCAATAAAAAGTCCCAACAACCCCGATCTCTCTAGAAAATGATCATCTTTGGGTATCACGTCCAAGAAATGGTACATCAAACGGCCGTTTTGGTACTTTATCCATGCTTCATGATCGCCTCCCAAGCTCAAAATGAACGAAGTTATTGTCATTATATATTCCTCTCCGGTTTCTTCAAGCCCACTGATCAAAAACCATACCAATGAGAGCAGTTGAATTTTGCTTGAAGCTTTCCAGTTTCGCCTTGCGTCCTCTTCTAATATCTCTTGCTTGGCTCCACCGTACCCCAAACGAGGTCTGAGCCCACCGTGTAACTTCTGAGCAGTGGGGAGTTTAAGCAAGTTCAGTTGGAGTGAGTTAACGAAATCCCCCCAATTCACTTCTAACCAGCTGCTCAATGCGGTTGCTAGAGTCGCGTTCAAGGAAGTGCCCCATGGGGTATATGGGTTGCAATGCTTAGCTATCAAATCAACAAGAATTTGATCATCTGGATGGTGCACTTCCAAAATACCAACAATTCGAAGGTAGTAGTAGTATTTATCCTGATCATTGAAAGAACCCAATTCACTCGGACCAGGTATTTGCAATCCTAGACTCACAAAAGTCCGTACCTTCTCATAATCTTCCAATGAATGTAATGAGTATTTAACCAAAGACGCTTCCAAAACCAAGTTCAAAACGTGCTCTTCAGTCAATAGATCTGAAATGCTCTCATATTTGGTGTTTCCTTCACCCAAAACCACCTCAGCCTGCTCCAAATGCATCGCACCAGCACTCAATACATCCTTGTCTATTCTCTCACTCATTTAAACAAAATCAACTAGTTGAAAAAAGTATTCAACAATGATTAGAGTTGCAACAAGATATTTATCACTGCTGAGAACGTATTTTAGAGCATCTAAAATACCTCAATCGGCCATCGTTATCTCTGAAGAGATCAAACAGGCGTTGAACGACCGGAAACCTGTCGTGTCATTGGAGTCAACCATCATCACTCATGGTTTGCCTTACCCCAGTAATTTGGACATGGCGAGAGATGTCGAGCAAACAGTTAGAAGTGAAGGTGGAATCCCAGCAACATGTGCATTCATAAACGGTGTTCCATATGTTGGTGTTAGCGACTTGCAATTGCAACAATTGGCTGAGGCCGCTTCGAAAGGTGCTGTTAACAAGGTTTCCCGCCGTGATATAGGGTATACTATGGCAAACAAGCTCAATGGAGGTACCACCATTGCGCTGACGATGATCCTTTCTCATATGAGTGGGATACAGGTGTTTGCAACAGGTGGCCTCGGTGGGGTCCACAAGGATGGCCATTTGACATTCGACGTTTCTGCCGACTTGACTGAGTTGGGAAGAACCCCGGTTTCTGTTGTGTGTTCTGGACCCAAGTCCATTTTGGACATTGGTTTGACAATGGAGTATTTGGAGACACAGGGTGTTTTCGTACTGACATACAATGATGATGGTAGAAAGAGAGTCGAGGTTCCTGGTTTCTACTGCCGTGAGTCTGGTATTGTTTCACCATATTCGTTTGATACTTTCAAGAGTATTGCGTCTACGATCCACCATCAAAACAATGTGATGGGGTTGGACTCAGGAAATGTTATATGTGTTCCACCTCCAGTTGAGTCGGCATTATCGTCGAGTTTCATCGATGAAATTATTGCAAGTGCAAACAGTGAAGCAAAAGCTCAAGGTATCAAGGGCAAAGAGTTAACTCCTTTCTTATTGGGTAGGATTGCAGAGGGTACGAATGGCAAGTCAGTAGAGTGCAACGTAAAATTTGTGTTGAACAATGCTAAAACTGCTACTAAAATAGCAAAAGAATTGGTAGAGATGGAAGTAAGTATTTGAGATGAAAATTTAAGACAAAGTACTAATTAATAGGGTCCAGTAGAAGGTGTGCAAGTAAGATCAAAGGTTGAGGATGTGAAAGTAAAACCAATTGACAAGGTTGTGAAAGCAAAACCAATTGGTGACAAGATTGGGCAAGTAAACCCAAAACCGATTCAAAAAGATATACTTGTTGTGGGTCTGGTGGCCATGGATACCATTTCAACGATTGGTGTTGCTACTAAAATGAGTGATTCGAACCCAGGATCCATTCGCAATTCCATTGGTGGTGTTGGGTTCAATATAAGTTTGGCTTGTGAGTATGCTGCTCAACATTCCAGTTCTAAATTGGTTTCCGTGGTGGGTGATGATTTGGCTGGGAAGTCAATTATTAAGTCCATTGAAGATACTGGGCTTGACAGCACAGGAATTCTCCTTAAAAAAGGTGGCTCTACAGCACAATATGCCGCTACACATTCAACAGAGGGTGAGCTTTTAGTTGCAGTAGCCGATATGAAGATTATTGAAGAGGATTTTGCAGAACACATAATCAGCCAAATTACAGCATGTTCTCCGAAATATGTTTCCATCGACTGTAACTTATCACCGTCAGTTGTCAACAAAGTCTTGAATCACATAAAACTGCATAATCTCCAAATAATCATTGAACCCACTTCATTTGCCAAATCAGCTAGAATCGCAGAGTTGAACTTGGGTGTGTTTCCCAATAACATAGTCAAACTCATCACCCCAACTGTAAACGAATTGCAGTCAATCTTTGAATCTTCGACCGCAAAAGGGTTGTTTGAAGATTACGATTTGTGGTTCCCAATGCTTGACTCGTTAGGCTTGAACCACGAATTCAGAGAGAAGTTAAATGCTCTCGGAAACAAGCATAAAGTCATGAGAAAACTCTTGAATGTGGGTGCTCTCCAGCAATCGTTCCAGTTGCTTCCATATCTTCAGAACGTTTTGATTAAAATAGGTGCTGACGGTGTTGTTTTGGTGAGCATCTCAACAAATGTAGGTGACTACAAATCAATCCCTACTGTGTCTTCTTACAAGCCAGAATTCACAGTCACTTCTCAAGGAAGAGAACTTGACGGGCACAAGTTGGGTGTGGTAGTACAGTATTTCCCAATACCTGAAGAGAACAAGTCTCTTCAAATCAAAAATGTGACTGGAGCGGGAGACTCGCTCTTTGGGTATCTTCTTGCAAAGTTACCTGAAACTGATTGGTTATCATCTGAAATAAAAGATGTAGAGCAAGAGTGGTTTAAGTGGGAATCGATTTACAAAGCACAATTGGCGAGTGGAAAGACTTTACAATCTGACAAAGCTGTGAGTGAAGAGATACAAAATATTTGAGGGCTTCACAATAAACATAACATAAATTTAAGTAAGCGTAAGCTATAACCGAGGTTAGAGTTTCATTTACGAGACTGTTTTAGTAGATATGAAAAGTGACGTTCCTTCAATATGGAAAGGAATTAATTGCTTTAACATAGAGTACAGTGAATAATAGGGTACAGTGAATAAATCAGTGAGGTGTTGCACGCTATAATAGATGGAATCGAAAACTTGAACACATTTAGAGTAATCGAAACTATCTTGGTTTCCACAACCAATGAGTTTCAAGAGTGGTCAATTTGCCTCTTTTCTTCTCCGAAGTATGGAATGTAGCAACTTTTGCACCATTTTCTTGAGCAGGTATTACCCAGCGATTGTGCAACTTTATTGTTGAAGCCAAGCTGGCAAACCAGATATATTTGTGAGCTACGTTTCGCAAAATACTTGCTCTAGTTTTCTATATTTGCAGCCATTTCTAAAAATTTTACAAAAAATGCACAAATTCATAATATTATTAAATAACCCATAAGACTGATTGTTTACTCTTTATGAATAACATCAGCCTTTATGTCCTCTACCGACAGCTCAACATCAGACTCAAGAACTTCGCCCGAAGTGATAACAACCATAGGTCTGTGGAATCTCTCCGGTCCAAGAAGAATAATCAAAGTCATATAAGCAAACACCGCTCCACAGAAAATAGCCATCACTAAACCATAATTGTAAGCATCTTTTGCAACTTTAGGAAGTGGGAATTGTTCACCAAGTTTAGCTTCGATTGTGATGGAGGCACTCAGTGCCAAATTTCCGAGCTGGTATACAATACCACTGAGGAACGCACGGTGGTTAGGGTTCACAAGCTCCAACAAGTGGAGTGGAGCCACTCCCCAGGAGCCCATGACACCAAAGTTCAAGAAGAAGTCTCCTGCCATAGTAGTGCTGACTTTGTCAACGAAGAAGGAAGGATATAAGAAGGCACCACTCCAAAGTAAACAGAAGATAACGGTGAGACGACGGCCAAATAATTCAGTGAGTTGTCCAAAGACGATACCACCACAAATGGCACCCAAGTTTGTAACAACGGTGATGACTGTTCTAACGTTTGGACCCAATTGACGTTGCTTTGTGAGTAAGGTAGGGTACAAATCCTGAGAACCGTGACTCATAAAGTTCCATCCACTCATAAGAAGAACCAAGTAAATAAACATAAGCCATTCAGTTTTGAATGTATCAAAGATAGCCAAGTT
The DNA here is from genome assembly GCA_030558845.1 of Kodamaea laetipori. Classification (NCBI taxonomy): domain Eukaryota; kingdom Fungi; phylum Ascomycota; class Pichiomycetes; order Serinales; family Debaryomycetaceae; genus Kodamaea; species Kodamaea laetipori. The sequence goes on along the minus strand of JAKTQN010000007.1, from coordinate 321,674 downwards.
GAATTTACTTCTTGGTTTACCTCCCGCTTCTATCAAGGCACGTTGTTTAGCAATACGTTCTTCCTTGATCTTGAGGAAAGCTGGAGACTCTGGCCAGCAAAGTCTCCAAATAATCAAAGGAACGGGTAAACCGGCACTGAACCAGAACAACGCACGCCAACCCTCATCATTATTCTTTCCATAACTGAACTCAAATGCTCTGAAAAAGACTAAATTGTTAGTATGTCGCAGGTAATTTGCTAAAAGTTATACTTACTAGCTGCTAGTATGAAACCGAAATTGTATCCTGGAAGGAACAATCCGGACAAAACACTTCTTGCGCGAGGAGAAGGTTGCGATTCGAGGGCTGTTGTCAGTGCTAGAAGATGTTAGTAATTTGCAACCAAATAATGACAGAAAAAATGACAGGCCCAAGCAAAAATGCAAAAATGACAGGACTAAGCAAAAATGCAGGACCAAGTTAAACATACCTAATGGGTACATGGCACCCATCAATATACCAAAGATTGCTCTAACTCCGAGGAACTGAGCATAAGTTTGCACAAAACCAGTACCAATCTCTACGATAACGAACAAAACGCAAACAGCAATGTAGGGCCACTTTCTACCGTAATGATCCGCAAGCAAACCAAAAATGAAGGCGCCCAAGGACCTGAACATGAGCACCAACGTGACACCCCACGAAATTTTTGTGATATTGACATCAAGAGTGTGAGCAATCTGGGAAGCACTTGCCAGCACACAGTAGAAATCCATGGAGTCTACACTCCAAGCGAAAAAGCCCAAAAAGTAAAAGTTCCAGTCTTGCTTATTCATTTGCCTAAGGCCGGGGAGTGGATTAATAATTTCGTACCATTTGCGTTCGTCTTTGAGGACAGGTATATCAAAGAGAGTAGGAATTCTAGTTTTGAAGTAGTGGCCAATAGCCTTGACAGATAAGTCTGGTGGTGCCAAGTAACGCTTCTCTTGAGCAATAACTTGTTCGTCATGGCTAAGAGTCAAGTCTGGCACTTCCAAGTAGCGCTTATGATTAGCAGTAGCTCCGTTGTTGTAACTTTCCATCTTGAGGAACTCAGAAACTTGGGGAAGTACGAGGTTTTATATCTTTAATTCTTTGTGGGGATGGCAATACACAAAGGAGAATATGGCAACTACCAAAGTTTGATTGATAAGAAGTTGCAAATTTTAAGCCTAAGATTCACGGCAAAAGCACTTTCAACCTTTCAAAATGCGGGGGGAAGGGGGTTGTATTTTCGGAAAAGTCCATTTTGTGTTAAATACATTAGGAACACTCACTCAGATCAACCCCCACGAGCCAATATTTGACCAACTCCGCTTTTCCCCCAAAACCTGAAGGTATAAGATTGTGGGGTCGTAAAACGGGGATGTGGGGACTACTCCGATGCATCAAACCATTTTGAGTTAGATATGTAGATAAATCATAAATCTGGGCATCAGTAAGAGCCATTTTTTGGCAAACGCGCGTACAAAGTCTATTTCACCGAAACTCGTATCATCGCCCCAACAATATTTGGCCCTCTTACTAATTGAAGACCCGGGAATCGTTAAGATTGCCAAAGGCGTACAAGTGAGGCGGAAATTCTGGTTGTGGCAATCAGTTTGCGTAAAATTTACAATTCTCAACATCATCATTCAGTTCACCCCAGCAGTAATGACACGCAAGTGATAACTATGGTACGAGTATCCAAGCTTCATCGGGCAGGCGGAGCCTATGGTAAATGGCTGCAAAAAATGATATCCATCTAAGCCTCAGCAAGAGGGGCTTTTAGACATTGGTAGGGTAAATGGATAATGATAATTCTCGTAACAATCGAATATCCGCTAAAGAAGATTGGTTGTCATACTAATCTTTTGACTTCCGAGGGATTTTCTTTTCAGACGGGATCCTTATCTAGTACGTTTAAACTGGTTACAGATTGAAAAGATAATTTCATCAAGTACCGAAATTAAGCCTCTTGATTGATCTAAATCATTATCATGTTGATCTTTAGACACGTGATACGATAATGACGTGAAAAGTATTCACGTTTTACGTCACATGCTTAAAGTCACGGTGCCCAGACTTTTTGTGATATTAGCTAAGCACTCCATAAAGGTTGCAAATTTGCCAATGCTCAAACTAAATAAAGCGAAAAAGTTTTGGCATTGTAGATGGAAGTATGAATCAAGATGTCAGTTGGAATGCCACCCATTTCGCCCAATTCTAGTACTCTGAGACACAGGAGTTCCAAGGATGGGCCTAATTCACCCTATGCATTCACCCCTGATCTTGGCTCAGGGAGAGCCTTTGGATCAAAACAGGGGGCTCCAATAGGAGACGCCCTAGCATACAATCTTTCGTGTATTGATGAATATATCTCCAAACAGAACCAAATCACATCGGTTCAACGGTACGCTCCAAAAAGTGTTGGTTCAGGCGAATCATTTGCGTCTAAATATTCATTCTTTACTGCTGGATCAGATTACACGATTCATGCACCAAATTTGCAAACATTGGTTCCACCAGGCAAAAAGTTTGAAACGCTTTTCAATGGCCAAACGTGGTGGTTAGACTGTTTAAGTCCATCCGACAACGAAATCAAATGCTTGACCCAGGCTTTTGGTATTCATCCATTGACTGCTGAAGATGTTAGATTACAGGAGACCAGAGAGAAAATCGAGTTGTTCAGAGATTATTATCTTGTCAGTTTCCAAACGTTCAAGTTGGAATCCGAAGACTATTTGGATCCGATTAATGTATATCTTATTGTATTCAAAGATGGAGTGATTTCGTTTCATTTTTCACCGATTTTGCATCCTGCTGCAGTAAGACGCAGAGCTAGGCAGTTGTGGAATTTCGTGAATGTGAGCCCTGATTGGATCTGTTATGCTATGGTTGATGACATTACAGATGGGTTCGTGCCCGTGATCACCGATGTCGAACAAGAAGCAGATTACATAGAAGATTCAGTGATTGTTGCCAATAACTCAGACTTTGGAGTCATGTTACTGAATATCGGCAACTGCAGAAGAAGGGTAATGATGTTGATGCGTTTACTTTCAGGGAAGGCGGATGTCATAAAGATGTTTGCTAAAACGTGCCAGGATGCGCAGTTAAATTCAAATCGCCCTAGATCTGATGTTCCTTTGTTCTTGGGAGATATTCAGGACCATATCATCACCATGTACCAAAACTCACTAGCACTTGAAGAACTCTTGAGTCGTGCCCATTCCAACTACTTGGCTCAATTGAGAGTCGAGTCGTTCAATTCTGGTAACAGAATAACGGAAATAATTTCAAAGATTGCGTTAATAGGTACAGTATTGCTCCCTTTAAACTTTGTTACCGGAATGTTCGGGATGAATGTTCGTGTTCCTGGTGAGGACACTGATTCCTTGCAATGGTTCTTTGGAGTCCTTGGAGTGTTGGTATTTATTATTTTTGTTGTATTATACCTGTCCAATAGATGGATCAACAGTGTTATACGGAAGAGCAGTTCTTTTAAAATCACTGATATTAAGACTAGTTTGAAGGATGCAGCGAAATCTATAATTTCGTGGACCAGCGATTGATCTATATATAAATTTTCAGCTTGAGGGTATATAGCACACACTACGATTATTCACCATATAGAGCAATAAATTTGCAGCAGCGATTGAACATAAAAGGAATAATTTGCAACCAGTGATTGAAGTGCACCATTTCAAGTAATTTCAATCAAAGTAGACCATACACAGCAATAAAGCAATCAACTATTTATTGCACCTCCACTAACAATTCATATGTAAATTTGCAACCAGCGACATTAAGTCTGGGGTTTTTTATGTCGTAACAAAAATTTGAAAAGTCATACCATTTACAATGTTCAGATTTGGATTAAGAAGTGCCGCTAGACTTGGTAGAAGAACCTTTGCAACATCAGTTAGAGCTCCGCCATCTAATGTCGCTAAAAGAGTTTTGATTGGTGGTGTGTTATTTACTGGTGCTGTTTCTTGGTCTCAATACGCTCAAAAAACCACCCTTTTGGATTCAAGCAAAGATATCCCAGTTGATAGCTCGGTGTCTGTTGATTCAGGAATCAATCCTTTCCCAACATACATCCCTAAGACTCCTGAAAACAAACACGAGAACGACTTCCAGTTGATTGGTTTTGGTGTTAGAAGTGTCACTTTTGTTGGTTTCAAAGTGTACGGTATTGGTATCTACATTGCCAAACCAGATGTGTCTAAAGCTCATAAGATTTTGAGTGCTCAAGGTGGAGACTTGCAAGCCTTGTTGTCTGATCCCGTCAAATCCGTTGAAATAGTAGACAAGTTGTTGGCTGCTGAGGTCAGGTTGTTGGTCAGAATCAACCCAATTCGTAACACTGACTATAACCATATGAGAGATGGTCTTGTCAAGTCTGTTTTGGCCCACGATGACAGTAAGATTTACAGAGACGAAATCGGCCGTGGGTTGGAGCAATTGCGTGAAACGTTCCAGGGACACAGAGGTTCCTTCCCTAAAAACCATTTGCTCTTTTTAGAGACATTGCCCCAGGGAAGATTACGTGTGGTTTCGGAAAACACTACCAATAACTCTATTATTGTGATGGGTGAAGTGACTGAACCTTTGATCTCAAGAGCATTGATGTTGTCTTATTTGTCTGGTAAGAAACCATTGAGTGAACCATTGAGAAAGAGTTGTGTAAAGGGATTGGCAAATTTGTAAATAGTAAATGAATCTTGGTGAGTTTTCAAATTATCTAAATTTTCAATTATTCAAAGTTTCAATTCTGAGGGAATTACTCTCTAAGCTTACCATTGTATGAACTTCCTTTCAGCAGCAGCCACTAGTGTGAAACAATAGCTTTTGATTTACCCCACATGTTCATGATTGGTGCGGAAAATGAACTTCGTATCATTTTTCCGGTTCTGCGAGAATTATAATCCCAACAAAATGGTCCATTTATCCTTTAATTATTCTTAACAAGTTGTAATTAAGTATCGGTAGAGTGGAGAAGTTGAGCTTAGAAATCAAATACTTTCTGTCTATCGCTTATAAGTTCATTTCAGCCTTGACCGGCGCTATCTCTAATATTCGGTTGTACGTCTACTTTCAGAAGGGAAAAAAACTAATTCCGAAGCTTTCTTAGAGAGCCTACATAATAACATTCACAGCATGAAAATCCTAACTAACGTTAGGGCTTTCCCAGCCCAATGGTAGTGTCTATAATGACAAATTTGGACCAAAATATGTGTTGAAAGGATACCATACTAAACTGATGTAGAATAAACATCAAAATTCAAAGTGGTTGCAAATTTAATGGGTGCAAATCTAATGATGGGTGCAAAATTAATGATGGGTGCAAAAATAGCAAGGAAGATCTCAGAGTGATCATCGAAGTTAAGGTAGAGATTATAACATATTGGGAAGAGTCTTTTAGAAAATCTCTGATGATTGAAGTTTTAAGCCTCGTCAATGTTCGCTCCAGAACGATCCACTATCATCATGTAGATAAATAAAGCAACAACATCGTGTACATCCAATCAAGAGTTTCTTTTCACAATGCACGCAACGGCTGTATGACCAAACGTCTGCCATCGGATTTAGGCTATGGCAGCCGTATACCTGCTCGGTCGTATACCAAAACTATTTTGATGCCGGAAATGGACGGACTTTGCTGGTGATCTTCGGAGTTGAGAAGTACTTAAAGAAGCGAAGCCCTCGATGGGTTCTTCAATATCCAAACATGTCTGAACTGAATAACGAACAAGAACTTGAAGATAACATGACTTCTGAAACTGTAAAAGTTGAAGATGACCCTGAAAAGTCTGAAGACGAACCTCCATTCACAGTATTTAATAATGGTGAAAGATATGTACTTACAGCGATTTTATCAATGATAGGGTTATGGTCTGCCATGTCGAGTCCTATCTTTTTCCCAGCTATTCCTACAGTCACACGGTATTTCGATGTTTCGTCTTCGGTCTCCAATTTGTCCGTTGTGGCATACTTACTTTTCCAAGGCATTGCACCTGCTTTTCTGAGTAGTTTGGCAGACTATTTTGGCATTAGACCTGTTTTGCTTTGCTCATTGATCGGGTACTCAGCACTGTGTGTTGCAATTTCGCAATCGGACGTGTTCTGGCTTCTTGCAGTGCTCAGATGTATACAGGCTGCGCTGATTGCCCCAGTCATCGCAATTGGCTCAGGTGTACTGGGTGATATTTGTACTCCACAAAATAGAGGCAGTTTCATAGGAACTGTTGGTGGAGTTATTCTTATTGGTACCGGTTTCGGTGCTGTTTTGGGTGCTGGTTTGATCAGTGGGTTCCATACATGGAGAGCTATCTTCGTATTTTTGGCTATTGGTGGTGGTGTCACTTTTGTGGCAGCTCTAATTGCACTTCCAGAAACCTCGAGGAAGATTGTTGGAAACGGTTCTGTTGAACCCCCAAATTTCGTCAACAGACTGATGCTTCTGTTGATGCCCTATTACCGTAAGAAACTCACAAATGACGTTTCTACTATCAGGCCTAAGACTAAGTTTAACTTGTTCAAGACTTTTGAAATATTATTCAAGGTTGACGTTCTTATGGTCTTGGTTCCTGCTGGTTTCGCATACGCAGCATGGACTGCCGAATTGACCGCAATTTCAACTCACTTGGAGTTGCCCCCATACAATTATAGTGTCATGCATGTTGGTTTGATCTACTTGCCCCAGGGTCTCACCAGTTTGATTGCATCCGTTGTCACGGGTTTCATTCTCAACCGTTACTACAAATACAAGCAAGGCATGCACGACGCAAAAGTCAAGGCTCTCAAAGAAACTGATCCAGGTGTTATAGTCAAACCTTTCAACGTCATCCATGCACGTCTCGACATTTGCTTATTCACGTTTTTATTCATTATTGCTGGGCTTTTGACTTTTGCATGGTGTTTGCACTTCAACAAGAGCATTGTCCTGATCATCATCAGCTCTTCGGTTGTTTCCATTTCGGTGACGCTGTTTGTGTCGTGCATTCAAACGATGATTGTCGACATGTTCCCTGAAAACGGTAACTCGCTGACGAGTGCGCTCAACATGGTGCGTTGTTTGCTTGCCGCTCTTTTTGTGGGTGTCTTGGCTACCATGGAGCAGAAAATGACAGTTGGAGGGACCTACTCCTTTATGGCTGGTTTGTGTTTGATTTCTGGGTCGGCGATGTTTATTAAATTCTACAGGAAATGATTGGTTTATGTTTATAGAGGTTGTATCAACTATTTAATTAATGAAGATATGTTAGACGATTTTAATTCACCATTTAATATAGACGGTTAATATGAAATGTAAAGACAATATAGTCCAACAGTTTAATGATATATATAGACGAATGTAATTTGCAAATTAATGCGTTATGTATAGACGATCTAATTTGCAGCCAATTAATGCTGAAAAATGCAATTTTTGTAGTACTTTCCTTTTTTGACGAGAAAAGATGGCATGTTTGCAAAACAAACACATGACATATTTGCAGCCATTAAAGAAGTGTTCACAATAGGAACGTGGCAGTGAAGAATTGCAACTTGGTAGTATCGAACACGTTTACATAATGCTAATATTCTAATATGTAGTTACCCCAGAATTTGAATTGACACCTCAAACACGAACAATAAGCACCTTATTTTCTACACTGAGTTTAAATTCTCCACATGGGCAGCAGCCTGCCTGGTTTGAGTTATTTGAGTTGTGGAAACGAAACGTGTTAAGCTACACTAATGATACCTCTCTTTTTGAGTTATATGAGATGTGGAAACTAAACGTGTTAAGCTAATGTTTCCTCTCTTTTTGTGTTATACGCGTCAGATTTGAAATATTATACGCGAATGCGCCAATGTTTATAAAATACACATGATATGAAGAAAATGATGGAGAAAACCCTTACATAATAATAGATTCCTTTTCAACGTTGGTCGAGATGGACTTGTGAGGCAAGACCTTGGCACCGTTGACGTAAATCTCATTCTTAATCTCGACATCGTCACCCAAAACAGTGACACCTTCAGTTCTAGCCCACTTACCGATTCTCGAGTTCCAGCCGACAATGGTGGACTTGACCCAGGCGTGGTCCTTGACCTCGGAGTTGGCCAAGAGAACCGATCTCTGGATTCTGGCACCCTCACCAACAACAACGTTAGGGCCGATAGTCACGTTAGGACCAATCAAGGCCAGTGGGTGAATCTTGGCGGTTGGGTCAATCAAGACGTTACCACCGTGCACAAACTTTTCGTTGGACAACTTTTCTGGCGACTTCTTGGCCAAGGAGGTCAAGTACAAGACGGTACCGGACAAAAAGTCCTTTGGCTGACCGACATCCATCCAGAAGCCCTCCAAGTCAAAGGAGAACAAGGACTTTTGCTCGACAAGGAGTGGGAAGGTCTCCTTTTCGATAGAGGTTGGCTTCATTTCGATCAAGTCAATGACTTCTGGGTTCAAAATGTACAAACCGGCGTTAATTCTGTTACCAACAAACTCGACTGGCTTCTCGACAAATCTGTCAATCAAGTTAGGGGTGTCTCTGTCGTGGACAATGACACCGTACTTGGATGGCTCATCGACCTTGGTGGCGACGATGGTACCCTTACCACCGTGGGCCTTGTGGAAGTCGGCCAACTCCTTGAGTGGGTACTCACAGATGACGTCCGAGTTCAAGACAAAGAATGGCGACTTGTCCTTCTTCAACACCAGCTCGGCCAACTTCAAAGGACCGGCAGTGCCCAAAGGCTCCTCCTCGACGGAAAAGGTGATGTTGACACCGTATTCCTGCTCGTACTTCTTCAAGGTCGAAACCATGACTTCTGGTCTGTAGTTGACAGCCAAGACAATGTCAGTGACACCGGCGTTGGCCAAGGCCTCAATCTGGTGCAAGATCATTGGTCTGTTACCAAACTCAACCAAGGGCTTTGGCAAAGTCAAAGTAAGAGGTCTCAAACGGGTACCGTAACCACCGACTAAAATCAAACCTTTCATAGCGAATCAAAAATTAAACAGAAAACGTGTTATAGGAAACAAGCTGAAAGAGCAAAAACATGAAAAAAAGAGCGAACCACGCCAGTTTATATATGGATTTCGCGACGGACAACAAATAAAAAGAAAACGAAATTTTGGATGTAAACAGCACAAACTCGAGTCGAAACGATGAATTCAGACAAAAAAACGCCTGCTTGGGTTCTTTGTGTTGGGAGATCTTAGTGGCTCCCGTGTTGTGGTGTGTTGATGTTTGTACGTGCTGGCCGCGCCCTTGGAAAACGTTCTTCCGGGATAGTAAATAACACGTATAACTACGTGTTACGTGGCCTTGGCCACGTTTGTGATACAATGTAGCATTTCGACAACCTAATATTGCAACATAGTAGTGTGCTTGGTGCGTAGGCTTGCACCTTGGTTCCTTTCTTAGCCGAGGCTCTTGGTGTACACTACTAAAACATAACTAGGGTTCTCCCAAAAGGTTGGCCTATCAGATCCTCTCCGGAGAATTGGGCTTGTGCCTGAAGCGGCTTGGCCAGAGAATGTACAGTGGGGGCATAGTGAAAAGTTTGAGCCATATTGAGATGAGGGCGGTATGCAGGAGCAGTAATTTAGGTTTGGATTTGCAGCCATAGCGAAGTGGTAGAAAACAGCGTTGTTGATGAATGGCACTAGTGGAGATGGCGGGTGCATCGAAGAATGGATCGAACATGTACTTTACGAAAGCGCAGTCCCCCCCAGAATGCGCTGGGCCAGTTGGAGATTGCGTGCTGGATTTTCGGTTTCGAGCATGTATTGTGGAAAGACACGACAACGAGTACGCAGTTTTAGGTGAGCTAATAATAGTTTATTCTGCAGTGAGAAGTCAACAGTTGCACCGAGATGTCTTGATCTAATTGGTTTTGAACAAGGTGACGGTTAGCTGACACTTGGAAATACTTCAAAATGCATTAAATATAGAAGGGTCATTCCTTAAGATGCGTCAGGGGACCTTTTGGTTTTGCCCAGATTAAGTTTAATCGGATGACGTTAGGGGGAATATTGCTCGTTAACTGGGTGTAAGGGTTCCGTTGGCTTTTAGTGTTTTAGGACTTTTATGGAATGTGCGTCTTCTTATTTACTGCAATATATTAAGCTGATAAGAGTTATGGATGCTTGGAAAGTTTGTGTTGAGCACTGTGAATTGTGGTGGAGGGCACTGTGAATTGTGGTGGAGGGAACGGTGAATTCTTGCCGAGGGTTGTGGTGAATTCATGTTGTAGGTGTCTTAGCGGTAAATTTATGTTGTGCTGGGTTTCTTAGCGGTGAATTCTTGTCACAATAAATAGTATCACCCCGTAATTATTGGCAAGTATTATTCGCATACTACGTTTAAAGTGCTCAGGGGAGAGTAGTAAGGTAAATTCTGCTATTAGAATTATCTCATGCCTAACGATTACTCGTATCTTGAACGGTATCTCACGTATACTGTATAGAGGGGACACTTATATGCCTGAGAGACAGAACTTTTCTATTCAACAGATCTAAAATTCCAAACTAGGTTGATTATCATTCCTATTACTGAAATGACCCACTCCCAGTTCAAATCCAAACATATGGAAGTCGCTGCAATTTTGTTTAGAGAACAAGTTGTTTCCTGTACTTGTATCCACTTTTGAACGGTTGCCGTTAGTTTCGCTTATACGCGCCACCTATTATCTAAATTTTTGGATTGATTCGACTGATACAATTTAACTGCAATCTTTGCGTTTCAAGAGCAATTGATCATTCTCATACGGAGTATATTAGAAGGTGAACCTATTGAATACAGCTTATCCTCGGCCCTATGTCTATTTGTGCTTTAATCGGTTGCTTTGCGTAATTAAATGTATTAGCATTCATGGCTTTGACTGATTCTAAGCGTACTAAATTTCATGGCTTTGATGTTAATGTCCATATCTCATTCTTCTTCTCATAACTTAATATCTTATGAGTTAAGTACTGCGCTGATACCTTCGGGTAATCTTCTTAATGGATAATTGTTCAAGTTTTCGATTTAACCATTTCAAAGGAGACAGATAACGAATTACTAGTGGTTAACTTTGTGTTGAATTTATACCATTGTTTCAAAACCTTCGCTGAGCGAGGTGGAAGGAATCACAGAGTCGACCGTTGAAAGTTAGAATGGGTCTGGGTTCCTGGCTTCCCTAAATTAATGCTTATGGGTTGGTAGTTTGCCTCAGATATTTGAGAAAGGAGTTAACCAGCTGTGAGCTGAAATGCTTCTAGATCAAAGGAATCATAGAACACTTTGACCTAAAAGACTCGCATGTTACATTTGAAGGAACTGGTCCAGTTAAGGCATTCAATCCGAGTCTTAATCTGAAGACTATCAATTCAGCCTCTTGATAAGGCCCCAGCTACATTTTCACTAATCCCAATCGATTTTATATTCTACCTGGTTCGTATTTCTGTGCAGCCGCTAGTCATGGATGGTCGCATAATAATCTTAAAGATATTACACTCTTAAAGATTTATGCTGGGATAAATTCAGAATTTAGTTCGTGAACTTAGAGACGCTAATCACAAACCATAAGCTTACACGTTGCAATGAACTTGCTTAATCCAACTGTATGCGTTTTTTTTGTTTCGCAGCAATTTCCACTACAAGCTTACAATTGAAGTCAATTTCAATTACTTTGATTGAATCTAATTATGAATTTATCCTAAAGTTGGATTAATAGAACGGATAATGAAGAACTAATGAAATATCCACCCACATTTCCGATATGGGAATTTAGTCCCTTGGACTTTAACAAAAATAAAATACAGAGTATGAAGAAGATTAAAAGATCATGGAGATCAAAATGACTAATCCCAAGGAGTACTTGGAAATGAATGTTGTAGCAGCTGCTTCTGTGTAAGTTGCAATGCTGTATGAACCGATGGAAGAACTGAGCTGTTCAACTTGAGGAACTGCCGAAGCCAGTTCAGGTGTGCTTGGTCCAGCTGGGTTGGTTGTGGTTGCGGTCTCTCTGGAGACTGTGCTGGATACGGAACCATATGGGACTGACTTGGAGGTAGCCGTACTTAAAATTGAGCTAGCAACAGACTCTGACGCTCTCTCTGGAACTCCAGATGCACTAGTACTTGAAGGAGTTTCAGGGTTGACAGGCTCAGTAGAAGCTTCAGGACTGACAGAAGTCGTGGAAGCTGGTCTAACAGAACTGATAAGAGTGGTAAGACTTTCGGCAGTAGAAGTCGTTGGAACTGAAGTGGTGGTATCATCTGAAGTCAAAGTAGCACCAGAAGCAGTGCATTTGAACTCAGTACACGTAACTGTATCTGTCAAAGTATTAGTGGCGGTATCAGTTAACGTAGCACCTGAACTAGATGTCAAAGTGCTTGAAGTTTCAGTAGTTGAAGAGTTCCATGGGCCATGAGATGAGGAAGGCAACACTGGAGAAGCGCTTGAAGGAATTTCAACTATTTGTGTTGCAGTTTCTCCTGGGACAGCTGTCACATAAACTGTTGTGGTACCAGTTCCAGTCCAAACCTCAGTGGTAGTGACAGTTGGAATTGGAACGTCGATAATCACAGTTTCAGAACCATCAGTACCAGTGGTAGTGGTGGTAGTAGTGAAAGAACCAGTCCAAGTCTCAGTAATAGTAGCTTCGGTTGGAGTTGGAACATCGACAATAACAGTCACAGAACCATCAGTACCAGTGGTAGTGGTGGTAGTGGTGAAAGATCCAGTCCAGGTTTCGGTAACGGTTACTTCAGTTGGAGTTGGAACGTCAATGATCACAGTTTCAGAACCATCTGTACCAGTGGTAGTGGTGGTAGTGGTGAAAGAACCAGTCCAAGTCTCAGTAATAGTAGCTTCGGTTGGAGTTGGAACATCGACAATAACGGTCACAGAACCATCAGTACCAGTGGTAGTAGTGGCAGTGGTGAAAGAACCAGTCCATGTTTCAGTGACTGTAGCAGTCACAGGAGTCGGAACGTCAACAATAACGGTCACAGATCCATCAGTACCAGTGGTAGTGGTGGCAGTGGTGAAAGAACCAGTCCAAGTCTCAGTAATAGTAGCTTCGGTTGGAGTTGGAACATCGACAATAACAGTCACAGAACCATCAGTACCAGTGGTAGTAGTGGCCGTGGTGAAAGATCCAGTCCAGGTTTCGGTAACGGTTACTTCAGTTGGAGTTGGAACGTCAATGATGACGGTTTCAGAACCATCAGTACCAGTAGTGGTAGTGGTGGTGGTGAAAGATCCAGTCCAGGTTTCGGTAACAGTTACTTCAGTTGGAGTTGGAACATCGACAATAACAGTCACAGAACCATCAGTACCAGTAGTGGTAGTGGCAGTGGTGAAAGAACCAGTCCAAGTCTCAGTAACAGTTGCTTCGGTTGGAGTTGGAACATCGACAATAACGGTCACAGAACCATCAGCACCAGTTGTGGTAGTGGTAGTGGTGAAAGATCCAGTCCAAGTCTCAGTGACCAAGAAAATGTCTGGGGTAGGAACATCAATGATTACAGTGGCGGAACCATCAGCACCAGTGGCAGTAGTCGTAGTAGTGAAAGATTCGGTCCAGGTTTTGGTGACAGTAGGAGTCACAGGAGTTGGAACGTCAATGATGACGGTTTCAGATCCGTCGGTTCCAGTGGTAGTGGTGGTAGTGGTGAAAGAACCAGTCCAAGTCTCAGTAATAGTAGCTTCGGTTGGAGTTGGAATATCGACAATAACGGTCACAGAACCATCAGCACCAGTGGTAGTAGTGGCCGTGGTGAAAGAACCAGTCCAGGTTTCGGTAACAGTTACTTCAGTTGGAGTTGGAACGTCAATGATCACAGTTTCAGAACCATCGGTACCAGTGGTAGTGGTGGTAGTGGTGAAAGAACCAGTCCAAGTCTCAGTAACGGTTACTTCAGTTGGAGTTGGAACATCGACAATAACAGTCACAGAACCATCAGTACCAGTAGTGGTAGTGGCAGTGGTGAAAGAACCAGTCCAAGTCTCAGTAACGGTTACTTCAGTTGGAGTTGGAACATCGACAATAACAGTCACAGAACCATCAGTACCAGTAGTGGTAGTGGCAGTGGTGAAAGAACCAGTCCAAGTCTCAGTAACAGTTGCTTCGGTTGGTGTTGGAACATCAACAATAATTGTTGCGGAACCATCAGTACCGGTGGTAGTAGTGGTGGAGGTGAAAGATTCAGTCCAGGTTTCAGTAACTATGAGGATTTCTGGAGTAGGAACATCGATAATTACGGTGGCAGAACCATCAGTACCAGTGGTAGTGGTGGTAGTGGTGAAAGATTCAGTCCAAGTTTGGGTAACTGTAGGAGTCACAGGAGTCGGAACGTCAACAATAACGGTCACAGATCCATCAGTACCAGTGGTAGTGGTGGCAGTAGTGAAAGAACCAGTCCATGTTTCAGTGACTGTAGCAGTCACAGGAGTTGGAACGTCAACAATAACGGTTGCAGAACCATCAGTACCAGTGGTAGTGGTGGCAGTGGTGAAAGAACCAGTCCATGTTTCAGTGACTGTAGCAGTCACAGGAGTTGGAACGTCAACAATAACGGTTGCAGAACCATCAGTACCAGTGGTAGTGGTGGCAGTGGTGAAAGAACCAGTCCATGTTTCGGTGATTGTAGGAGTCACAGGGGTAGGAACTTCGACAATAACAGTTGCAGTACCTCCAACACTACCTGGGACGACACTGGTTTGAACGTCAGTGCCAGTCCACGTCTGAGTGGTTGTAACAGTTGGAATTGGAACATCAACAACAACAGTTGCAGTCTCGCCTGGGGAAGCAGGGATAACGGAGGTTTGAACGTCAGTTCCAGTCCAGGTTTGGGTGGTTGTAACAGTTGGAATTGGAACTTCAATAACAACAGTATCTGTGCCTCCGACACTAGCAGTGAGGATGGTAGTAGCATTATTAGATCCAGTCCAAGTTTGAGTAACGGTTACCATTGGAGTAGGAACCTCAACAATAACAGTTGCAGTACCTCCAACACTGCCTGGGACAATGGAGGTTTGAACGTCAGTACCAGTCCACGTTTGAGTGGTTGTAACAGTTGGAATTGGAACATCAACAACAACAGTTGCAGTCTCGCCTGGGGAAGCAGGGACAACGGAGGTTTGAACGTCAGTACCAGTCCACGTTTGGGTGGTTGTAACAGTTGGAATTGGAACGTCGACAACAACAGTATCTGTGCCACCGGCACTAGCAGTGAGAGTACTGGTAACATTATTAGATCCAGTCCAAGTTTGAGTAACGGTTACCATTGGAGTAGGAACCTCAACAATAACAGTTGCAGTACCTCCAACACTACCTGGGACAATGGAGGTTTGAACATCAGTACCAGTCCAAGTTTGAGTGGTTGTAACAGTTGGAATTGGAACATCAACAACAACAGTATCTGTGCCACCGGCACTAGCAGTTTGAGTACTGGTAGTATTAGTTGAACCAGTCCATGTCTCAGTAATAGTAACCATCGGAGTAGGAACTTCGACAATAACTGTTCCAGTACCTCCAATACTACCTGGGACAATGGAGGTTTGAACATCAGTACCAGTCCACGTTTCAGTGGTCGTAACAGTAGGAATTGGAACGTCGACAATAACAGTTGCAGTCTCGCCTGGGGAAGCAGTGACAACGGAGGTTTGAACGTCAGTGCCAGTCCACGTTTGAGTGGTTGTAACAGTTGGAATTGGAACATCAACAACAACAGTTGCAGTCTCGCCTGGGGAAGCAGGGACAACACTGGTTTGAACGTCAGTACCAGTCCACGTTTGAGTGGTTGTAACAGTTGGAATTGGAACGTCGACAACAACAGTATCTGTGCCTCCGGCACTAGCAGTTTGAGTACTGGTAGTATTAGTGGAACCAGTCCATGTCTCAGTAGTAGTAACCATTGGAGTAGGAACTTCGACAATAACTGTTCCAGTACCTCCAACGGTACCTGGGACAATGGAGGTTTGAACATCAGTACCGGTCCAAGTTTGAGTGGTTGTAACAGTTGGAATTGGAACGTCCACAATAACAGTTGCAGTCTCGCCTGGGGAAGCAGTGACAACGGAGGTTTGAACGTCAGTGCCAGTCCACGTTTGGGTGGTTGTAACAGTTGGAATTGGAACGTCGACAACAACAGTATCTGTGCCACCGGCACTAGCAGTGAGAGTACTGGTAACATTATTAGATCCAGTCCAAGTTTGAGTAACGGTTACCATTGGAGTAGGAACCTCAACAATAACAGTTGCAGTACCTCCAACACTACCTGGGACAATGGAGGTTTGAACATCAGTACCAGTCCAAGTTTGAGTGGTTGTAACAGTTGGAATTGGAACGTCGACAACAACAGTATCTGTGCCACCGGCACTAGCAGTGAGAGTACTGGTAGCATTAGTGGAACCAGTCCATGTCTCAGTAATAGTAAGCATTGGAGTAGGAACTTCAACAATAACTGTTCCAGTACCTCCAATACTACCTGGGACAATGGAGGTTTGAACATCAGTACCAGTCCACGTTTCAGTGGTCGTAACAGTTGGAATTGGAACGTTGACGATAACGGTTTCTGTTCCGGTAGCACACGAATCAGTAGCAGTTGTCGCACGCTTGAATACGTTTCCGGTTTTACCAGCACTGGTAGCACCACAGAGTGTTATCACAGTGGTCTCAGTGTCAGTTCCAGTCCATGTCTGAGTGATAGTGGTCACAGGAGTAGGAACTTCAACGATTACTGTAGCGGTTTCACCTGGGGTTGCACTTACGGTAGTGATCAGACTGTCGGTGCCCGTCCACAACAGAGTAGTGGTGACTGTTGGAATAGGAACGTCAACTACTACTACCGCGGTACTCGAACCTATAATTGTAGTATTTGTGGCAGTTGCAGAACCAGTCCAAGTAGATGTTGAGGTCACTACTGGTTCGTACTCAGCTAATGGGGGTATTCCTGGAATAGGATTGGTAAAATTTTGGTCTTTCTCGTTAATCCATGTAACCTGTGGTAAGTCTGAACAGATATATCTGTTGGTGTAGTAGATTGAAGGAACGCTTCCGGCTGTTGGAAGGTAATCTGCTGTGAGGAAAGGTCTAACAGTACCACTTAATACAGTATAAGATACCATAATTTCTCCCGCCAGACAAGTGATTGAGTTAGTGAGGATATTGGACGATTCAGGGTAGTAGTACTCGTTGAAGTCGCTACCTTCACCAAACTGAGCGGTACTACAATCGAATTCACCATTTTTTATGGTGAACCCTAAGGTACCCGACAAGTAGCCAGCCGGACATTGACCGGCAATTACAATGGTTTCCCAGTTAGGAGTGCTTGGAATCTCTCTTGCATTCCATACTACGAAAGTACGCAGCGCACCGTAGTCACCAACATCGAAGTTAACGGTGGTTGAAAGGGTATTTGCACCATCTGAGAAAGAAACAGTGTTGGTTCCTGGGTTGTAGCATTTGGCACCGGTAATATCAGCTTGAGTGGTTGCACCCCAACCAGCGTTGAATTGAAATGGAACAACAATCGTTCCAATGACGTCAGTTTGTGCGTTGACCAAATTCGAAGCTGTACATTGAATATTGGAAGTAGTAGCAGTACCTCCAGAATTCAAAGTACAAGTTGCCAAAACACCTTCAAATCCCAGCAATTCAAGGGTATTTGTAGTGGGGGTAAACTGATATACACATGGCATAGAAATGCTGAAAGTGTCACCAGGTTGAATGTTACCGTTCATTCTCCACTCGAAGGTTGCTAACCAAGTAGCAGCCTCAGGGACTGCTCCCCAAGTGTACCAGCCATTTGTTTGATATGTCAAGCTTTGGAAACTGGTGAAAATTCCAGTGACTTCTGCTCCTAAGGATAACTCCAAGAGAGCAGCTAAAACAAAGAATACCTTGAACATGTTCACTGGTTAGCAAAATGACTGCGACAGTCTTTACATTTTATACTACCTACTGCTGGTAGAACCTATTTCCGACATGCAAGCGTGGGAGGGTTTGTACTCCCTCGTAAATATTTTTATGCAATTTTGTAACACTCCCCGAAGATCCGCGACGATTCAAACCTAGGTGTTTAGTCGTTGTGAACTAGAGATATGTACAATGGGTTAAGAGAAGTGAAAGAAGATCCTTGTGAAATACTTCGCATGACATGGCGATGAGCAGCGATTTCGTGGGTGTTGCGTCAAAATAGGGCAGTATAGCAAACATATTTAAATGGCCCAACATCAGCTGTTACACCCTATTGTTCTTTCACATACAATCAACAATAAATGATGTTCACCATACTTTGTGCGGCTCTCTTAACGAGCACCTGGGGGCTTATTTTTGGGTTCGATGAGCAGCGAGCGTTGTAGTGGGATTTTGCGCACAAAGCTTGCAAAAGAAACCCCGGGCTCGGTAATTTGCATATACACCATAAGCCATGTTGTATATCACACTGTGCAGTGCTCGGACTACCCATAGTAGTGCGGATTTGTGATTCTCATGGAAAACTGACCGACCGCCGGCCGCTGCTGATCTTCGTGAATAGGGTTTACCTACTATTTTGTGAGCCATGAGTAAGAGCCTAGGGAGAAACGATTTACACAGCCAACTGGAACCTTCACTTTGAGTAAATTTTTACGTATCTTTGTCATGAATTAATGTTGTACATCGAGAGGTGAAAGATTTACTCCATGAAGGGCGTTAGGATGCATAATCGAGCTCAATCGAAGGCACATTTGTCTTCCATGGTCAGATTTACCACTTATTGTGGTTCGGCGAAATGAAATTTGATGTTTGATTTCTGCACTTATCGTGGAAGGCAAACGCTACGTCCCCGATAAGAAGTACAAAAACGCACAATGGGAGCTAGCTATCTGTGAGGAAGTTCTTGTTGGGTATAATCTTTTAAAGTTGATGAACACAGCAAGAGTTTATTATACTTTAAAAGACACAGCGGTGACAGAAGTAATTCAATTTGAAGTTAAACGGTTTGAAGTTCTACGATTTGAAGACTAAACCAAGAGTTTTAGAAAGATTAAAACCTTCTATTGTTTCCATTGTTCGTAATATAATGGAGTATTCCCAAAAGAGACAACAAAGCTCTTGTGATAACGGCCACAAGTCATCCATTAACCGATGATATACATTCCCACATTTCGCGGACGCAATAAACGATCTTGTGACAAGATCCTTTTTGTCAGATTTCTTCGCAGAAATTTTTTCGCTTTCAACGTTGTAGGGCTCTGGTGGAGATAAACGTATGTCCGAAGTGCGCGTGATTGACAAAATTAATTAGTTGGAAGAGCTGACTCAGGTAATAATTGGACCAGAATCTTTGAAGGTGACCATAATTAGAAATCGCAAATGTCGTCGTGGTTTTCGTGGAGAATCTTTGCCAAGGTTTCCAACTTGTTAATTTTGCTCATCATAAAGTAAATGCTCTTAACCCATTCACAAACTGATCTCACAACCTCAGTAGTTTTAAAAATGGTTAGGATAGCATTCTATGCATGTATCTATAAGAGCATAGCAGTTTATGCAGTAGTCTCGGCTGTCGCAAAATGTATGGATCTACGAGCGAATGCTTCCTACTGATGTAAACTGCATTTTTGCCACAAAGTCTTCACGAAGGTCTAGTACTAGTCGCTTAGTAAAATCAGATCAGGTGGTAATGGTATGATGTCGCCTTTCTAAAAAAAACTATAGTAAACATTAACTGAATTTGTCAAAGGCTAGCATTTTTAGTTATTTTAGTTTACATTTGACATACATTCTAGAATTGAACTTTACAGTACAGTGCGTAGACACTTACCACAATCCAATTTCGAACACAAGTAACTAGCTACTTGGCGATAAACGATTTCTTCTATTTTCAAGTTTCAATTGTCTTCACTTTCAACAATGGTTTCTAACTTCAATTAACTCATAAGAAGCTAAAAAGTACAGTTTCCGTTCCTTCTAGCACAATTGAACAAATGAAGAGGTAACTTATTTAAAACCGGACTAAATTACCAACTTCACTTTCTTATTTCTAGATTTCTTCTCTACTTCTGATGGCACCTGTCACTGCGCCTCTTACATTCTTGTTACTTGCCCAGCTTTATTTTTGCACTGAACATGCAAAGAGGAACAGGAGTCCTGCGGGTTTGTGCTAATTGGAAGCTCGGTGATTTGAGATATTTTGTGGGCTGAGTTTGCTATCAACCGTCACAACCGACAGGTGTGGTTCGATTATTACGACCAACGTGGACCGTAAATGTTGTAGAGTTAGAGTAGAAGAGAATTGTGGGGTGAGTGGTGAAGAAACAAAATAGAAGGTTGGATGAATAGACTGTGACAGCTTTTTAGATACAATTGATGCAAAAGAGACAAAAATTTAATCTGAGTCAGCGTTTACTGAATCGACTGATTAACCGGGTACCTGATATCACTTACGTCTAATAATTATTCTAGAACTTAGCTCAGTGAGATAAGGTATGTAAGCAAGGTTCTAATTCATTTAGTAATAAATATCATACGCTATTATGCCAAACGAAGTCAGCCAGGCTTCCAAAGTGTTGGAATACCCAAAACTTTTCAAATTCAGCCTCTAATTTACCATAGTTGGCAAGTTACCCTTGGAGTGAAGTAACCTTGGACGGGGAGCATTTTTTTTAATTCACATTCCACATTTTAGATGCTTTCTTGAAGTTTGGTTTATGCTAAACGGTTAAATGGATAAAATTCTTAATCTCAATATTGACCTAATTCTCTTAGCCTATGTTGAAAGTCTCCACAATTTCATTAAACATTTGCTAAATCCACTGAATCACAAATCCAGTAATATTTGTGGAATTGCTGCAAAAAGTCGCCTAAAAAATAATCATATTACCGTTACTCACAAAATGTACCTATACTCTATAGCGTCCGAGCCCGTCCTTCCCAGGCTGATCTCGTCCTTGAGATTCCCCAACCGATACTGTTCCTTGAAATAGTTTTCTCGATCCAAGTACCAATAGTTTATCCAAACAACTATAATTGCAACACCAACACCAACTAGGCATGTTGTATGGCCTAATTTGAAAGGTATATCCGAGTATACCAAAATCCCCAAAACACCTGCAGCATTGCCCGCCGTTTGCTGAATACCTACGGCACTGGCTCTTCTGTAGTACGGTGCAACATTGTTTGTTAACAAAGTGACGTTCAAGCAGCCAGCTGTGAATACAGGGATGGCAACCAAATAGCAGCCAATATAGCTCGAGACCTTGTCTTGCCCTACTCGCAATAGCAAGTACCCCAAGACCGCCCACGCAAGCGTAAGGGCAATGAGGGGATTACGAATTCGTTTTGTGTCTGACCATCTAGTGAACCCAACAATCGACAAGGCACTAACAATATACACAGGAATTGTAAGACAGTACGAGATGTTTGCCGAAAACCCAACCTGCCCTTGGATGATCGAGGGCAACTTTTCGGTATACGAAAACATCATTATCGATACAGCAAATTGAACCACACAAGAAAGGTACACTTTAGGGTCTGTAAAAGCACGGCGGATCTCAGCAAAGTCCATCAGGGAATTGTCTCCCATGTAGGGCATTTTCTCGAAATCACGTAACTGCATTATTCTCTTCTCCTCGCTGTTGTAGAAATGGGCAGAAGCAGCCTCGTCTGGAAGTCCAAAAAACACCCAGAAACATACTAGCATTGAAATAAGTCCCTCCAATATATATGTCCAGCCCCAACTGTCTACCGTGCGTGTAGGAGGGATTTTGCAAAATGCTGAGGATAACAACCCACTGAATGCAGCCAGCACACATTGAATCAACAACAAGTATCCTATCTTCTGAGACTGGAACTCTCTGTTATGGACCATGGTGATGTAGACCACCTGTGCCGGGAACACTCCACCCTGGAATAAGCCCAAAAGTAAACGCATAACAACCAAGGGCCAATATGACTTAACAAAAGCGGTTGCAAGAGTGACTACTGACCAGCAGAAGAGCAATCCTGTGAAGAACTTTCGAGCACCCAACTTCTTCACAAATATGGCCGAGGGATAGGCTGATATCACGTATGTCACGTAAAAGAACATCGCCGCGTACGTCAACTTGGTGTGTTTTAAGTCCATGGCTTTTTGCATACCTGTGTGTCTGGCTGAACTGATGATTTCTCTGTTCAAGTACGAGAGAAACGAAGAGGCCATGAATATGGGTAAAACGTGCCAGTCGAACCGCCTCAATGCCTTTTTCTCGACGTCACTATCTATGTGAGTCTCGAAGGATTCCTGGTCGAGATGGTCGATTTTTTTGAGAGGTACATCATCGTTGTAGGGTAGTCTCAGTTCGTCAGTTTCCAGTTCCTCGTAATCCATTTTGATTGGTGTGAAGAAAAGTAGAGGAATTGTATATATATATGGGCTCTCTATTCAAAAGATGAGGCATTGTTGGACTGATCATTCGTAGATCTTTGCCGATCTTGGTTGCAAAAAAGATTATTTATAGTGAAGGATGGGGTATTTGAGTGGTAATGAGTGATGGTGGAAGTGGGAGTTTGGCAAATGATTGTCTGCTCGGTTAGGCCGTCGGGACCGTTAGATCTTGGTTTAGAATGTTTGGATTGTTTGGATAAATATTTAAATGGATCTTCAGTACTTTAAATGACAAAGAATTGGTAGTATTTTTGTCGATCTACCATGTTCTAGATTTTCTGAATTATGACGAAATCCCAAGTGCCACAAATAAAGAACTCCAAGGGACCTCAAACGCTTTTGATTATCGAGAAGTGTCAGATAAACGTATCCCAACTAGATTGTTGTACTAATCTTAATGAACGTAATATAAGGCCCATACCGCAATAATTAAAGTACAGTTCATCTACACTACAAATATTATCCCTAGTCCCTCATTTATCATACCCTACTCAACGTTAACGCCTTCTCAATAACCTCATCAATATTAGGACGCTCCTCACTTTTCATAGCCAAACAACTCTTTATCAAGTCTATCAACTCACTCGAATACCCACCATTGTCATCAGGCAAGATATACTTCCCCTGTGTAATAGCCAAAGACAAATTGGCCCCCCTCTCAATCTCTAACTTCTCAAACGGCGAAAACCCAAAGCAAAGCGCATAGAGTAAACACCCAAGCGACCATATATCTGTTTTCTCGGTTATAGGAACGTTTTCCTTGACGTCTAACAATTCAGGTGCTCTGTATGGCAAGGTGCAGTGCTCCAGAGCATAGTCTGCTAGTGTCAATGCCTGCTGTTTGTTGCGCACATTGACTCTCGCCTTCGAGCACGAACCCAAATCTACCAATACAGGTAATCCCTCGGCTGAAAGCATCACATTGGCAGGTTTAATATCTCTGTGTGCAAAAGGAACCAACTCTTGCATTTGTAATCCTGGAGTATCGATTCCATCATCTTCAACATCACTATCATTGCGCAACAAAACATCGTCCTCCTCACTTCCCTCTTCGGTGGTGGTACTTGTCCTCTTGTAATTGTGCATTACCTTTAATCCACGGCATACTCCAATGAATATACGTATTATCTCCGCCTCCTCCATCTTCTCGTTGTTCAACACGTGCAAGTTGATGATATCGTGCAAAGATTTCTCAAAGTAGGGCATGACGATGTAGACTGACTTCAGGCCGTCGGGCTCGCTCACCACACTTTCCTCCACGGATTGCACGATAAACGGGGTCTTTGAGTTGGAGAAGCGATGGAAATTCCTGATCTCCTTCATTGCGTTCTTGAACGACTCGTCGCTCGATCCAAAAGGACAGTTGATTTTCTTGAGGGCGTACAACAGGTTGGTGTTGTCACTAACAAGGTACACGTATGAGAATCCACCCTCACCCAAAAGACGGATGATCTTGTACCTGTTGTTCTTGATCAAGATGGACGGCGAGGAGATGCTCGGGAAACATGGCAAGCAGCAGCTGAATAGTGAGAGCAAGTCCATAGTGTGACTGGCAAAAATTAAATTTGTGAATTGTTTACAAGAAATATCATGAGTTCACCAGGATTGCTTGGGATTACGTCAAATGTTCCCAGACAGCCATCTCCGTTGTCTGGAGTGGCGCAGACTCCTGAGGTTGTGGATAAGGAGGAGGAAGAGGAGGATGTGATCCGCAAACTCAGAGAGATTGAGGTGTTACCGCAGTTGTTCAATCTATTGCATGATTTGGAGGCCGGGGTGATACTGGCGAGAGATTTCGGGAACAATGCCGGGAGCATACGATTGAAGTTGAACACGATGAAGCAGTATTTGCAGGAGATTGAGGGGATCAATGAGAGCATTGAGGTACGGGGGGAGAAGATTGAGAGTTTGAGAAGGTGTAATGAGAAGAAGTATGAGTTTTTGGATGAATTCCGAGAGAGGGTTGAGAGGGAGTTTAAAAGTGATAAGAATGGTAATGATAAGGATGAAGATAAGAGTGATAAGGTTGAAGATAAGAGTGATAAAGGTGAGGTTGATGAGAGTGAAAATAAGAGTGATATTGAAATGGAAGAGGTGAATGAAAAAGATGTTTGATAGAAAATAATGATTTAGTTTTGAATATATGATAATGATATGTATAATGGGGTATATCCAAAGAAGATAATTTATCTTAACGTAACACCAAGAACATAATTTAACGTAACACCAAGAGCATAATTTAACACCAATATCAATAATCAATAGTTCATCTCAAAAAGTCTCGTGAATAAAATCTTAACACGAAACAAAAAAAACCAAACATCATGGCACTTTTAACAGGAAGTAGTAGTTGGGAAATCCCAACACTTGCTACTCTTTCAAAGTATCCCGCACTTTCCGTTGGGTTTGTCATATTCACATTCTTACTTTTGGTTATAAATGGCCTTTCCCAAGGTGCTTTGGCATTGCACTTTAGCTTGTATCCTGGCGCGCCTTTTGCATTTGATTTGAACAGATTATCCTTCTACTTGTGTTTCCACACCGGTCCGTTCCACTGGTTCCTCAACGCGGTGGCTCTCTTCACGCCGATGCTGAAGTTCGAGGCCACTCACGGTACAGTCTACACTGGAATCACACTTAACTTGTTGGCCGTCGTTGCCGGTTTGCAGTACTGTATTGTTGGTTTGGTCTTGTACCCAAACACCCATGTTATTGGTGTCAGTGGAGTTGTTTTCTCCTTCTACACTTACTACGCATACAAGGAGCTGGCTATCAATCCGGTGTTGCACACTTTTAAGTTCTCCCTGCGTGAAGTTGCATTGAAAACGCTTTATTCGCCATTTGTGTTGCTTGTCGCGACTTTGGTGATAATGCCAGACTCTTCCTTCTGGGGCCACTTGTTTGGTATCACCACTGGGTACTTGTTGGGCTTGGGGTACTTGAGAGTATTGTATCCTCCAACCAAGGTGATTTTGTTTATTGAGAGAAAGGTTGCTGGTGGAATTGCAAAGTTGAGTGGATTGGTTACGTATTACAGGGAGCTGGAGATTGTTGATGTGAGGGGGAACTATACGTCGTTTTTTGAGACTCCAGTGGAGGGAACTTATAGGGGGGAGGGAAATGTGTTGGGTGTTTAACCACGAACGAAGTGAGTGGTGGCACCAAGGTGAAACTTACCAACTGCGTTCGTTGGTATTCACTCTCTCACTTCGCTAGGTTTACTCATTATTAGTTGACATTGATCATTGAATTACTGGTTCTTGGTCAATTTCTTTGAATGGGTAGTCTCCTTTATTCAAACAATTAACTGTCTAATATTGAGCAGCACGGTGAAGTGAGCAAATGGCAACCGAATGGTGAAACATATAAAGATCAAATAACAAGATGGGCTTTAACCTGCAGCTATTTGAATCCACGACGAGTAAAAACTCTTGGGAACTAGTAAACTAGAAAGATCGGATGTTGCAATTCTAGTGATAAAGATATACAAACTCCAATACTAATATTCTACACACTATTGGACATTTTCATAGATTCTATAATTTTCAACTTTTCAAATTTCAGAGGACAATTAACATTTTCCTTGGAAACAATAGTAGATTTTTTAGTGACCCACCGAAGGTGGTTCGGTGAACTAATCTTAAGGAGGTACGGTGCTCAACATTTGCATAGACATAAGCACACCCATCTTCTCGTATCTTGAACTTGACAATCGCACCAACCAAATCTTAACAAGTAATTATACTTTCTACCCAATTCGGAACTGTAGCACAGCAAACGAATCACGATACTCGAATAATCAAATTTGTTTGCAGACTATTGATTACCAAACAAAAAGTGATTTCACGACGGTTGAAATCGAGCCGAATTTAGCATTTCCACTGGTGAACCCTTGAAACGGTACTGTTGCAGCCTTATCATCTGCAAGTCCCCACATTCAAAGTGCAGAAATTGAGGGAAAAAAAGTTAAACAATCCGAGGCCAGAAAGACTAGAAGCTGTTCGTACGAACGGACAAGACGGCAATTTCTATAATAATACACAGTATGGCGAGCGCTGCAGTTAGTGCAGGGGTTCCGCAGGTTGCGAAGACTCTGAATGGGCACTCGCTAGCGGAAGGCGCGGCTGGAGCCGCTAGTGAGAATGGAGAGAGAGAGCATGTGTCTAAGAGGAAGAAGGCGAGAAAGAAGGTGAAGAGGAAAGTGAGAGAGGGTGATGATACTGGTGATGTTAAGATAGGTGAGATTAAACATGAGGGAGAGATTAAACTGGTTTCGAATAACATTCACAAAACAGTTCATAAGAGAGAGTCAAGTTATGATAAAACTGAGTATTCGAAAGAGAGAGATTCAAAAGACTTGAGAGATTCAAAAGATTCAAAAGATACAAATGACTCCAAAGTTACCAAAGACTCCAAAGTTAAAGACTCCAAAATTACCAAAGATAAAAACAAACCAATAATCCCACTCTCACCAAGAAAACAATCAATATTACGCTACAAGAAAAGTGACGAGGCAGTCGAAAGAAGTTATATTAATGAAATTAAAGACAATCTAAGAACAAATGAAGCTTCAGTCATCAACGAATCAATGTTAAATATGGACGAAAAGGTTACATTGTTCAAGTATAATTCATCCAAAATACTAGTTTATGATGAACAACTCAGCGAAAACGTGTCCAATTCCTCTGGCAGGTTATTAAGTCACGGCTCATTTGAGATATTCCAATTGCACAATGGAGACGTCACGTATATTTCGTGTGGTCCTTCCTTCATATACCCATTATTACCCAAATTGAAGATATTGCGCATCAGTTTCAATCAGTTTATCTTACCTTTGGTGAATCCTGAGAGATACTGGAAGATTTTCATCAACTCAACAGAGTCGAACGTGATACAATTGTTGGCAAGCACTTTTGAGAAGGTGGTCCAGTACCGTAATTTGTACTTGGGAGAACCCAAAAAAGACGAGTTTGTTGATGCGGTGACTGCGAGCCCAACATCAAACATTAACGAGCAGCCCAACGAGTTGAAAACATTACTGATCATCGACGAAACAGAGTCTAATCAGGGTTTGGAGAATAGGATAGCCCAGTTGGGACTTGAGAAATCGAGAACTCCACCAAACTTTGAGTATCAGCGTATCTCTCAGTATATTCCTGATTCACCACCGTCTGCTCCGATTTCACCGCACCCAGATAAATTCTTTACGAACGGCCATGATTATAGCCCGCAGAAAGCACCGCTTGCACCTGGCTGGTCGCTCAACAGGAAACCGTCAAACGTCACCAACATTGCGTGCCTTGACGTGGATTACAGTAAAAACGATATGATCCACCATAAAAACGACATAATCCACCACCCTAAACCAAAGAGAGCACCGTACATGCAGCTGTTTGACGAGAAATCAGACTCCTCAATGGACTCGTTGTTGGACGAGTATGAAGAGTGTATTTCACACACCCAATCGAGAGTGTTTTCCCGCTCCAGGCCACCTTCAAGACAGCCTTCAATAGCACTGACAAGTGTATTGAAACGGCCAGACTACTTCAAAAGCGACTTGGACGAGCATGTCGATTTTCCAAGCACGTCCTTAAGTGAGTACAATCGTATTCACAATCTCAAACAACAACCGTACCAAAACCGTTCACGTAGGTCCTCCAAGAGTGACTTGTACGTGCCGGAAACCACCTGGATGGAACCATCTCGGTACACTACGCACCAGCCGCACATTCCAGAAACGAGACTCCCCAAGGCACGCAGTCTGAACAGTATGAACCTAAAGCAGAATGCTGACTTGAACCACACGTACCGCAATATCTACCGTTCAATTACGCAGAGGAATTTGAACCAGTATGTTGACGAGGAACAGCCGGTGCGGCACAGCACCACAATGAGTGAGAGGGGGTACTCTAGTGCCCACTATGCGCGTGATTTGCGAATCGACGCTTCAGAGGTTTACAAAATGATTAGTAAAAGGAATTCCACCTATATTCCAAGCCAAGCAGGATCTGAGCGTGGGAGTGAGAGAAATGTCCCTACTGAGCGTAAAGGATTTGCGTCTCGATTGTTTGGATGGTAATTATCGTATTTATTGTGGTATTGATGTACAATTTATTGGCAATCATATTTATTGATGTACAATCATATTTATTAAAGTATGATAATGTGCAATCATATTTATTATGTATGGTATTGATGGCAATCATATTTATTAATGTATGGTAATGATTTACAATTTATTAATGTATGGTAATGATTTAAAATCGTATTAATTGTATGGTAATGATGTACAATCTTATTTATTAATGTATGCTATTGACGTTGTTAGAATAGTAGAAAATTGAAAGTTAGGTTGCTTGCAACTATATTGACCTACAATCACAATACATCTTGCATCATAATTTACATTGATATTACAATACCCATTGAATACTCAACGTAATCCTCACATCTTATCATACCAATATTCACTTTTAATTCTTATATACAGACGATCTTTTCTATAGGCATTAGTCGGAAAAGGAGTTCTATTAGTTTACAATTGTGGAGCGCCAGGAACAGGGTTACCGTTCTGGTCAATCAAACCTTGTTGCATCATCATAACCTTTTGAGAACCAGCAGTCTCGAGTTGCAAACCCACACCCAACTTGGAGGTGTTCTTGACGTGGTCGATTTCACCCAGGAACAAGATGGCGGCGGTTGGCATCACTCTCTTTTCCATGAAAGCAGACACCTTACCAGAGGAGTCGATTTGACCTCTGAAGACGGCGGTTCTGTATTCGTACTTGGTACCGATGGTGGTCAAACCCTCGGCAACAGTCTCGTAGCCTGTCTGGATACCCAACATTGGGTCGACGACCGGTCTGTAGCCCGCAGTGAGCTGTGTTTCGACACCAGCCTCGACATTGTCGCTGACCTTCTTCCACACAGATGCAACGATGGAGCCCTGGGCAGTCAATTGAGCGGTGGCAATCCAGTTGTTTGGCGAGGTGTAACGACCAAAGTACGAGGTGGCGACATCAGGTGGAGCAGCAGCGGCTTGCTTGGAGTACATGGTCTCCAAACCAACGGCAAGGGCAGGGGTCAAGGACTGGTAGAGCGAACCGACAGTGACACCGGTGAAACCGCCCTGGAGGTACGATGGGTTGAGGGTCTTCAAGTTAATGGAGAAGTCCGAGCCCTGGTAGTCCTGCTCGATCTGGACCATGGAGGGTTGGCCGTGGGCAAATTGCAAGGTCAACTTGGAGATGTTGTGCTTGTCCCAGGCGTAGTTTGCTCTTCCACTGAAGGAGTAGTCGTTGTCCACGTTGGCCAGGATCATGTATTCGTCTGACGCGAAAACCGTCGAGAAGGCATAGGCTGGCAAGGTCTTGGAGCCAATGCTGAAGGTGTGCGAGGTCTGGAAAACTGGGGCAAGAGCGAAAACCTTGTTCAAGTCGGCTCTGAAACCAGAGAAAAGGTACTGGTTTGTGAAGACGTCACGAGTGACCTCCTTGCTCAAGTTCTCAACGGTACCTGGGTTGACCAAACCAAGCGATCCACGGTGCTCAGCAACAGTCGTGTACACGTTGTTCAAGTAGGTGAAAATAGGGTTGGACGACCAAAATCCGTGAACCTTTGGTGGCTCTGGGACCACAGGAGGAAGAGTAGGGATGCTCAACTTCGACAAGTCACCGATTGCAATTGGGGATGGGGATGGTTCACTCATGGTGTGTTGTTGGAATTTGATTGTTGCCGAAAATCAATGAAAAATTTTAGGGTGTGATGGTGATTACGAAAACGGGTAAATTTGGGTATGATTGATAAAGGTGATTTGGGTTATTGAGGATGGAGGGTAAGAGAAGGGAGGGAGGAGGGTAGTGTAGGGGGAATGTGAGGTGATTTAGAGGTTGAGTTTGTTGGTTGGGGTGGTTTATCTGTTGGGAGGCTGTATTTATTTGACTATTGAGGAGAATGTAAGCAAGTATGAAAAAATGGGGGTTGATTGGAAATTGGAGTGAGGGTAGAAGTTGGATGATGTGGATGAAATGGATGATATTGTGGGTGAAGGGGTGATGATGAGGATAATGGTGAGGTTGTAGTTGTAGGATCTTTTGATGGCGAGGATGATGGTGGGTTCTGTAAGATTCTCGTCCAATAATAAGGTGGGGTTGACTGAATAGAGTGACCAGATTAATAACGTTTTCTAATGTCAGGGCAGCCAATTAGTTTTCTCCAGTCACTATTTAAATCTAGATTATTAGAACCTAGAACGTATAGTTATCTTGCCACTCGCCAATAGGTGTGTTTATTGAGGAATAGTTTTCATGCTTTATAGTACTTTTTGACATATTCTCCATCTTCAGGATACAGTAGTATAAAGCGATGGTGTGAGATTGGTGCAGCCAAGTGGGAAAGAAGTTAGGTGGTTTCTACTAAATTTGATGCCATATGGCACTTATCTGTTTAATGGTGAATTAAATTTTGCAACCTTATTTTTTGCAGCCATTAATGTGGACACAGAATGTACGGTAGAAGTTTCAATAAACTTGAAACGGAGATTTCTGTTGAAATCGTATCTACCGAAGTTACCTCATGAGTTATATTCATCAATGCAAATTGAGAACTTTCCTGAGTTGTGTGGAGCTGTCTTGTATCTGGAAAAGGATAACACTTTGTGAGTTAACTCTAATATAGAATGTTTAAGAATCAGTAAACAATTCCTCTCAAAAACCATGTTGTCTATTTTGAGTGGGCTCAACTAATTCTTGAAACTCTGAATTGAAGTACAGAATGTTGGAAACACTTTTATTGTTGAGTAGAATGTGAAATTGATAGGGCCTTTTCAGTTTGACCAGTTCATGAGAAGACCTCCAGCTTGTACAAATGAATTGAAAGCATTCAATGACAAAACTGAATTATGATTCGAAGTTGTATGTCAATGAATTTTAACTAAGATCCCTGGTTCCTACGAAATGGTTTACCAAGATCTAGGTTCCTCAATGTACACAAATTTTTAGTTTGATACTCAATATGGATTTTATAAGGTACGATTGGAATGAGGCAAACTCGAGCAAACCTTCCTAAGTCGAATGATAGTTGGCCTTTAGAATTCGATTAGAATTCGACCCATTCGACTCCACCTTCTTAACCATCCAAAGCAAAACGAGCAACTAAACTCAGGAAGTGAGATAAAAAATCATACATTTTTCAGTTTATACAAGCTGTGTTGTACTATCGAATGGAATGAAATAATTTCAGAACTTTCACCCATAGGTTGTATCACTATCTTGAATTAAATTTACTTACGTGATAGTGTAGATTCCCCGAAAGAAGAATCTAAAATCCATTTTTCCTGTTTTCTGTCATTACTTCTCTTAAACTTGCAACTAACAACTATCAAAATATCCAATATAATATCACTCTATCTTGATTGGAGCTGTGCTTAAATCGTAACATCTGCAAAGTAACTAAACTTAAATTTATACCAATCAATATTCACCTTAACTCCCATACAGAACCCATCTAAATTCTGTACATAATGGGATCAATTTTTTGTATCTGATGATGTCATTCACGTGGCCATCTTAATCTCTAACATACCAAACACCTGATACCCTAACAACCCCATACACACTCCCGTGCTAAGCACCGAACAACCTTCAAATAAAACAACCGATCTTTAAACATCAGACAACTGAAATAACACCATTTTAATACTACACTATACTCCACTACACTCTCACCATATTTCAATTCTAACAACTTATATCATTACTTACCCCCTCGTGTCTCACCTCTCTCCATTCCCACTATCTCACTTCTCTCCTTCTCTTCTTTCTCCACGCCTATTTCTCACGTCACTCTATCGCTCGACACTAATCCGACACACAAATAAAAAAATTTAGCTCAGGTGATACCACTACCATAAAAGACCATACTCCCCCAAGTATAGTCACCAATGACTGTCCCCGTCGTTAATGGCACTACGTGCCTATCCCTATACGCGCACTCGAAAGACTTGCTTGATAATGCGATCAATTTCTACACCAACGTGCTCGGACTCTCGCTCCACTCCGAAACCCCCGAGTTCACCTACTTGTCCAACAAGGACAACCAGCTCACCGTCAAGATAACCATTGACTCGGCTAAGGGGTTCTCGAAGGAAGATGTGGCTGCTGAAACAGAGAGTCTCTTGAAGCAATTGAATGTCAATGACTTGCGTACTTTGCAACTGCTGGTCACTCTCAAGACCACCCACTTGAACAAGTTGATCTCAACACTCAAGGTGTTTGGCCACCAGGTCCAAGTTAACCCTAACGAATTGTATCCTAATGAGGTTTACACTGTTGATCCTTTGGGAAATTTGATTGGTTTCACAGCTGCCGACAACCCATTGACTTTGGTTCCTCCAGTGGAGAAGTTCCAGGCTTTGGGTACTGACTCCGTCGCGTTGTCTGCGTCTGTTTCTGAGATTTCCCGCGCCGATGACGGTGTTGTCAACCGTAAACGTAATATTGCTGTGATGACCTCGGGTGGTGATGCCCCAGGTATGAATGCAGTTGTCCGTGCTGTTGTGAGATCGGCCTTGCTCAAAGGATGCAAGCCTTTTGCCATTATGGAGGGCTACGAAGGTTTGATCCGTGGTGGACCAAAGTACATTAAGGAAATGCACTGGGAGGACGTTCGTGGGTTTTTGCAACATGGTGGTACCAATATCGGTACTGCCAGATGTTTGGAGTTCCGTGAGAGAAAAGGCCGTTTGCTCGGATGTAAGCACTTGATTGAGGCTGGAATTGATGCCTTGATTGTGTGTGGTGGTGATGGTTCGCTTACTGGTGCGGACTTGTTCCGTTCCGAATGGGGTTCCCTCATCGCTGAACTTAAGAAGACTGGCGAAATCACTCAAGAACAGTTTGAAAAGCACAAATACTTGAACATTTGTGGTACTGTTGGTTCTATCGATAACGATATGGCCACCACCGATGCTACTATTGGTGCGTACTCTGCATTGGACAGAATCTGTCAGGCCATCGACTACATTGATGCTACGGCTAACTCGCACTCAAGAGCGTTTGTGATTGAGGTTATGGGTAGACATTGTGGTTGGCTTGCGCTTATGGCTGGTATTGCCACCAGTGCTGACTATATTTTGATTCCAGAAAAGCCATCTTCTTCGGTAGACTGGCAAGACCAAATGTGTGAGATTGTGCTGACTCACAGAGCCAAGGGTAAGAGAAAGACCATTGTGGTTGTTGCTGAGGGTGCTATCACTTCTGACTTGGAGCCAATTTCCGCTGAAAACGTCAAGGATGTGCTTGTTTCTAGACTTGGTTTGGACACCAGAGTCACAAACTTGGGTCACGTCCAGAGAGGTGGTACTGCTTGTGCCTACGACCGTATGCTTGCTACTTTACAGGGTGTGGAGGCGGTTAACGCTGTTTTGGACGGTACTCCAGAGACTCCGCTGCCATTGATTGCCATTGATGAAAACAAAATTGTCCGCAAACCTTTGGTTGAGGCTGTTGAGATCACCAAATCTGTCGCAACTGCTATCGAAAGCAAGGACTTTGACAAGGCCATGTCTTTGCGTGATTCAGAATTCACCGAGCACTTGCTGAACTTCATTGCCATGAACTCGGCAAACCACAATGAGCCACTGTTGCCTGTTGGCAAGAGACGCAAGATTGCCATTATCAACGTCGGTGCCCCTGCTGGTGGTATGAACTCGGCGGTGTACTCGATGGCCACATACTGTATGTCTCGTGGTCACGTTCCATACGCCATCCATAACGGTTTTGGAGGTTTGTCAAGACACGAGTCGGTGCGGCTGATTGACTGGTTGCAAATCGAGGGATGGAACTCGGTCGGTGGTTCTGAAATCGGTACAAACAGACAGACCCCAGAAGACACCGATATCGGTATGATCGCCTACTACTTTGAAAAGTACCAGTTTGACGGGTTGATCATAGTTGGTGGTTTTGAAGCGTTTGTTTCCTTGGACCAGTTGGAAAAGGCAAGAGCAATGTACCCAGCCTTCCGTATTCCAATGGTTTTGATTCCAGCCACCATCTCGAACAATGTTCCTGGTTCGGAATACTCCTTGGGTTCTGACACCTGTTTGAACTCCTTGATGGACTACTGTGATGTCGTTGAACAATCTGCAAGTTCTACCAGAGACCGTACATTCGTTGTCGAAGTGCAAGGTGGTAACTCTGGTTACATCGCTACTCTGGCCTCGTTGATCACAGGTGCTCACGCGCTGTATGTCCCTGAAGTGGGAATCACTTTGGCTCAATTGAAGGAAGACATCGAAACCCTCAAGCAGTCCTTCAGATCCGAAAAGGGTATGACCCTCTGTGGTAAGTTGATCATCAAGTCTTCCAATGCCTCTAAGGTGTTGACTGCAGAGGTTTTAGCTGATATTATCAACCTGGAATCTGAAGGATTGTTCGACACAAAGACTGCTGTTCCAGGCCATGTGCAACAGGGTGGTATTCCAACACCAATCGACAGAACCAGAGCTGCAAGATTCGCAGTCAAGGCCGTCCAGTTCATTGAGGACAAGTTTGATGTCTTGCAAGAACAAAAGTATAGTATTGACTTCCCTACTGACGACAAGAAGTTGGGAGAAACGGCTGCGGTGCTTGGTGTTAAGGCTGCCCGTTTGAGATTTTCCGCAATCAGAAGATTGTACGACTTTGGAACGAACATTAAAACAAGAATGCCTAAGAAGATTCACTGGGAACGCATAAGAGATGTGGCTTGTCTGTTGGAGGGAAGGCATCTTGTAGAAGATAATTAAATAGATCGTCATTATAAAAGTATTAAAGATTATTGTATTTGTTAACTTGGTTTCTGGTGTTGTGGAATATACTCCAACTCTTAAATGGTGTGGAATTGTACTCCATCTATTAGTTGGACTTATATTTGTGTTGGCTGCGAAAAAGTAGATTTTTGTAAAAAATTCGCCAAAAAGTTCAAGTATGAGTGAAGATACGAAAGGAACTAAAACAATACTAAACCGTACCTTGTCCTCCTTCAAGTTCAGTTTAGAGAGAAACCTAGAAACTGGAGAGCTTAACGAGCGAAAGAAAAAGAATCCTCCTTTTATTACCGAGATTTGTGCTTTTTTTGGTTCAGCGTTATTTCTAGTAGTAGGTGGATCACTACAATATGGTCCTTCAAGTTTAATAATTGGTTTACTATTGTCAACATTATTTGCTTGTTTCTGTGTTGATTCATTAAGAGAATTGAATATGGCCGTTCCTTCGAGTCTTTCTTCAGACTATTCAGGCAAATTAATTGATAGAAGTTGGGGAAGCGTGGTGACTTGGATATACTGTATTCAAACACTTTTATTACTTCCAATGGAGCTAATTGGGGCTAGTATTTTGGTGCAGTACTGGTTTTCAGAAGAATCGTTTCCTCGTTGGGCAATAATTACGTTAGTATTTGCTCTGATTCTGCTCACCAGTTTTATGGGTTTGTTCTGGCTCGAAATTGTTGAACTTTCAAGTGCATGGTTTATCCTGGTGCTGCTTGTCATATTTTCATTATTCTGCATCTATATCGATTTAGGGCTTCCTGGGGTTGGCCCTTTAATTGGTTTCCAATATTGGTTTTCAGACTTGGCTTCACTGCAAGGTTGGGTTAGAGGGATTTTGAATTCTTCAATTAATGGTTGTGCATGTTTGAGTTTATCACGAGTGGAATTGATGAGGAGACCGAATTCGAGCGAGTCTGTGTCCGTTTCTTGGATATTTTCTTGTGTTACTGGAGCTTACATTGTATTGATGATGATAGTCTCACTTCTAGTGCCTCAGAACCATTCTGACCTTCCATTTCTGCCTTTTGTACTCGCAATGGAACAATTGAAAGCCCCAGTACTCACAGGCACAGTGAACTCAATAATAATTGTATCAGTGCTTGTTGCAGCTAACAGAGCAGTTGAGACATCTGTTTGCCATTTACAACGTTTAGCAGAAGCAAACAAAGCACCACAGCTCTTCTTATACACTGACAACAAGCAAAGGTCTGTTTGGGCAAGCATGGTGGCCCTCCTTTTTGGGGCTTTTAGTTACTTTCTGCTTATAACTGACAGTTTTACTTCATTTAACTGGATAGTTAGCTTAATCGGTATTACCCAATTAATATCCTATGCCAGCATAAGTTTGAGCCATATTCGGTTCCTTCAGACCCTAATGCTAAGAGGAATCAGCACTACAGAACTCCCATACAAGCTGAAATTTGGGATATACGGCGACACTTACAGTTTAACGTTCCTGGTGTTTGTGATTGGATTCCTGTTGTTCCTTTCAGTTTGGCTGGTTTTAGCAGTACTGGAGAAAATCAGGTATAGCTACCCAATACTATTAGCAGTCTGTGCATTCTGGCTTCACAAACTCGTATGCTGGCTAAACAGCTGGGATTGTACTTTATTCATTCCCCTAAACGAGGTAGACATCTTTTCTACTCACTTCAAACAGTATAAAGAACGATTTGCAGCCATTCCAGAAACAAAATCTCAAATAGCGCGATTAAAACGGATTTGGTGTTAAAAAAAACCGTTAATGAATATACAAGACTTCAATAAGCACAGTAGAGAACTTCATCAGGCGATCATAGAATGCCAGAGTAAAGAGGATATCAACAAAGTCAAACAGGGCATAGTTGGATTGAACCAATGGCCTACAGATACCCTACCACTGTTTGAGCAGAAACGTATACTCCAAATTGTTGATTCGTTACAACTGTTATTGGGTGCACGAGAGTCACAGTTGGTGAATGTGCGGTTTGAGTTCACTGGTGAACCCAATTCTATGAGAGCAGCTCCTCAGAAGCAAATGAAATTCACTGACGACCAAAATCAAGTCCCTATCCACACTGCAGCAAAAGAATACACCGACATAAAAGACGAGAGCCTTGTAATATCAGACAATGCAGAACAGCATCTTTTGTTTGGGAAGATTGAGAATTCTAGTGTAGTGGTGAGGCCAAAGTGTGTTTCTTCAGTGTGCATCCAAGGAGCCACCAATGCCATTTTCAAAGTTGACTGTGATGGGCCAGTATTTGTACACGATGTGAAAAACTCTATAATACAGCTATCATGTCATCAGGCGCGGTTGCACAATATTCATCACAGCGTGGTAATAGTTGATCAGGTTCTGAATGACCGTATTGTTATAGAGAATTGTGATGATTTGCTTGTGGTTGGGTCAGTTCAAGTTGATGATTTCAACTGGCCAACTAAACGGAGCAACCCACACTTCCGGGTGTATAAGCTTGATGAAAAGTTATTGGGTTTGGTAGAATCAGGTAGAATCCTGGACGAGGATTTGGATTCTGTTTTCAAGACTTCACAGGATAAAGAGTAAATTAATATTTAAGGTAATAAGGATAAATACAGAATAATGGAACTGGTATTTTCTGTTGGTATAAGGGGTGATTTATTTAGGAGTTTTCTGTTTGTTTCGATAAAGATCTTGTGATGGTCATTTTGTTAATGGTTGCAAAAGTAGCATTTTGGGTTTAGAATTAGTCCATATAAAGTAATTAATCTAGAACGCGAGTTTCACTGAAACTTGTCGAGTCAAAATTAGCATTTGAATAGTCATATGGGAATCCAAAGGGTAAGGGTGCTCCTTAAGCACACAGATGAAACTTAATGTAAATTAACATCCCTCTGCCAATAGTAATTTCTTTGTTCAAACCAAAATTAATGTACTGTAAAAATTGGAATTAAGATAATCGTTTCAAAACCCATAAACTGATTTAAAGAGTAAGCTCATTTGAAAGAGCCAGTACGTACACGTAGAACTGCTCATTGAATGCCAGACTATAATAAATAAAAATAAAAAAGAATGCGCAAGCCCGGAATCGAACCGGGGGCCCAACGATGGCAACGTTGGATTTTACCACTAAACCACTTGCGCTTGTTATTGAAAAATAAAAATTCCAGAAGGATACGCCTTGTTTTGCGAAGGGCGAAGTACTTAACTTTATTGGGTCTAGAAAGTAAACTAAACTTGACTTACTGGACAGCTATGTATCACCCTTTACTCTAAAGAGAACAGGCACAATGCACAATGGTACATTACGTACATTACCAATACAATTTATTAGATATCTCTATAATTTGCGATATTTTGTGAACAGAGGTACCCTTGAGATATCAATTGAATCATTATTGTGGGCACATTGTAAGATTTAAGTACGTGAAGTGCTTCGTTTACTAACTGCAGGCATTTTCACCAGCTGGAGACTGGAAGTTCCGCAACATTTGATACCATTAAAGTATACTAACAATTTGGTATATGGTTGAAAATAATTAAATTTGCAGCCAAATTTTGAGAATTGTGTGCGCTGTAACGAAAAGCCTTACTAGCAAATAAACTAGGGTTTCAGATCATTGCGTACCAACAGAGCGTTTATAAAGCTCCAATGCAAGGCTGGAAGAAGGAACAATCTGAGATCTATTAGGAGCACTGTACATGAAATATGCGAACTTATTCTGAGTCTCTTTAACCTACTAAAAGAACTCTAGTTTGAGAGCGTGAGGAGTATACTAGTAAGCTAAAGTGAGGTACTACATTGAAAACAACTGTCAATTGTATTTTCTGGTCACCTTTGGTGCTCTTGACAGTACACCCCAAATATCTTGAGAGTGAAGTATTTTAATGTTTTTACTGTCAAAGGCATATTAGTAATCGTCCTCGAATAGAAGTCATACAGTGGATGCTTAATACAACAAAGGAAAGGTTCAATTGAGAATAAAACTTCGGACTTTTAATAGAGAGAAATGCTATATTAAAAAAAAACACAAGTAGTACACCAACAATATAGTGGATTTTTAACTCACCCTCACTAGTCAGATACCCATATCCATTAACATTCCAAAAATTACTATTCATAAAGAACAGACCCAAGGAGTACTAATTCAAACGTTCTGCTCATTGCCCAGGTACCGATCTTCCATTGTTCGTTGGATCTGCAAAAATGGCTGCAATTCAGTAACGAAGAAGGACTGTCTAAGCCACTAAACTCTTTTTAGCATATTACTCTTTTTAGCATATAACAACTCTCCCATAAACTGCTAGTCAAAATGGCTGCAAAATTACTATCAATCATTGTCTACCAATTGTCCTATACAATAGTCTTTTAGAAAAAACGAACATTCAGACAATTCCACAATAGTCTAAACGTAGAATCAGTTAAACTTTAAATGTGTTGAATTACAGCACTGCCACCCCATCACCCAAGCAGTGTAACCAAAGTGAATTATCACAACCTACCAATTTCAACCTACCAAATTCAACCAACCAAATTCAACCTACCAAATTCAACCTACCAAATTCAACCGACCAATAATCAACCATCCAATAATCAACCAACCAATAATCAACCTACAGAAGGAAAGCTTTCTTCGGTTGTTAAAAAATTGTAGCCGAGATTGCTCCGAGTCAAATCAGAACACAATTCCAGTCTAAATCTAAATGAAACTACATATAAGAACACCGAAACCTTTTTCTGTACATTTTCTCTCAACTCTCAACATCCTTTTCACCAGACCGATTCTAATTTCAATAAACTACTTCAACATAAAGGCACCCCAACACCTTTCTTCTCCACTCAAAACCACTCACAACCACCCTCACTTTCTACTCTAGATCATTTACAGAAACTCAATGCGTTCCCCCTCAATATACGAAAAAGTCGCACCCCACAATTTTCACCAACCTTTGAACCGAAATTCCGAGGTTGTATTAAGCAAACGGTCGCTGGACATCAGTTTCATGCTGGGTTAGCAGCAAAGTCCCCAATATGAATCGGTTGCGGCTATCCATCCGCTGTATGCTGCCCAGAAACCAGTATTTCCTGTCTTTGTTTCGTAACTTGTAGCTGCGCTTGTTCGCGGTCTCGCTCGCAGTAACCGTTTTGTACCGATAAGAAATTATGGCTATATAAGAACAGATTCCCCATATGTGGGGATAAATTTTCTTCAAGCATGTCCACCAGTAAAAGTAACAAGTATTTAGCACCCGAAGAATCTCCGTATGTTCTTGATTTGAACGCGGGTCCTTTCGATGAGGCGGTTGACAGTGCTTTACCATACCCTGGTTTAATCAATACACCTAGTGTACAAGTGCCAGGCAGTGCAGTCGAAGGGTACTCACCAGTTTACAGAAGTGGATTCTCTCCAGATAAGTTGAAGAAGTTTTTGGCTCCAGGGTTGGAGACTGTTGGCAGGCTCTTCAATAACTCGGCCAGATACTATGGCGATTTGCCTGTTTTCGCTTTCCGTGAGCACGATTACAAGACTGGCGAATCCGCCCAGACTTACACCAGATACACATACTCTGAGGTTAACACCATGAAGAAGCAGTTGGGATCTGGATTGTTGTACCTCTTAAAGCAGAACCAGTTTAAGGACTCTTCCAAGTACGGATCGCATGCTAAAATCGATTCGCATGAAAAGGATTTTGCAACGTACAACGAGGAGAACACCTCGTTTATCGTCTCGATTTTCTCACCCAACAGATACGAGTGGGTTTTAGCTGATTTGACGTGTAGTTCGTTTGGTATCACCAACACAGCCTTGTACGACACATTGGGGCCTGAGACTTCGGCGTACATTTTGGGTGCAACCGAATCACCGGCCGTGTTCACCACCAAGCCACACATTGAAGAATTGATTGAATTGAAGAGAGTGAACCCAGAGGTTGGTTCTCTTATTTTGATCATTCTGGAGGATCCTTTGTTCCCCGAGGACCTGGGCTTGGTTGCAAAAGCCCGTGCTCAAAATATCGTTTTGGTTGACCTCCAGCAGGCCATTGGGATTGGTAAGATCTTCCCACACCCTGAGCTCGATGCTCCACAGGATTCGTTGTACACAATTTCCTTCACCTCTGGTACGACTGGTGCGAACCCCAAGGGTGTGCAATTGACACAGGCATGTGCTGCAGCCGGTGCGCTTTTCACCATTACGCAGATCCCTCACAAGAGAGGCTGCCGTATCTTCTCCTTCTTGCCCTTTGCGCACATTTACGAGCGTCAATCGGTGTTGTTCCACTTGACCTACGGTGCCCAGCTTGGTTTCCCCAAGATTGGAGGAACTCCTTTGACGTTGTTTGAAGATTTGAAGCTTTACAAGCCAGAAATCATGGCGAACGTGCCTCGTGTCTACAGTAAAATGGAGTCTGCGCTCAAGCTGGGAACTATTGAGAGTGACTCTGCGCTCAAAAGAACGATTTTCGGCCATGCTTTCGATGTCAAGCAACAACGCCAAAAGGAAAATCCAGGAACAAAGGGTCCCCACTTAATATACGACAACATTCTTCTTCCCCAGATCAGAAAGTTGCTTGGATTTGACGATATCGATTTCGTGGTGAGTGGAGCAGCACCCATTTCGAACTCGCTGATACTGTTCCTCAAGAGCGCGCTCAACATTGGGTTTGGCCAGGGTTACGGTTTGACCGAGTCGTTTGCCGGGTTCAGTATCGACGATCCGTTCAACCCAGATGTGGGAACGTGTGGACCAACCGGAGTTTCGGTTGAAATTAGAATCCGCGCCTTGCCAGAAATGGGTTACCACTTGGACGACGCCGGTGGACCCCGTGGAGAATTGTTGTTGAGAGGACCTCAGATCTTCAACAAGTACTACAAGAACGAAGAAGAGACCAAAAAGTCGTTTGATGCTGATGGTTGGTTCTGTACTGGTGATGTTGCCCAGATTTACGAGGGCAAGATCAAGATTATTGACAGAGTCAAGAACTTTTTCAAGTTGGCCCAGGGTGAGTATGTCACTCCGGAGAAGATTGAGAACGAGTATGTGACCAGCAATGCCATTTTGACCCAGTGCTGGGCACACGGTGACTCTTTGAAGTCTTATTTGGTGGGTGTTGTTGGTGTGGACAAGGCAGGAATTGTCCACCTTTTGCACGACAAGCTTAGAGTCAGCAGATCAGACCTTCACTCGGACGAAGCGATTTTGAGAGAAGCAAACAAGGTAGAAGCTAAGAAGGTGCTTCTTAAGCTTTTGAACAAAAATGTGAGGGGACTTCAAGGTTTCGAGAAGTTGCACAACATCTACATTGAGTTTGAGC
The DNA here is from genome assembly GCA_030558845.1 of Kodamaea laetipori. Classification (NCBI taxonomy): domain Eukaryota; kingdom Fungi; phylum Ascomycota; class Pichiomycetes; order Serinales; family Debaryomycetaceae; genus Kodamaea; species Kodamaea laetipori. Next base: position 279,196 of record JAKTQN010000007.1, on the reverse strand, counting down.
CATTGACTTTGGAACGTAACTTGCTTACACCAACTGCAAAGTTGAAGAGACCTATTACGAAGAAGTTCTTTGAGAAGGAGATTGACAACTTGTATCTGAATGAGGGTTCTTTGTTGAATGGTGCAAAGTTGTGATTATTTATTGAGAATAGTGAATATGAGATGGGGGGTAGTATGGTAATTTTAGTAGATCTGATTATGGAAAATGTAGATTATGATTTGTGTTGATCTGTAGGGTAAGATTATGTCGATCTTGGAATATGGTGAGTTTGAAGATCTGGGAGTCGAAGATATAAGCAGGGAATAGATAACCAGACACTGGCACACCAGTGAGTTAGTAATTTTCCAAGATAAGCTCACTGGGTTTTTGGAACTTTATAAATTCAAGTGAATTCAACGTATGATGGAATGAATAAACATTAAATAGTGGTAAATTGTTGGTAAATAACTTGACAATCTAACTTCTAGAGCTGTTAATCAACAAAGATGTGCTATGAAACATTTCACAATGAGAATTTAAGTGCAAATTGCATTATTCAGTCTTCTTGGCCAGCCCCTATCGATTGTAAAGTTTTACTAATCACTATAAAACACTCAAATATTAAAGAGACCAATTTCAGAGTTTTGAAATTTTTAAGAAATACTAACGTGTTTAGAATGTTCTTAGGAGTATACTTTGTTAGATGAGTATGGTAGAATTCCTAAAAGATTGTTGTCAAAAATCTCCCCAGTTCTAACGTTTATTTCTCCTGGCTGCAAATTTACAAAATAAGAAAAAGATTTTGCGACTGCTGAATAATTCCAGGCCCGTTTTAGGTATAATTTTGAAGTTGGGGAGATGTAAGGAAGATCGAAACTTATGTAGATCAATTTGGTTTGGATAGTTTTACGACCAATTGAAAGAAAGCAGGGACATGCTCAACCTTTTGAGGCGACTTACACCAAAGGCCACAGATGAAAAGCTTGTGATCATTGAGTTGAGCTTCAAATCAAATTAACTACGTAAGTATTGAAAAATAACCTGAGTGGGGTTGAAACTCAATTAGTTGAACAAGATCCTGAAACTACAAATAGCTGCTATAATATCCTCAACCTATAAGAGTAATATCACTCTTCAAGGATATTCAAATACAATAGTAGGGAAAATCTCAGAACTTCCAATTTCCCAACCAAATTCAAAATATCATTAAGAACCTAACTCCAACTCAGCATAGTAATAACATCCTCTACGTTAATTCAAAATCAACACCCACCTTTAACCCATAACCAAAACACGACATTGTCGCGTTATGAAAATTCAGACACTAAAATTTGCTGAACAAAAAAAAACAACATCGATAATCTAACCATCCAATAATGGTACGTACCACCAGAGGCCGGCAGAAGTTAATTGATCTAACTTTTGCATCGAATACACTATCAAACCAATACTAACATTCAGGCAACTATAAACACTAAAACCGAGACAAAAGATGTCTCCAACGGGTTATCGCTCATCGCAGCCCACTCACATATTACAGGACTTGGATTGGACGAGCACTTACAACCAAAAACTTCGGCTCAAGGTATGGTTGGCCAGTTAAAGGCACGTAAAGCAGCGGGAGTGATTTTGAAGATGATCCAGGGAGGACAAATTGCAGGCCGTGCAGTATTGGTTGCGGGTCCTCCATCGACAGGTAAGACCGCGATTGCTATGGGATTATCGCAGAGCTTGGGCCCTGAAGTTCCCTTCACTGCTATTGCCGGATCGGAAGTGTTCTCATTGGAATTGTCCAAGACAGAAGCTTTGACCCAGGTGTTCCGTAAGTCTATTGGAATCAGAATCAAAGAAGAAACTGAGATTATCGAAGGTGAGGTTGTCGAAATCCAGATTGACAGATCGATCACCGGCGGCCACAAGCAAGGTAAATTGACCATCAAAACCACGGATATGGAGACCATTTACGAGTTGGGTAACAAGATGATTGAAGGCTTGACCAAGGAAAAGGTGTTGGCAGGAGATGTGATTTCGATCGACAAGGCTTCAGGTAAGGTGAGCAAATTGGGCAAGTCTTTTGCTAGAGCCAGAGACTACGATGCTATGGGACCAGACACCAAGTTTGTGCAGTGTCCTGAGGGTGAATTACAAAAGCGTAAGGAGGTTGTTCACACTGTATCGTTACACGAGATTGATGTTATAAATTCGAGGCAACAGGGATTTTTGGCCTTGTTTTCGGGTGACACTGGTGAGATCCGTTCTGAGGTCCGTGACCAGATCAACACCAAGGTTGCCGAGTGGAAGGAAGAAGGTAAGGCTGAAATTGTGCCTGGTGTGTTGTTTATCGATGAAGTGCACATGTTGGACATTGAATGTTTTGCGTTTATAAATAGAGCATTGGAAGATGACTTTGCTCCTATTGTGATGATGGCCACCAACAGAGGAGTTTCGAAGACCAGAGGCACCAACTACAAGTCGCCACATGGCTTGCCTGTCGACTTGTTGGACAGATCGATCATCATACACACATCGCCTTACAGTGTGGACGAGCTCAGAACCATTTTGTCAATCAGAGCCACCGAGGAGGAAGCTGAGTTGTCGCAAGAAGCAATGGCTTTGTTGACCAAAATAGCAAAGGAGACTAGTTTGAGATATGCATCCAATTTGATTGCTGTTGCGCAGCAAATTGCCACCAAGAGAAGAAGCAACACCATTGATTTGCCTGATATCAAGAGAGTATACACTTTGTTTTTGGACTCTGAGAGATCTGTTCAATTTTTGGAGGAAAATGCTAGTAGGTTGATTGATGAAGAGGGTAGAGCCGATATTGGGGCTGCTGATGATAAGATGGAGACTGATTAGAAAATTATATCAATGAATAGAATGTTGTTGTATTAATATAGTGTTTATGGTAAAGGTAGTGTTTGTTAGGAGTTATGAATATTGATATTATCAGATAATCTTGCTTGATTATGGCAGTTCTTGATGCTCGTACTGTTATCACCTTTAATTACCTGAACTTGCCTTACTCTACTTCCTACTTTTTAAATTTGAGACTTAATGATGTTAATTGTAACTGCCCTAAACTGGTTTTCATGGATTATCGAAAGAGAGTGAAGTTTTACAACGATTAATGTTCTCATCGAACGTTCAATTCTCTCAATGCGATGATTGGCACCAACATTGAATCACTTTGATCACATTCTTCACCTTCTTCACTTTCTTCACTTTCTTCACTTTCTTCACTTTCTTCACTTTCATCATAATCTACACCCTCACATAAAATCTTAATTATGTATAAATCTCTAATCAAACACTGAGATACTGTAAAGTAGTTTCGAACTCTTCACAGCTCAGATTATGAACTACCCTTCGTGTTCAAAATCAACGCAATAATCATTCCATACAACCCCAACACTTCTGCGAAAATCAAAATCAAAACAATGCCCACAAATAACCTTGGTTGGTGCATGTACTGCCTGACACCTTCGTCACCCACAATTCCAATTGCGTAGCCTGAGGCCAAACAAGCGAAACCAACTGAAAGGCCACATGCCAAGTGCATGAAACCATTGAATAAAGAGTATCTTTCGGCAGGACCCAAGCCACCAGCAATCAAAACAGCCACAACCAAACCATAAACCGACAATATACCCGACATGACGACTGGAATTAAAGATTTCATGATCAACTCTGGTTTGAAGGTACCGATACCCGAGATACCAATTCCCGACTTTGCTGTTCCGATGGCAGCGCCAGCACAGGACAAAATCATGGCGGCGGCGCAACCGGCGAAACCAAAGAATGGTGCGAACGCTGGATAGTACTCATCCCCGAGAACGTCAGACATGATGATTGTTGTTGAGAATGAAATTAAAATTGCGAGATAAATGATAGAGAGACATGCGACATTATAAAGAGACATTATCAGAAACACGATAATCAGAACGATTTTAAAGCGACATAAATTATAACTGGAGCGACATAACAAACAACAGTATAGCGACATAAACAATCACTACATAAGACAAACTATACTAGCAGTCAAATTATCTCGATATTCTTAATCACAATAATCCTATAACTTCACTAAGATCAAACTACACCATTAAGATCAACACAACAATCAAATAACATCACATCAAATAACATCACATCAAATAACACACAAATAACATACATCACCAAATGTCAGAATATGAAAAGATAGCTCTATCCAAGCAGGACTTGCGATACGTCTATTCTCAAATCCTCAATGAAGCCACATCGAAACTTGATTTACATCTTCCTCGTAAGGATAACGATCCACTCAAGGCGAGAGTCGCCAAAGTATTGGATGAATTCATGATGGGGGCCTTTGAACTCGCGAAAAGCGCGCTTGTTGTGGATGGAGTTGATATGGCGGATGTGTCGAGTATACTGGAAGTCATCTCTCTTAAACCAAAGGAAATAGTGGAACCTTTTGATATGGCCATAAATAGCCAGTTGCGAGAGATATTGTTACAGGTGGAACAGGAAACAGTTGCACTTACCACATTACGCAGAGAGTTACCGGAGAATGCAAAGCAAGTATATGAGGATTTGGTGAACACAACAGACCAAAGTGTTTCCAAGATGTTAGCGGAATTGGAAGAGGCTGAAGAAGTCGATGAGAAGGTAGAAGTACCGAGTATGGATGAAGTTTACAGTAATTATGAAAAATATGTACTTGCATTGACTGAGTTGAACAAGAGTATACCTGAAAGAAAGGCTGAATTGGATAGATATGATCAGACTATACTGTTGTTAGAGAATTCATTAACAAAATAGGCTGCAAATTTTATGATTTTAGCAAATTTGAGAGTGAACTATACTCTGATTTCTACTATTGATAACTCCCGCTCTCATTAATACTCATCACCACAATACATCCTATTACTGGCATTATAATACTCCACTTTTGTCATCTACCATACTTTTACTGTACTATATAATAGAATTCATACAAAAAATGTACTAAATATAAAACCAAAACTAAACCAAACTCAAATCTCTTTACTCAAAACACTCACATTTCAGATTCACACTCACATTCACATCTTGCTCTAAGTCAACGCCTCCTCCCAATCGGTTTGTTTATCTGTTTATATATTTGTGCTGTTTTCATTCCATCCAAATCCGGTAATCACTAAATATGTTTCATGATGATTTAATTAGCCCAATGACCATATAAACTATCCACATCTTTATCTTCTTTACCATCATCATATGGCGTCGCCAACTAGAAACAAGCTTGCTTTGCGGTATCTTGAGTCTATAGGTGACCAGGAAGAGCTGCTGCCTATACGGTCACCTCTTCAGCCCACTCTCAAGTACAATTCAACCAAGCTGCCTACCAAGTTTAAGAGCGCCAATCCTAACCAGGATTTGGACAAATTGGCGAAGGAGATGGACTTGGGACCGACTCCTTCATTGAGTCCAAGTAAAACCGCAGCGCTTAGGTCGAGATTCGAGTCTCCTTCAGTGACTGTGTCTGCCTTTAAGACGCCAAATAAATTGCTGCTGTCTACGAGTTCACAGCCAAGTGCTAACCGTCTGCCTACAAGAAAGAAGAATGAATTGTTTGCGAATAAACCAAGATTGGAGATGTCTGATGATGAGGAGGAGGAAGATGAGACTCCTGCTTGGGCTAAGAAGAACTTTAAGGAGAATTTGAAGTCACCTCAGAAATCAACAGGACTGTCGATAAATTTCGAGAGAGCTCCAAGATTGTCGCCTACAAAGAACAAGGATACCCCATTGAGTTCACCTACGAGAGATGTGAAGACTCCGTATGAAGCAAGACGTGAAACTAAACGCGAGACTCCTAGAGAAAGAACTCAAACTCGCGATGCTAAAACTCCAAGAAACGAATCTAAAAGCCCTTCAAAGCCTTATTTGTCTACCCCAGGAAATAGTTCATCTCAAGATTCTCCAGGATATGAGTATTTGTGCCGTATTCAAGCAATTAAAGAATGGTTGGAAACAGTTCTTGAAGAGGATATTGACCAACTGCCAGCGGAACTCATCACATACATTCGTAACGGTATCCACTTGGCCAAGTTGGCCAATGTGATTCTCCCCACAAAACGTAACGTTTTCACCAACGATTCAAAGTTGCAATTCAGACACACCGAAAACATCAACCGTTTCTTCCACTTGCTTGACTTTATGAACGTTCCAGACTTGTTTCGTTTTGAGTTGACCGATTTGTACGACGCTAAGAACGTGCCCAAGGTGTGGTTTTGCTTGCATGCTATGTCGTACATGCTCAACAAGATGTATGCCAACTTTCCTAAAATCGCCAATTTGGTGGGGGAAGTAGACTTTTCGGAGGAAGATATCAGAACTGCCAACAGAGCCTTGGTTGGCACTGGGTTGCCCAACTTTTCGTCCGCAGACATGAGCAGTGGCAATACCGAAGAACCAAACACAAACACTTTTATGGAGAAGTTGCTTGTTGAGTCTCCAAAGAAGCAGGAACTTCCTAGAGCAGAGCCTAAACCGGTACTTCCTCCACCTGTTGAATACAGAACTCTGGTTATACAGACTGAAGTTAGAAAGCCAAAGGTGTTTGTTGAGAGTGCTATACAAACCGATGATAACCCATTTTTTGAAGATAGAACTACAATTATGGGATTCAATGTTGGATCTAGTACTAGAATTTCAAGAGATTCTCCAAGAAAGGATTATTCTACTGAGTCTCCTAGAAGAGACTACTCTACTGATATTTCTCCAAGAAGAGATTATGAAAGAAGGGATTATGAGAGAAGAAACTCAGACTTTCCAAGAGACCTTTCAATGTCGAGCGTTAGAAGAAGCAGTCCAAGGGCCTCTCCAGTCAAAATGGCCGGTGCATACCCATCTAGAGCTAGCTCTGTTTATGCTGACTCAAATGTCGATATTCACACCCTTCACATTATCAAATTGCAAGCATTGGCCCGTGGTGCAAACTTCCGTTACAAGATGTTTGTCGATAAGATCATGCTCAAGTCGTTTGTGGACGAGTTCAACGAGTTCTTTGCGGTGGCCAGAGGTAACATGACCCGTAACCGCACAATCCACCGTAACCGTGACGTTTTACGTATTTACGAAGATGAGATCGTCGAGTTCCAGTCCTTGGCTCGTGCAGCTGTGCTGAGACGCACGCATACCCGTCAATTGGACGCTGACCTCGTAGTCAAGTTCCAGAGCTTGGTACGTGCAAAGGTTGTAAGAAAGGAATTGAACTCAAAGAGATTCAACATTCTTGAATCGCTTGACAAGATTACAAAGTTGCAATCGCTTGTCAGAAGAAACTACATCTTCGCTCATACACTGGTTATTATAAGCAACAAGCATTTTATTGAACCACGTTTGGTTGAGTTCCAATCTGCCTGTCGTCGTGTTTTGTACCAAAAGAATAGCGACGACGTTGGCTCTGACTTCACCCAAAGAGTGATTGAACTTCAGTCGGTTATTCGTAGTTTGAAAGTTCGCTTCAAAATCAGACACGACCGTAGAAGAGTGAAGAAGAGAATCGACGCCCTTTGTGAATTACAAGCTATTGCTCGTGGTGGTATTTCAAGACTGAAGTTGTGTAACAATGTCTTGGTTACTTTGCTTTATGAAGATACTGCTCTCAACCAGTTGTATGCCAAGTTTAGAGGAGATAAAGTTCGTGACGAGTTCTGGTACAAGAAGGCCTTGCTCAAAAAGCACACCAAGCACAGTATCTTGCCTCTCCAATCGTTGTTCAGAGGAGTATTGTGCCGTTTTGAAAGAGATATCAGGTTAGAAGACATTTACAATGATGTTGATCATGTTATTGAGTTCCAGTCGATCATTAGAGGTGCTCGTGCTCGTACTAAAATAACTGATATGTATCTTTACTACAACAGGAACATTGACTACCTTATTAAGGCGCAGTCGATAATCCGTAGTAAGTTCACCCAGCAAGCCTACAGAACCTTGATTGGTTACAAGAACCCACCTTTGAGCGTAGTTTCCAAGTTTGCCTACTTGATGACAGACAATGATACTGATTATCAAGAGCAAATGGAATTGGCTGAATTGAAGGACACCATCATCGAAGTTTCCAAGCACAACGAACAGTTGGAAAACCAGATTGAAAACTTGGACATCAAGTTGTCGTTGCTTGACAAGAACAAGATCACTGTCGAGGAGTTTGTGAAGAACAGAAACAAGTACAAGACATTCAAACCTGCAGTGATTGCAGTCAATGTGAAGAATTTGGAACGTTTGAACAAGTCGTCTCGTGAACGTATTGAGGCCTACCAGTCGATGTTCTACTTCTTGCAAACAAAGCCTATTTACTTTGTTAGATTGTACAGCAGCATGGCTGTGGAGTCGAAAACAACTCAGTACTGCAAGGATTTACAGGGTTATATTACTGCGTTGTATCCTATCCACGATTCGTCAATCACCCACCACTCTCGTGAGGAGTTCTTCCTTATGAAATTTGTGTTGGCTATGATGAAGAATGACATTGAAAACAATGCACACGGTATAATGGACGTGACTGAACAACTGTCGTGCTTCTGGGTTGACTACTTCTTGCACTTTAACAACCACACTTACCAAAGACAGCATGTCAAGGCTTTGATAGGAAACATGGTCAACCTTGTAGTTGACAATGACGAGTTGGACTTTGAATCAAACCCCACCGTTATCTACGAGTCTATTGTTGAAAGAGAACGTAAGGTGAATGGATACTCAGACAGAGATGTTAGTGGTATGGCACCACAAGCAGCAATCAAGGATCCTGCGGTGTCTGCTCAGTTTGTCGACAATTTGATGGGCTTGCGTGAAATGGCAACCGACTTTTTGGGACTTCTTGAGAAGAACATTCATAGAATTCCTTTACATGTTCGTGTCTTGTGTCGTTATGCCTTCAAGATTTCGCAGCTACAATTTCCTGGTGAACAAGAGCACCGTCATTTAGCAGTGGCTGGTGTAATTTTTGCACGTTACTACGTCTCTACAATCTTGCTTTACCCAGAGAACTACGGTTTCTTGGTCCGCGATCCTTTCAACCCACAGTTGTATAATGTCAAAGCAAAGGATAACTTGAAATACTTGAGCAGAGTCATGGTCCAATTGTTCGCCTTGTCTCCATTCAGCTACAACTTTTTGAAGCCTTTGAATGAATACCTCACTGCATCTGCCGATACAGTCAAGAGCTTGATTATGCTGTTGATTAACGTCAAGGATTTGGAAGGTGCGTACGAATTGAACGACTACGACGATATCATCACCCACGAAAGACCTAAGTTGACTATGAAGGTGAGCGACATGATTCTGATTGAAAAGATAGTTAACCAGAGCATTGATATCATGGCACCAAGTACAGACGACCAGTTGTTCAACATCAACACACAGTTGTACAATGTTGTCAATTCTGCTGACGATTATGTGACGTTAACTGAATTGGGATCTATGACGTTGAACTTGAACCCAACTACGAAAGAAGATTCTTTGGCCGACTCAAAGGTGGAATCGTTGTTCACACAAGCAAAGAGATGTATTTTGTACATTATGAGAATCCAAGACTCGAACAACGGGTTATTAGAATTGTTAATTTCAGGTATTGAGCCAAAGCATGAGAACAATTTCAAGCAAATGGTGCTTACTGAGCGCAAGGAAGCCGAAGAGTCGTACTCGAATGAAAAACGTAAACCTTACTACAGGACATCGCTTGGTGACTTGACCAAATTGTCTTTCCACGAGTTGAAGAAGATGTGCTTGCAAATCATCATCCAGTTGGAAACAATGGGCCAGCTCACCAGAAAGAATTCCTTCCAAGAATTGCTCAACCAGATCGCTTACGATATCAAAACCAAGGATACCCAGCGTGATAGTCGTAAAGCACAATTGGCTATTGCACAGAATACGGTATCGAAATTAAGTGATAAGGAACTCTTCTTGAAGAGACAGTTGCTGGACTACAACAAGCACATTGAGTCGATATTGTCGGACTTGCAACTGAAGCCAAAGGACAGGAAGATCTTTAATATCATCCCGGTGTTCAGTAAACAGTACTTTTACCACCGTGAATTGCGTAAGCGCAATAGACTTCCTAAGTTTGGTTCTTACAAGTATTCCGCTAAGAAGTTGATGGACCAAGATGTGCTTGTGGACTTTGGAGGGTTGATGAACAAGGCCTACCTGACATCGTCAAAGTTGGACTTTATGTTCTCGTGCCATGAAGTTGGAAAGTTCACTATTGAGGCAGCTACTGGGCTGGTTAACATTCCGGGGGCTTTCAACTCGGTTACTTTAGACCAGTTGTTGAGCTACCAGTATGAAAACAAGGAGAGATTGGAGTTGTTTGATGGAATGGTTGTATTTGATACCCATAATCTTACTGGATTAATCTTCAGGAAGTTTTATGATCTTAAGAAGGAGTAGATGTAATAATGAATATGATTAATGTTTGATTTTGTAAGAGAAAGATAGATGTTATACTTAAAGTGAATAGAATTATTTAATTTTGTAAGAGAAAGTTCCTTCATAAATTAATGCTTGATTTTTTAAGAGGACGGTGATTATAGTTATCTTATCATGTAAATTCTTACTTTCTTATTACACCTTTTACAATCATCAATATCTTGTGTATTTATCATTTGTCATTGTCTACTTTTTCAATAATTCTTCAATCTTCTTCTCCAAAGAAGCTAATTTCTCGTCCTTTTCTAAACCAGCCTCAACCAATTTGGTGACTTGCGACTCCAATTGCACAACAAGGCCGGCCAATTTTTCAACTGTAGCCTTCAAAGTTGGTGCACCAGCGGTCTTGGCTGGTGTTGGGGTAGATGGAACAGCACTAGGTGTAGCTGTAGCCTTCGCTGGAGTCGTTGGCTCCAAAACTGGCTCAAAGGCAGGCTCAGTCTTCTTGGAAGGAGAAGCCTTTACAGGTTCTGGGGATTTCTCCTTTTTGAGTTCAGGGGTAGGTTCTTTCTTAACAGGTTCAACCTTCTTTTCTACCTCCTTCTTGGCAGGAGTTGGGGATTTGGAAACAGGCTTTACTTCTTCCCAGTCGTCGCTCTTGTCATCGTTAGCCTCTTCGTCGTGGTCCTTGTCATCTGAGACCTTTGTGAGCAAGCTGTTAACCTTATCGTCCGACTTCAAAAGATCGTCTATGTTTTTGGAGGCTGGAGGAGTGGACTCCTTCAGTTCGGACTTTGGGGTTGCTTTTGGTTCAGCCTTTGGTTCTGGCTTTGGCTCTGGCTTCTTCTCCTCCTTCTTTTCTTCCTTCTTTTCCACCTTCTTCTTTGGTTCCGACTTTCTAATCTCTGGCTCAGTGCCGTCATACAAAGCTTCCATACTCATGAGCAATGGACCATCAACGTCCTTACCTCCAAACCACTCGGAAGCAGTCAATGCTGCCTTCTCCGAAGGACAGTCAGGGAAGATATCAGCCTGGAACAACTCCGATCTTCTTGGAACAATAAACGAAATAGGCTCAACAGACAGGTCGTTGACCGTCTTGAAAGCTCTCAAAACTTCGTTTTCTTTGACATTCACAGTGGCCTTTGGTGCCACTGCAAACCCTCTTTGTGCGTCGGTCGAAGCATACTGAGACAACTCGTGCAAGTAATCGTTTTCATATTCAAAGTAACGGATGTTACCATCACCCTTACCAGCCAAGTACAAGATCGAGGTGGAAGCGTCGAAATATGGAATCAATACACCCGACAGAGCATCGATAACCAAAAACCCGTCGATTGGTCCAGAAGCAATATCCTTCACATCCCAAATACCAACTTGACGGTCGGACAATCTCGAGAACCCGGTGGTGACGATTCTGTCGGCGTTACCCAACCACGCAACTCTGGATGGTTTAGCACCAGTGTGGCCATTTCCCTCGGAGACGATTTCACCTGTTCTGAGGTCCCAAATTCTCAACTTCTTGTCACGCGACGTGGTTGCTAAAAGCGTACCGTTGTAGTTGAAGCAGAAGGAAGTCACCAAGTCCTTGTGCTGCAAGGTGATTTCGTCCTTACCGGTCTCCAAGTTCCAAATCTTGACGGTGTAGTCCAAAGAACTGGTGGCTAACACGTTTTCAGCACAAGGGTGGAACTCAGCATGGCCAACCTTTCTAGTGTGGCCCTTCAAGGTGATTACAGGCTCCGTAATGTCCTTGATGTTGTCGTTTTCATCGACATAGTTGTGGAAAGAAAAGTCTTCGGGGATGTTCCAAACACACACCTTTCCGTCGTCCGAACAACTGACAATTTGTTGTTTGTTGTATGGGTTGAAGATTGTATCCAAGACAGGGCCCTTGTGACCCCTGAAAAGTGGGACTTGGTCTGGTGCTTTTCCAACCTCCTCCAATGGAATCACAGCAAATGCACCTCCTCCGCTAGCATCCCAGTTCACGGCCAAGTACTTGCCGTTGGAATTGATGATGTTGGAATCCCACGCGTTCTTGGTGATCTTCAAGTTCTCGTAACAGAGCTCCTTCTTGGCCGCCTGTCCAAAGACATGACGGTACTTGGACGCTCTCACAAATTTTCCACTGCACCTGTTAGTACCTGTATGGTCTGATACGCGACCTCAATCGCTTGTTTTCGGCTTACCTCATTGTACAGTCTGTTTCGTATGTTTATCTTGTTTGTTGTTCACTTTTTCGTTGGCTTTCCATTTTTAGAACGAAATTTCAGTGGGGTTTTAGTTGTGGGACAGATTGTAGTGTGACCTGTCAGGATGGTTTGGTTGAGCTGGTGATAGGTGTGGATTGGGTTGGTGATAAAAAAAATGAGGTTCATTAATGTACTGGGCTGAATTTGGCCTTGGAAGGGTGCATTCTGTGGGTGAACATGTGGATATTGAATACTTGCAAATTTATGCCTATTTGTATCAGTGTTACTCAAGCATATGAAGATTAGAAACCGCCTTTCCACTCCACTTTGGCCCTGCATTAATCATATTCGGTATACTCTCGAGTAAATGAACAAGTACCAACACTTTCCAAACTTTAAATATCACGATTGCTGTGAGGGGTCAAGGCGAGCCATTGAAGAACGCTTGTTGACAGCACACCGTTGTAGAGTGTTACATTGGTTGGCTGAAACAAAAGGGTTTGGGGTGGTGAAATCAGAGAATCGGCGTTCAATGTGAAATTATTAACAGGCACGCTTGACAACGAATTTCGGTAAGACTTGTAAGCGTAGAGTGTACACGGTTCGAATACGTGAGATTGTTCTCAGACAACAGAATAAAGCAACTCTTCTTATAGTGAGCTATATTATTCTTTCGGCGCTTCATAAAATACCTTAGTTACCATTATGATCGAAAGTGACTTTTTAGTAATTCGATTGCAGTGGCAACACCGTTCTAGCCTTGCGTAGGGTGTGTGCAGTAAGAACGGCTAAACTACCTTGAAGAGGCGGTCTCGTTTCAATTCCAGTATATTAATCAAAAAAGTGTAAGGGTGACTGGGGTTTTAAGTTTCCCTGTTTTGAGCCATTTTTTCTGAGTTGCAGCCTTTTTTGCAGCAATTCTAATTGTGAATTACTCAGTACTAATATAATTTTGTCACTTGTTCACTTTCATAATATTACACTATAGACTAAATATGTAATCCCCTCACAATCTCATTCAAATTACTAACATATCTGTCTTGAATTTGATCACCTTTTCCAGAAGCAACCCTCAAAACCAATTCATTCAACTCTGCACTGCCCAAGATATCCACATGGTCAGCTGTTTTTGCACCTCCTCTCATATCAAACCTATCTGGTTCATCCTTAATCTCCACAATAGTGACACTCAGGTTCCCAGGGTTGTATCTCGACTTGGACCCCTTTTTCCATTCATGACAAAGAGTATGCGTTAAAAGCGAAACAGTTCCATCTCCGTCCCCAAAATGCACTGGGTGGTCCAGATCTGGGTCAATCACCATCTTGAGCTTGGTGCTCTTATCCGCTTCCGTGTAGGTGTAGGCTCTCTCGGTAGACTTGCCAACGCCGTAGAAACAGTACACTTTCATGTCTGGGGCGTTGGGCAATGCGGCTTCCAAGGGGTTCGACCACTTCAGGTGGTCGTTGTTGTTGCGTTCCAATTCCTTGGCCGTCTTGGCTATGCCAAATGAGTATTGATCGCGAACCCTCTTGGAGTACCATTCGGGAGACTGGTCCAACAAGAAGTCAATGGACTCTTGCATCGAATAGTTTGATACTTTCTCACCTTGGAGGTAGCTGATAAAGTTACCGAAACTCTGATTCTTGTCGCCGCCAATCTCCACCTTAGTTCCGTTTGTTTGCAACGTGTTAGTTGGGTCGTCAGGAGCGTGGGTCAAGTTCCCCCAGATAAGGTCCCCTCCCTTAGGTATCATACTAGCAATTCCTCCAAACGAACGAAGCATGTCAACTCTCTCACGTCTCGAGAAGAACTTTTCAAGCCCATAAACAGCAAGTGCATTCAACTGCACGGTATCTTTCATTTCTCCAGAAAGCAAGGCAGTGATGGTTTTCGGAGTCCCGAGCGAGGACCCACTAATGTCAACAAAAGCTGCAAGGTGGTCATTACACCATGTAGGACCTCCATTTCCGTAAAGCTCACCCTCAGCCTCAACCCATTTCATGAAATAGTATATAACCTGGGACCCCATTGAGTGGCCCACCAAAATCGACTTTTCGCCATTCAACTTGGTGTTGAGCTCAATTGTCGCCTTCAACTTGGAAAAGTACCCGTCGCGTCTTTCCAAGTCCAAGTACGCCAATCTCCAGTCGTAGGCGGCACTCACCATGTTGTCCGGTCCATAACCAATGACGGCCAAATTCTGTAATATCTTATTCCAAATCCAGTAGCCTGCCATAAAGAAGTCAGCGGCCTCAAAGCCCTGGGCTGCACGCAATTTTATGTTTGGAGGATCCAACCCTGTCTCAGGATCCAACATTATGTGCTTGAGCCAGCACGTTTTATCCAAAACCATGGTACGCAACATGTAGAAGGACCCCCACAAACGCTTGCGGAAGTGGTTGATCGACGGACATGGCCCGTCTGTAGTCACAGCCCACGACTCAATTCCAGTGGAAATCACCCCTGGAACCATAACCACGTTATGTTTTGCTTTTAAGTCGTACTGCGAAATCATTCGTTTACCCACCAGAAACAGCTCAGCCGAGCCATGCAAGTTGTCCTTATTTTTGCCAGCAAAGTCGTAGTCCTGGAGCATTGACTGGAACCCCGAGGGCAAGATGTCCGTCCACGCATTCCAGTCCTCAAATAAGTCGTTTACAGAGTCAAAGTTGACAAAACGGTCTAATTCACTCTTCAAACCGTAGGTGTTTGAGCTTGAAACAAAGATAGTTGCAAGTAGACCTATCAAGGTACCTAAAATGAAAACAACACGACGCGATTCATGGAGTCTTTTCTTGAGTTTTTTGGGCTCGGCAACGGCGGAGCCCACCTCTTCAATCTTAAGTTTGGCATGTTCAGCAAGCAACCGTACCTGTTCGTCGGCCGTCAATTCCAGTTCTTCCGTGGTGTGATCAGCGTGTTTCTTGTGCTTCGATCTCGAGTGCGAACCGGACTCGTTGCGATGTTGGGCTCCCAGCGCCAGTGCCTTTGTCATTTGCTCTGGAGAACGTGTTGCTGAAAAACATAACAAAATCACAGGGAAAAAGCGCCTTCAATGTTGTTCGGATTGAGAGTCAATAGAGTAGCGCGAAGGATTAGCAGCGATGAGCTGAATCGCGGTAGTGTGAGGGAGGTTTTTGATGGAAAGGTGTGCTGTCGGTAGCGAAGGATGTAAATGGGCTGTGCAACTGCTATTCCGGGGTGCTGATGTGGCTCATTTATTGTTCGCAACCTCGATTAAGGTTTTTTGCACCCATCTCATTTGGAAGACGGACCCAGATGAACAGTCAGATAGGGTCTGCCAGCTTATCCGTTCCTTCTGCAACTTAAAGCCCATTCTACAAAAACCAAAGCACACCGGGTGCGAATTTGGTAAAATTAGAGGCTGGGATTCCAGAGGGTGCAAAAAATGACGGATATTCATACCTAACAGGGTGCTTTCATGAAGTGAATATTCAATAGGTTAAGGTACATTTAATAATGACCAAATCACCGGCACTCTAATTAAGATGACTTTAGTACATGAATAAAATCACCTCTATATCTCGAAACTCATATCCATACCTTACAAAACAATGACCGTATCGTGGACTGTAAAAAATTGTGCACCCTAAAACCCAAGTTTCATTATTCTCAAACTCTCCACTATTACGCCTAATTGCCATATTCTGTGGAGCGTTCCCTGGGAAGAGCAGCTACGCCCGGATCATGGTCAAAGAGGGGGTTCCTATTGTATAAAAAGGGCTAGAAGGGAAAACAATCCAAACTTCATCAGTGCTTTTATAACCCAACAGATAACATAAGTACAGCTTTCCGTGCTGTACACCTCAGCAGCACTGCGGAAGGCATATGCAACTCGTTTCAGTTATGGAAACGTCAACGAGATTCCGGAAGTATGTGAATTTTGCACCCTGGTTTCCTGTAACTATCGTAAAGCTTCATTGGTTACACCCCAAGGCTATATCCATCTTTATTCTTGTCAAGTAGTTTAAAAAGTCAGGTTTCCGTCTTTCTAATGATCTCCAATGAGCATGCCGTATAGAGGAGCCCCCAACTACGGTGCTGAGAAGAGAGAGTGGAAGACGGCCGCAGCCAAATATGGCATGGACCCCAAGAGATTTAGCGACAACCAGATTGCCTATTTGGAGCTCAGCACAATACTCCACTGTGAAGAGCCCTACGGGCTCTATTGTGACTATTTGGATATTCTCTTACCTTTGAATTCGAGCAGGGTTGAGGATATTGAGAGGGTGTGGCGGTATGTGAACCGGGATGGGATATTTGTCTATGAATCACATATCAACTACGTCGCTTTCATAGAGGCCAAACTCAAGCAGGATCCCAAGCGGTTTGAGAGTATTGACTTGGGATTTCCAGACACTCCTGCTGGCTGTTTGAATAGGTAGGCCAGGTTTTTTTTTGGGTGCAAATTTTCTAGTATTATGTGTATTGTGCTAATTGAGAGGAGAGTAGCGAGGGGACGAACAAATGAACAAGTGACAAACAAACAAACGGATGACCGCCGAACGGGCTAAGTCTCTTCGAGTGTAGAATGTAAGTACGATGAAATCCTCGTATCATAAGTTGTTAAGTGATTTCAAAGTACTCCTGAGTTTCAAATATAATAAACCAATGATTTTTGAGAGCAAAATTTTGGAACGCAGAGCTGAACAAGTCACTTCTTTTTAGAATATCAAGTTGCTTGTGTTGTTGTCTTTACTATGCAAACAATTATTCGTGATATTAATCGTGAACCAGTCACTCAAAATTTAGTCACTCGTGAATCAAATAAGTCGAGTTACTCACTCCGTCACTACTTCACTTGTATCCAACCATTCTAAATATTCTACCTTAGCTATTCTATCCAATCAGTGTGACCATATGTTGTGTCAACTGATCATAGTCGTTCTGATAATGTATCATAGTCATTCTGATCTCATAGTGATATTGTATCATATTCGCCAATGAACATTATCGTCATTACAATGCATCCATAGTATAATCATACTCTATCCCAGGTGTAACACTCGCAATAAACTTGAGGAATATAATCAAATATTGATCAACCCGAATACCCAGCTCCTCACCCTTGGTGTGCTTCATCAACACTCTCATCACATTGGAATGCTTACAAGGGTGGATCGAGACCGAGGTCGTGTTTACCGCAACAGGCAACTGCTCAATGGTAGCAGTCTTATCCTTATAGTCCGAATTGATATCCTCAAACATCTGCTTAGGTAACAATGGAATACCATTTGAACTGAACCCAACAAGGTACAATTTTGGCACACGATAAGACGTCAGGTAGGTGATGTACAAATCGTATCTCCTCAACTTGTCATTGTTGTCGATCATTTCCAAATCATCAAAGTCGGTTTCCATTTCGTCTTCGGCGTCAATTTCGTCTTCTACAATTTCCTCAATCTCATCATTGTGTTTAGTGTTCAGCGCAGTGCTCACCCACCCATCTTCTCCCAATTGGTCGCTCTCAATTGCGTTCTCTCCGGTGTCTACGATCGAGATAGCACGCTGGTACAGAGGCACGTGTTTGGTGATCAAGTACTGCTTGTCGGGGGGCAAAAACGACTTCTGGAGCAGCTTGGGGCACGAGGCCCATTGCCACGTTGGGAACTTGAGCACAAGGTAGTCGCCGGCAGCGACAAACTCGTCGGGCGAGATCTCGCCGGTGGTGGAGAAATTGGATTCGGCATTGATGGGCGTGAGGTACTCACGGAGCAGCGACAACTTGGAACGAAGCATGTTAAGGGGTTTTGATAATTTAGTGCAGGAGATCATTGATAAGATAAAAGTGAATGCTCGGTCACGTGTCAGTGTGTCTGAAGTCGCGGTTTCGGAAAAGCTGACAGAAAACGCGACACAGAGGTTTGCAGCAATGACAGAGGAATATCGTACACAAACGGAGAGTGATCTCGCTCGCCAACAATTCGCTTACCAGCAGGTTGGTTGCGGTGAACAAAGAGTTGTAATCAAGAGGTAAATAGAGGAATTACAAGAATGGTATAAGTAGAATTGTTGATGACAGTTGAGTTTCTGGAACATTTTGTGATGTTTATAGTAAGATGATCAGCAGATCAGGTGGAAGCGCATGTAGTTAGTTACCCTTTCGCTTGAATGAGGCTTATACCGAGCAGGGGATTTCGATTTGACGATACTGATGAATATTGACCAACAGCGAATTGGGTAGAATTAGTTCACTCTATGGTTAATGTATTCAATTTTTGGGCTCAATTAAGAACATATAAACAATTGGAATCGCACGATTAAGAGCCACAAAATGATTTGCAGCATTCACTAATTAGACAATAATGTCAACAGTCCGCGAACCAGCAGTTTATTCGCTAGTTAGATCTTAATTGTGAGTTTTCACTCAAAAGCGTTTGAGTCACTGACATATGGTCACTCATCTATTTTATTCACTTTGATAACTATTCATTATTATACTTAATCATGCATTACCATTCAACTTTTCAGTTTATATACTTTATCAACCACACCGTACCCTTTGTAAACCATCATCCTATCATTCTATACCCATTCATCCATCTCACTAAACTTCCCACTAATATTCTCTCTAATATTCTCACTAATATTCTCACTAACACAACAAATGTACAAACACGTATATGGTGTACTTCCCAAATACAGCAATCCCATTTCAGGAAATACACAAACAGCTTGGCAGAGGAATTGCAAAATCATAGTGATGGGGTGGATGCTGTTTGAGAGTGCTTGCGTGTGTAGCAAGTATGCTGTTGTCAAACCCTGTAATTTGAGATGTAAAACGTTAGAAATACGATGAAAGAGAGACATGCTTTAAGATCAAAAGCAGGAGGATATCTTTAGGTTTAGAATATCGGTTAGCCAAGTGTTGTACCTGAACGTCATGTCGCACCAGATACAAGTCAGCAAACGCTCCGCGTACACGACAACAAACCACGTCCATTTTCTCACAGTCTGTTTTGATTTCAGTTTTGCGAAAAATTTTAACTTTACGCGATTTAGTACACGCAATTGAAGGCAATATATATTCTATATAACCAATTAATATCTTGTTCTTTCTTCGTAACCAAAACGTTCAAATCAGACTCAAGATGTCGGCGAACAGAGTAGCATTGGCGCCCATCAAGGACTCGTGTTTGAACACGGGATCGCACTCGAACGCGGGTACGCCAATGAAGAAGCGGAAACGGACGCCTCCTGTTGAAGGAACGTCGTCGCCCGCACACACGTCTGTCGGGTCCGGGGTGGTGCTCCCGGGCGCAGCATCCATTGCATTGACACCATACAAGAAGCGCAACATCACGCTCTACTCCAAGTCGTTCTCCGTCAACGGACTGGTGGGAAGCGCGCCTCGTCGCGGAACGAGCCCGACAAAGCTGCTCAGTTTCCTGGACTACAGGCTGACGCTGCCCGTGACCACGCGCGGCAAGCGTCTCAAGACCGTCGTCAAGAACGACCGCGCCGGCTTGGCCGCGACTAAGTTGAAGCTCAAGCTCCAGCTCGCGTTGTACAAGTTGCAGCAGAACAGAGGCGTCGCTGCCAGCAACTTGTCGTTTGCACTCGCCGGCTCAACTACAAGCATGTGCGAGCCCGTAAAACTGTTGGCATCAGCGTCGCCCAAGAAACTGTTGCTGGTGGTGTTTGGCTCCTTACACGACTACAAGTCGTCCATCAACATCAACCTCGAGACGAAAACCAAGTTGCAGCGCGGTTCGCTCACTAAAATTGCATACAAGAAACAGCCGACCCGTCTTCGGTTGTTCCAGATCAAAAAGAACTCTATATACTACCTGGGACCTTCCAAGAGCACGATCCCGTTGACACTGAGTAATTTACCCAAGATGGAAAATTCCTTTTACAACGCAGCACTCAAGCTGCAAGCACTGGTGGTGGAAAAGCACGAAGAGAAGCCATCGCTTCCTTCAATCAACAAGATTCTCAAAACACCCATCAAGAATGCCAGCTCGACGCGGAGTCTAATTAACTCGACCGCGACGTCGCACGCGCATGACGATACCACGATTGACGAGGACGGCGACATGACTATAGTGAACACGACGCAGCCACGGCTCCGTGTGCAACCTCTGTTGCTGCTGGACACGCAACTGGAGACAACGATAGAGACAAAGGAGAAGCGGAAGGACTCGATACTTTCTTCGCCTTTGCAGAACCATTTTGGTACTCCAAACAGTTTTCTGGTTGCGAAGTCGTTGCTTCAGTTGGGAGGGTATGGGATGTGAGTGTATATTAGAGTGTATATTAGATGATGACTACTCGTGAGAGTGAATGAAGACTAATGATTATTATGTGTAACTCACACGTAGTGTGAGTAATAGAATAATTGAACTCACATTGTGGGTGAGAGAAGAATCAACTCACTGTATAGTGAGTAATGAATTGAACCAGAGTGAGTAAAAGAAGACCGAGAATTGAAAGCTCACACGAGGTGTACTAAAAGACTAATTACCAAGAATTGAGAATTCACAGTGAGTAAAAGAGTGAAGCTATAAGAACCACTCCTGGTGTAGTAAAGACTAATTACTGAGAATATCAAGTATTAATACGATTAATTAACAAAACACTAATTCTAAATAAATGTAGACTGATGAAAATATTACTATGGTATGAATTTGTTAGCAACATGAAACTGAAAACTTTATAACGAAACTTTAAAATTAAACTCAAGAGACTACGTAATTAGTATTCAATATGAAAACTCAGAACTTGAAATTGCATTAAAAGGTAATTGAAAGGGTTTGAGTATGTTAATGTAATCCAATAGGATCCAAACCTCTTCTCAATTCGAATAAGAATTCATAAATAACTACATGGCCCCAATTACCTTCGCCAGAACAATAGTTAATCAATTCTAACCACTAGAGTTAATAAATTCTATCCAGATCTAGAGTATTCGTTCTAACCAGAACTATAGTTAATCATTTAACCAAAATAAGAGCTAATTACAATTCTAAAAGTCTTAAAGTGAAACATTTTTATTAAATCAAATTACCAAATATGGTTGCAAAAAGTGCGACCTCAGTAATAGAATAAATATCTAAATCAAATTCAGTCTATATGAAGATTATCTATACTCCTCATTGTAATTACAACTTACCTTGCAACAAGTGCTTAATCATGTCCCTACCAGTAAAGTAAACGGTTCTTCCAAAGGTGAAAATGTCAAAGGTCGAACTCAAAGTCTCAACAAATCCAAATGGCAACATGGCTGGAATCCAACCCTGGGCCAATTCCAAAGCAAACGCACTTGCTGGCATAGCGTACTGCTTGGATTCACCCTTCTTCATGTGGTGGACATCTCCAGGCAAGTAACGTTCTCTGACCAAAGCTCCTGGCAACGCAGCAGTCTGCTCTCCCACCAAGATGGTGAAGTAGTCATCGGCAAAGTGCACACCGGTGTGGCCCTCAGTTCCAACCGCGGTACCAAAGAAAATCAAGTACTCCGAGATCGATGCGTGCAAGATAAACATGGTGCCCATGGCATTTCCGGCGTTGTTGAAGACCCAGTCGTCAAAGTTCAAGTCGTTGATGTAGCCTGGGTACTGTTCCTTCAACTTTGGCGCCAATTCAACCATGATAGCGGTGGCATTACCGTCTGGGTGGTTCTTCAAAACGTCCTTAACCAAGCCCTGCAACACGTCCTTGTCGAAAACATACTGCGAAGGAAGGAAGTTGTAGAAAAGGTAGTTGAAGAACTGGTAGATCACAAATGGTACAACAGTAAAGTAGAACAACTTCATTTTGATGCAGTGAAATTTTTGGGTGTCTCGAGCTTTTATATAAAAAAAATCTTAAACGATTTTATACGAGGAAAAAGTTTATTGAAATCAATACGAGTCATGAGTGTGGAGGAATTGCTCCTCCTGGACGCGCCCGATCACGCTAAGGTCAATCAATTGTATGAGGCACTGCAGAAGGGGCCGGTTGTGATACCGGGCAGTGTCAACCCGTCGTATACGATATTGCTTGGTCTCTTTGAGTGGGAACGACTCCTCAAACAGGGCTCCGTACAGGACTATGTTGTCACTCCGCAGCTCAAGCTGATTTTGGGAAGCCAAGCTACAGACTACGTCGACTCCTATGTGCGCGTCAAATACGGCGATTTGAGCGGAGACTTCAAGTACTTGGTGGAGGCCACAGCTGACTTGGCGAACTTAAATGAATTGATCAGTAAAAAGATGTTACTTGTTAGTAACTGCAATGTTCCAGATCTTACGAGGCAGATCAATCACAAGATTGAGGAATTGTTGATCGTTGCCAGTTATGATTTTAAGAGGTTGAGTGTGATCAACTACTTGAGACAAGTGCCTGACATTCGCCACCCTCAAATATTTGAGTTGATCCTGAGTCAAAAAAGGGTTCCACTTGCACTTTTGGATGGATTTTTGGGAGACGAGCTGAACGAATACTATCTGTTGATGAGGCTGTGGGATGTGGCGGTTTTGCGTAGAAACTTGACGGAGAGTAATGTTGTAGTTTTGACTCAGTATTTCAAGTCGATCACTTTTGAGAAGATCCATAAATTATTGGGGGTCTCTGAAATTGAGGATGTTCTTGCAGAGATGATTGTGCAGAACAAGCTTCCTCAGAACAGCAAGATTGACCAATTGCGGGAGGTTTTGATAGTTGGAGATGACAATACTTTGACAACAGTAAACAGTGCGGTGCAGGACATCGGTGTACTTGTGAATGATATTGTTATTAGAATTTAGGAAAGATAAATGCAATAGGTTATTGTCATGCATGGTTTGGAGTGTTTAGCCATAGTCATAATAAGAGATTAGAAGTTAGGAATGAGGTGATAGTGTAGAAGTAAGAAGTATAGAAGTGGTGATAATATCTAATGCCTATTTAGCGTAGGAATACAGAGTTGGTAGAGCTGGGTCGGTTCAATTCAATTTTTGGTATCGATTGGCGAAATTTATTAGAGTTGATACATACTCTTAGTTTAGAGGATTATGTTTGGGGGACTTTCATTCTACAATCTGAATCATACAAAATCTCTTTTGAAACTTTGGTGTAGGCCATTTTGTGGGCTTCACTTTTGCAACAACTGCCAAACTGGTAGTCTAAGCCTTTCTTTGAATATATCATTCTTATGACAAAGAGCTAAATCCACCTCAATTTTGAATCTTAGGTAGAGTACATTAAACAGCAAAAGTACTATCATATTGATTCTTATACGCTCAATAATACAGCTCAAAATTTACAGCACTATTGTTCATCTTTGATTGAATGCCAAATCACTAACAATTGCAGCCAATTAAGCCATCCTGCATAAAATGAACTTGATACCGAATTTGCAGCCAAATAAAACACTAAACAACCTCTAATTGATAGAATTCGCTCTAGAAATTTCAGTTTCAACCACTTTCTCTTTAGCAACCTTCTTAATACTCTCATCTGAATCATTATACTCTGTCAACTTTTGCAAATCATCTGGAGGACTTTCTCCCTTCTTGCTATTGAACAAGTATATACCATTCTGTAGCGCCTCATTCCTCTCATCGCGTTTATAGAACCAATAGGCAATCACCAAAAACGCATTGAATGCCAAACTGAAAACAGCACAAGAAAGAAAACCCTTGGGATACTTTGGCGCATCAGTAGTAGGAAATGTCAATCTGCTGATCCAAGCACTAGACTGTAATCCCATTATATAGACTATAATTGTTAGTATCATCTTAGTTATTCATCAAAAAAAGAACGTACTCGCCATCCATTCTATTGCCTTTTGATTTGAATCATGTCTCAAAATATCGGATATTAATGGGTTAAATGTCAGACTTTGCAGCCACAGCCAATACGCAAGGTAATATCCAGCGAACTTAGTCTTCTCATTCACATCCCAGATCGTTAGTATAATGTTGGAAACAAAGTTCATTATGAATGAAAAGAAGATCATTCCAAACCTTTTCCCAGTGATATCAGCTCCCACGCACACAATGAAAATCCACAACACACCAAGTGCTGGTGGAATGGTCGTCAAGTTGTTCAAACGTTCGGTAGTATATCTATTTAAACTTTTCAACCAAAGAGCAAACGAACCAGAACTAGCAGAATTGGTGTTGAAACCACACATTTGAATGAGAGACAAAAGCCAGAAGTGCCATGATCCAAGAATCTTCTTCCAAGTTCCCTTGTCGAAGAAAGATTTTGGTGATGGAGAAACGTCTGTACCGTTTTCTTTCATGCGCGAATAGGCCAATCTGATCTCATCGTCTGTAAGCCAGATCAGGTAGCACAGTGATGGACTCCCTCCTGGGTGCAAAAAGAATGATATAAGAGCAACTGCTAATGAAATGGCACCGTCCCTGAATCAGTTAGTAGATATTCGTTTGAGTTTAACATAATACTTACACCAAAAACATGATTTGCCAGCCCTTCAAGTTGGATTTGAGGGTAGACACTGCAGCTTGAAGTAAACCAGAAGTGAGGACACCAATGAACTGCCCGCAGTAAAAGATAGCCCCAATCAGCCCAATTTCATGTGGTTTATACCATTGCAGCGCAGTATAGTGGAAAATAGGAAAGAAGGCTGCCTCTGATGAACCAACTATAAACCTAAAAGCCTTGAGCGAAGCTGGGTTCTCGACCCTGTAAGTAAATAAGGTAAAAATGGACCAAAGGAATTCAGACGCAAAAAGAACATAAGGAATAGGAGCACGAGGGAGCAAAAACATCCACGGGAGCTCAAAAATGATATTTCCTACTAGGAAAATTACCTGAGTGTCAATTAAGTCGTTTGATTTCATGCCAATCAGCTCTTTAAGCCCACTGACGTAAGCATTGTTAAGGTTGGCACTGTCAAGATACTTTACCCAATATCCTAGCAAGGCATAAGCACCAACAGTGAGGTCCAACTTCATTAACAACTTCTTCTCCTGAGTACTGTAGGTTTTATCAAACCAGCGAAATCTCCACCACTCCTGGTCTTTGGTTTTCTCTTTGGGTAATCTATACTCATATTCGTCAAAAAATTTATACCAAGGTCTATCAGCCTCGTCTCTGATCTCTTTGATAATCAACGGCTTTTCTTCGGATTTAATTTCCAACTCTGGTTCGAACTCCACATCCCTTAACTGAGGGATAAACCATGGGAGCCTAGTCATTTGGTTACTTCAAATAATGGAAAGATAACGGTTTTTATAGTTTGACGGATTTTCAAAATTCCTTGGTAGTGAGGCTAGCAGAGCGACCGTTCACCCGATTAATTAGTCCGCAACCTTCTTGGTGTTCGGAATCCTACACTATGGATCCGGGGGAACAATCCTCATTCGCTGAAAGAGGATTAAGTTTTATTAAACTCACAATTGTCGGGCCCGATTAGGAATTTGCAGCCACAATGGATTAGTAAAGCGTAAGTCCGAAATTGATTTAAGTAGTGAGATCGCCCATATATGTAATACTCAGCAATGACTGAAGAAATCGACAAGAAGTACAACGTGAGGCCCTTTGTAGATGCACCAATCACTCGTGAAGATGTGAATCCCTTGGTTCTCGATGCAATTGATTTGGAGGAATTTCAAGAAGGAGATGAAAACCTACACAAGAGAAAAGAATTGGCAAACCGTTTGGAAGGTTCTATTTCCACTTATGGATTCTTTAATTTAGTTAATTTCGGGGTGCAACCTGAAACGATCGAACGCATTAGAGCAATCAGCCAGAGTTTGTTGGAGTTACCTCTTGAAGAGCAATTGAAGTACCTTGCTGGTGCTGTTCGTAAAGAGGACGAAGTCCCAGGCGCTATCGGTGGAGAACGTGGACAGGGATTCAAGCCCCAAGGTTATTGGGCTATTAAGAATGGAGTTCGTGATTCCATCTCTTTCTATAATCTTAAAGATATGTACCATGACAGTTTTTTGAAGGAAAAGGAAAACCACCCTGAGCTTTTACAAGCACACTTGAAAGAGATTGCTGATTACTACAATCATATTCATAGATCTGTGTTACCCAAATTACTTAGACTCTGTGATTTGATTTTGGGTGTTCCAGAAGGTACACTTTTATCAACGTACTTTTTTCACTCAGGAACCAACCAAGACAATTCAAATTCTAGAGGTAGACTCATGCTTTACCGTCCTTACGACGACCCTGAGTCTTCTACTCAAACTGGAAAGACTTTCTTGCGTGGCCACTCCGATATAGGTGTACTTACTTTTATCACGCTGCAACCAGTTCTCGCACTTCAGATTAGAGATGTGTTCACTGGTGAGTATAGGTATGTTAACCATCGTCCCAACTCATTAATTGTGAATGTTGGCGATGCACTTGAATTTATCACTGGTGGATATTTCAAAGCATGTACTCATAGAGTGGTGGAGCCACCTTTGGACCAAGCAACATATAATCGGTTGGTGGTGATTTACTTTTGCAATCCTAGTGAAGATGCAATTTTAGACCCAGAGTTAATTCAATCTGATAAACTCAAAAAGTTGGGGTTGACAAAATCTGAAAAATTGAAAGATTGGGATAAAATTCAGTTTAGAGAATGGAACTACACTAAAGGACAGTTACTCGGTAGATCTGATGCTGGTGAACGGAATGAACTCCAGGTCCATGGTAGGTTCATTGAACGGTGGCATAAAATTGAGGTCTAGTTTCTTGCAATAAAATTTATCTTAAACCTTGTATTTACCTATAGATAATTGTAGCTGATTGCAAGATTGTAGCATTTGTAGCATCTATTTGAGAGAAGTAGATACATAATTTACTGTGGCTTGAGATTATGCGCACGCGGAAGTACTGTATATAGTACAGACAGTAACCGTTGCAGCTTTCAGATTCTGCAACCCAGTTTTGTTGATTTTGACACCAAACTTCCGAATAATATACCCTTAAGTTCATAGATCCTATGGTTATCAGTTGCTCCTCGATGTCTCAGATTGTGCTTTTATTCTTCTCCTTTCGCCAATCATCTTTCTGCTACATTTCCTTTTCTTTCTCCGTAGCTTCCCCAGATTAATAACGAAAAATCAAATTTTTGTGCTGCTAATTATGATTTTGAAAGAAGGTCTATCCGTAGCAATTTCCCCCTGATTATCTAGTTTAGTAGTCATATTACTGTGGATACTTGATAAGGATAATGGTGGCTGGCGACATAAATTAGTTGCAATATTAGCTACACCTTATTAGTCAATCTTTTATTTGTCAATCTTTTTCCTCAGAATTCTCGCATTACAGCTTACATACTAACTCATAATAATCATATATTCATACGTAAACTCCTAAGGAGCAAACCCACCATATTGCTGCAAATGAGACTTTGCACCCAATTTCGAAATCTTCTCTTGTTCTTCCTTGGTTAACTTAAAGTCAAAGATATCCAAATAACTCTTTGTTCTCTCTCTGTTGCCAGAGGTGGTGATTGGCAAAATATCATTCTGGTAAACCCATCTCAAGATAATTTGAGAGTCGCTCTTGTTGTACTTTTTAGCCAACTCCTCAACAAATTCAATGAATTCCTTATTCTTAACGTCCTTTGTGGTGAGTGGTGCTAACGAGCCGTAAGCTTCGACCAAAATCCCATTCTTTTGACTGAACTCCACAACTCCATTACTTTGGTTCTGAAAGTAAGGGGAGTACTCAATCTGATTAACAGCTGGCTTGTATTTGGGGTTAGAATCCAAGATCTCTTTCAAAGCATGAACACTAAAGTTGGAAACTCCAATCGACTTGGCCAAACCCTCGTGCTTCAACTTTTCAAGGTACTTCCAAGCATCAACAAGCGAATAGCCATGGATGTCCTTTCTCACGTGCTCTGAATGAAGCAAGTACAAGTCAACGTACTCCAATTCGTAACGGCTGAGCGAGTCTTTCAATGCCGTGTACGGGTTCTCGGACTTGGACTTGGATCCATCGTACTCCTTGGCACCAACAAAGTTTTTGTCAGTGATGAACAACTCTTTCCTGTCAATTCCACTCTTCTTGATAGCAAGTGCGGTTTCTCTGTCAGTGTTGTAAACCTCAGCACCGTCAATGTGTCTGAAGTTAACTTGGATCGCAGTGTCAATTGCGTCGACCAACTCGGGGTTGACCTCGTCCTTTCCGTATTTGAACCATTTGGTTCCTGATCCGTAGGCTACTGCTGGAATTGTGTGTCCGTCATTTAATTTGAAGTTGGGAATAGTCATGATTGTATGGTGTAATTGAAAAGTTATTCCCCTGCTTTTATACACTGGTGGATTGCTACCTGCACAAAATTATACTCCCTTTGATTTATGAATCTGTTCCACAGTTTGGGCTTTGGTGATCCATAGTAGGGCACCATACCATTCTCACCATACTATTCTCCACCATACCTCCACCATAGTTTTGAAACAATTTATCCACAATATTGGAGCACCTCATTTAAATGTTGCCATAGTATGGCTCTTACCAACTCCCTAAACAATTTTAAATAAATTTCAAATCTACAAAACGCTTGAACCAACTAAATAGTCAAGGATTTTCTCACTTCACCAACTCGTATACTCTAACCTCCAAGTTCATATTCACCGTCAACATATATACCATCACAAACCGCAAACCACATTCTTCTATTAAACTAGCCAACTTTAAGAGATAAAAGGGCGTCTTTTTGCGTCGCTTGCCTTAAAATACAATTAACGGTGCAAGACGCTACCAGCATCTTGCACACACCTTATTTAATCCGTTAAAACTTACCCCAATAGCAACATACCGTAGGCATTTTTGTTCACAAGGCATTTGGAATGTAAGTGTCGAGACTTCGTGTAAGCTGTTTGCGTTTGCGGATTAACGTCATAGGGTGTACGTAATTGTTGCGAAGGTCTAGAATGTACGTTGTGCTGGGTGGGTGCAAAAAAATTGATAGAAGTGTACAATTATATTATCTGGTTTTCTTACCATTTAGTGGGGTATAAGATGTAGGCGTTCTTCGAATGAGAGAGGGTTTAGTATGGAGCTTTCTGTTATCTCAATTGCTATCTGAAGATATTGCCGTGGGTGCATATTCTAGTCTAAGACATTTCAATTTAGAAATTTTGCACTATAACAACTAAAGGTTACTACTCTAGAATTAAAGGCTGGTGTCTTGAACTCAAGTGTACCATTATAAGAGTTGATAGGATGAGTGGGATTTTAGTCTTGAAAGGCCACTATATTTAGAGCTGCTCGGGTGGGTGAATTGTCTTGTGCTATTAAGAAGTTTCTAACCAATTCATACAAACCACTCTCATTGAGGAATTATAAAAAATTGATATAAACTCTATTCATGTCACAAAGTAGCCAATACCACACTATTCACTCACAAAGAAGTACCTAGGTTTGCACATTCTTAAGACCTCTTCTGTCTTTCCTCTCAGTTCACTGGTTTTCATGCTAACGTTCTAACTTGTATTTTTTGCATTAATTGTTCTAGAGCTTATGTCCAATTTGGGAAATTTTTGCAGCCATGCAATTTTCGAGGTATTGCGGTAGTTGCAACGGCATTTCCGTAATAAGCCATTTACTTATTCCTAGAGTAGAATGACATAGGGTTGCATCTAGGTCTAATCAAAATAATCAATATTAAATGAAAATTTGAATAATATCGTACCAACTGAGAGAGCAATATCCTAATAGATTAGAGTTGACAAATTGGCCATTTATGGCTACTGAGATTTTTCAACTATTTGTGGAGTAACTGGTCGTATGAAAGTTCAAGAAACTTTAGATATATACTTCATCAACACAGATAATTAGGTTGTGTAAATGATTCTAAAGTTAGTATCTCCTCTGGCGGAGAGAAGGGGTTTGTTTTATGGCTGGCTAGTTTCACTAGTTGTTCTGTTATTTTCTGTTACTGTGAAATAGCACAGGGTACCTATTTTCAAACTAAAGCGCGCTGCAAACACGCATGTCTTGTCTTTATCTCAGGGTCGTAAAACTGATAAACGGGTGCTTGCTGTAAGTTTCTAATTGGAGGGTTTCCATTAACTACGAAAAGTTGAGAAGTACATCGCCATTTATGGTTTTACGAGAGGTCTGCTAGTTGAAGTTGGCAGTTTCGAAGGACAGATTTGATTGAATAAACTCGATATAAAAGTATTCTAGGACACTCTACCTCCAAATGCTACTAATAACGTCCAACAAGTTCTAAAAGATACACACAGAAACCGTGATCTATTCCAGAGCAAGACCTTTCAATTAACAGTTTACTGTGTACTAGAAAGAGTAGACAAATCAACTTACAATATCATTTGAATGTTTCTGGTCTCAGTACATTTTGTCAAGATAAGTGAGTTAAGGTTGTCCATTTAACGGTTGTTACCTAAGCCTGCAGGGACCCTGAACTTTCAACTTCCGAGATTAACTTTTACATGTTATTCTTGTTATTGCACCCAATTTCCTCCTTAGTATCATTGATCCATCAAGATCTACTTAACCTGTACCAACTGAAATCCCATACCAACCAAAATACCAAGCTAAATAATCAAGTAATTTAGTCTAATTTTAACATAATTTTAACATAATTTTTTTGTTATTATTCTCCTATTAGTCAAAACACTGGCATTTTGCAGCCATTAGCATCAGGAATGTAGACACTCTAATATCATGGCCCTCACTTGAATCACTAGTTAGAATCACCAACCTATAATACTACAATTATTCAACCTATTCCCAATACGTGCAAATCATCCCAAACCCTAATTTAAGCGCGGTGCACAGCCAACCGTGTACAGATAAGAATTTGTTTTTTAAATTAAGATCATCAACTTCTTCACTCATGAGCGAAAACTCTCTATTGCTCCCTCGCAAGAGCATTGATTCGATCGCAGACATCACGGATGAAGAGATTGTTTCGTATGTGCAGAACCGTCGAGCTTCGATAGCTTCGTTGGGAAATGACCGCTTACCCGCTGCTTTTGCCGCGAATCCAATCGTTCCCCAGGATTTGACGAGAATCCGCTCGAGGGGTTCACAGCACCCCGACCACTTGAGCGACATGTTGCTGACCCACTCAGTGATGGTGGAACCGGAAACAACAATCAAAGCTGAGCTGATTGCCTTGCTTAGGTACTCGATTCCATTGGTCATCACCTTCTTATTGAAGTATTCGTTTACTGTTGCTTCGGTTTTCTCCGTAGGACGTTTGGGCCTGAAGGAGCTTGCAGCTGTTTCACTTAGTTCGATGACTGCGAACATCTCCGGATATGCTATTATTCAAGGTGTATCCACGTGCTTGGACACCTTGTGCGCGCAAGCGTACGGGCGCAAAGAATACAAGATGGTTGGCGTGCACTTTATTAGGTGCTCGTACCTTTTGTTGCTCATGTTCATTCCCATGTTTGTGCTCTGGGTGTACGGCGCAGAGCCCATCTTGACGGCTATTGTAGGCGACGACCAGAAGGAGTTGTGCCAGTTAGCTGCAAAATACTTGCGTGTTTCCGCGGCAGGCATTCCCGGTTACATCTTGTTCGAATCCGCAACGCATTTCTTACAGTGCCAGGGTATTTTCCACGCCCTGACGTACGTGTTGTTCTTTTGCGCTCCGTTGAACGCCTTCTTGAACTATTTACTCGTTTGGGATCTGCGTTTTGGTATGGGGTTTGTAGGTGCTCCGTTGTCTGTGGTGATTGCAGACTGGGTCATGTGTGCAATGATCTACTGGTACATATTCTTTGTTAGGGGCTCAGAGTGTTTACCAGGGAAGTCGTTGCTCGATCCAATTTACTTTAGAAATTGGAACAGAATGCTTGATCTCTCGATTCCTGGTGTTGCCATGGTGGAAGCAGAATGGTTGGCATTTGAGATCTTGACATTCACTGCGTCCAAGTTCGGTACCACAGTGCTTGCCGCACAGTCTATTTTGACAACCACGGCTGGTCTTTTATACCAAGTCCCCATGGCATTATCTATTACCACTTCAACTCGTGTTGCATGGTACATTGGTGCAGCATCCAAGAACGCATCCATAGTTGCAGCCAATGCCTCGATCCGCACCTCAGTTGGTTTAGGTATCCTAAATGCCTCTTTTCTCTACTTTTTCAGACACCTGTTGGCTGCTCTTTACACAGACGACCAGGAGGTTATTGCCCTTGCGGCTCATGTACTTATCATTGCAGCAGTTTACCAAATCTGCGACTTTATTTCTTGTTCTTCTGCGGGTGTTTTGAGAGGCCAAGGCAGACAAAAGATTGGGGGTTACGTTAACTTATTCAGTTACTACTTTATCGCTTTGCCTTTTGCGTTCTTACTTGCGTTCTATTTTAAGTTGGAGTTGATTGGGTTGTGGTACGGTATGATCATTGCATTGTTGATCATTTCCAGTTTGCAGTACATGTTTGTTCTTACTAGTGACTGGGATTATATCATCAACAAGTCTATTAGTGAGGCTATTCTTGATGAGAACAATATTAGTTAAATATTAAATCAACTCTATTAGTAAGGCAATTCTTGATGAAACAATATTAGTTAGATATTAACGAGATCATAATTTCAGTTCATCTATTTTTGTATAAAATTGGACATTTTTTTAAAAATTGCAGCCAAGGTTAATAATGGCGTCATGGAAAGCTAAAGCATCGATGCGCATGGAAAGAAGCACAGAAGGTTTGCGGAGACGAAGAACTTCTTGGGTTCCATTTTACGGTAATGATCACTAAAACCGATCGTCAAAGTTGTGTCTGCGAGCTATAAACTTATACCAAAGAGGAAGCGCACCAACAGTATTGCATTACGCAGTGTCCCCACTGCGTTTGAATAGGTTGCCTCAGATATCGGTCTACGCGGAGCTGCCAACAAACACCCTAACTGTGAATGTGTGACCTTCAAAAATGCACATAAAAGTAGGACCCCGTTTTCGTCTACTTAGTTTACACAATATCTGCGCGATCGATTCTGGTGACGCTGCACGGGTGACACAACGATGGTAGCACTGTGCCGGTAGCAGCAGCCTCCTTGCAAGTCTCGAAGTTAACAATAGTTAAGCTAAGGTACGTCAAGGAAGGGCTATTGTATAACTCGTTTAAACTTTCGCATTTCATGTCAAAGTTGACAGAGATGGTAGGTAGAAGGTGGAGCCACTAGACCACCGCCTGCCCATCGAATCTGAAATCGACGCCTGTTGTTTAGGGTTTTTTAGTACAACCTTAATATCAAGTCGAAAAACGATAAAAGACAAACAAACTCGATGGACCATTCTCGTAACGTATACTCAACAATTTCAAGTTGCATAGTTAGGGTGGTTAGGTTGCACTTCTCAAACGTGATTAGACACATGCATTAAGGAATCAACTGATTGTCTGCATGTTTCTCTTTGGAGACAGCTTCACAAAAGTTAAAAGAAGGCTGTTGGAGAGTCTGGGTGATGGGCTTGCATTTTCCATTGCGACACACTTTTCGATCATATATCCACGACAAGCATCTAGCCACCCATGCCAACTCTTGTGAAGAGTGGATAAGCAGGATCACTTAAATGGGAACTCTCTAATGTGAATGTACGCCTCGAGAGCATGCATTTGGGGTGCCCCGCAAGCGGAAGAGGTCTTCTGGAAATATTGGTTTGCAACGCAAAGTAAACATCCACCTCATTCGCGTCCAACAAGCTATGGTTTCTCCAGCTTTTATTATTTTTCAAATGCGCGGATATCAGAACCCACAAACTTCCCCATGACAGACAAGTCAGGTTTGTGCCTAAAATTAATAGCACGCATCGCTTGGGAGCATATGCATTAGCGATGGTGTAATTGAAAATAAAGTGGAAATCCAACTCTGGTGAGGGCTTTAGAGTTCTTGGACAGCACCCTGAGTAGGTCTCATTCACAAATTGGGCAAGTTGGTTGCTGCTTTAGTGACAAACCACACTAACACCGAAGATTTGTGCCTCTGTATCCTGTGCAACGTTACCCATTGTTTTGGTGGCAGGGTTGAGGTCTCAGGGGAGTTCATTTGACAAATTCAACAGCGACGGCAACACAACCGTGACTGATCCCTGTGGGAACCAGCCAGAGGTATCCCTTCCAAATAAACTTTTCTGCCACCCAAATCTTATTCAGTAACCTTAAATTCGTCCAGGCTTAACTGCGCCAACAACTCGTCGACAATCTTCTTGGTGCCAGGCTCCTTAGTGGAGCTGCTGATGGCCGCTAGTTTTTCCCGCATTCTGATTGTTTGCGGAGTAGGTTTCTTGGCCGTGCCTCGCTGCCTTTTTTGGAGCTGCCTGTACTTGAGAATGAGTCTGTAGTATGCTTTGTACAAGGCCTGTGTAGTGTTTAGTTCAGCAATGTAGTCCTTCTTAAGCTGCTCGTACCTTAGATCGGTTTCAGATAAGTTTTCTTGTTCTTGTGGGTCATTGTTGAGCGCAAGGAGGTCCGAGACGTGCGAGAGGTAAGCGTTTTGACTATCGAGGTTGTGTAGGGCGACTTGAATTTGCGATTTAAGCTTAGATTCCGATTCCGGGGTTTTTTCGCGGGCTCTGTTCACGGGTTTTGCACGCAACTCGTAAGTTTCTTGAATTGGATTGTTCGATCGTCCTCGGTCTTTTGATGTTTTGAACTTTCCTGGAAAGTTGCTAGGAAGTGAAAAGTTGGATTTTGCAGAATGTGATGTTTTAGTGAAGTTGTCTAGTAAAAACTGGTAGTCTTTGTTGAGTTCGTCGTCTGAAAGATCGGAGAAGTCGTCATCACTCAATTGATCAATTACGTTTGGTATACCATTCTGTTGATTTTCATGGTCCAGTTTGATTTGGCTGAATCGATGATTCAGCGCCAGATTCAAATTCAGCTTCAGCATCAGTCTCAGCCGCAGCCGCAGCCTAGTACTACCTCCCACCGTCTGTATCGTGTGATTGTAATCTACCGTGTCCTCGTTAGGTATAGTATCATCCCTGCCAAACAAGTTCCAAATCATATCGATCATATTTCAAATTTTTTGCGTAATTTCTCATATGTCAATTGTCGCAAATAAATTGACAATACCCTTAATTGACAATACCCTACAATACCAATTGTTCAGGTTAGCTTTATCAGTGGATAAACTTACTGGGTTTTGACCTCTGCCAGACCCTGTTTGAGAATCCCCCTTTGATACGCGTCAGAGTCACGGGTCGGGAAGCTGCATTTCGCGACACTCCCAGGCTCGTACTAAGAGCACATGACCGTTGGCCTAGCGCGCAATACCGCAGTGCGACTCTTTGTTCGCTAGGTTTGGAGTGCAATCTTTGATAACGCTTTGGGATGTTTATGGGAGGGCCACGGGATATTTTTTAGGAGCGGGATTGCGATACTGAACGATCGCTAATGACATTCCTGACGAAATGCCGTCCGCCGAGGGTGCCAACGGTTTGGGCTGTTCGGAGTTGGACGGTGGTTGACACAAAACGTCGAGAGGTACAGTGGTGGCACAAGCACCAAAAGGAGCCTTGAGGCCGAGGAAGTAGGAAAAGGAGAGAACAAAAAGAACAATAGAGGGCAATCGCCGTTGAGGAAGGGTATGAAGAAGGTAATGAGGATGTTTACGGGAGGAATGGGAAAGAATGTTGAAAATACTGGGAATGTAATTGGGAAGAAGGGTTGAGGAAGGATAAGTATGGACAAAGGGGAAGATAAGGGAAGGGTTAATTGGAGATTGTGGTAAAGATTGGAATTGTGAGAGTTGATATTGGAATTGTGGTAAAGATTGGAATTGTGAGATTGGAATTGTGATAGTTAAGATTGGAAGTTGAAAGAGTTAAACTTGAAAGAGTTAAAATTGAAAGAGTTATGATGGAATGAAAGAGCTAAGATTGGAAATATAATGAAGGAGTGAATTGAGATTGTGAAGAGAAAAGAATGGTTGTTGAAGGGTAGAGTGTGGAGATATTAAATTTAAAGGGATATTGACAGGAGAACAAGATAAAGCACAGAAAAGGAATACTCCACTGAACATAACTAAAAGTGACGTCAATCTATGCAAGCAATACAAGCATGTAATACCAGCCATGCATGTAGTTCAACACATTCTCCCATTGAAGTGCGATGAACATCAAAGGAGCCGGCGCGGAATGCCACTGTTGATGCCAGTGCCGTGAGCATACGTCAACTGTAAAGTGCGTTTTTGCATCCAAGCTGTGGGCTGATATCTCCAAATCTTCCCAAACGGGCCAAGCTCGAAACATGATCACAAAAACAACACAGTTTTTTAGCTCCACCTGAGATGTTGATGAGCAGACGGACAAAGGACCATTCTTGTCCCCCCAACAAGCCCCCAGGCGGACACAAAACCGACAATGGGTTACAGTCTAGACCATGACTCGAAGTCGGCAAAAAAAAAACGGCAGGGGACCTGGGTATGCGAAACAAAGGTGAAAATGCACCCTATTCCAACCTCAAACCAGTGAGGGACTGGCCGAACCGATATTTTCCACGTCGCGCCGTTGCTATTTTCGTGCTATTTTGGACGGCTATCCTGATGAGAGGTGGGTCTGGGTGGTTAGAGTGCAGAAACTTGTAGACTCGATTAGGCTATTTGACAATCGCTTCTGCGAGAGGATGATTAGTTTGAGACAATAGCTAAAAGGTGATGAAAGTTGGAAGTGAGTGAAAAGTGAAAAGTTAGGAATGAAAAGTTAGGAATGAAAGTTAGGAATGAAAAGTTAGGAATGAAAAGTTGAGAATGAAAAGTTAAGCTGATGAAATGTTAAGGTGAATGAAAAGTTAAGGTGAAATGAAAAGTCAATGAATAGTTAAACTTGAATGAAAACTGAATGAAAACTGAAAGTGAAAGGAAAAGTGAAAATTGTATGAAAATTGTAAAAAGTGGAAAATGTCTATAAGTTGCAAATCGAAATCGATTTTCACAAAACTATGTCGTCACTTGGATCGGCTTATATCAATGCAAGGGGATGAGAGATTTTGAAAAATTTGATTGCATTAGGTTACTGCTATATCAATAGTTCCTAATATTGTTGCGTTCATCCCGTTCCTTCGGTAACCCTCTGTTTTAGTCTATTTCGATCTTTCGATATCTCGGAGCAAAATTGTCTCTACTGGCCAATAAACGTGCAGTTTGTACCTCTTTCTATCATTGAGATTTCCCTCCACCATCTCTCGAAGATCACTCAAATGCTAACTTTACGATCATTTCAATGATACCTTTCACTCTTGCGAGCCCAAAACTCCCAGGCCTGTTCACCCCTTCCATATAATTAACCCTGACCACTCGCTCACAACCAAGTCAACAATCTAGAAAATAAACTATCATTTTGACCCGATTGCATCCCCCACAACACAGAAGTGTCGCGACAGTCGCACGTGTACTCATCATGTGAGACCCCGGCTCCCACAATACCATGAGCATTGTGAGCAGGATTGGGCACATTGTCTTTTTTGCATGTGCGGCCACGGCCACCTGCACTTCTTTGCAGGTGTAATTATAATTGGAATGAGGACGTGAAATTTTTGGCTCAATCTGGTAGGCACTAGTAATGTGCCAGGGCATTGCTGTATGGCTACTGTATGGTTACTGTATGGCTACTGTATGGCTACTGTCTGTCACTTGACTGTCTCTTGACTACTTGACTATCACTAGACTGTCACTAGACTTTCACTTGTCTGTCACCCTGGACTCCACTCAGACAATCATAAGTGCAAGCCTGCCAAATTTCAGACACCAAGTTATAGTATAATTGAATTGGTATAATCTTTGATTCTCTCGTACGATCACCCTATCTGTGTACAAATAGTCCCAAACGGTGTATGCTCGTAGATGTTAGGGGAAGCAGCAAAGCCTCAGATAATATTTTGTGTTTGTTTTGGTTTACACAAAGAGCGTCCTGAGTTG
The DNA here is from genome assembly GCA_030558845.1 of Kodamaea laetipori. NCBI lineage: Eukaryota > Fungi > Ascomycota > Pichiomycetes > Serinales > Debaryomycetaceae > Kodamaea > Kodamaea laetipori. The sequence goes on along the minus strand of JAKTQN010000007.1, from coordinate 240,817 downwards.
ACGACTCGCCAAATGGCGGGAGGCCTGATTCGCTAGCGAGTTAGCGAGCGATGAGATTAGCGGTACGGGGAGGTCTTGGGAGGGGGAAATTCAAAATTGGAAGAAGTTGTTTTTGTAATGAAAGGAGTAATTGTATCAGATCTGGACTACCAAGGAAAATACGACTTGGATAAGGCTGAACCATTGGTAATGGATGAAGAATGTATTCGGGAATTGAACCGATCGAAAAATGTAGAGATCGAAAAGGGATTGCTAATGGAGAAATTCAACTGATCGTGGAATTGGTAATGGAAATTATACTGAAAACGGTATTGGTGGAGGAATTGAACTGATCGAAGAATTTGTTGAAATTTACTGAATTATTGAAATTTACTGATTGAAGAATTTAAAGGTAATGGAGAAATTAACTGAGTGAATAATGTAATTGGAGATGGAAATTGACAAGTAAAGTCACTATAATAGGCAAGAAGCTGAAGAAGGAACAGGGATAGCAGAATCAAGGGGCGATACACCTCCAGTACACCAGCTACGCTGAGTTCTCATAGGTACTCAGCGCTGCGGCAAAATAGTGGGGATAATTCTAGCCCGTGAGCAACGCGATACGAAAAGGGTGTAATTTTTCAATTTTAAAACGTGAGAGTGGAGTTAGAGAGGGGGCAAGCATAGGGTTTAGGAGTTATTGATAGATATTAAGGTTATAAGGATGTGTTGATAATTGATATTAAAAGGTAAGGAATGTTGATTTTCTTACTGATTGATAATGAATATTTCATATTAATATGAATTTTGAATTACATGTAAGTGGATATTAAATGGATATTGGAGAATTCAAATGTGGATATACAATTATGGAACAAAAAATACACACATTCTATAGAATAGAAAATCCCACATTGAAAGTTCAAAGATCTTATCGAGCCGCGTTTCAATACGTATATTGATAGATCACTGTAAAGGGTATAGATTGTAACATCATCAATTACACTCTAAAGTCATACAACAACTCTCTTACTGTTTCGTTTTGTCGTATTAGGAATAACAACACCGCTGTGAAGGGTTTCCTGATTCCCAGTCGTCAAGCCAAAAGAAACACAAGTGTCGCTTTCAAGTGTGGGAAAAAATATTATTTTCTGATAAAAAAAGGACAACCTACCAAAAAAAAAAAATACGCACCCACATAATATCCCCAAAACCCAAACACAAAAGCTCGCAGCCCAAATCCCGTGTATAAAAACTTGGAGGCCGCTACAATTTTTCCAGCAACGGCATGTTGAACATCCTGAAGACAAAGCCTAACCCTATGACACCGTCGTCGTTTGCGACGCCGGTGCAGTTTGAGCTGGCGCGGCCCAAGTTTGCGCAGCACGACTATCCACGACAGTTGTACGAGCTGGAGTTGGCGCAGCACGAGCAACTGCTTGAAGAGTACGGGGACGAAGTCGACGCTGCCATGCGCGCTGCCCTCGAGCAAAGCAAACCCAACGTCGAGTTGTACCGCCAACAACCATACCTCACACTGGCAATTCGTGTCAAGTTGATTGACTTTTTGTTGAAGATGCTGGTGCGGCTCAAAATTTTACCGTTTGTCTTGTTTAAAGCGGTGCGTATTTTCGACCGCTACTGTCTGAAACGGATTGTTTTACTTGATCAACTGCAGTTGATTATTACCACCTGTTTATGGGTGGCAGCCAAAGTGCAAGGTGGCAACAACCATTTTGTTAACCTTGGAAATGCAGACAAAGTTGCAGCTGTACGTACCATTAGCGACTTGGGCTACGGCCTGGGAGGCCGCTGGTTGGGACCTACTGAGCGTTTCCGTCTTCCTAAATTACATGAATTGGTCAAATTATGTGGAGCCAAATGCCGCTACGACCAAGGTATGTTCCGCCAGATGGAGTTGCATGTGTTAACGACGTTGGACTGGGCGTTGAACGACCCCAGCGTCGAGGAGTTTTTGGTGGAATCTCGCGAATTTCTGATTGTTCAGGAAAATAGCGAACATTTGCTCGCAGTTAGCGAGATTTTCAAAGTGAAGGAGTTTTTACTGTGCGCTGCCTTGTACCTGTTTGACTTGGTAGAGGCGAGCTCGGCTGAGTTAGCGGCGGTGATTTGTGGCGTGGTGAATGAGGCGTTTGGATTTAATGAGGGGGATTCGGGGTATCAGTGTTCAAAGGAAGAAATGGACGCTGCTCGTACACGCTTACTCCGCCGGCACTTGTTGCGTGCGGTTGTGAATCTGAGCGAGTTTTTGGGGAAGTTATTTGGCCTGGCGGGCGTCAGGCATGTTTATCGTTTTGCAAATTCTCAAAGTAGTGTTTCGCACGCTAATGTTAATATGAGCGCTACCGGTGGAATTATCACTAATTCTGTCCCTAATGTCGCTAACACTGCTGTCCCTGCTATGCCTGCAAATCAAGCATCCCCCACATATAATGTAGGCACTGCCGCCGGTAGCACCTACAGCATCACACCACGCAAACGCAGCATCCACCTGCCGCTGTCGCTCCAGAACTCGCCGCTGTCGATCCAAACGACCTTCACTTCTTCGACGACGCACACCGCCGCGACGGCCGCGACGGCGGCGTCCATTTCTAATTCCTTCAATTCTAGTATAATGTCATTGATGAAAAGCTCGCACCTGCCCATGTGCCAGCCATACGCGTACGCGCACCCATACACACAGCATAAGCCGGCGGGCCACACGCAGATGAACACACCGCCGCCGCGGTTTCTGCCCGTGCCCAAGGGCAAGTTTCGGTTTCTGCCGGGCTTCAAAGGGTACAAGATGCCGAGCATCGCACCGGGCGCCCCACCGCCCCCGGTGCACAATAACTCGCAGGCGAGCCTCAACCTGCTGGTGAGCCTGAGGGGCGGAGAATCGCAAGACGAGAATGCCGATATCTTTGAGTTTGATTATCTGAGGAAGAATGGTGTTAATACGCCAATGAGTGAGAGTGAACTGCCTATTTTCGTGAAAAATCATATCCAGAATCATTCCCTTCATGAGGAGAGAGTATAAAACCTCAGAAATTCATTGAGAGTATAAAAATCAGAAACTTTAGGAAAGTATTCTGACAAGAGTTTCCCAACCTACCCAACATTAGACTTGAGAGCCCGGATCGCTTAAAACTCAGAGTTGATAACCACTGAGCATTAGGAGGACTCGACTCGCATTTAAAAGACTCACCATGGTGAGAAAAGCACTACCACAAATGTGGTGTACAATAGCAGACTGGCCAGTCTGATAATATATATTCTCCGAGTGGAGTATAATGCATGAGTAAATTAGAAAGTGTAGTAATGGAAGTGAATTTTGCAGCCATAAAATTTGAGATGATTTTAAAAAGAGACTTATTAGTATCTCAAAGTGATTCTCAAAAGGGTTAGAAGATAACTGAATGTGATTCTCAAAAGGGTTTTAGAGTCATCACATCTGTGCTGTCACATCTTGTTTGCTTCCTATAATTTGAGTTTGATTATTCCTTCTAGGCTGAGTTTAATTTAAACGTACGATTTTAGGTGATAGAAAAGATCAGATAAGGCTATTTAGATTAGACATTCTCGCTACAACTCCATAAACAACCATTCAAATCTAGCTCTCGTCTTGTACTCCGTCAACTAAAGTATCATTTAGTTACAATTAGTCTATTCTTCACTATCAGCCGATTTCAACTCTATAAACACAAGGTTCAATTCACCTACACCTGCCTCTTCAGAAATATACAACATAATAGACTCACAGACGAAGCGAAAATGAAAGTGACGATATGTTCAACAATTGAACTTCCAAAGCCCCTACTAGTTGCAAATAAAGCAAAATAGACAATTTGAAAAATTCGTACCATTTTGATTCGCCTCGGTGGATAATTGCACCCCACAGGCTCAATACAATTGTCAAAACATAACAGACGACCGATAATAAAAGATTCATCAAAGAACACTACATTCAGAAAATACCATGTTAAATAATAAGTAATACTCCACGGTCTATCAGAAATATCACCGTCATAATCAAAGGATTGTTTTCTTTGGTTTTCTAATTACAAAAGGTTTCGTAACTATTGACAGAAAAGTTTCGTTACTCTAACCACAGAAACATTGCCATATCCATCAACCACAACGTTTGCACCTACCCTTATGCTAACCACAACGTCCATTAATACACGATCTACGAATCGCCGTTTCTTCAGGTTAGTATACAAGTGTAATTCGGCTAATCTTGCCAGACCATTGAAAGCCGTTTGGTAGGGAACCTTCAAAGCATTCCGATACTCTAGATAATACTTGAGTCGGTGGTTTTGGGGGTATACCGAAGAAGGATGGTGGTTAGGATGGCTGCAAAAATTGCAGACTGGGAAAAATTGGATGCTAAGCGGGAAGAAATGGGTGTATAAAATTAAGGGCCCTCAACCAATTGAGAACTATTGCATCTACGTCATAAGTTGTTTGATGTTGATGGCCACTAATGCGGAAGTGATATTTACTAAAGGGGATGTACCATTTTGGACTGCTGGGTACAGTTCACCAGTAGCGCGGTAGCGCATTAGTTCATCTACAATGCTTAAACAGTTTCAAATCAACAGGAAGCACACTTGAAATTACAACTAGCACACTCACTTGAAACTCTACAACGCACCACCCCTGCATCTACAATACTACCCTTGCACCTACAACTAGCATCTTTGCAAAAATGTAAAGTAGAACTTTTCACCAACATTCCAATACGAAAAGCACTTTAGCGGACCACCAGTTGCAGCAAAAGGAGAAATTTTAGGCGTTCTTAGATCCAAGCGAGTGGCACAATACAATCGAGATAGCTTGGTAGCCACAAATGCGACTATTCTTGTCGCTAGAAGCCAACAGGACCTCGTAGTTGGTACTTGTGTTAGTTATAATGTGCAAAGCAAAGACCACGTCACGATGCGTTACCAAAATCAGCAGACTGACATTTTAGGTCTGTTTTCCAGTCAAGGTACCAGGCTGCAGATACCAACCCAACACAGTTTGTGCCAGTTTGTGCCCTTCTCTGGCACCAACTGGGAAAAATACCAAGCACGTTGACAAGTCCATCGTATGAGGGAGGCGCTCACCGTCGCCTTGAAGGAGATGTTCTATTTTTCTTTTGGGGTTTATTTTCCCTGAGCAGGTATCCGTTCGCCAGTGGGCGCCTTGGTCCTCTGTGTTTGTACGCGAGTCTACGCAGAGGCTCCTGGAAGACAAACAACTGCGCAGGTGCTCCTGGAAGACAAAGGGCCTCGACTGCGCAGACTGCATTTCCAGGTTGGGTCGTGCTCCCAGTCACAAGCCCTTGTGCGAGGCATACCACCCACAATGCGTCCTCCTGGCTGCGAAATCGGTCCCTCCGTACCGCAATAGTAACAAAAAGCGCTCGCTTAGAGCGCAGCATGTACTGACAGAAAGGCACAGCGGAAGCGGACTGCAACTTTTTTAGTGTGAGTGCTGAAAGAGGAAATCAGCAGCCTTGTTTGGGCAAAAACATGGGACAAAGTGCTTACGAATCTAAACTGTCAACTTGGGGAGGCTGGTGCTTCAAAGCTACACAGCTATGGCGACCAGAGATTGAGAAACCTACCCGGGTCGCACTTGTTATCGGGAAAGGTATTAAAGTATTAAATTAAATGTACTATAAAAGGCTTTATAAATGATATACTTAAAATTTCTTAGGCCGAAAGTGCTTCTGGAATGTTTTTGGGCTTGGTGTAGACACTAATCGAACAGCTTCTCTCTCTATGGAACATCTTCTCTCTCTATAGACCATCTTTTCTGTAGAGATTTCGGTAATTTTCGATTGCAGTCGCTAGCTCGAACATTTGATATTGTGCAATGTGCGGACTGGGCACCTCATTTGCACTTGAACAAAGATCGCGGCCCACTTTGTACTGAAATAGTGTGTATTGGACCTAATTGAGAGCTTTGCGTGTAACGTTTGGGATCTGGGGCGGTGTCAGGTATTGAAGTTCGAGTGTGTCATGTTTGGTATAAGTTAAACAGACACAGAATAGTGAACGGTCTGCAGTTCGAGTTAGGTCTGCAGCTCGGTGGAAGTTAAGGGTCTGCAGTTCCGTGGGTAGTCACTTACAGACGAGTTCGTTTTGACCATCGAGGTACGGTGCTCACATGGTGTGAGCATGGAGGCTTTAGAAGTCTAATCTAAACGTATCTTAAGGGTGTGATATAGAGTTCATTCTGACACAGAGCTGTTATTGAATGCAGTACATAGAACTGTCCTAAATATAGCGATACTTCAAACTTACAAGATCATCGAGGCATGGTGGCTGCAAATGTCAAACATGTGATATGACACGTGATATACGTCTCGTGATAAATTTGAATCACGTGCCTGTCGCAATCACGCGCCTTTTGTCACGCGCCTTTTATCACGCACAACATCTCCCAGTTATTTTTAAATTTTTGATTCCTCAATCAACACAACCATCTTCACGACTCATCACCCGGTTTCGATAATCTAATAGAGTTTGGACCTGCAAACCTCGTGAATCATCGTACACCGCCCCCATCACACACAAGTCTCTCGTTACACGCTTTTCCGGCACTTTTTCAAAACCTTGTAAACGAGGCTGTACACAATGCTTTTCACACCAGCAATAATAATAGTGTCAACACTTTTGGGTCTTGTCGCGGCAGACCCCAACATGGACGAGTTGGAGGGAACATGGACGTCCAAGTCCAACACCGTCTTCACAGGCCCGGGTTTCTACGACCCTGTCGACGAGCTTTTGATCGAGCCCGACTTGCCTGGAATTTCGTACTCCTTCACCAATGACGGACACTACGAAGAAGCACTCTACCGTGTGGTTTCCAACCCAAAGAACCACTCGTGTGGTATCGCTTCCATCACTTACCAACACGGAACCTACGAGTTGTTGCCAAACGGATCCCTTGTGTTGTCTCCTATAGAAGTGGATGGCAGACAGTTACTCAGTGACCCTTGCGGAGAGTACCCAACCTCTTCGGCGTACACCCGTTACTACCAGCCAGTATTTTTCCAAGCCTACAGTGTGTCTATCAACGCGTACCACGGTAGATACTACTTGCAGATCTACCAATTTGACGGTTCGAAAATGCAGCCTTTGTACTTGGCATACAAGCCTCCTATGATGTTGCCGACCGAGGCTTTGAACCCAACCAACGCGGCCGAGAAAGACGGTAAGAACAAGAGGAGTTTGGGAAAGAAAATCAGACGTTCGTTGGAAAACCAGTATAGAACGAATGCTGTCAAAGAGGTTTACAGTGCGAAATGGGACACTTATTGGTGGGTTTCTGTTGCTGGTTTGGGTATTGGGTCTGCGGTTTTGTTTATGCGTTGATGGTCTTAAGGCTATAGTACTAGTGAGTAGTTGAATATACATCTACGGTAAATATTGTAGCAATGTAATGTTGGAAATTTGCAAATGTAACGTTGCAAATATATCAAGTTGCAAATATATCAAGTTGCAAATTTATCAAGTTATTGCAAATATATAATGTAGATCGCAAATCAACAGTATAACGATGTAAATAATTAAGGGCTGAAATACGACAATGATTAAGAATAGAAGGTGAGATTGTTTGACTATTTACGTTTTGTTGTAATACAAAAATTGACTTATTCTGATACAGATTTGATCTGGATATCTAAGTTTAGACAGAGAATTGGTTAGTTGTTAGGACAGGGTTGTAATAACAGTTCAATCTTAATATCTGTCCATTGTTTCCAAAGACCGTTACATACTGTTATAGTTATAGCTAGTGTATTAGCACTTTGTGAAGTTGTAAGAAAATTCAGAATATCCATCCCTGTGGATTTTGAGTTCATTATATAGATTGTGAATTGTTAGTTTCAAATTATCCAGAGTTTGAGTTTGAGCTTACAGAAGCATTCAGGTTGTATTATTCTGATAGAATGGGTTTATTTTGGCGTGTTTCGTTCTGGCTTGGTGAAAATTGTTGAGAATTTGGCTTTATAATTACGGTGTCAAGTATTGTGATCTTAAAGATAGGCTTTTTGATTTTAAGGAGGATTATGTTACTCCGAAATGGCTTGTCAGTTGAGTGTTCCACTGTTCTGGTTATTGTTAAAGATTACAAAACTACTCAAATTCAGTTCAGTCGACAAATATTCAGTTCATTCGACAATATTTGAATAAAGTTAATAATGATCTGAATATAGAACGCATGTAAATTAAGCTCACACGAAAACCTTCAATATTAGGTTAACTCACAAAGATTTATTTCCTGGTGTCTTACAGGCTGATACGATAATTACGGTTTTGTCAAGCATCTAGAAATCGAGTTATACTTAGCCGTAAGCCTGCTAATCGGCTAGTACTGCTCCAGCCGCAAGGTGTGCGCGCAATTTGGCTTCGAGGCAGTTTCTGGCCTCAGAGCGTGCGGCCAAGGGATGCTGGGGACGGCCCTTGTGCGTTTTGTGATGCGCGGTGCTCGGGATGGGAACGCTGAAACCGCATCTTGGTGTAAGGAATAGACACAGAAAGCAAGTTAGAGTCGGTAATGTACTGAGACTTTTACCAGGGCAACAGTGGTGTCTGCAGATAAATATTAGAAATCGAGTGCTGGAGATGATGGTTCGATGATCTGTTTGTGATGGGGTGTGATTGACAGGCGGTTGGAAGTGTGGAAAGAGGATTTTTGATTACAGAAGGAATTCAAGATATAAGTGTTAGGGTAAAGAATGGACTGTTTTGGTGTTTGGTGTGGTGAGCTTCACAGGGTTTAAAGGGATGAGTATTAGTAATGTGCCTGGACTTATAGGGACTGGGTTTAGGGGCATTTGGGTGAATGGTCGATTCTGGTAGTATGAAGTTACGGAGTGGTTTATTGACAGCCTTGGCAGGTTTACGTTTAAATTGTGGCTTCCGGTAAGTCTTAGCTTTGATATATGGCCAGAATGAGCTGTTTAGTTTTTGAATCAAAACAGAGAAGATGAACAGATTCATTGGAGGTTTGGGAGTTGAAAAATTCGCTTAATGAGATGATGATTTCTAAAGGATCTCACTCACTGATTTTATTGATAATGGATCAATAGAAAAAAATGCACCATTTGCAGCCATTAATTTGACATATTTGAAGGCCATGACAGCCAAATATTTGAGAAATCTATTTAAGCGGCAAGACTCAATTATGTTGTAGAGTTAAGCAGTGAACTTGCTCTGAATTCCATTCCAGTCTATAGATTGACATTCACCTCAGAATCTTTCAAAATCAACTTCAGATACTTGGTAGCAAAACAACCAGCATAACTGTAAACCCCACTTGACTGTGAACTGTTTCCATTATGTGGTACACGAGCTGGAGGCACCCTCTTTTCATTTACCCATTTTTTGCTATGCTGTGGAACTCGTCCCAAAAATTTGGTCTGCACATAACTTTGGCTGCAAATTCCTAATTCATAATGGTATACTTTCCCCAAAATTAGTTGCTTCATGAAGTTGTTACTCTTTCCAAAGCTGTTGTGTTTCTAATGAATCTTCTTCTTTATGTTAATGTATTATTTACTCTCATATATTAAATTATCGTAATAGTACTACTGAACTTCGTTCCTCCAAGCTTCAAAATTTGGTCAAATTCTCAATTAGATGAGAATGCAAAAGTAATATGATGAGGTATGAGATAATCATGATACTTACCTGATTCTTTTATAACACTTTTTTGATCGACCTCTAGGTTTAATTCATTGAAAAGTTCCAAAGATATTTGAAATTTTGTTGTGTGATCCCCTTCTCTGTTTACACAACTCCAGCCAATAGTACCAAATTGGGATACTTATAATCTCTTCCTACTAAAGAAAACTTAAAAACTCTGGAAACTCAACCGCGGGTGTGAGGTGGCAAGCAGATCTCAAATCAGTAGTCACAGAACCACGAACTGATCTTTGTGATTACCTTACAAGAAAAGCAAGTTGGAAATTTTAGGCTGTGTATGGCCGCTTGCTGGAAGACCTACTTCAAATGACCGAAGCTACCACTCAGCTTAATAATTCTCATTCTCACAAAGTAGCATTAGAGGAATTCGATTTTATTCACTGCAAGAGCATTGATGCGGCTATAAATAAACCAACCTTAAACGCATTAATGAAATTACATTGAAATTACTTCATATATCATACACCCAAAGAAGCACTCAAATTGTTCCTCTCATTTAATCCAAGCCTTGCCCTTAATTTCAAACCAACTCCTAATCTAAATATATTAAGATTATGTCAGTCAATTTTTGCACCCAAAACGCCACCTACCAAATCATTAATCTACACACAACTAATACACATCCTTCCCAAACCCTTTTCACAACCCACACTCATTCCTCCCCAAGTAAAAGAGTACCAAACATCATATATTCCAACTTAATACACTTAATACCACTATACCCTACCCTTTAGCCTGATCCAAAAATCGTCAGTCCTGCATACTATTTATCGCTATAACAAGTCACATACTTTTTAAATTCGCCCCTTCTTCAATCATCAATCATCATGTCTTGGTTCAGTGGCAATTCAGTCTCCACGGTGGAGCTAGACAACAAGATCTCGGAAGCGACGTCCGAGTCCATTCCCAACGGTGAGCTTGAGCTCTCTGTCGCGTTTGAAATCAGCGACTTGATTCGAAGCAAGAAGATCCCAGCCAGGCAGTGCATGCGGTCTCTTAAAAAACGTTTGACACTTGTTCACGCTAACCCTAATTTAACGACGTCGACATTGAAGTTGATCGACCTCTGTGTTAAGAACCTGGGATTCCACTTTTTGATCGAGATCGCCAGCCGTGAGTTCATCGACTATTTGGTGGATGTGATTTTTAAGCACCATTATAACACCAAAGTTCATGTTGAGGATGTCGCACGAGTCCAAGTTGGTCAATTCATTTTACAGCTTATTCAGCAGTGGACACGCTTATTTGAAAACCAATTGCAACTTAATTACGTTGAAAAGCGGTACAATACGTTGAAAAGCGAGGGCTTTGAATTTACACAGCCCAATAATGGTGACTATGACGAACCCCCAGCATTGAACAGCACGTTTGTAGACCTGGAGGTGCCTCCTGATTGGATCGACAATGATAGCTGTATGATCTGCTACAACCAATTCCTGATGATCAACAGAAAACACCACTGTCGTGCGTGTGGTGGTGTTTTTTGCCAAACACACTCGAACAACAACATTCCGCTTGTAGCGTTGGGGATTAGAGAACCGGTGCGTGTGTGTGACAACTGTATGTTGAAGCATGCGCCTCTGGACAAGCCAGCAACTCGCAGTATTCAGAGTAGAGCATTGAGTGGTGCAGGGAGTGGACCAGCAGGCGGAGCTGCGAGTGCACCAAATGATGAAGACGAGGAATTGCGTAAGGCTATTGAATTGAGTTTACGTGAAAGTGGAGGTGTTCAGTACGAGAGGCCTGTTCCTCAACCTGCGGCCCCAGCACCACCTCCAAACCCACCAGCAAATGACGACGATGAAGATGAGGAAATGAGAGCAGCAATTGCAGCCAGTTTGCAAGCATACAAAGAGGAAGAGAAAATAAAGCAAAGTGTGCCAGCACAGCCTCCAGCACAACCTCAATCAGACTTTTACAATAACATTCTTCCGTTTGATAGTCAGCAGAGCCAGGGTTTGTCTGGTTATGAACAAGCACAGGCTGCTTTTTTGAAGGCCCAGGCTGCGAAATCAGGAAATCAGGTATTTGCCCAACAGCCATCGCAACCACTGTATGAGAGTCAGGTACCACAGCCACTGTATGGAAGCCAGGTACCGCAATCGAATCAACCGAATGAAGTACCCCAACCACTGTATGGAAACCAAGCGCAAGCCCAACAGTCATTCCCACAACAATCCCAGTCATTACCACAGCAAACCGTTTCAGCACAACCAACTCGCCCTCCAGCAGACCACTTAACCCCAAAAGACGAGGAGCAAATCAACCTCTTCATCACGTTGATGAACTCGGTCAAAAACAACCCCAAGAAATGCGCAAACCTCATGTACGACACCAAGTTGAGCGAGTTGCACGCGCAAATCATCAGATTGAATCCTAAGGTCAACAAGTCGTTGCGTGTGTCCATTGAAAAGTATGAGTCGTTTTTGGAAATGAACAATAAAATTAGTACCATCACACGGTTGTACGACCAGTTTTTGGAACTGAAATTGAACATGGCGTATGGTAATCATAATATTCAGAGTGGGTATTATAATTATGGTCAGAGTGGTCCAAATGTTCAAGGTATTCCAAATCAAGGTGTTCCAAATCAAAGTGCAAATCAAATTCCTCCTCAACAGTCAAACCAACAATCTAATCAACAATCAAATGAACCCCAACCATACGCTCAAGTCAAACCCCAACACACTCAACCAAACATTCCTGCCCAGTTACAACAAGCTATTTCCAATCAAAACACAGCACAGCCACTTGCACAGAACACCACTGGCTTTAACCAACCTCCAGGTTATGCCCAACCTGGCTACAATGACCCTCAAACGACTGGGTACCAAAATGCACCCTATACCAACCCCCAGTCCACTGGATCTGTAAGACCCAACAGAAGTAGACGCAATTCGAGCATTCCTTCGGTTCCCCGTGTTCCTACAGGACATCCACTGGCAGCACCCCCACAACAACTGGACTCTCTGTACCCTGCGTATCCAGAGCAGCTGTTTTTAGATCCTGTAAACTACGAAGAGCCTTCTGAGCCTGTCTTGGAAGACGAGGAGGAGAGTGCCCAGAATCTGACTGCGCAGTACCCATCGGAGCAGCAATCGCAATACCCTCCACTGCACTTGCAACCCCAGCATTCGCAACCTCAACACTTGAGCCCACAGCCACAGCAAAGCACTGGTGAGAAGTTCTCCTTGGCGTACCCTTCGGTTTACCCTGAAGAGTCTGTCAGCGAGCAGAGTTCGGCTTACCCTGGGTATCCTAGCCATACGCCTGAAAGCGGAGACTACAGATTGCTGTCGCTGCAGCCTGGTGACACACAAATTAGGAGACAATCGTCAGCCTTGTCTGCGAATGCCGTTGAGAAGGCCAGTGAGCGGTTCCCGAAATTGGAAGACGAGACCGTTGTGGATGGACAGGTATTGCCTTCCGTGCCTAATTTGCCAAATGTGACTGGAGAAAAGAAGAAGTATGTAGCTGAGCCAGAACCTTTGATTGAGTTGTAATGAATGAGCAAACAAGAAAGTGAGATAAGGAACAATCATAAGGTGGATAGGCGTGATGTTTAGAAGAAATAGATGGTAAAATTTAAGATGAGAGTAGTATTAGAGTTGTAGATTAACCAGTTCTTGTTCAGTATAATTAGAGTAATATAATTGAAATGATTCTCACTAGAGTAATTTAATACCTATAGAACAGTCTAAACCAGAGTGTGTTTTACCTGTAGAGATTACGCAAGAGCTATAAATGTAATGCAAACTACACTAAGATAATAGAAGTACTTTTGTAAGCAGATTCAACATTGTAAATATCAATATTCTAAATCCTACAATACTCACGGCTATTTTGTATTCCTTATTGTTTGCATTCATCCAATAGACACCATTTATTTAAGCCACCACTCCTATTTTCAAACAATATTCCCTCAATTATTCACTAACTAATCAGAATTTTTGTTAATCACTTGCAAAATAACTCACCCAACCACTCACCCAACTCATAAAATCACTTACCCTTATATCCAACACCACCCATCACTTCATTTATAGCCTGAATCAAGCCCTCAACAGTCACAAGATCCACGATATCAAAAAATATCCCTTTGTGACCGAATTTTGCAACCACAACGTTTACTACCTGCAGTCCAGTATCATTCTGAAAAATTTTAATTTTCAAATCAATTTAATCATTAATAGTTCCTTCTCAAGATCGAATAACCAACAACTGCCGTTTTATCTGCTCCCTTTTAAGACTACATCTTAAACTTTGAAATTTAAAATCTACAAAGGTTTGTACATCACCATACTCGTATAACCTTTACTGAAACCAATCTACCTACGAGAGCTGCCGCTTGACGTTCCACTGTATTAATAGCTCACTACCACCGTGAGCGAATTCAAGATAAACACCCTTCTGTCTTCTAGGTCCCCCTGAAGTCATTAAGCAAAAAAAAAAAGTTTAGCCCAAGTTATGGCCCCTACCGTTTGTTATGAGACTCCATTGAAGCTCGATGAAATTGAGTTTGCTAAGAGTTATGAAGTTGCTAAAGAAAAAATTAGCACTTTAACTAGCGAAAAAACCAATTTTTTGGTTAGTGAAGCACTTGAACAACGTGTTTCCAAAATTGACCCTGCCAGCTGCAGCCCAGGTGACGAAGACTCGTTCTTTGTGTGCGATTTGGGCGAAGTGGAGACTGCCTTCAGGGAATGGATGAGGTTTTTGCCAGACGTTCATCCGTTTTATGCAGTCAAATGTAATCCTGATGTTCACGTGATCCAGAGATTGGCACGTTTGGGTGCAAATTTCGATTGTGCATCCAAGACGGAGATTGACACTGTTTTACTGTTGGGAGTGTCTAGCGACCGTATTGTCTACGCCAACCCGTGCAAGACGGCCAGTTACCTCCGCTCTGCTGCAAAGAGCAACGTCATGTTGACCACCGTGGACAATGCTCTGGAATTGTACAAGTTGAAGCAAAACCACGCCAGTTGCGGGATCTTGATCCGTATTGCAACTGACGATTCTTTGGCTCAGTGTCCTCTCTCGGTTAAGTTCGGGTGTAGTGTGACTGAAGCGGTTGACAACTTGTTACCGTTGGCCAAAAAATTGGACTTGAATGTTGTTGGGGTTGCGTTCCACGTTGGATCCGGAGCAACTGATTTCAGCTCGATTCGTACCGCTTTTGAACACTCCAGGGCCATTTTTGACCGTGGTTTGGAATTGCAGTTCAACATGAACACCTTGGACATTGGTGGCGGATTTGAGAGACTGACTTTTGTCAAGTCTTCTGCTGTTGTCCGTGACTCCATGGCCGAATTGTTTCCACCCCACTACGTTGCTTCGCACCAGATCCTGTTCATTGCCGAACCGGGTCGGTTCATGGTTGAACGTGCGTTCACCTTGGCTACAAACGTGATTGCACGGAGAGAGGTCAAGGACATGGGTGCCATGCTCTACATTAACGATGGAGTTTACGGCAACATGAATTGTATCATTTATGACCACCAAAAGCCACAGGCTCGTGTTTTGACCCACAAGGGCAATTTTCAGTACGGCCGCACGCAAGGGAAGAAGATTGAGTATAACTTCTCAATCTGGGGACCCACTTGCGACGGCTTGGACTGTGTGTCTGACGGCACGAGCTTGTCGGCAAATGTAGACGTCGGCGATTGGTTGTACTTTAGCAACTTAGGTGCTTATACCCTGGCTGCAACTACGCAGTTTAATGGGTTTGACACTGATTCGTTTGTTGAGTACGTTGATTCGTCAAACTAATTCTGTAGTTTTTAGAATATATCTTTCAGAATTATTAGATTGTAAAATTTGAATAGTAGGGGATGTGGATATGAGACATTGCAAAGATTCTGTATTGACAAGTATCAGAACACAAACAAAATTAATCTATTATTTGCTACCGTTTTAATTTTGCACCCAAAATATGGAGAACAAAACTGACCGATATTTAAGATTGCCGTTGCTGGAGTTTCGCATATCCGTACTTGTGCATTATTTAACCACTCAGCGCTTTGAGATCCTAAAAGTCAGGATTTGTATCTAAAACCGGTCGGTGTTGTAAATTACACAGACGGAGTAGCGATCTCGACAAGGAATCCGCGGGGAGTTGCATAAGCCCATAAGTTAAGCCTCTGTATGTGGATCACACAGAATGCTAATAATTTGACTAATAAAATGACTCCAAATTAACCTCGGCATTCTAGCATTCTCGAGTATTAGGGGCCAGTGGAACCCCGTTGCAGAATATGAAAACTCCTGTACTAGGCATTTTTGTCTAAAGTAGCAGCCTAAGAGGTTTGTATATCACATTTTGGATAGGAATGGACTGATTCTTGCAGATCGCATTCACTGTCAAGAGGAATTGCATTTACATTTCCAGGCAAATTTATTTGCACCCATAAAATTGCAACGGTTGAATTTGAGTGAGGTACAATAACGACGATAGCAAATTGGCAGTCGTGCAATAAAATGCCTGAGGTAATGTGACGCACATATGGGAACAAAACCAGATCTGATATACGGGAAATTAAGGGCCTTTAAGCAAGTGAACAAACAGAATACAAAGGCGAAGTAAATAGTACAGAAACGAAAAGCTCTCAAAACAAAAATGGGTGCAAATAAAATTCTTAAAAACAAATGAAATGGGATGCTTAGTCCAGCGAAGGTACCAAATACCATAGTAGACCCCTTCTCAGAGGCGATATAAAACGCCTTATCCTGAAATTTGGAGATCGATTTCAAGAGACTTTACAGAGGTGAAATCTATCTTATGGGATTCCACAGCTGAGTCTTGAAGCCGTATCATTGTAAATCTTTCGTTGAAGGCGTTTTCTGAGTGGTTGATTGTTGTTAAACAACTATTATCAAAACTGCAGCCACTTGCATTATCTGTACTTAAAGAATTTGTTAATATCATGTTAATAATAACCACCAAATATCAGGATTTAGCTATACAATATGGTACAAGAATAAAACTTTAGTAGTACAATAAGTGAAGTATCGCTAGACAACTTAAGTTGTGCAATAAGTGAAGTATCAAGTTGTACAATAAGTGAAGTATCAAGTTGTACAAGTGAAGTTACCATTAATAGTACAAGTACAATTTATAATAGTTATACATGATATTAAGTGCCGTAAAAGCAGACATCATACAAATTTTACATTCAAACATTAATATCCTATACTTGCCATAAACCATATTCATTCTTATAATAACTATCCTATAATTGCCATAAACCGTATTCATTCTTCATAATAACCAAAAATATCAACATACCAACTGACAATACCCTATCGCAAACACAACTCAATCAAAATAACAAAAACCTTTCATATTCAACAATCTACGGGAAAGCTTCATCTGATAGCAGGCTTTGTCTTGTCTTTGTCCCAACATGCACCAGGGTTTTCACCATGGTTTCAAGCGGGCATTTGTTGTACAAACTCGCACGACGATCCACCGTAATTGTTCAGGCTATTGTCAAGCTGCACCATTTATTACTAGCAGGGGAATGCAGGACACCCTATACGTACAGAGTAGTGGAGAGCAAGATTTGGAGATGGGATCCGTGCTCGTACCCTAGATTTGTGTTCCAACGTTCAACACAAGATTGTGAGAGCAAGGAGGTGCCTTAAAATGCTGAAAATACACGAATACGTGTTTGGGGTAGAAGATATTTTTATGGATCAAGTGAGATTGTGAATGAGAGGATAATACGGACTACTGTTTTATTACGAAGTTATTAATAAGTTTAGGTGAATTTTGCTTAGAGTGGATTTATTTGTATTTTGATCAAATGATTTACCTGTTTTGAGATTTAGGAGTACTACTTTATAGAGAATGGAATGGGAATTATGGAGAAGTACGTTAACTATGAATTTGGCTGTAAAAGTAAGAGCAAACAGGTTAAAAATAGTAATGTTGAAATGATTGTTAGTATGACTGTACTAATTATTTACTAGTATTCACATTATAATTGTTAGCACTTATATGTGATATGTAGTTAACATTCATTC
Source organism: Kodamaea laetipori (assembly GCA_030558845.1). Taxonomy (NCBI): domain Eukaryota; kingdom Fungi; phylum Ascomycota; class Pichiomycetes; order Serinales; family Debaryomycetaceae; genus Kodamaea; species Kodamaea laetipori. The sequence goes on along the minus strand of JAKTQN010000007.1, from coordinate 223,106 downwards.
TAGGTTTGCAAAGTTTATCATACTACCATACACTGCTTCTCATTATATTCTTTCAGTCTTCATCATATTCAATTGGTTGTCAACACAACTTAACACACTGTTGCTTCTCTTATCATCTCTATTTCATAACTTTTATCAGGCTTTCTTCTAATTCAAATACCACCAATTCAAATACCAACTCAATCTCACTACAGTTATATAACTAATCAACTAATTGTCCTTCTCTCATCAATCACAATCTACGTTATACCACCTAAAATGCTATACCACCCAAAATGCTTATACCACCCAAAATGCTTATACCACCCAAAATGACTAACAAACCCCAAAAACTCTATAACCCTAAATTCTATCTAACCAGTCACCTCAGCAAAGGTCAACGAAATACGAATACCACCTACTTGTACATCACCACCATAAAGTTTGTCAACTCAATATAGTTCGTCAACTCAATATTCGTCACTACACTATAAACTACACTATAAAGTTCAACTTTTACCCCCACTCTATCTCAATCATCCTAAAACACTACCCTTTTATCTACTCACCAAACCATCACCACCATCACCACTTCACCAATTCATCACTTGATCACTCTCCATCATTCTTCTCATCCAATCACCATCCCCCACCACTCACAACCCTCGCTGGTTCACAAATAAATGTAAACTCGTATTCAAATCACCAAAAAACAAAAAACCACCATGGCTTCTCGTAACAACCATCGTGACCCTGCGCACCACAACACTGCGCAAATCAGCAATGCGCTAAACGCCATCTCGCAGAAGCAGAACCCACGTCCCACGACCCGTGTGACTCCTGCCGACCAAAGTGAAAAGGACTTGACGGTCTTTGTCAACGACGACGGCGAGACCTACTCCACTGTCGATCGTGCGGTACCTCTGGTTTCCCCCCCAGCAACGTTCAAACCAAACGAGGCCGAGTTGTTCTTGCCCAACGGTCTCCCCAACGTCACCTTCTTGCGTGAGCATTTCATCCACGAAGGTCGTTTACACGAAGAGCATGCAATCCGTATTATCAGAGATGCAACTGAATTGCTCGCCAGTGAGCCCAACTTGTTGGAGGTTCCAGCCCCAGTGACAATCTGTGGTGACGTTCACGGTCAGTACTACGACTTGATGAAGTTGTTCGAGGTTGGTGGGTCCCCCGCAACCACCTCGTACTTGTTCCTTGGTGATTATGTCGACCGTGGGTCCTTCTCCGTAGAGTGCTTGATATACCTCTACGCACTCAAGTTGAACTATCCAGATACTCTTTGGATGCTTCGTGGTAACCACGAGTGTAAACACTTGACTGAGTATTTCACATTCAAGTCAGAGTGCTTGCACAAGTACTCGAGTAACTTGTATGAAGAATGTTTGAGGTCGTTCAATGCTTTACCATTAGCTGCGATCATGAACAAGCAATTCTTTTGTGTTCACGGTGGGTTGTCGCCGGAACTCAAGACGTTGGAGGATTTGAGCAGACTCGACCGTTTCCGTGAGCCACCCACCAAGGGTCTCATGTGCGACTTGCTCTGGGCGGATCCCGTAGAGGACTACGACGAAGACACTGTAGAACAGACGTTTGTGCGCAACACGGTGCGTGGGTGCCTGTATGCGTTTACTTACCGTGCGCTGTGCCAGTTTTTGGAGCGCACAGGCTTGCTTTCGATTATCCGTGCACACGAAGCCCAGGACGCCGGCTACCGTATGTACAAGCGTACGAAAACGATGGGATTTCCATCGTTGCTCACCATGTTCAGTGCGCCAAATTACTTGGATACGTACAATAACAAGGCTGCTGTGTTGAAGTACGAGAACAACGTGATGAACATCCGCCAGTTCAACCTGCTGCCGCACCCGTACTGGTTGCCGCACTTTATGGACGTTTTCACGTGGTCGTTGCCGTTTGTCGGCGAGAAGATCACGGACATGTTGGTGTCCATCTTGAACATTTGTACCGAAGAGGAGTTGGGCGAGGATACGCCATTGAACGCGGAGCAGTTCACGGACGACAGTTTCAAGTTGGGGACTGCGCCGGAATACGACGAGCCGGTGTCGCCGACGGGCGCCGCTCCACAAGTGCCTGCGAAAACCCCACAACAAGAGTCCTTGGAGGCCAAGAGGTTGGCCTTGCGCAACAAGATCATTGCCATTGGCCGTGTCCTGAGAATGTACCAGGTTTTGAGGCTGGAGTCCGAGAATGTCGCACACTTGAAGGAGTTGAACAGTGGTACTTTGCCCAAGGGTTCGTTGCTCCATGGAAGCGAGGGCTTGAAGAGTACTATCCTGTCTTTTGAGGACGCTAAGAAGGCGGACTTGGTCAACGAAGCGTTGCCCCCATCGAGTGAGGAGGTTAGAAAGCGTGCTGTCGAGAGAAGCGAGAGTATAAAGAGAGAGATGAACAGGGAGAACCAGAGTCCTGTGTATCAAAAATTGATGAGGAGGTTATCGCAGGGTTAATTTTAACCCTTGATATAGAGACAAAACTTAATCAACTCCACTGCACAGACTTCATATTACTTCAATTTTAAATTCTGATATTTCTCTTGCACATTACTCTTTGCATAGCTTGTGTATGCCAATTTAGTTCTACTTTGATAGCTCCGTTAATGGAACTCGATATTTGTGATTTGATGTAGAGGTTTATGATGGAAAGTAAGAAAATTGAAGATGATGGAATTCTAAGATTTTTATTCATTCATATTCAATAACGATTTTTGTTCAAAAAAGGTATAATTTGAAAGTGTTCTCAAAACACTGCTATTCTTTAGTTATACGATTTTATCAGTCTACGAATAGCCAAATTCACCAATATCAATTGATTCCTATAAGCACACTTTCAGCTTCTAATCTCAAACCAACTTCACTTATACCTCCACTCTAAATCCTGCCATATGTAAGCAAAAAGCATAAAAATGATTATCTAACATTTTGCACCCATTTCACTTATCTCAACCATTGTTCTAGAATGAAACAAAACCTAAACAGAATGAGCACCTCAACAGAATGAAACAAAACCTCAACTACAAGTACCACATCCTGATACCTCAAATACAATAGTTAACCACTTATTAACTCTATACTGAATAAGCGAAAATACATTATTACAAACAATAACTTAAATTCTCTAACAGTTCAATGAACAATGAACTGAACCCAAGCTTTACAAGTAGTAAAGTACAAGGAATCCCCCGGAGTCAACCGAAGTCCTCGCTAAACTCGTGGAACCAGTAGCATAAATTATTCATTTTCACGTGACTATGAAATATAAACCAACACGATGGGCAGTCTAATAACCCAGCAGCCAACGGTGGAGAACACGCTCCCACTACAGCAGTACCAGCTGGTTTCGCCTGCCAAGTTCTCGCTCGAGGACGACGACAAGTTTGTGCTTTGTGGCGGTGGAACCAACTACACTGTGAACTTTAGTGCCAATGACCCACAACACACCTTGGTCTTGTCACCGCTTCTCGAGGGCGTGAACATGGCTGACGTCACGGTATACGTGCTCAACACGCTGCTTGTGCTTTGGTTTGTGCAGCCTGGCGTTGGTATCGAGTTCACGTACCAGTCCATAGTGTTACATGCGTTGCGGGACGACTCCACGTTGCACTTGCAGGTGGTACTGAGCGAAATAGCTGCTGCTGTGCCCCAGCAGCCCTCGGAGTACACCAGTAGTGTTGAGATAGTCATTTCCAAGGGGCAATCGACGCTGCGCGACCCACTTTTCAATTATGAGTCCAGTGCGGCTGACATCTATGCTGCGATGAGTAAATGCTCTGCGCTTCATTTTGACGATGAGAGCGAGGAAACTAGCGACATGATGGGGGTTCCGGTGTTGGGGGTTCCTACTTTGGGAATGCCTGACATGGAAGTTCCGGAGCAGTGGCTTGGAATTGGTCTGGATACGGGGCATGCAGATGATTTGGGAGACGATGAAGATGATGATTTGGATGAGAAGGAAGATGGTGTTGTTTCTGGTATGAGTGTTGATGTGGGTTATGGTAGTGTGCTTGGAACTCGAAGAAGAGGCGATGATGTTGATGTGGGGCCAAAGAAGAGGGTTAATATTAGATAAAGGAGCTCAAAATAGAGATAGAGAGGTAATTTGAGGTTATCGTCTTGATTTTAAGATAACTATATAGTCGGCACGCTTGTTAATGACAGGCTGCAAAATTAATGTGCCAAAATTTGCAGCCGTTTTAAAGTTTATTGTAAGTGGTGTATTGTATAATCTAGCCACGTTTTCAGGTTAAGAGTGAATTTTTTGTGGGATAAGAATCGATCCTTGCACTTTTTAGTTATTAATTATAATCCAAACTCAGTACTAATTGTAATTCATATTCAAATATTAAGAATAATCCATATTCAAATATTAAGTATAATCCATACTCAATTATTAATTATAATCAATACTCAATTATCATTCCATTACTACTTTCCCACTCCAATTATCATTCTATTATCCCCTCCACTTTTTCAAATCATCATTTTTAAAGATTTTAACAAATCTTTGATAAATTCTACTTTGCATGTGCCAATATAAAGATAAATACAAAGCTACTCCACCACCCAACCAAGATTAAACTAAATCATATTAGTACAATATTCATTATTCAATATATTCAAAAATCCTTAAATATTCTATATTACCCATTTTGTTCTAATCCTTTTTGTATCTTCTCATCAGGTTAGACCATACAGATCTTTAACAATTCCGAGACTTTCCCCAGTTTTCTCTTCTCGTACCACTCCCTAATACTCAAAAATCACGTAAATCTCAAAAAGATCTACTCTCATCACTCAAAAACTCTTCGCTTAGACAAATCAGTCGATTTGTCTAATTGATTCTTTATTAAACAAATTGTACTTGGTAGAGTTATTGAACAAATTATACTTGGTAGAGTTATTAGTTGAATAATTGGTGTCCGCAAAGTGTAATACGTAAACTGTAGAGTGCAACCATAGAGAAGTCCGAAGAAGATCCAGCCCGAAATGAACTCCAACCTTTGTGGAGTCAAGAAGAAGTTTATAACTTTTGTACAAAAAACATTTTTACCCAACAACCATGAAAACACCTGAAGAAAGACTCAGGATCAAACACCACTTCTTCAAACTTGGTCAAGGCCGTGTGATACCTCCCAGTGATGAATTCTGGTCGTATCTCTACCAAGAGCCCGAAACTTCAAGTGATATCTACGAACTAATCACAGCAGCAGATGTCAAAACCATACGAGACCAGAACAAAGTAAACTTTGTCATATTGGTGAGGATTTTGAGTGAAAAGATAGTGGAAATGTCCCAGCAGCAGTTCAACGAGTTACATTTGCTCAACTGTATACGGCTTCTCACCAAATTGGTGCCATTTTTGTATGAAATGGGCGAATATGCTGAAGAAATAGAGAAGGAATTATTTTGGAGTGAGCGTTTTGATCCAATAAAGTTGATACCGCTGGCCCAGCCCTCGGTTCTGCTTTCGCTCGCACAACACAAGTCTCTGGAATGTCTTGCGATTGAGTTGATGCAGAGTTTGGTCAACCTACTTTTCACTCCGGGGTTCACCGTACAGGGACAACTGAAATCATCTACTTTATTCCTGTTATGGGAACCAGGCATCGGATCAACCTCAAAGTATGCAAGTGCTGATCTTTACCATGATTCTAACAGAGCAGAGGTGATAAAACTTATTTTAACGTTAATTTCACTGTCGTTTTATCAACCTCCATCACAAATTATTGGCCTCGGCTCGAAATTTTTAACACTTTTAGTCGTTGCAACTCCTCGTACGGAGCTTCTTACATTAGTTTGCTCGCTTACTAACTTGGTATGTAGATCTGCCCGTTCCTCAGACAATGCCTTGGTATACTCCAGTACCCAACTCACTGAAATGAGACATTTACTAGTAACTTTGGCAATTCAGCTTCTCACCGCAATGATTGCGTATCCACTTCCCTCGCCTGAACAGCTACAATTCTTGCTGGAGTATAAGCTTATTCTGCACAAACCCATCAACATGGCACGGCTTTACATGGGGAAGCTCCACAAAGAAAATGAGCTCTTGTTCTTGGCCCTGAGCTTGGTGCTGATACTCAAGTATCCATTACAAACAGACCAGAACCAGTTTTCGTTCAAGTCGGCCCAACTGCCTTCGGTATGGGCCATGGAGCTGATGATGCTTATTTGGGAATTGCTACAATGTAACAAGCATTTCAGAGCAGCTTTCGGTACTAGATTCATGAATGAACTTCTGGTCATTTTGGTTTACTATATGGTTCTGTACAACGGAAACCCTGCATATCTCAGTTTGGTTCGCATCAGTTCATACTTGGCTTTATACACTTCGCTGAATGCAGAATTGACGGACTGTCTTCTCGAACCTATCAGCAGCGACTTTTACGAGTCGCTCCCTACAAATTTCAAAACGAATCCGGGTCCAATTACAACTAGAGATTTCTTGGTTACCCACCTTTGCACTTTACTTTCACAACCACAGAAGATTTCAGACTTGCTTTTGACTACTTGGGTGGAAATACTATACAATTTAATTCCAGTGGTGTCTAGTAGGGAATATGTGGATGATCCGGTGAAAAAGATGAGTAACTTGAATCCTGGTGGGGGATTGTCTTATACATCGTGCTGGAGTATAACTCAGTTATTACAAAAGTTGTCGCTGCGCCAGTTCTTGCTTGAGAAGTCATTTCATTCAGATTTGTTGGCATTGATAGTGCGCGCACTTTGCACAGCCATGATCAAGTACCCTAAACCTTCGAGAATGCTCTTATTCTCGGTACTCAAAAACGAAAAAGTTTACGACCAAATATGGAACACTATATACAGCTTTGATAGCGAGTACTTTAGTGGAGGAACCTTGAAGTTGAGCAGTATAGAAGATGCAGAAGAGGAGGAAGAGAATGAGCTTTCTCGTGTCAGTTCGCAAACCTCAATCACACTGGAGGTTTTGGAACGCAGAGAAGAACCAGTCGATGAAGTAGAATTGGAAGATAAATCAATACAAGAAGCACTCAGGCCAAAACCGTTGACGGGTATGTCTGAGAAGGCCCGTGAAAAGCTTCCAATGGAGAGTCCTATAAAAAGAACCTGGGGTGGTAACGACTCGCTTCGTATCATTCTAACAATATTGATTCCTCACCTCAAAGTGGTTTCGCGTGAGATATGGAACAGCAAAGGCGGTCAGTCAGTAGAAAGTTTCAAGTTGGTGCAACACATCGAAGCTACCGATTTTGAGAAGTTTCTCAGTGACAACAAACGCCAGATCAACTACGACTTTTTGCCTGGCACACCACTTGACTTACTCAAGTTTAACTGGACACATTTATCGTTGGGCTGGTACATGTCGTTATTGTACGGTGAAGTTTACAATTGCGTCCACAGTGTGAAAACCTTCACAGGTAACAACAATAGACTTATAAGCAACATCACCACTTCGTTTGCACTGGTGACGAAAATCACGTCTAGTTGGACGAGTTTCATGAAAGGTACTAGCGCGGATCAGGTGCAACTGCAACTGCACAATGATTCTCAATTTGTCGCAGACCATGTTGCCAAGGCTCTCACGCCTGTCAATCACTGGTCTGGTACTGCTATACGACTTTTCAGAATCGAAAATGCGAGAGACAGCATTTTCGGGACACTCAATACCAAGATTGGCAGTGCCGTAGGAGGTTTCACTAGTCAAGCGGTGCCTGGGGCGCCTGGAGGAGTTAATGATATGGCCAATACGTTGGTGAAGAGGTTCAGTGACTTTCGCTTGAACAACCAAAGTAGAGGGAGTGTGGGTTCTTTACCTTCTACACCTGTAGAGGAAAAGGAGCCTCAATTTCCTCTGAGATACCAACACAGAAGTTCGGTTCTGTCTTTGCACTCATTGAACACATTGAACAGAACTAGGAGTAATACTCCACGTAATTCCATCAGTAATTAGAGATATTTGACTTCATAGAGAAATAGTGAATTCTATTTAATTAACAATTAGTTGTCGTTAATAGACCTTTTTATTTTAATTATCTTAGTTGATAATACCTTTTACTCATTCTAGGTCTCAGTTAATAGAACTTACACTACTCATTTCCAATTTTTCACTTCTCAATATCTAAAACCATTACATTCGCTAACTTTTCAAACTATCTTCAGTATCTAAATCCATTCTCTAACTTCTCATCTTCTTCTACCCTTCTTCTGAACCAACTCAAACCCGTCATCGTCAACGATTGGGGCTGCTGGTTGTTTTGGCTCTGCTGGCTCATCAACCTCCATGGCCTCATCTTCATCTTCTTCGTCCTCCTCATCTTCAGACAGATCTGGGTTTTCAGGGTCTTCTTGAACAGTCACCTTGGCAGAACTAGCACCACTGGCTCTCTTAGCTTCCCATTTAGCATATAACTGGTCCACCAAAGTGTAATTCTTTTCAGCAACCTGTTTGTAGATTTTCATAATCAAAGCACCAATCTCTAAGGCAGAATCGTTGTCAACATTGGTCTCAAACTCATCAAACATAGCATAGAGCAAAGTTTCCTCAATCAACTGAATGTCCACGACTTTCTCTTCAAAGAGATCGACAACAACACCAGACATCCAATCTCTCTTCTCAGCTGAGTTTGGACCACCCCACAGGTTATCAACAGCAGTGGTTAATTCTTCCCATTTATACACAGCCATACAAACACCAAGTTCGAACTTGGCTTGTTGTTTCTCGTCTCCGAACTTCAAGGAGCCTTCGGTGACTTCTACGTAGTCTGTTGGGTCGATAGCGTTCATGATGGTGGTATACTCATCGCAAATCAAAATTGCAGTTTTTAAATTGCAGGTTGGAATGGGTGCAAAAAAGAACGATTGTGGATTTGCTGTCGTAAGCACCCTTCCCTATTGAAGTGAGAACGATCCTCTTATATAAGGCATTCTCTTAAACAGTACAGTATATTAAAACATTCTTCTCTCTTAAAAGTTTCTCCTCAATCAAAATCTCTATAAGCATTCGTCTCTATTCTCCTCTTATATTCTAAACTTCTATTAAAGTATAAACTCTTTATCTCTAGTCAAACATGAGGTAAGCTCCTCCTCAGAAATATTCAAATGTATCATTCTATATCTTTCTCCAGCAACATTCTGTTGTAACAAGATTCCATTTTCAACTAATTCATTCACAATTTGTTTGAACTTGAGAACACGAATGTTTATCTTGCCATTAGTTACATCAAATAAGGAATTCCCGTAAAGCAAGTCAATCAACGTTATCTTCAGATCTAACCCATTCAATGCTGTGCCACTCTCTTTCGTAGCCAGCATAGTCAATGTATTTTTCATCTCATCTATCACATCACCCAAACTGTTTTCAGCAAGCCCCGAACGCTTTTGTCTCAATAATACTGATTTCAAAAGTAACTTGGACGCAAACGGCAAAGCGCTGAGAAACTGTGCCATTGGCGAATTAACGGACTCCAAGATCGCCTTCGAAATGTGTGTGATTTTAACATGAAACGTCTGTTCTTCTTCGTCTACACCCTCCAAATTGGCCTCTGCTAAATACTCTTTTTCTGCGATTTCAACGGCACGCCGGCATATCGTTAAAGCTCTCCTGGCGTCTCCGCTGACACTGGCCACCTTTCTCGACGCAAACCCTATCGCATCCTGGTCCATCAATACCTTTCGCCTGTTTGATTTCGTGATCATCTCCAAACGGTGTTTAATGATCTCCCCCAACTGGTCAAAGGTGTATCCAATAAACTGGATTCTGTTGAGACCCAAACGCGAAGAAATCTTGTTGGAGAGAACTCTTTCAGGTAAATCCATGGTGTTTGCGACGGCAATCACAATCAACTTGGAGTGCTCGTATGTTGGCCAGTTGAAAAAGTTATACATGACATTTTGGTTCTTGGTGACAATCTGATCCAATTCGTCCATCAAAATTACCAAAGGCTTGCGATCATTGTCGGGTTTGCTGAAACGGTCTTCAAGTAAGATAGCGGCATTGGAAGCACTCACCTTGACACCACTCATCTTTGTCCATAACATCTCGTAGGCAACATTGGGCGAAAGAAGCTTCAAACCGTTGATTTCCAAGTAGTCAAAGTCTTTAAAGTACCCTTCAGCAGCGTATTCTTGCAATTGCGATATCACCACTCGGATAGTAGCAGTCTTACCAAGTCCTGGAGTACCACTCACGTAAACACAAGACCCGGCACCTGTTTCGATAGCTGTGCTTATTTTATCAATCAATTGATACGTCTCCTCTTCTCTTCCTGGAAGCGAGTTGAGCTTTGCGGAGGTGTGCAACTTAGCCTTCAACTCTTTGAATGCTTGTGATATCTGTGATGTGGCCACCTTCTGCAAAGGTTTTTTAGGAGAGAGTGAAGCAATGGAAGGACCCGGGAGATTGGGCTTGACCTTAAAAGATCTCTTTTTGTCAGGAGACAACACGGACGCCATCTGCTTCAACATATCGTCTTTTTGCTTATTCTTAGGAATTTTGGTGGGACTACGTGATAATTGTTTCTTTGCTCTCTTGCGGGGGGTTTTCTTTTGATCTTCATCAGAATCTGGTTCCTCTGCCAATAATTCTTCAGGCGAAATGTACTCGTCTGATGATACTTCATCTTCTGATTCGTATACTTTTCTTTTACGCGGTGATTTGGCTGCCTTCTTCAACTTTTCACCTACACTTTCTTTACTCTCACTTGAGACTGTTGGAGGTTCTATCACCTCTTGCTTCACAGGAGTTTGTTTCACAGGAGTTTGTTTCACAGGAGTTTGTTTCACCTTTCTGGGAGATTTTGATGGAGATTTGTATGCCGCTTTGACTGTTCTTTCACTAAGAAAACTCATAAACTCATTCTGGTCTGTTTCCAACATCTTGTGCAATTCTCTGTAGTTGAAGATTTCAGTGAAATCTTTCCAATCGGTACTACAGCCCCTCCGTACTACGTACGTATTGGAGCTTGTTGACTCGTCAAGAACAATATCCTCAAATTCAGATTCCGATAAGACATTCACCTTCTCTATAATGTGAGACTCGTCTACTTCTCCTACCGAAGCCGTTATGAACAACTCATTTTGCTTGGACTCCTCTGGGAGTTGCTTTCCAGTGATTTCTTGTGCTCTGACAAACCATAGCACAACAATGTCTATGAATCTGGTGCTACCACCGAACTTTATTTCTTTGATGAGCGCTACTTCGGGGATTTCTGAATCAACAAGAATGGTATCTCCAACTTTAATCTCTAGGTCATCACTATCACGCTTGAGGATTATAGATTCGTTTGCCGCTTGTCTTCGACTTCTTCGAGTTTTGGTTTCTTCCTGTGTAAGGACGTACAGCCAGCCTTTTAATGGTTTTGGCATGATTGATTGTGAATTTTTGGTATTTTCGTGATTTTATGTTAGTGTGTCTTAATCTGGTAAATAGTAACAATTTATTGATGAATCTAATGGGATTATAACAATCTAGAATGTTAATGGTTTGAAGAGTAATATGTCTATTTTCATTCTTACAAAGTAATTGATAACAGAGTATTAGAGAGAGGAGGATTCCAAGGTAATGAAATAGCGATCTGTTAAAACTTATACATACAATAGAACTGTTGTACTGTAGTTTAAATATTAAGTATTAGTATAGTTTATTCTGTATTTTCTCTCAAAATACCATTGTTCTTTCATATTTTGTGAACTTTACGGCTTATCCTTTGCAGTGTCTCACCTCTGGTTATCTTCAGTTGACAGCCTCAAACGAACCCAACCATAATTTGGGTGCAAAATATGTCCAGATTAGTTCGAAAATTAACATTTATATAACCTCCATCTGAATACATGACATTTCCAGAATTAAACGAACTAAACCCCCTACTACTATTCAATAATCATTATCATCTCTCATTCCTCCCTATATATTAGTATATCAATATTGTACCTATTGGCTACCTTAAACCTTTATCTGGCAGCTAACTTTTACAGGGTGTACCAAATTCAGTCTATATCCTTTCTCACGCTTCGCGTAACTAGTCATTGCAACCCAGTAAGCAGCAATGACGTAGTTAATGGATCATTTTCAAGTTTGATATCCAATGGGTTGTACTGAACCCAAAAGCATTTCGCTAAAACTTTTACCCCAAAGCTCATTGAAAACCCACGAGCCCTTTACTTGGAAAGAACTGTCTCTTTCCTTCACACAACACGTCCCTCAGCAAACAGAAGAACTATCTATAAATCAACAAAGGTTCCCCCACATTCACAATCTCATCAATATTAAGCCTCAAATCAAAAGCTTTCAGAATGATAATCTTAAATATCTTCTGAACATTGATCGAATGGCTAGTCAGACAAAATATCACAGGGGCCTTCATGGCAACACCAAACTTTTTCGCCTGCTGCGTGATCTCTAACTGGTCCTGGTACAGCAAATCAATGAACTGGTCGTACTTTGTGCCGACCAAAAATGGAATCGCGGTCTTGTTGAAGCCACGGACCTGTCTATACCATTCTTTGATCGAGTTGAGAGTCGATTTACGTGTCAAGTCAAACATGAAAAGTATCGCCACCGCGTCATTCGACACCAACGGCAACATGTTGATAAATTCCTTCTGACCACCCAAATCCCATATCGAAAACGTTATAGTTGTGTTACGTATCTGTATTTTCTTGTCCATGAAGTTGACTCCAAGCGTCTGAATGTAATCTTCGTCGAATGAACCCTCGACGTATTTGACCATGAGTGAGGTCTTTCCAATCTGAGAGTCTCCTATGAGCCCGATTTTAAGGGCAACCCTGAATGTTAGTATGTTGTGTTGCAATTGTGGTCTAAAAAGTACGTACTGGTTGTTATGATCCTGATCTTCCATATTTCTTTGGGGTTATGGAAAGAATATGTGATTGAGTTTCTTGGTAAAGACACAGGCGTGGATCTGAGGTGTTGTATCAGATCAATAGCCAGCACGAAATGTAAACAAAGGTGATTGATTTTGGCGTGTTAAAGTTTGGTGGGCATATGCAGTACGAATCTTTTGATTTATAAGACTTTAAAATGATTCAGTGATTTATAGTTCAGTATCTAGAGATGGTTTAATATCTAAGGAAGTGTTGCCAAAAGGGTAGCCAATCTTGCTTCCAGAGGTAGTTTCCTCGCTGAAAACCGAAAAGTTTAGGGTTGTGTTTAGTTATTTTTAATTTGCATTGGGGTCCAGTAGATTTTAGTGATAATAGATATTCTTAGACAAGAAGGCTAATAAAAGATCAGGCACTTCCAACTTTTAGCTCTATAGTAGTGGTGGTGAAGAGTTATTAATCAGGAGATATGACTGATTGTCTGTAATAATTGCGATCAGAGGAGTGGACTGAAAGAGTTGCCTACTTCTCAAATTGTTATGACAACACTCAATGCAAGAATTCACTAGAAATGTCTGAATATTCAATAGTATACCTTTAACAAAATATCCCAGTATACTCAATTGTAAACTTTCACTTAAAAAGTCTAAACACTCTCTTTTTATTCGTTCTTCTCAGAACACTTTATTTTTTGCAGCCATAATTTTCGTCGAAAGTACAAACCATAATAAGATGTTTTGTGAGTAAGTGATTGTCCGAGAGAGTAAGTGGTGCAGAGCAAGTAGAGAAGTGTTGAAAGCTAGGGAATAAGGGTAAACTTTGACAAATATAGAGCTGGTATCTGAAGATTCGAATTGTTGTCTCAATCTCTCTCTCAAACCTTACGTCAGATATCATCAGCTGGAGAATCAGCAGTGATATACGTAATATTGTTGAGTTACTATTTAGACTTTTACGTTAATATTCTAAATCCAGAAGTTTGACTCTTATATCAATGCAGTAGTATAGTGGACTCTCATATCAATATTGTAAATCATGATTTGTCTTTATATCATAATACTATAGAACCATAATTTACACCTTGGCACAATACAAAAGATTCAAAATTTAATCCCTTTCATAACACCATAGAATCCTAAATAGACATCATACTAAATACTGAACAATTATCATATTTAAGTCCCATATCATAATACTTTGTAACATGTTAAGAGCTTAATTACTTGCATTTTAGATATACAAACCATCATATTAAAATGCTAAAGTTTAGTGAGCATGTTGGTATGTCAGATGCATAGCTATATTAAGTTCAAATAACCCAAAGCTGTAATGATCATCCATTCATCATGTTTAGAGTCTCCAGTCCTCCATCTAATTCCTCCTCTGCACATAAGCCCAGTACTTTATTTGTTCGTAGGGCTTACACGTGCTGAATATTTTTAAAACGTGACCACAATATATAGAGACGATTCACGTGCGCTCGCTCATCGAACAAGGACTACCTGCAGTCCCACGAAACGTGAAAAATTTTGACACCCTCACAAATTTTTGTCGCTCATATTATAGAAACAAAATACTGTTCATCCTAATCTGTAAACATGGCTGTTGGTAAGAACAAGAGACTCTCCAAGGGAAAGAAGGGATTGAAGAAAAAGGTCGTTGACCCATTCACCAGAAAGGAATGGTACGACATCAAGGCCCCATCCACCTTCGAACACACCAACGTTGGTAAGACTATCATCAACAGATCCACCGGTTTGAAGAACGCCGCCGATGGTTTGAAGGGCCGTGTTGTCGAAGTCAGCTTGGCCGACTTGCAGGGTTCTGAGGACCACTCGCACAGAAAGATCAAGTTGAGAGTCGACGAGGTCCAAGGTAAGAACTTGTTGACCAACTTCCACGGTTTGGACTTCACTTCTGACAAGATCAGATCTTTGGTCAGAAAGTGGCAATCTTTGGTTGAGGCCAACGTCACCGTCAAGACCTCTGACGACTACGTCTTGAGAGTCTTTGCCATTGCTTTCACCAAGAGACAAGCCAACCAGGTCAAGAAGACCACCTACGCTCAATCTTCCAAGTTGAGAGAGGTCAGAAAAAAGATGATTGAGATCATGCAAAGAGAAGTGTCTAACTGCACCTTGGCTCAATTGACCACCAAGTTGATCCCAGAAGTCATTGGCCGTGAAATTGAGAAGAACACTCAATCCATCTTGCCATTGCAAAACATCCACATCAGAAAGGTCAAGTTGTTGAAGCAACCAAAGTTCGACTTGGGTAACTTGTTGGCTTTGCACGGTGAGGCCAGTGTTGATGACAAGGGTAAGAAGATTTCTGCCGGCTTCAAGGATGTTGTTTTGGAGACTGTCTAAATAGATAATACAAAAGAGTAATATGATAAGCTGTGTGATTGAGTGAATGTAGATTGATAAGGGGTTGTGAGTTTATGTACAGTGTAGAGGCCTTGTCTGTGAGGGCCGAATTTACAGTATAAGTGGCCATGCTAATGTGTGAGCACTGATAGATTTCAAATATTTAAAATTTAGTGAAATTTGTAACTGATGGAGAGGAAGCACCGCGAATAGATATAAACAGGAGAATCGTGAATAGATTTAAATAGAAGAATCGTGAATAGTTTTAAATAGGAGAAGCGTGAATGTTTTAAACAGGAGAAATTTCGCTTTTAGATTTAAACAGGAGAAACATATTCAGAATTAGGGTTACTTCACGTACTAAATTCTCTCAAACACATTTTGAGAGAATATCAAAGATTTTGACTGGAGTTGACCATGATGTTAACAACACAAGAATATCGAAACTCAGCTCTAAATGAAGTTCAAAATAAGCTAACTTGAAAACGAATTGACACCAAGACTGTTCTACTGTAATCAGAAACGTTATCTGAAAAAAAGTAAATTGGCAAGATGAACCAGAATCCAAAATCGTACTTTCCTCCCCTAAAACAAGATTAGTGAGATTACATCTCTAAAATTTGACTTGTTAAACCCAATTTGAAACACACTCATTTTAATCTTCTCTCAGGGTGCAAAAACCTTCTTTTCCAACTAACGAAGTCTAATTCCATTGTTAAATACTTCTATCAGGTGTACAAATTCCGTACCTCAATCACTTTGAAGTCCAAACTTATATTACTAGAGAATCTCGAGAAATCTAAGAATAATAATCGTACTTCACCACCATTCACTTAAATGTCAACTATAGTATTTCTCTTTCATTTTAATACTCCACACCAGGCCCCATATTCCCCTTTTTAAACTCACTTCACACCCCAACTTTCCACTTGCCAACTTTCAATCTCCAACTAATTACCTCTACACCAACCTACCACAACCCCTCTCAACAGTACACTGAACTCCGGCCTCTAATCTCTCTACCCCGAGTTGCAGCCATACCTGCATATACTCTAAATTTGCAATCATTAAAACACCCGTGCCTCACAACCCAAGCCAAAGCAACCTTGTCAATTATACTCCCTGCCCCACCCTCTACAGTGTCTCCAGAAACCACGTTGCCATTGTACGCTGCAGAGTGTGTATTTGCTCTGCAAATTACCTCGTTGAATGTCCAAATTTGTCTACTCCTTATGTTCGAGGCTTATGTTAGGTACCTATTACGTACAAGGCTTACCATTCTGGGAATACATTCCATGCAATTTAATTAGTCCACTAATTAGTCTTTGATAGCTCTAAATATTAGAACTACTAGTTTATGGGGATTCATACTCTTGTACTCCTCTGTACTGTAGTTTTCCTAAAATTCCTGGTAACTGACAAACAAATACTCAAACAAATACTTTCTAATAAACAATAGTAAACAATTCTCTCTTTCCATATCATCATCCTTTTTATCCCCTTCCTCGACTTTCTCAATCTCAATTGTAATGACTTTCAGATATTTCACAAATTTCCGCTAAATTTCACCAAAATCTCGCCATTTAGCACAAACACTCACAAACACCCTGTCTCTACGACTTCCACCAGCTGTAATCACTTCCTCTACTAGTAAACGTAATGACTTCTCAGCCTCTACAGCTTGCAGAGTTGATCTCGCGCAATCTAAAGCTCTTCTACGCAGGCTTCGCAACAGGGCTTCGCATGAATTTCATCTCCTGAAACAGTGAATACGAACACGAAAAACAACAAAAAAACATTATCATTCACAAGGATGGTTGCTGTAAGTACAGAGAGTCTGCTATACGGAGGTAGCTCAAGCAGCCGGAACATTGAGAAGCTGTTGTAATTGAGATTGTCTGATTGAGAGGTGGAGATTGGCAATGGCGTGTTGATGAATTGGAATTGTGAATTGGGATTGTGAATTGTCGATAGTGAGTTGGTAGTGAATTGGAAGTTAGGGTGTTCCAATCATTACAAGTATCTTGAATGTGAGAGATGAGAGCCAAGGGAGATACTGACAATTTCAAACACAACTATACATTCTCGATTAATGATTGAGTTACTGTTCTTTATGAAGGCGTTGAATTATTATGATGATGAATACTAACATTTAGGAAAAAAAACCCTCTGAAGACCCTCCCAACGGTCAGGAGAACAACATTGCTGACGTTCAAGACCATAACGCAGCAGTCCGCAGCGACTTCAATAACGTGGCCACGCATGTTGATGGGTCCAAAAACGATGAAAAACCGTCGAAAGGCGATGAAAAGCCGCACACACGGGTCCATGTCCGTGACAGAGCCACCTTTTCGTGGAGAAATGTCGGTTACTGGGATGATACCGGTGACTCGGATAAGCAGCACTCGCTCAGACTCATCAAAGTTATCGAGACGTATGTTCTCGAGCACTTTTACGCAGACTGGTACTGGAACTGTTCTTTGATGGTTGGAACGTGCTTCTTCTCGTGGTTTGTAGCAAGAATCGGATTGAGTTTCTTTGCAGTCATTTTCGTTTTGCTCTGTACCAGTTCGGTCTACCGTGCTGAATTGCGTCGTTTCAACAGAAATGTGAGAGACGACATGACCCGTGTACACGCATCGAACCGTTTAGAAAATGAATTGGAGACTATGGAATGGCTCAATTCGTTCATGGACAAGTTCTGGGTTATTTACATGCCTGCCATGTCTGAGACTGTGATGTTCCAGGCCAACCAGGTTTTGAAAGACCAGGCTCCTGGCTTTGGTATCGAGGCGATTTCCTTGGACGAATTCACTTTGGGTTCTAAGGCTCCAAGAGTCAACTCGGTCAAGTCTTACACCAAAAAGGGCCACGATCTCATTGAAATGGACTGGGCCTTCTCGTTTGCTCCAAACGATACTGACGATATGACGAAAAACGAAATCAAAAAGAAGATCAACCCTAAGGTGGCTCTTGGTGTCACCATTGGTAAGGCCTTTATTTCCAAGTCTTTGCCAATTTTGGTTGAGAATATGTCCTTTACTGGTCGTATGAACATCAAGTTGAGATTAATGCAGAATTTCCCACACGTAAAGATGGTTTCCGTCCAGTTCTTGGAAGCACCAACCATTGATTACGCCTTGAAGCCAGTTGGTGGTGACACTCTTGGTCTCGATATCATGTCGTTCATTCCAGGTTTGTCCAAGTTTGTTAACAGTTTGATCCACGCCAACTTGCGTCCTATGATGTACGCACCAAACTCGTTGGACGTCGACGTTGAGGCTATAATGGCTGCCCAATCGAACGACTCGACTGGTGTAGTGGCAGTTACCATCAAAAAATGTACTAATCTCAAAACTGGTAACCCAACCCCACCAAACAGCATCAACCCATACGTTCAACTCAAAATTTCAAACAATGCCGAACTTGAAGAAGAGACAAAGGTCAAGAAGTTGGTCAACGACCCAATTTTCGCAGAAACCAAATACCTTTTGGTCAACCGTTTGGACAACAACCATCTTAACCTTAATGTATTCCATTTGATCAAGGACAAAGCTGACGACCAGTTGGTTGGTAGTGCTGATTTCCTGCTTGCCGAACTTTTGCAAGAACACTCTCACTTGGGTGTTGTTAAGAACTTGACTGAGGGTGGTAAGACTGTAGGTAAGATCGAGTTTGACGTTCGTTGGTACCCAGAATTGCCTCCAATGATCTTGGATGACGGTTCTAAGGAGCCTGTCATTGACTCTGAAGTTGGTATCATGAAGATTAACTTGCACGAAGCTCACGATTTGGACATTTCCAAGTCCCCTCTTGGTTTGTTGAACCCTTACGCAGAAATCTTTGTCAACTACGAGTTGATCAAGACATGCCGTTACTTGAGACAAACCAACGAGCCTTCTTGGGACCAATCCTTTGAGACTTTGATCACTCAGCAATCGGAGACTCGTATCCAAGTTTTGGTTAAGGATGCAGTTGAGGACAATATTGTAGCGAAGTTGGACACCAACTTGCAAGACTTGATCTTCGAGTCGAGCAGAGGCCAACAATGGATAGAAGGTACTCCTTCCACTCCAGGAGCTCCAATTCCAAAGTTCAGAATTACTTCTGGCTGGAAGGCTTTGAGTATGAGCGACGACTCTGTTGTTGAGAGTTTCACCAACGCTGCTATTGGTGGTTTGAGAATCCACGTCCGTTCTGCTTCTGGTCTCAAGAACCTCGAGTCTGTCGGTAAGGTTGACCCATACGTTCGTATCATTCTCAACAGTAAGGTCCAAGCAAAGACCTTGACGATCAACAACTCCTTGAACCCACACTTTGACAAAGCATACTACCTCCCAGTTTCCAACGAGCACCAACACTACTTGCTTGAGGTCATGGATGAGGAACCTGATGCAAAGGACAGAACCTTGGGTACTGCTGCCGTTTCAGTTAACGACTTCTTGAAAAAGGATGACAACGGTAACTTTTTGGCCTACGATGGCTCAGAGGAGATTATCGAGCAACCAATCATTCTTAATTCACAAAAGCACGGTACTTTGAGCTACTCGGTTTCGTTCGTGCCTACAATTCCGGTTTACACCAACTCGCAATTGTTGCACAGAGATGAGTACGAAAAGCACCTTAAGGAGCTTAAAGACAAGGAAGAAGCAAGAATAGAGGCAGACGAGAAGTTGGCCAAGGAGAAGCCAGACGAGTACGAATGGGTTGACATTGAGCAGGACGACTTGCCAGTTCCTCCAAAGCAAACAATTCCTTTGGATGAGTTAGTCAAGTATGGCTCTGGTATTGTAAGTGTGTACGTTGAAGGTGGTCGCTTGGAGCGTGCTGACCTTTTAGTTCAGACCTTGTTTGATGATAATGCTTACCCATGTGGTGTTACGCCACGCAGTGAGGGCAAGGACTTGCGCAACAGCTCGTATGCCGAAGGTTTCGTCAGAGACTTGGCACACTCCAAGTTGGTTCTCCGTGTTGCAGACCGTGTTGAAGTTGTGAATGAAAAGCAAATCATTGCTGAGCATATTTGGAACACACTTGATCTTTTGAAAAAGGGCAAGAACAAGCCAATCACACTCAAGATCAATGAACGTAACTCAGTCAAGGTTCAATTGGACTTTTACCCTATTCAAGTACACCTTGCACCTATGGATACTGTTTTGGACGTTGGTTACCTCACCTTGGACCTTCTCAGTGCCGACAACTTAAAGTCTGTCGACTCCAACGGTAAGTCCGATCCACTTATTGTTGTCAAGTTGGATGGTGTCGAGGTGTTCAAGTCTGACAAGAAGCGTAAGACTTTGAACCCAGTGTGGAATGAACTGGTCAAGTTCCCACTCCCATCGAGATCTCGCGATATTTTGGTGATTGAAGTGTATGATTGGGACTTGACACACGACGACGAGTTGTTGGGAACTGCTCGTTTGGACTTGACCGGCATTCCTGCAAACAAGGAAACTCCATTCAGTGTTGAGTTGGACACCCAAGGTACTGTTAACATGAGGGCCACTTTCAACCCTGAATTCATCAGACCAAAGTTGGGAACATCGCACGGTTTCAACCTTGATTTGGGTGCTGTGACTGGTGTTCCATTGAAGGCGGTTGCAGGTGTCACTGACGTTACTGGTAACATTGTAGGAAACACTCTTGGAATTGCCGGAGACTCGGTTACCAAGGGAGGTTCCTTCCTTAAGGGTTTGGGTGGACGTAAGAAGACCCAAAAGGGCAAGAAGGGCGACGATGAACTGGAAGCACCATCGGAGAGAGATGATTTTGATGGTGGTGAGCTGCTTTTGCCTCAAGAAACCGACAATGGCTCGATTGCAGCAAGCAGGCTCTCTTCATCACATGAACGTGAGAGTAAGCTCCACAGACATCGTCAAAGACAAAACATTGGTGTGCCAAACATCCTGGTGGATGAGTTGCCACCTCCACAAAGACCGTCCGCTAGTGGGCATGTGGCTGTGGGTGCTCCAGGCCAGGTTAACGGCACTAATAGTTTCTTGGGACATGCCAGAACCGGCAGTAACATGACCGATGCGTCCAGTTTCGCTCCACTGATCCACGGCTCTGATGCCATTCCTGGCAGAATCAGTGTGATTTCTGCTAATGACTTTACCAGTGGAGGATCCTTGGAGGTGAAGGTGTATTTGAAGACGAGCTCAAAAGAAAAGGAATTATACAAGACCAGACCAACCAAAATGGATAAGGAAACGCATTCTTATAGGTGGAACGAGTCGGTTCCTTTCAGATCTACCTCTGCTGGTGAACTTCACTTTGTGGTGAAGGAACACCACACTTTTGGGAAGAGCATCGATATGGCACACGCTGTTGTACCATTGACCGAGGCTGCTAACAATCCAGAAAATGTCATTCTCAATGCTGGTGGTGGTCAATTGACAGTAAACATCAAGTACCAGACAGCATAGATGGCTATTTATTAATTGTTTAATATATTGATATGAATAAATGTAGATACATGGGAATTCAAAGTAAACTTCCACCACAGTTGGAGATAACCCCATATGAGATATGACAAGGTGGGATTACATTATGATGAGCCACAAGTCGAGGAATAAGGAGAAATATGACGGACTAATGGAAGTATCCTGGGTGATTTGGAATAGTAAGTCTAATCATTGTGTAGCTCTAGATAACTCTTCCCAGCTACAGTTCTTGCAAATATGAACGTTCCACCTTGCAGTCATGTATACGTGAGTTTTGGCTGACAGATCGTGTGATTTTTGAATGTAGTAATTGAATAGTATCACTTCTCCTACTTGTTCAATTTATTCTCTTGTAATATATTAGCAAATCAGTTTTTGCAGCCAAATGCGCTAGCACTTACTTTCGGCAGAATCACTTAGTCAGCTTGAGGAGAATCCCAAGAGTAATCCGAGCGGAAAGCATAGTAAGTAGTGTATAGGTATGCTTTACGGCAATTTCAGTAATCTAGTACATCAAAGCAGGTGAGCTTATAACAATTTGGTGCTTTGGATACTCTAAGCTAGAATTGTTTACCATACTTACAAGACCTATCACTATCCAGATCCAGTGAGTCAGTTTGATAACTCCGCTTCCCCAAATCTGGCGTAGATTTGCAGCCAAAATATCAGCCAAAATATCGCCTACTACAAATTTGGTAGAGCCAAGTAAGTACTCCTTCAACAGCTCGTACCCACTTATGGCTACCTACTTCAATTTACATAACTCTTTGCTTAGTGCTGCTAAACTCGCCTACAACTTAGCTGCAACTCACTCAACCCACACAACACACAACTCACAACCTAGAACCTACAATAGTAGTCACAACTTTAGGGCTCATCCCACAACAATCAGTCATCACAGTCACAGTCACATGACTATTTCTCAAAATTCTCTCTCGCACTACCTTCAACCTGCAGTACCACAATCACAGTAAAATGTCGCACACGTTTCTTTTGTTTCACAAAGTCGCGCTCAAAAGTCACATACAAAAGTGTTAAACTCCTGCACATAAACTTCGATTTTCTCTGAAATGTCGCTGCCAAATCGATAGCACCAGGCAGAGCGGTCGGGCAAAAAAATTTAGAAAAAGACTTTTCACCTTCTGTTTTATTATCACCAATTCATCAGATCAAAAATGAACCAAATTGTAAGTAGAACCCCAGTGGTGGAGTCAGGATGTGGAGGCATGGGTAAAGGCAGAAGCTTCTACCAGAGAGTACCGTGATATTTTCGACAGTTGCCATCCAGCTCCAGGTTGACTAAAATTTTTCATCAACATACTAACCAAACTAGCCTCAAAAGTGGTACAAGTCTGAAGACGCTCCAGTCCCAAAGCAAAGCAGAAAGGTTGCTCGTCCACAAAAATTGCGTGCCTCTTTGGTCCCAGGTACCGTTTTAATTTTGTTGGCTGGTAGATTCAGAGGTAAGAGAGTTGTGTACTTGAAGTCCTTGGAAGACAACACCTTGTTGGTGTCTGGTCCATTCAAGGTCAATGGTGTCCCATTGAGAAGAGTCAACGCTCGTTACGTCATTGCCACCTCCACCAAGGTTTCCCTCTCCGGTGTTGATGCCTCCAAATTCAACGTTGCATACTTTGCCAGAGAAAAGCCAACCAAGGAACAAAAGTCCGAGGCCAACTTCTTTGAGGAGTCGCAGGCTAAGAAGGAGGTCAAGGCTGAGAGAATTGCCGACCAGAAGGATGTCGACGCTGCTTTGTTGGCCGAGATCAAGAAGACCCCATTGTTGAAGCAATACTTGTCTTCGTCTTTCTCCTTGAAGAACGGTGACAAGCCACACTTGTTGAAGTTTTAGAGATCTGGGTGATTTCGTTGATTTTGCGGTGTCTTTGTATATTTAATACATAAATGATAATTTGACAATATGTCTAGCAACGACTAGAGTTGTGTTGATAAAGATGAGTAGAAAAGTAGAAAATTGATTTACATTAGTGAGTTGAATCTTTAAAGTTGTGAGAGATATAATGTGAAGATACAGTAGTAATAGATATAAGATCTAACAGTGATGATACAATTGTTGACACTGAAATAGCGAAGAATAATACCTAATTCTGAATATTGTAAATTAGTGCTTTATAACTTGTCACCTCCCTTGTTTCACTCTCTTTTGAACAGTTGACTTGACAATAAGAAAATGGGTCGAGCATGAGAACTGACTAGAAGAATATTCGAGAAGTTACAATTTAATAATGTAAGTAATGTAATCTTTAAGGGTTCAATCCCCACGTGAATTCAGAACCATGGTATGAAAATGAACTTCCTTCGAAGTATCCATTTGCACCCAAAAAAGTTGATATAATACAACACTCACCATGTTCTCTCACACGACATGAACCGTCTCTAAATCGGCTAACTTGCCCCACACCCCGTATCATTCTATTTCTGAACCTCTCGCCTAAGCTTCACTTTTTAGTGAAATTCTCGTGCTCAGGCTTCATTTTTCTCAGCTCATCTCATCTCAATAAATTTTAAAATACCAACTCCATTATAATGTCCGGTTTGCTCCCAATCTCCTCGTACAACTTGGCCTTGCAGCCATTTAACCCTGTCCCAGCTATTGACGATGACTATCCAGTCACCATCAGAATCACCTTGGCTGCCGTTGACCCAGAAGCTGCCGATGACAAGGAAGAGCCATCTACCTTGAGAATGTTGAAGAGAGTCCCATTCATTGATTCCGATGAGGAAGACGATGAGGATGATGAGGATGATGAGGAAGAAGATGAGTTGGATGACGAGGAAGAAGTCAAGCCAAAGAAGTCTAAGAAGTCTAAGAAGGAAGAGGAGGAAGAAGAAGATGAGGATGAGGATGATGAAGATGACGAAGACGATGAGGGCGTCTCTGAATTCATTGTGTGTACCTTGACACCAAAGGTTCAATTCCAACAAACCATCGACTTGACCATCTCTCCAGATGAAGAAGTTTTCTTTGTCGTGACTGGTTCTTACCCAATCCACTTGACTGGTAACTATGTTGAGCACCCAGCTGACGAAGACTCTGAAGATGAGGAGTACGACTCTGACGAATACGACTTGTCTCCAGATGAGGATGAGATCTACGGTACCGAAGGTGACGTTTACGACTTGGAAGACTTGGAGGACACTTCTGACATTGAAGGTAAGATTGAAGAGTTGGTCGAAGAAGAACAATCCAAGAAGAGATCTGCTGAAGACGAAGAAAAGCCAAAGAAGAAGGCCAAGAAGGAAAAGTCCGTGAAGTTCTCCAAGGAATTGGAACAAGGTCCAACCGGTTCTACTTACAAGGAAGAAGCTAAGAAGAGCAAGAAGGAGAAGGCTGAGAAGGCTGACAAAACTGAAAAGGTTGAGAAGACTGAGAAGGCTGAGAAGGAAGACAAGAAAGACAAGAAGTTCCCAACCAAGACCTTGCTCGGTGGTGTTGTGACCGAAGACAGAAAGGTCGGTAAGGGTACCACTGCCAAGTCCGGCAACAAGGTTGGAATTAGATACATTGGTAAGTTGAAGAACGGTAAGGTCTTTGACAAGAACACCAGCGGTAAGCCATTTTCCTTTGCTTTGGGCAAGGGTGAATGTATCAAGGGCTTCGACTTGGGTGTCGCTGGAATGGCCGTTGGTGGTGAGAGAAGAGTTGTCATTCCTGCCAAGATGGGTTACGGCTCCCAGTCTTTGCCTGGTATTCCAGCCAACTCCGAGTTGACCTTTGACATTAAGTTGGTTTCTTTGAAGTAGAGCTGACATTTGTATGTATATTTTAAGAAACGTTTTGATTGTTTGAGTTTGAAGTGTACTTTTGAGGGGTGTTAAGCAAAGGGATATATGGGTTGAATATAGAAGGTCGTATTGTAAGTATCTGGAGTTGTTTCCAGAAGGTGAGATTGTAAATATCTGATGTTGTTTCTAGATTTAGAAGTGGTGTATAAAAAATGATTAATGTCTCCTAGGAGATTTATTAATATTCAGCAGATTAACCATGGAGGTCTGTTGACTTTAATAATAAAAATTGAAAGACCTGTCCATTAACTACGTTTATGTTCCCAAAACCAAATTTGTTACATTTTTCAGGTTAATTTTAGTAGTATAGATTAATATGAAGATCCAAGATCCACCATTAGAAAGTGAATAGCGATTCAATTTCTTGATGCTCCTTCGAAACGAAAAAGTAAGAATGAAGAGAATGATGGAAAATTCAGTCTGTATCAGTGAATGCACCGTCTTTTAGTGTGTGTTCCATTTCTATATGTCCCTAGAATATTTACGAATAAGTACAGCCGTGCGTGGCTGCAAAATCAATTCGAGAGCAAAAAACCAGCATAAGTTATGTGAATTCTAACCAGATTACACTGAGTGTACCTAAAGGACTAAACTATTACCTTGTTCTTTGACTCAAGCTATTAGCTTTGGAATCAAAAGGTAAACAAATCTGTGGAACTCACACCACCAATATGAAGGCTCACTGGATTTCTTGCTGGGACAATAGAGACGGCACGAGAGTGCGTTGTACCCACCTTGAAGGACTGATGGAAGTGAAACTCTACTGTGGACTGTAGAAACACACACATAATCATAGTCGTCATTATATTTTTTGGCTCAACATTTGACTGTTGGTTGACTATCTCTTAATCACATTCCAGAAAGGTACTCTCACCCTAATATACAACTTGATAGTGGATAGGTGAAAATAAGACGTAATCTATATAATTATTTTGCAAAGTTGCTGAAGACAGCGTAAACAGGTAATCCAGATTCAAACAAAGAAAATGCCAAAAGCGGTGACGGTAACATCGGCAAAACTGGAACTACTAAGCATGTTTCTACCCCTATTAACTTCAACTATTCTAAGTCAAGTTTTAAAAATTTTCGGCAAGTTATTCACATAATATGTGATGAAAGAACCCAGGCCTCCAATAGAACAAGCAAACTCCAAACAGTTCAACTCCTATCCGTTCCATCCATTCAACTGTTTCTCCACCCTTCTTACCTAAAACATTCAACATTCATACTCCCTACTTTAAACCCACTAAAATAAGTCATATCTAAGATCTCATATACAACTCTTGTCGTATTTACAACACCAAAACAGTCGCAATTAAAATGGCTGCAAATTTCGCGCGAATTTTAACAAATTTTCCAACATTAATACCAAATTCATCTAAACTCTACTTCATTTACCTGCCAAACCCTCAAATCAACACTCAAATCATAGCCAAACCTTGACCTCAAACCATTCACACATTCTCATCACCCACTTGTACTCATGCTAACATACTCACCAACAACACCCCTATTATTGCCCACTACTACGCAACATCCCCCATCGACAGCTTACTAAACCATCTGCCAAACCACCTACCAAACTATCTACCAAACCACACCCTACCTGATTCCCACTCTCCCTGAATCCCACGCACACAACCAATCTTCCTCCACCAATCGTCATTTCCCATTACAAATCCATTCCACAATCCTCAACATTTTTGCACGCGTAGACGCGTACCTCTACACCAGAGCACCACCACCATCACCTCCATAGCCCACCTCTCACAACCCATCACCCGCACACACCCACAGCCACCTCCCTACGTTCTCCAATCAGCAACAGACCAATCAGCAGGTCACCCCTTTCTATAACCTAAAGCCCTTCGCTCCTCGTATAAAACTCATTAGAGACACAAACGGGAACGAGCGCCAATTTCGTCTGGCAAATTTTTTTACAGCCATATAACAGACCAGAAAATTTGTCACTATTAGCTGCTACTGTTGCTTTACTTACTGAGCTGGATCTGTTGACAAACGGATTATTGGCTGTCTACTACTTCAACAAGTGTTTGTTCAGCTTCGAAGTACTTCAACAAGTATATATTCACTAGAGAAGACTCGTTATATGATTTCAACCATCAAGAAGGCTACGAGTGTCATTGCCGGCATATCGGCGCACCGTCCGATTCACATCATCTTGGTGACGGCCTTATTGGCGTCTATAGGCTACTTGTCGGTGGTGGACGAATACATACCAGAGACTTTCAGAAACGCCCATAATGGCGTCCACTACTATCACGCTCCAGGAAGTGCAACGTACAAGGACTGGGTGCAGATTGACAGCGTGTTGGACTATCCTGATGCAGAGCAAGTTAGTATTGTTCCTTTACGTTTCAGAAGAGTTCATGAGAATGTGCTTATTCCCGACATCAAGAACACTTATAGTGGTGTTGCCGAGAATGAGAGAGTCTTGATTGTTCCATCCGAGGACTTGGACGCCGAATTGAAGTCGATCGACACCATCTCGTCGGGCACCCCTGGCGCTTCGTGGAAAGCAAGACATAGCAACAAAGTATCGAGGTACTTTGACTATGCACGCCAAACGGTCATCAAGGTACAGAGTTTGATCAAAGGTGCTGAGAGTTTTGACATCATCTTGATTACCAGTGCCTACGTGGCCATGTGGTACACTTTGATTAAGGTGTTCTACGACATGCGTGCGTTAGGCTCCAAGTTTTGGTTGGCCTTTTGCACATTGGTGTCATCGAGTTTTGCGTTTTTGTTTGCCTTGACTGTTTCGGCTAAGGTTTTGGACAGTAAGGTTCCATTATTGAGCATCACCGAGGGAATCCCATTCCTTGTTGCGATTATCGGGTTCAAGCACAAAGTGTCAATTGCTGGATACGTGACGCAGTTGGCGTCGTCGAGCGATGCCACAACCACCACTTCCAAGCCATTGACTGCAGCAGCCATCGTGAGCGAGGCTGTGTCTGCTCACACTGTAAGTTTGTTGAGAGACCACTTTGTAGTTGTTGGTGCGCTTGTGTCGATTCTGCTCTACGCCCCACACTTGGTTGGTTTGACCCACTTTTGCATTTTGGCTGCACTCATCTTGACCTTTGACTTGGTGTTGGTGTACACCTTCTTCTCTGCTGTATTGGCATTGAAGGTTGAGATCAACAGAGCTCGTCGTAATGCTGATTTGAGACAGGCCTTGGAAGAGGAAGGTATCTCGTCGTTGGTTGCCGCAGATGTTGCCAAACAATCGTCAGGTATTGAAAAGTCCTTTATTTTTGCTTCCCAGGACAACACTTCTATGTTCAAAGTTGCCATGATTGCTGTATTTTTTGCGTTCCACGCTCTCTGGCTTGGGTCGTCGTGGTTGTACAACACGAATGCAGACTCTAGAGATGGCTTGAGCGAGAACCCAATTTTCGCTGCCCTTGCACCAAGCATCTCCAAGACTGCTGCAAAGCATATTAAAATTAGTGCAAAAGGCACGATAGCCACCATTTTGCCTGCCAGAGTGTACATGCCACAGGGTATTTTGGTGCAAGCGGAGGACTTTGTTTTGCTTATTTTGGAGCAAGTGAGTGGTGCCATTAGAGACAGCTTTATCTCCAAGTGTTTATTGTTTGCATTCGCCGTTTCCATCAGTACCAATGCCTACTTTTTGAATGCTTCGCGTCACCAGGTGTCTGCGACGAACATCTTAATCGAGCAAGAGATTGCAGCTGCAAAGGCTGCTAAAGCTGCCAAGCAGCACCGCCGCTCCATCAGCGCAGCCCCTGCAAAGGCTGCTGCTCCAGTGTCCACGCCAATCATCGAAGTTACCGGCTCGTCTTCCGATGATGAGTCCATCGAATTGGAAATTAAACCAAAGTTGTTGCCTATTGAAGAGTGTGTGCAAATTTTGAAGGATGGTCGCGTCAAGTCGTTGCATAATGATGAGGTTGCCTCTCTTGTAGTTGCCGGCAAGTTGCCCTTGTATGCTTTGGAAAAACAATTGTCTGACAACACTAGAGCCGTTGTTGTGCGTCGTAAGGCCATTGCGCAAATTGCCAAGGCCCCTGTCTTGGACACTACCCGCTTACCATACAAACACTATGACTACGACCGTGTCTTTGGTGCGTGCTGTGAAAATGTTATTGGTTACATGCCCTTGCCCGTTGGTGTTGCTGGTCCCTTGATTATTGACAACAAACCGTACTACATCCCAATGGCTACCACCGAAGGTTGTCTTGTTGCATCTGCCATGAGAGGCTGCAAGGCTATCAACGCTGGTGGCGGTGTTGAGACTGTTTTGACACAGGACGGTATGACTAGAGGCCCATGTGTTTCCTTCCCAACCTTGTCGCGTGCTGGTGCTGCTAAGATTTGGCTTGACTCCGAGGAGGGTCAAAAGACTATCAAGAAGGCATTTAACAGTACTTCGAGATTTGCCCGTTTGCAGCACATCCAAACTGCTCTTGCCGGAACCTTGCTTTTCATCCGTTTTAGAACCACCACCGGTGACGCTATGGGTATGAACATGATTTCCAAGGGTGTTGAGTTCTCTCTCAAGTACATGGCTGAGGAAGCTGGCTGGTCAGACATGAATGTGATTTCTGTTTCTGGTAACTACTGTACTGACAAGAAGCCGGCTGCGATTAACTGGATTGAAGGTAGAGGCAAGTCTGTTGTTGCCGAAGCACGTATTCCTGCAGATGTTGTACAAAAGGTTCTTAAGTCGGACGTCGATGCGTTGGTTGAGTTGAATGTGTCCAAGAACTTGGTTGGTTCTGCTATGGCTGGCTCCGTTGGTGGGTTCAATGCACACGCCGCCAATATGGTCACTGCCGTGTTCCTTGCCTGTGGTCAAGATCCAGCCCAGAATGTCGAATCTTCTAACTGTATCACATTGATGAACAAGCTTCCAGATGGAGGTTTGTCTATCAGTGTGTCGATGCCTTCTATTGAAGTTGGTACCATTGGAGGTGGAACTGTGTTGGAGCCTCAGGCAGCCATGTTGGAATTGTTGGGAGTCAGAGGTCCACACCCAACGCATCCTGGTGAGAATGCTAGACAATTGGCCCGTGTGATTGCGTCTGCGGTTTTGGCTGCCGAACTTTCGCTTTGTTCTGCTTTGGCTGCTGGACACTTGGTGCAAGCGCACATGGCACACAACCGTAATGCTCCTGCTCCTAGTGTAACAAATGGAGCAGCTCCAGCTGCGGCCATTGCTGCTCCTGCGACTGCTGTGAAAAACGGATCTGCAAATGGATCCACCAACCCTGTAAAATCAACACCCAACGGATCTGCCAACAAGGACTTGGAAAGACTTAAAGAGGGTGCTATAAACTGCATCAAGTCTTAAGAAAAGTTATAATAAGCCAAAGATTGTATTGTATATTTTGCATTAATAGATATCGATTTGAAGAAGAGGATAAGTATTTGAGCCTGTTTTGTTCATTATGGGGCTTCTATATGTTCAGAACCGTACAGGGTTGTAAATCAATGAGAACCGATCCTCACAAGTTCGTAAATTAAATATCATTCTGTTTTACTTCAAAACAAATTCTAATGAATTTCAGATGAGGAAAAAGGAGAGAGTATGGAACAACTTACTTTCTTGGCCAATTGTGGATAACTCGACGTGTTTGAACATTTATGGCAATATTCAACTCAAAACCTTCCTCTTGCTGGAAGCCAGGTTTAAAACTTTTGACCATCACTAAGTTGGTGGTTGCAAAGCCAACTTGTACAAAAAGATAAGAATTGGGAGTTTCAATCATATACTACTAGCGTGGATTAAATCCCCAACACTAAGGAGTCCATATCTATCTCCTCTCTGAGAGAGTTACTGAAGTAGATTGACTGGCCTGTAGTACGAGCCTTCTATCTTGAATAATGGAACAATGTAAGTATTTTAAAGATAACAACTTGCATCCAATTATGCTAATTCGGAAAGCCGGTCAAAAGTAGGCCGACATCACCGAAAGTAGCAAGATACAAATACTAATGATAATAATTCAAATGTTTGAGTATTTGAATGCTTCTCCCAAAAGCCTGGATCTCTCCGTTGAGTATACAAGTAAATGAAGCTGTCAACTCTTTAAATAATAAGAATCTAACTGGAGACCCAGACCAAAAAGCTTATCAGAACTTGTAGTAAGATAATCGCACAAATGCTACAATTTAGAAACTACTTACCATAGCAGTTGAAATTCCCAAACCTCAACAGCTCTCTGTTACCAGCTTGAAGAAATCAATATACACTAGGTAATCTCACGTTTTTTTGCATTTTCTATCATTTTCGCGGGGTTCTGTTAGTCATTTTCAGATCAACGAATCTCGAAATCAAAAGTCATCGAAATGCCATCGCAAGAAATCGGAGTACCTATTCCTAACATTGCCCATGCCGTCTCGGTAACATTACCTACGTGGGAGGCTACTGTAGGCTACGAAGAAGGCGAAGACTGGGTTGTCAGCAAAATGAACTCCGGATACCCAAGATTCTTCATCCATTCCACTATCAAAGATTTGGCTGCTAAGATTGAGCAAAAGTACGGCCGTCAGGGCGAATCTGTAATGATATTCCCTTCCAACAGTGTCGGAAAGAGGTGTCGTGAGTTTATTCGTTCGAAGACGGAGTTGAAAAGTCCGGTGATTAGACTTTTGCAGTTGAGCACCAGTGCACCAAAGAATGAGGACGAGGTTTCCAGAGTTATTGAGGCCTCTATTTGCGCTGTTTTCTTCCCTTCGAGTGAATTTCCATTGGCAAAGAGCTACTGGCAGCACAGTGGTGAAGGTATCAGTTCAAGAATGGCCGAATATGTATTGAGAGAGTTATTCCAAAGTGACAAAACAGCAACTCCACCTTTAAATAGTCCAAACTCTTCAAAGAGAAATTCCTTATTGAAAAATGATAGCCAGAAATCACCATCTCCAGTCCCCAGCAGAGATGAGTCGTTTGCGGACTTTGAAAACCCAGATTTGGAGTACAACAAGTTTATCGAGCAGAAGTTTGGCAGAGTTTTGGACTTGAAGTTCGCCCCACACGCTAAGATCGCATTGAGAAGACGTATCTGTGGTAAGGTGGACAAATCGCACAACCAGCAGGAGGAAATGGAAAAGCTGAGAAGAGGTAAGAATTTGAGTGAGACTGACGTTTACTTCTATCCTACTGGAATGGCGTCGATTTTCAATGCACACAATGCATTGTTGAAGACACAACCTCCCAAGAAGTCGGTTTGTTTTGGTTTCCCTTATGTGGATACATTGAACATTCTTAAGAAGTTTGGCCCTGGTGTTCATTTCTTGGGAATGGGAGATGATAATGCATTGGACGAGTTGGAAGGCAGATTGGAGTCGGGAGAGTACGACATTATGGCTCTTTTCTGCGAGTGTCCTTCGAATCCATTGTTGAAGACTCCAAACCTCAAGAGAATCAGAGCCTTGTCCAACAAGTACAACTTTGCCGTGGTGGTGGACGAAACCGTCGGGAACTTCTTGAATATCCATGTTTTACCATACGCAGACATTGTGTGTTCGTCGTTGACCAAAGTGTTTAGCGGAGACTCGAATGTTATGGCTGGGTCGCTTATTTTGAACCCAGAATCGCACTATTACGACACATTGAAAAGTTACTTCAATGAAGAGTATGAGGACAACTTCTGGGCGGAGGATGCCCTTTACTTGGAGAGGAATTCTCGTGACTTTGTCGAAAGAAGCTCCAAGATCGACGACACCTCTCTTTTGACTGTGAAGTTGCTCGACCTGAGTCCTTTGATTTCGAAGGTATTTTATCCGACAGTGAGCGAATCAAGAGAACATTACGACACCATAAAGACACCGCAGGGCGGATATGGAGGGTTAATTTCGTTCTTATTTCACGAGCCAAAGCACGCCATTGCATTTTTCAATGCAGTTGACTTGCACAAGGGCCCTTCATTAGGTACCAACTTCACGTTGGCCTGTCCTTATGCGATCTTGGCGCATTATGGTGAGTTGGATGAGATTGCCCAATGGGGTGTTGATCGTAATTTAATTAGAATGAGTATTGGATTGGAAGACCCTGAGGAGTTGTTAAAAGTTTTGCAAAAGAGTTTGGATGCTGCTGCAAGCATTTAAACAGAATAAGTATAAAATATTTCATTGAACGTGTAGCATTAAAGGATTATTGAGGTTCTATTATACTGTAATAAGGGTTTTCTATATGACATACATGCACAATTAAAGTCTATTGATAATAATGTTTTAGGCTACAGCCACCTATATAGTTGCTCTGGATAATTCGTTCATAGCTATCCCTTTCTCACACCCGGCCACTTAACATGCTCGCATGGCTCCGGTGGCTCACCTACAACAGGCTCATGTTCTACCTCTCCAACTTTCCAATACTTCCTATGGTTAATGTAAAACTTCTGCCAACGTGTAATATCCAGTCGAGCTTCATTCTGGTCCAACCCTCTCAAATCGTGTGTGAATTCCTTTGGGTTTTGCAAGCATCCAGTTACATACACTCGAGCACAGTCACGTCCACTCAACTGATGGTATCTGCCCTTAGGTCCATATATTCCACGAGAGCTTGAGACGTCAAACACACTGCCGTTAACTGCAACGTAGATGGGTAATTTAGGGTCTGTTCCGTCATACTTTGCCAACTCGGCAGATGTCAAGTGAACCGGACTTTGAAATTGAAACTGGTAATATCTTGTGTCAAGATACTTGCCCTGGTACCCCCAAGTTGGCGACAGCGTAAACCACCATGAAAAGAATGCATTGAATAGAAGGAGTCCTCCCAAAATACGGACAATGTCCAATATGCTAAACCGTTCACTCATTAACCTGACCTTTTTTGTGGTGAAAAGTTGGATTGATCTGATTAAATAGTTTTAAATTTAGCTATTTCGATTTTACTCTTCAAATTGCTCAGGTGTTACACCGCCAGTTTCAATTCATACCTGTAATGATCATCTAATCACTAAATTCTACTTATCTAACAATTATCCAGTTTAATTCTACTCTTTCTAACAATCATCCCATTCTTAATCTCATTACTAAAATTCTATAATCTCAAACAATCATCCAACTCACTAAATTCTTAACTTAAACATTCAATTAAAATGACATCTCATCTATATACATAAATCATTACAAAATTAGTTAGCGCATGAAAAACACCTCTTCATTATGGGACCCCCCATAGTTGTTGGATAAGTTTATCTTGTCTGCATCAGAACTAAGCAAATCAGCCCAGAACTCGTCATTTACAGAGAGATATGTGTTGTCCATGAAGTCGACATTCGGGAAAGCTTGGTTTGAAAGCACGTCAAGGAAATCAGGTTGAGAATAACGCATTTGCCTGTTGCTAGTTGGGGCAATACCTGGGATATTTGGCTGTGGTAACGGCTGTTGGTTCTGGATACCGTTAATTGTAGGGTGTACACCAGGTAGTGGCGAGGGCGACAGAACCAGCCTGAAGCGGAGTTCGTCCGGTCTTCCCCAAGGTGTTGTACCTGAGTAGTTGAGATTGTTGCCATTCGACATGCTCGCATCGGTGCTCTCAATGGGTGACCGTTCTGCCGACGTGTTTTGCATCTTTTGCAAAGTAGTGGCCACAGATAACATGTTGAAAGGCTCCTTTCTTTGAGGGGTGTCATTTGTAAGTTGATTATCGTTATACGGTTGGGGAGTGAACAAGTGAGCATGACGTCCCATTTCGAACGTCTTCCAGCGCTTGCGCAGTGCTTCAGGAAACCTGTTGCCAGTTCTGCGTGCTAACTCTTGTAGCTGTGTGGAGTACGTCTGAATGAATAATTGGAGAATTAAGCGAGTTTTCTTAAGACAGTAGTTGGATGGGAACTTACTAGTAGCTTCATCGACTAATTTGTTTAACTTTTGGATGCTGCGTAAAGCATCGACAGGAACCAAGTCTCTTTCAATGTTGGTTGGAATTGACAAGATAAGGTACCGCAATCTCAATAACATTCCAACGGTGTAGGTTGCTCTTGCACCCAAAAACATTGGCGATAGCGTGATTTCGAGCGGGGTCAACTTGCTGAGCTCGTTAAGTGAGTTGATACATGCGTCTGTACACTTGGAAATGAGTCTAACAGAGTTGTCTGTCATTTTCAAAGTCTCTTTTCCATCCTGGTATGTGAAAATGTTCATGAGACAGGGTTCATTCAAGTATGCTTCGACTGAGTAGAAGTATGCCATCTGGTCGTGCAGATCCGGCGAGATGTTCACCTTCAACTTGTGCAACTCAACCTCGAACTCTTTGATAATATACTGCAGAGTGGCAGGACGTCTGATTGACGTTTCCGCGGCATGCACTATATGGTGTATTCTGTCTAACAAGTTGCTCAAGCGTGAGTAAAGTGCTATTTCACGATATCTTTTGTTGTTCAGGTTCTCCAACTCAGCACAGCTCTCTTCAACGTATGGAGTCCATTTGACGTAAATGGTCCTACGCAATATCAAACAGATGCTGACGGTGGTGAAATAGATGATCAATATCAAACTGCTGTATTCCAAGTCTATTGGAATTCCAGTTTCATTGGAGTTTACCACAGGACAGCCAAAGACACTTCTGTGTTTGTCATCCATTTCGTCGGTTGACTTTAGCACCAGGTCTTTAGTGTCCAGTCTCTTTGGGTACGGTGACGGAACATCGTCCATAGTTGGTGCTCTATGGAATGGTGGAACCGCGGGTGAACTCGCATCGCTGGTGATGCTTGAATGCGTTACGGTTCCCGTCGAATTAGATCCAGAGGATACCAGAGCGTCCTTATCTTCAGTCTTTCTAGGACGTGTTAGTATACCAATATCGTGCAACATTGACACACTAATCGTGTTAAGCAAGTGGTAACGACGATTTCTGAACATCTCTGGAGTGTTGTACCAGAGACAAAGCAAAAGCAAACTTTTGATGAGTTGCACAGACTTTGTACCCATGGCCAACACCTCATAGATGAGCGACAGGACCGCAAAGTTGTCAATTTTCAAGGCAGTGTCTTTGTCAAATTCAACCCCAGTAACTGAATTTGTGACTGACATAATCAGATTGAGTAGGAACGGCTGATCCCTCTGCAAGTCTTCAATGGTGAGTTCTTTCGGTACATAAACCAACGGGTGTTGTGCATACACTGATTCATGGTACATATTCAACCGTTGTCTGGCCTCTGCGATGGTGATAACCCCCTTAGACACACAGTCCAAGCTCTGTGCCCCCTCTTGAAGGAGAAAGGTACGACGGTCGGCCAGTACTTTTAAGTCGTCAGTAAACTCCGAGAGACGCGAACTCATGTCGCTGATCATGTTTAACTCGTAAACCAAGTCTACCTGCAGCACATAGGGTGGACTTTCGGGTTCGGAAAGCGAGTCTCTACTTGTCGTTCTGCTCATATGCCGATGGGGCGCAGATTTTAACTCTTCTTGTTGTTGTTTCAAAAGGGACTCAAGCTGTTTAACTTTGTTTTTAAGCTGCTGGACCTCAGAAGGAATATCATCTGCCTCCGCAGTATGGGATGTTTTGCTTCTAGCAGCCATTTCACTGAGGATAACGGCCTTTTTGCGGCGCTTG
This sequence comes from Kodamaea laetipori, assembly GCA_030558845.1. NCBI lineage: Eukaryota > Fungi > Ascomycota > Pichiomycetes > Serinales > Debaryomycetaceae > Kodamaea > Kodamaea laetipori. Next base: position 186,097 of record JAKTQN010000007.1, on the reverse strand, counting down.
CGGGTTTGGTTCAAGTCTATCTCACATTTGCGGTTGGCATTCAAACACCGTACACAGGAGCCAGCAGGGTTTTCAGGGTCTGCTGGCGTACACTTGACCTTGAGACCATGGCAACTTTTACATGCAACTGCACGTCTTGTGGCTTTCGGCTTGATATCATCAGAAGTTCCATCTTCTTCTGGCGTTAAAGAGTTGGGACCTCCAGAATTCATGCCTGAATATGTGGAGCTCATACCGTGACTACCTAGGTCGTCCTCGTCTTTGTTCATAGTTAGATTGGTAAAGTCGGCTTAAAATGAATTTGTTATACCGATGCGGGCGAATTTTTTCTACCGATCAGATCAGAAATGGTCATGTGATAAACCATAGCGAAAGGAGTCCTGAGAAACGGTTCAGGGCAGAGCCCTAGGGCAGTGTTAAGCTTGCTATAGGAAGACGTAGGGGAGTTCGGCGGTACTACTTGGGGCCGTTTCAAAATGAAGAGCTTATTCACCACGGGGAGGGCTATATACTGTACGGCACACAAAAACAAGGATAATCAAAGGTGGGGGTGTAAATACCTACGCAAGAAAGTCGCCAAAGATTTTGATAGACTGAGATATGCCTGGGTTGGTCTAGTGGTGTTGATGGTAGAGCTGGATGCTTGAACTTAGACTACTTAGCCGAACAGCCGATGGGAAAGTTTAAGAACCGTTATCTGTCTGCATAGAACGGCTGCGAAAAATGACTTCGTAATTCATTATCAGTTAAATCTAGATAGGAGGTTACATTTAAATTGAAAAGTCAGAAAGGTGTGTGTTTAATTTTTTTGGTGTACACTTGAGTGATGGGGGTGGTATTCGAGATTTGAAATGTTAGTTTAAAAGTTGTGTCTGAATTAAGTTGAGGAAGTATGGTGCGTTGAGAGGACTTCTTGTAATATGGGGATTTTTGTTAAAGGTGTAGAATTTCACTCTTCATGTTATTTATCTATAATCTATAGCAGTGGATCTTGGCCATGTAGTATTTTTCTTCTTTATCGGCCCGCCAGATTTTGCACCCATTTCGCGAAAAGATAACCACCATGAACCGACATAAAATGGAAGCTCACCGGTTGTAAAGTTAAGCGATAAATGCACTGTCTAACAACCGAACGGATGTTTGAAGATTCCAAGTATAAATGTTATCTTCTATTTAGCAATCATTTTCAAATGTAGTTTCTGTTGGGATGCTTCCCTTTGAGTTAACCATTTCCTGATGTACATTGAGAATGGTCCTTTAATTTCCTGCCATATAGATCGACAGTACCCAATTCAATTGACAACCCTCCAAAATAAATTGAGAGTGTTAATACAATCATCCATCAACCGTATAAATTGAGAGTACTCAACCCAAAACCATCCATTGCAACCTTAAATCAAGAGTACCCAATACCCACAACATCAGACTACCCAATCTACAACCAAAGGTCCAGTACTCATTAAATTCATCATTTATTCTATTAATCCTGTATCCACAGGTCCAAGTACACTAAATCCGATTCTTCAGTCGTGTCACCAACAACCGCATAATGCTCAAAAATTGCAAAAGGCAGGTTCTTTATCTTGTCCTGGAACAGGGGCAACACCCTGTCGGAGTTCGCCTCTTCAAGGTATGCTCTTCCGAAGCCAGCCTCCAAAACAGACAGCCATGTGGCCTTGTAGGTGTCTGCTGTGTGGTTGATCAACTCCAATTTGTCGTCAAATGCAAGTACATCGCATAGAGAGCGGATGTCGTTAATAGCCAAGTCAATGTTGGTGATTTTATTCGATGTGATAAACTCCATGATGGAATCAAGATTAACAAAGCCTGTGTGGTTCAGTGGGTAAGTAGCCTGTAATATGTTTACGTGTGCAACAGGCGACTGGAAAGCACTGGGGTACGTTTTGGACGCTACGAATCTCCATATCACCGTCAACAAAGAGTCAATGAACTCCGTGTCCAACTCGGAGTCTGTGAACCATGGCCCTCCTGTGACTTCAATGGACGGCTGCAAGTTGTACAACATGTAGATTTTTCTTGTTGGGTGTTTCACCGATTTAATAGACTTGATGTAACCCTGGTTTTCCAATGCTTTCAAGCATCTGACCACAACGTGTTGATGCAAGTTGGTTTTAGCTTTCAAGGTTTTGGTCCAGATACCTTCTCTTCCCGATGCCTCAATATACGAATAGATCATGGCTTCATCATCGTTCATCTGTGTGATTTTACTGGCTTCCAGCAAGGAAACAGCCTGGAACTTCAATTGGTCGCCTTGTTTGACCAACTTTACGAGTTTGTTGTTGATCAACTCTTGAGCCAAGTTGAGAAGTTCGACGGGTTTGGAGATATGAAGCAAGGCTTGGAGCTCCTCTTGCGAGAACAACATCGATGTTGGTGATTCCAACATCTTGCCGTGGAGCACACGCGCTCTATCCGACAAATCTGACATAGTGTAGAGTGTTTGATTTTTCAATTTTTTTCTTTTCCGATGAGTGTGTAGAGATTTGCACCCAAATGGTGATAGTTTAATTATGTTAAGGTGAGTTAAGTTCTAAGTATTGTAAAGTGTACTATGATCTAAAGTGTATACTACGTATTAAATGGCCACTATGTGCTAATCGTATACTGTATAAAAGTAGACTATGAACTATGGTGAATAAATTGAGATCGAATCATAATCATACACTAGTAACGCACTTCTAATTTAAATGTTACAACCCAAACATAAGAACTCAAAGTAAACCAGTATAAAGTACCAATTAGTACACCAGTATCTGTTGTAGAGACTTCTCAAAATCAAAATCCTACGTCTCCCAAGGTGAAACTATCAAATGACTGCAAACATGTCGCACGACATTACCATCAAACACATAAACTCACGACATCCGAGTTTTCTGTTTTGATCACCACCATGCTCAACTCGACACATTGGTCTATGGCGGCCACGAAGAAGAAGAACGACCTTGTTCCAGGGTCGTCCAAGTGGGTCGCTAATGAATTGTCGGAAATAAATAATATCGTTCTAGATAAGAGTGAAACCATATGTCTTGAGCTTAAAACTGGTTTGGATCAAATCGACACGTTCATACGGCGCTGTTTACAGAGCCAAGATAACAAGGATGCTGTGAGATCTATATTTCCAAGCATCCCAGGCGAAAGTCCTTCCAACCTCACGTATATCGCTCCGGAATATGCGCTGCACTCATCGCCTGTCAAGAACAAACAAAGAGCAGATGAGTCTAAGGTGCTAAACATGCAAAAGAATAGAAACACACAGAAGGCAGCTCTTGAAGTAAAGACAATAGAGACGCATTTGGTCCCTATTGACCCTCCGATCTCGTCTGCGGCATTCAAGGACCTCGAGAGCGCAAAGTCAGGTAACCAACGTGCTCCTCAGACGCCTTCTCCTTTGAATTTACGCGTACCAGCACCCAAAGCTGAAGCTTTAGCTTCGACGCCAATATTAAAGTCGACACATAGACCGCCATCGCCGACTCCGTCTACGAGAGTGAGCCCAAATAACTCGTTCCAGGCTATTAGTAGAGCGATTCGTAAAAGTATTGCAGAGAAAACAGCCTTACAATCGGAGGCTGACTTTGAGAAGCTTGAGCCAAGCTCAGAGAGAATATCAGAAACCATATTTGGAAAAACGACTCGCTTAACAGAACACCTGAAAACTCATGTGAATCGTACCGAATATACAGAAACCACCATAAACGAGTCGATTCCTCTTAAAGATGAAGCACAACTGGCCAAGCTTCCAAAATCGAGAACTTCGCTTTCGAAAACACCAAACGCGATCTCGAAAACACCAAAACGTAACTCAGTCTCGAAAACTCCTAAGCGGAACTCGATATATGTACGTCTCCCATCGCATGAGCCTATCACAATTGCGCCAACATCAAGAAAAACTAGCAAGATCTCTAAACTGAGATCACTGGGCTTGGAGAAGATAGAAAGCAAGAAGACAGAAAACGAGTTATTTGCAACTAATTTGACAGATACAAACAGAACAATGTCACGAAACTTGCAATTGTCGCCTGTTCCAATCCCACGCGAGCATAATCTACCTTATACCACTAAAGTACTTAATCAAGTTCTGCCAATTAAACCCCCAGAGCCAATTCAAATGTTAGCTCCAGAACTCACTTCTTCTGAAACTGAAGAGAGCCCTGGAAAGAGCTCCCCATTAATACTCAATCCTTTGCATGAATCGAAGATTCCATTCCTCGTTAAACCCGATACCCCCAACGACTCTGAAAGCAATATTCCATCGTATATGAGGTCTACTGCTAGTCGTGCCAATAGTTCTTCGCCAATTCGGTCTCCATTACGGTCTGCTATCGCAAGAGCAGCAAGATCACGGCTGCCCACACAAAAATCGCCAGATATGACGACAAAGTCTCCAATCTCCAAGTCACCTCATTTGAAGACCACCAAAGCAACACCGAGGTCTAGACTGAGATCTCCTCTCAAAACACTGAAATCTCCAGAAAAAGTAACCAATTTGATTGACAGACTCATGGCACCAACAAGCTCAAGTATGGCGAAAACGAAAACAGTTAAAGAACACACCAAGGAAACAAAGGAACCTAAATTGAAAAATAGGTTCTTAACAGCTACACTTAATCCTACGAATCCTTCGTTTAGTCAAAAGGTCCATCCCTTAACCAACCACTCGATTGCACCCAAAATACCGTCTCCAGTGAAGCGAACCTTGGATGAATTGGACAAACCAAAATTAGACTGGATACCTTCTCTCAAAAAGAAGTCAATGATGGCTGAGAGGAGTGAGATTGCGTCGCTGAAACCTAAACAAAAGATTGTTCTTTCCATGAATCATAAATTGTATCCTAGAGAACGGCCAGAGGTATCTGAAGAAAAGGCGCATAATTCTGAGAGACACAAGACAGAGACTCTTTCGCGCCCTCGTCATATTAAAGCAGAAAGCAGTAAGACAGAGCCTATTTCACGTTCCCTCAAAGACAAGACAGAATCTATTTCTCGTTCCCTCAAAGCAGACAACAAGACAGAACGTCTTTCACGGTCGCACTTAAATAAATCAGGTCAATCAGAAGAAAGAAAAGACGACAAGAGGAGAATGAATGAAAAACTTGGGTTGGGGAAGAAGGCTAGTAGAATCTCAGGTGCTGAGCGCAAAACATTTCAGAAGGGTAAATTTGATTTGTTTTCGGACCCTATGACTCCAGGAAGAGCAACCATAAATGCTAGTAATTTGCCCGAAATCCACACTGATGACGAGAATGATGTTGACGGAAACAAATTCAAAGTTTTACAGAGCTGGGGCCAAACTCCAGAATTGCATCGTTTGATGATGCAAAACCGCAATATTGATCCAGCTAGTGTTTTTGGTGAAGTGCCTAAGCTCAACATTGAGGAGATATTTGAATCGCAGGCCTCAAGATTAAGAGGAAACCAGTCTCCGCAGCTCTCGCCGGACGAGAGACAGAGAAGAAGAGAAGAAAAGCAATATGCAATCCAGATGGGTTACAAGTAGTATTTAATATAAAGAGTACGCAAAGTTTCTTTACAGCATTATAGAGCTTCATTTAATATAGAACATCTAATTATTCAACTGTTTATTTACAGCATTATAAGGTACCTTCTAATTTAACCGTCATTATATAGCATTCTCACAGTTTTAATAGATCACCTAATTACCCAACCGTTTCTTCACAGCTGCTTCCTTGTTCCAGGAACCCAACCACTCAGGAACATCTTCCTTAGGCACAACGTACAATCTCAACGAATTGTCAAACATAGGAACCTTTGGTTTATCATTCATCAAGACGTTATTCAAGGCCATTTTCTTACCCACCTTTATAAGACCACCGGCCTCTGTTTCCATATAACACTCCAACTTCTTCACTGTAAAGTTCTTGTGCTTTGGGTCTGCAAACCATTCTGCTGGTCTGTGCAAGATCATCTCCAAGATCTCCAAAGGAGTCGCCAACTCACTGATTTCAGCAATGAAGTCGAACTCATCGGTTGTAGGATACAAAATCATAGCAGGGAAAATCAACTGAGACTCATAATCCTTAGGATCTTCTAATCGTATCTTTGCATTCTCCAACAATTCAGCAGGGTTTGGAGTTTTGATGATCAAGTAATGTCTAAGTTTGATAGAGTTTTCCAACACAATCGCAGCAAGTCTCTTTTCTTCAGCTTCTCTTTCTTTCTTGAGTCTTGCCTCTTCCACACGCTTGTGCTTAGTAACAACCTGTTGCAAAGTATCCTTGAGAGATTTGTTGTCAGGCTCAATGCTTAATCCGTATTCCAAGATGGACTTGGCTTCTTCGTATCTTTCAACAGCAAAGAAAGCTTTACCTGATCTATAACAAGCCTTTATGTTCTTTTCATCCACAAGAAGTGCCTTTTTACAATCTTCAATACAACTTCTGTAGTTTTTGATTTCAAGGTACGATGCTGCTCTGTTGATGTGCAAGGCAACGTTGATTGCATCCACTCCACAGTCCACATCAATTCCCTTGGTATAGTATTCTATGGCATTCTTGTACTGCTTGGCCTTGAAACAGTCATTTCCCTGGTTCTTGAAGTTAGTCGCGATTTCATCGGGTTCACCGTCGTAAGCCAACGAACGAAGCGCTTCCAAATTGCTGTTTTCTCCACCCTCACCATCTGTCTCATCCAACTCCGTCATGAAGAAGGGCATACGATTCAACTCTTTCATGACATCTTCAGTCGATTTTTCAGCAAGTTCTGATAATTGGGGAGGTAAATCGGGCTCACCGGGTTTGGGTACGTAACGTCTCTTCTCCCATTCTGAGATGAGTTGGTCTAACTTTCCGTCGTCTTCTTCTTCGATTTTCATAGCTGTGATGAGAAGAAAAATTTCGATGATGTAATTTTTATTAGTTTGCAGCCTAAAAATTGGTGAGAGTTAGAAGATTTGATTTTATCTTAAATTTAGTATATAATCTATGAACTAAAATTCTATTCTATACCTTAATTACGTTGAATAATTAATGGTACTCTAAGTGTGATTTGGTCACTGTTTGTAGTTTTCAAAGTAATCTTAAAATAGTACATTCTTGCCAACATACAGCTCTGAAATCCAGGCACAAGACAGAACTCCTGTCCTGCTTGGGATGTTATCGCATCTTTAATGTCTACCACTAAATTGAACTTTTTGTAGTTGCGAACTTGTTCTTCAGATGCTCCCAGTTCGGTGGTAGCCGACTCCAGTTGCCATGGTATTGACGTTATCATCTCAAAAGACTCGTTTTTCTCTGGTACGTGAAGTTTGGTGCGCAGGATCTTCAAATGGTCAAACTTCAGAGCCAAGTTGGCTATGCATTTCACGCTCTTAATCAAATCACGGTCCACTCCTAAGGCCTCAGGCCCAAGGGCTTTAAGGTACTTGGACAATTCTATAGCGTACTTTTGAAAGGTCTTCACTGTTGTCAAATCAAAGGTATTAGCACCTTTGGTTTTGTTTTCAAAAAGCATGTCAGCGTGGAAGGCAACAGGAATGGGAATCCCCTTCAGCTTAACGGTGAGTGCTACCAACTCAACAGATATCTTTTTAAATGTTGGAAGTACACTACTGTTGTTCTCCGTCGAAACAAAAGTGATATCAAGTGGAATACTCACTTTGGTGTTTGGTGTTTTAACCAGTCTGCGGAACTGCTGAAGAGGGGAGTAGTCAACCTTATATTCAGTCTTTGGAGTCGAAAAAGCAAGCAAACCAATTACCTTGGACGATCCAAATACAGACTTTTTCTTGAATGGGTAGAACACCTCGTAGACATCCTCTCTTGTTGAGGACGTTGATTGCGGTGGTCTCGAGTAGAATTTCTGCTGCATTTTCTGAAGATCAAGAGCACTTCTAGTTGGGTGGAGACCTGTACTCGATTCATGTGCGATAGGTTGATTTTCTAACGAGGTTACAGGACTCAATGCTTCAAGAGAGTTGCTTCGACTGTGGTATGCGCTTGAAGGTTGGCTCAACAGAGGTTGGATACTCTGCTGCTGCACTGAGAGCAATTCCTTTCCCAAAGTTAGCACTTCACTGATTTTGGATACCATGTTGTTGTAAATCAACTTTGCCTCCTGGTTGATCATTGATCTATTCAATTCGAACATTGGATCTGTAAGCCCGACAACACGCAAGTAGCAGTACGCTTCGTTAGCTACAACATACTCGTCAACGTTGGGTTTGAGGTGCGGCAAGGCGTTGCGGAAAACCAAGTTTTCGTAGTCCAGGGCTTTGCCAATGATTCTGGCACTAATGCTAAAATCAATACTTGCGTCGTTGAAGGAAAAGTCGTTGACAAGCGACGCATAACGCGGTTTGTGAACTTGGTGGTTGCTGTGGAGATGAGTGTTATGGTGGTGAGTGTTTGAGTTGGAGTGCAAGTTCAAATTCTTCAACTCTTCCTTGGGAGTTGTGGGCTCGCTGCCACCCTCCTTCCATTTCTGGCGCAAGGCCGAGATTGCCTCGTTTTTGGAAACACCAAGAGTGCTAGGAATCTGTAAATGGTTGACCAAACCATGCTCACAAGAACTATCGAGTAACTTCTCAGGCATGCGGAAAGTAAAGAATTTCTTGTAGGTGACGTTTGACCTTAAAAGTCTCCTGTGGTCGAAAAAGATGTACGTATCATCCACAGGGTCGATAGCATAGCCAGGAACATGGGGGTTATTATGATCAGTAGCCAATCTGTCCAAACATGCGTCGTTCCACAGCGCATTGAAGTCGAACATGGTAAGGAAGCGCACAATGTGTGCTGGAGGCTGCACTACGGTGTTCTGCTTGTTGCCAAAGGTTGCAGAACCCTCTAGAACCACCGAAAACATGTCAAACGGAATATCCTGATCCGTTTTATTGCTCACTAAAATGTAACCGTAAATGTAGTCACCCTGTTTCAACTCAAGAGAAAGAGGATCAATGATCTTGGGCTTGACTCCCATTCTTCCGATCTGTTCAGTAAGAACGATTTGAATGTTGAGAGATTTGGTGAGTTCTTTGTTGATAGACGTCAATCTTTTGAGTTTGTGAGCGTTGGCGAGGATAGTATCGTCCCAGCGATTAGCCTCCGAGTTTGCAGCCAAGTTTGCGTCCACAGATGACACCAGCTCCGCCGACCTTTGAGAAGCGGCCTGTTGTGCTGCTTCCGCGATCGAAACACCAATGGCAGCTCCTGAAGCGTCCATCGCATGGAAGTTGGCCGGTTCCGGAGTGGGCGACGTGGGTAATGAGTAGCCCGCAAAGTAGTCTGTTGAACTGTTAGATCCGTTCAGCAGCTGCGGGGCAATCTCATATCCAGGAGGGTCTGTGCTCAAGTCTTCGACGGTTGGTGTCAAGTTCTTTGAAATGGTTGATTGATACATCTGGTACGACGGAAGGATATTGACGATATCATCTAGATCCTCCGGAGGAGGCGGTAAGGACGAATCATGAGATTGGCCCTCACCTTCTTGTTTTCGTATTTGAAGGGAGGGTAATTTGAGGTTATACTTGTTCCTGTTCTCCATGGTTGAGTTTTTGGTTTGCACAAAAACTTTAATAACTTACCGAAGAATTCAGCCAAACAAACTATTTGACACTTTGTGTGAATGAATACATCAAGATAATTGAAGTATTTGACATCCTAGAAGACATGACATCTATCTGTGACGGTTGTGTTAGAAAAGAATACCATTACTACCTATTCTCAACAAGAAAGATAAATTTCAACAAGTCATATATCCCATACAATAACTCAGTTAGACATCTCAGACATCCATCCTCATAAACTAACCTTGACCAATTTCATTACTCTTGTCTCTTCTTTGTTGTAAAGTTTATTAAAACTGCAATGTTGAAACCTATTCCACAAATAACCATTGCCATTGCACAAATAACGTCCGCCCTTACTACCAGAAAACACAATAATCAAATCTAGAGCTCCTAGCCTAGTTTTAAACTCTTCCCACAGATTAACCGTCGAACCATTTCCTTTTAATTACAAATATAGTGTTATAATTTTGAGCCCTCACAAAAAGCTTACGAGCCGCAGGTTGTGCATGGACTCCTTGGTTATCATCCCCTTCAATATCGCTATTTCACATTACATTTCATATCCTATTTCATGTATTCTTGTATAAAACAAAGCACATCAGCCGATACTTGAATTCCCCAAAGAAACATCTCACATCAAAGCACATCTAGGTTCTTCTTGCTTTATGGAATCAACTTTGTTTCCATTTGGGGACGCACCTCGGTAAAAGTATGCACCTTTCGGCCTCGATTTCACGAGAAAAGGCTATTAAAACCATACTCTTCTCTGGCCTCAAAAACGGAATTAACTGGCTAAAGCTCTTGATAAGTTATAAATACGACGGTGTCTCCAGTGTTCTGGAATAAAGTACTCTAGAACATGTCGGTAGTAAGATCGGTTTACGAGAATTTGTACACAGTGCTCGCGGTAGCGTTGTTGGTATATATTGCAGCCAATTGGATCACTCATGCTGTGTTGAAGAAAAGACTTGGAGCTTCTGATTGCGAAACGGTGTGGTCGGACGGTTTCTATGGGTTTGTTCAATGGAAATCCATGCATGCCCTCCAGAAGAAGGGCAAACTTATTGAATATTTCATTCTGAAATACGAGGAGTCCGGGAAGGACTGCAGAACGGCTATATTCTACATGTTTGGCCAGCCCGTTGTAACGACCAAGGAGCCTGAAAACGTCAAGGCCTTGTTGGCCACCCAGTTTGCTGATTTCGGGTTGGGGTTGCGTAATGGACAGCTCTACCCATTATTGGGAGATGGTATCTTCACCTTGGACGGTGACCACTGGAAACACTCGCGCGCCATGTTGCGTCCGCTGTTTGCAAAGGAACAGATTGGTCATCTCAAACTCTTGGAACCACACGTGCAAATGATGGCCAGACACATAGTCAACAAAAAGGGCGAGCCCTTTGATATGCAAGACTTGTTCTACAGAATGACCGTGGACTATGCTACAGAATTTTTGTTCGACCAGAGTGTCAATAGTTTAGACGACGGGACGGTTGAACCTGTCAACAAGTCGGCAACACTTCACCCTGGAATGGCTGATTTCACCTCCTCTTTCAACTACTCACGCGACTTTTTATTCTGGCGTACTATGCTCCATGATTTGTACTATGTGCTTGACAATAAGAAGTTTCGCGACGCAAACATCACCGTGCATAAGTTTGCAGACACGTTCATCGACTACGCCCTTGGATTGTCTGAATCAGAGTTGGAAGAAAAGTCCCAGAAATCGGGCTATATCTTCTTGTACGAGATTGTAAAATTGACCAGAGACCGCAAGCAAATCAGAGATCAATTATTGAACATTTTGATTGCGGGCAGAGACACCACCTCCAGTTTGTTATCTTTTGCGTTGTTTGAGCTCTCTAGAAAGCCAGATGTTGTTAAAAAGTTGAGGGCTGAGATCCAGGAGAAGTTTGGGCTTGGAGATAGCGCTCGTCTTGAAGACATGACTTTTGAGTCGCTCAAGAGATGTGACTACCTCAAGGCTGTAATCAACGAAACTCTCAGATTGTACCCGGTGCTACCATTGAATGCCAAGGTGGCTACCAAGGACACAACATTACCCCGTGGAGGTGGTAAAGATGGGAAACAACCTATTTTGGTAAGGAAGGGTCAGAATGTCCTCTACACCCTGTGTGCCACCCACAGAGACGAAGCATTTTATGGCGAGGATGCTAAAGAATGGAGACCTGAGAGATGGTTCGAGGAGGATATAAAGAGGATAGGATGGGCGTACTTCCCTTTCAATGGAGGTCCACGTATCTGTTTGGGACAACAGTTTGCATTAACTGAGGCTTCGTATGTGATAACCAGATTAATGCAGATTTTCCCTAACATAGGGCCTGATGAAGATGCTGCTTACCCGCCTGCGTTGGCCAACGACTTGTCTATGAGTGTGTTTGGTGGAGCCTGGATAAAGCTTTCATAATGGCTGCAAACTGGGAATGAAACACAAAGGGGTAAGCGAAAAAGGAATAAAAGATCAACCTCCCTGAAAAATAACAGTGCTAAAATTGTTCCTTTTCTGACAACAGACTCAGAGAGATAGTGCGAGAGGGTGCTTTGTGGTAGTCAATGAATATTAGACAATAAATGATTAGAATAAAAGAGTATCGAGCGGTTTAGAGAGCATTCGAAATGAGACAGTTGAATAATTAATGGGAGAGAAAATAGTGTTAGGTGAAGCAGTGTTTGTGAACATGGATCAGGACTATCATAGCTCTTAAATTTGAATTTCTGTACCAGCATCCCCTCAAACAGCACAAAAATAAACTATACCTGTATTATTATAAACTATAACCTTTCAATGGTAAGAGGCACATTCACCAAAAGCGACTCTCCATTGTGAAGCTTCATAGTGATTTTAATGTAATATATACGAGCCAAAAGACATGTCTGGAAGCTAGGAACCAATGTAATATAATCGAACCCTTTACGGTTTTTATTTTCCACTCCCTTCAAATGACAGTCATCTAAGCTAAAGGATAAGTCAAACTTCTTGGAGTATAACTTACCGTTGACTGCCAGGTCCGTGTTTTCTAATTCCCAAGGAATTGTTTTAATGGAAGTATGGGTTCCGCTTCCCAGTCGTGCTTTGGTGTAGAACTTTGTGTCTGATTCCAGAACAGACAAGTTGATGTACTTTGTCTGCAAATTTGCCAAAGCCTTAATATCCTTGAACATTTGCGTTTCAAATCTAATCGTTTCATTTCCAAGCTGTTGAATAAGACTTGTTACCTCAGCAAGATACTGTTGAAATTGTTTAATCACAATTGTATCAAAATTATCCAATTCTTTTAACTTCATGTCCACTTCTTTGTCTCTAAAGCACATATCATGGTTGATTTCCACTGGGATAAAATTTTTGCGAGACTTGATAGTAAGTACCACAACTTCCGTGCTTAACGACTTGACATCAGGCATCGAGGCTTTGCCTGGACCCTCCACAAAGTAGGACAATTCTAAAGGAATATTCAACTCAGACAAGTTTCTGTCAGGTTCTTCCGTTCTAAATTTCTGAGGAGGTATGTAAAAAGAACGATACTCTTCTCTTGGAGTCGAAAGAGAGAGGATTCCCAAAACTTTGGTGCTCCCTGTAAGTGACTTCTTTTTAATCGGTACAAGACACTGGTACGAGTGGTCCTCTATAATCAGTTTACTTCGCGTTGCCTTAATGTTTTTGGAGATTGTGTTGTTTGCGAGCGAGTACAATTGTCTCATTTTCGACTGCTGGCCGTTGCTTGAGGCTACTGGCAGAAGGATATTCTGGTTGGTACCCTCCAATAATTCACGAGCTATTAATATCTTTTGTTTGACACTGTCAACAAAGGCTCTATAGAATAGCATGCTCTCTTGCTGGATTGGAATTCTGTTGTAGTAGTACTCGGGGTTTGGCATTGGAATGACACGGAACGCACACGACGCTTCACCGGCAATCACATATTGATCAGGCCCGGTTTCATCGCCAAAGTTGTAGTCCAGGGCTTTGCCAATCACTCTCGCAGCAACACTGTAGCTGATTGCTGTGTCTACAAAGGACAAATCGCGGATTTGCTGCTCAAGCAACAACTTGGTGGTGGAGGTATCCCAGTTACGGGTGATTCCAAGACTGGGAGGGGTTTCTGTATGCCTTGACAAATTGTGTTCCTCACAAGTATCATCCAATAACTTTTCAGGGACCCTGAAAGAAAAGAACCTCTTATAGGTTACGTTCGGCTGGAAAATTCGATGCACATCGATGGCAAGTAAGGTGTTGTCATAAGGGTCTATTTCGCCCTCGCACCAGTCGTGTGGGTCTCCGTTATCGGTGATTAATCTGTCGATGTTTGCGTATGTCCACAGCGCAAACAAGTCCAACATACTACAGAATTTGAACACCCGCATAGGTTTATCCTTATCCGCCATACCTCTTGTTGAGTCTACTGTCACAATATTCCCCTCGAAAACCACATAAACCATGTCAAACGTCACCGGACGTGGACTTTTGTTTTGAAGAGTGACATAACCATGAATGAAATCGCCCTGCTTGAACTCCAAGTTGGAAGGGTCGACAATTATAGGTTCCACGCCCTTTTGGCACACCTTTTCAGTCACATGGATCTTGATTTCCAAGTCCTGGTTGATTGGGTGGTGGGTGTGGGTCAAGTTGGGCAATTTGTGAGCATTAGCAAGGATGGTGTTTTCCCAGAGGGCAGCATTTTCCTCGTTGAAAGTAGTACCGTCGCCGGCGAGAACGGCCGGCGTGGGAAAGGGGAATTCGTTTCCACTGATGCTGGTTGCAGCCGTGTTGAGCAAATCAAGCGGTGTTGCTGCACCAGAATTTATGGGTGTCATCTCGTACATTGGAGGAGCAACGTTGAAATTCTCGGTGGAAAGTGTCATTGGTTTGGAAATAGTCAGCTGGTACATCTGATATGAAGGTAAGATGTTGTTGACAAGACTCCCATCTTCATTGGAGGCTGTTATTGGAGCAGGTGATGTGGTGTGTGATCGTAAGCTGTATAAATTTGGGGTTGTAGCACCCGACCCTGGCGTGGGTTCATACAAGGACGAGGACGATTTTATCAGCCTAAGATTTGAGTCGGAAGCCATAGGAAAGCGTAAGTGGTGAGTCAAAGTCCTGGTGTGCCAAGAAGGTGGAGGTGATGTAAGAATATAGCGTGTTTTTACGATGAGGTCACGTGAGTGATTCTGAGCAGATTCGGCTACCATTGGGGAAAGTAAACTAGCAGTTGGAAACAGCCAAGAAGAGAGGGTGTGGTATTTATAGGAAATTATCAGGGTGACAATTGTATGGGTGTATTGAAATTGGCATTCCATCGTTGTCTTAGAAATTGTAATATTTTGAGGGCATAATATGAATAAAATTATATACTGCAAACCTAAGCTGCTCTGCAATAACTTGACACTTGAGTGGTTAGCCAGCATATAAGATTTTCTAATTAAGTTCAGTGGACTTCATTTTTAGAATACCAGTGGTTACGAGAGACGTAGAGCGTGCACGTATGTGCATATTGGGTATTGGAATTCACACGGAATTCTCTCATTATCCTTATTAGTACACAGCGGCACGGGCAATCCCAACCTACTCTTTTGCTCCCTTCTTCCTTTTTATTGTTTGTTCTGTTCACCATTGTCAGTTCGATCACTTGTGTTTTTTGCAGCCACTGAAAATTCACAAATTTAGAACAATCGAATTACTAGACCATCTAGAGCTGTTCAAAGAGATGTTTTATTGTTTATTGTTCTCGTAGCTTCTTATTACACATAGTCAAATCTGGGGTGTGGTGGCACTGTTGAAGACCGCAAAAATGGAGGACCCTGTGAAAAGACTAAAGCCCCAACGTGGATCATTAGTTGACTACAATTTGGAATTTAAAGATAGATTGGGCGTATATTGGAGTGTGGATATTGTTGTTTTGGAGTAGGGGTGAATCTGGAGAAGTTTATTGGTACTTAAATGTGGGGGCATAAAATTGAAAAGCATGAGTAACGGATCAAAAGTTTGAAAGTGTTGGTAGACGAAGGTGTGATTGTGGGTGAATTCGAAGCGCAATGTGAATGTTTCTGAAAGTGGCAAGTCTATTGGAGACTTATACTTGAACAGAACCAACGCTGTACTCAATTGACTCAAGATAGCCAACTTGTCCTTGCATTCAAAAATATAGTACCATCAAAATAATTACTTCACAATGACTATTCCAATGATTCAGAATGAAATCTACAATACAAGCATTAACACTCAGAAATTACAAGTAAGAGCATATACTTTTCAATCCAAACCACCAACCCAAACCAACTACCCAAATCACGATTCATATTCGGTGCGTTCCCTTGCTCCCAAATCGCCGTACCTAATCACGCCAATATAGGATCAACCAAAGTCCTATATGTCAGCGAAGTTCAAGCCAAGGTTGCAATACAGCCATACCAAAAGCCATACCCACAGAATCCACCACTATACGCAATAGTTACTAAGTAATGCGCGCTACCGGTCGAAACAATGACCGGCGTAATGACTGAACAGCGCTACCAAAACCCAACCTTATCTGGTCCGGTGCCGCACGCGAGTGACTCTGTCAAGTTCTGCTATCTTTCTCTTCCCAGGTTTCCATCATGAATGAGAAGAACAGCAACGTCAAGCGAACAAACAGAAATTCAGTCCCCAGACTTGCTGTGATAACAGCAGTCTTGCTCTTTTTAGTGGGGAGCTTATGGCACGGACATCCACACTTTGCACCACAGCAAGTGTTCCTCGAGAACTTGAAGAGTGTTGATGCCTACGATCCTTACTTTTTGAATGAGACGATATCAAAAGACCCTTTGACGGAGGTTGGTCTTCCTACTGTGCACCCATCTTTCGAGCACCTCCACAATGGATCCAAGGCAATGGTTGCAAGCGACGTTCCATTTTGCTCTGAATTGGGCACCCGCATTTTGAAGAAGGGCGGCAATGCCGCAGACGCAGCGGTAACGGTTGCACTTTGTATTGGCTCGATCAACCCACACAGTTCGGGCATTGGCGGTGGTGGATTCTTGCTCAGTAGAAATAACGGCAAAACGATCAGCATTGACGCGCGCGAAATGGCACCTTCACTTGCATTCAGGGACATGTACAATAACAATACTGTTCTTTCGAAGGTCGGTGGGCTTGCAGTTGCCGTTCCGGGCGAATTAGCCGGTCTTCACGAACTCTTTAGTAAGCACGGATCGGGCAACTTAAGCTGGAAGCAGTTGTTTGAACCTGTGATCGAATTAAACAGAAATGGGTTCGAAGCTTCTCCAGTTTTGGTCGCGGCCATAGAAGCGGTCAACGAAAAGATCATTTCTCGTGTTCCGCAATTGAAAGGACCTTGGAAGCTGTTCATGTTCAATGACGATGGACTGGTGATCAAGCCTGGTCATATTGTTACAAGGCCACAGTATGCAGACACATTAGAATTGGTTGCAAATAATGGAAGTTCTGCCATTTTTTATGACCCACAGGGCCCTATTGTTCCCCAATTGGTAAGCACTATTAACAGGTACTTTGGAGTGGTGACGGCTAGTGACTTCTCAGCGTACCAAGTGAAAGTTGAGCGTCCCTTGACTTTGGATTTGGATATCGATGGGAATAAGTACACTGTGTTCACAGCCAACGGAACGTCGAGTGGATTGGCCTTGGTTGGTGGCCTCAACTTCTTCAACCGTTTGTACAAGAAGAGTGACAGTAGAGTACTCCACCTCCACAAACTTATTGAGAGTTTCAAGTGGCTTGCATCGATCAGAACCAACTTGGGAAACTTGAACTCAAACATTCCACAGCTTATTGAAAAGTACACCGGAACACAATGGATCGATGACATTATAGAGCACGGCAACTACTCCGACACACGCACTTTTGATTACACCAACTATGACCCCAAGTTCGAGGTCAATGAGCCCAAGGGAACGTCCCACTTTTCGGTGGTTGACAGCGACGGCAACGCAGTGGGGATGACCACGACGGTGAACTTGTTCTTTGGACTGATGGTTTTGGACCAAGAAACAGGAATCATCTTGAACAACGAAATGGACGATTTTGCAACGCCAAACACCTCGAACTCGTTCAAGTTGAACCCATCGATCTACAACTATGTGGCACCTTTTTCACGTCCACTTTCTTCGACGTCGCCAACTATCATAGTGAAGGGCAATGAAGTGCAGACAGTTATTGGAGCTGCTGGGGGATCGCGTATTCCAACTGCAATTTTACAGGCGATCGTGAGATTATATTACCAGGACAGAAGTTTACTTGAGCTGATCGCGTTTGCGAGAATGCACCACCAGCTTGTTCCCGAGCAGTTGATGGTTGAGAATCTGACTGTATTGGAGGAGGAGTTTCCTGGGATTGTGGGAGAGTTGGAGAAGTTGGGACATACTATTTTAGAGACGGGGCTGTTGACTGCGATGAATGGGATTACGAGGGGGGGAGAAGGATGGGAGGGTGTTAGTGATTTCTGGAGAAAGAGAGGAGAGGCGTGGGGATATTAATGAACGAGCAACGAACAAGCGCAGCGAGTGAGTGTGCGATAACTGTTCTTGGACCAGCTTGTGAGTGATTTTTCCAGTGATAACTAAATTTTCAATTAGGAGGTTAACGAGTTTAAAGGATCGATTGGCTGAGCCACTTTAACTCAAAATGCATTTTTAGAAATCTTCCAGCGATCTACTATTCAGTGAAAATCCTGATCACTAACTTTTCACATTTCAAACTCACCTCTTCACCAAATATCTTAAACTTTAGAGAACTTTATTAGATAATACATATGAATATTCATAGTCCAGACAACTCTCAAATATATCGAATGTACCCCAGACTGTGTTATATGCAGTACCAACTTCCCGAATCAGTTATCAGCTGCTTTAGTCCAAGTTTGTTTAGTGCCAGGATAAGAGATTCTGTGTTCTCCTCGGTGTCAAGGAGTGAGTCAATAGAGTAATACTAATCTTAAATGCAAAGATCAGTGCTTAAACCGGAGATTTCATCCGATTCAGTATACTGAAAAGATAAGCAAAACCTAATCAGCCAACCAGTGCAGACTGAAACAACCACTACACATGAAAGCACCACCAAATACGAAACCAGAAACACATGGGAATGAACAAAAATAACCAGTTTAAAGTTTGCAAAAGTTCTTTACATATTGACACAAGATGACGATCACAACAATAGCCAGGCTAAATGAGTTCCGAGCGACCCACTGATTAGCACTTGGTTATCTCGGCTACAAAGTTGGTCCACTCTTCCACCACTTCTTCCACGGAATCTAGATTGTGTCACCAGCAGCCTCTCCTTTGCCTATCTAAGCAGATTTTGCAACTTCCCTTTACCCATTACCCAATCAGTAGTTAACTTTTCATGCCCAAGACGTTTTACTTTAAGCCAGTTGGCTTTCACCACACACCACCTCACACCCACCCGCAAAGCTTCTTCAGTCCGATCGGTAGTGGGGCAGCAAACCGTGACTTCCCTATCATTAGTATATGTAGCCTGTCACAAAGCCTTAACCCCCGCAAACAAAAATCACTCGGACTTTAAGATCTCCTTACTTTTATTTAAAAAACGAGACTTCGCAATTGCAACTCCCCCATAAATGACTTTTCAATACCAGGAAACGTTAAAGAAGTTACCTATTCCAGATCTTCTGGAGACTTGCACCAACTACCTCAAAGCACTCAAACCTTTGCAGACAGAACATGAGCACCGCGATACCATCGAAGCAGTAGAGGCCTTTTTGAACAAGGGTACTGGTAAGTACTTGGATGCCGAGCTCCGTGAGTATGCCAAAACTCGCAATTCCTACATTGAACAGTTCTGGTACGACAGTTACTTGAGTTATGACAACCCTGTTGTTCTCAACCTTAATCCTTTTTTCTTGCTCGAGGATGATCCTTTCAACAATGCCCTGAGCTCGCCTCAGATCAAGCGTGCCACCACGCTTACGTTGCTGTCTCTTAAATTCATCCAGGCGCTCAAACGCGAGACTTTACCCCCCGATCTCCTCAAAAACGGCCAGGCCTTGGACATGTACCAGTACAAGAAGTTGTTTGGAGCTCTGAGAATCCCCACCAACGACGGATGTATGATGCAATCCGACCTGAACGCTACACACATTGTGGTGTTGAGCAAGTCGCAGTTCTACTGGTTTGATGTCATGGACGAGGACGCTAATCTCATCTTGAGCGAGCTGGAACTCATGATTAACTACACTTCGATTGTACAAGATTCGCTCAACACAAGCCCAATGGACATTGCCAAGTCTTCTTTTGGTGTTTTGACTACGGAAAACCGCCGGACGTGGCTGGGTGTTCGTGCTGCCATGCAGACCAACACTACCAACTCCGAGATCTTGCACATCATCGAC
Source organism: Kodamaea laetipori (assembly GCA_030558845.1). Taxonomy (NCBI): domain Eukaryota; kingdom Fungi; phylum Ascomycota; class Pichiomycetes; order Serinales; family Debaryomycetaceae; genus Kodamaea; species Kodamaea laetipori. The sequence continues at coordinate 166,168 of JAKTQN010000007.1, read as the reverse complement.
CTGGCACTCTTTGTCATGTGCTTGGACGATATTGAGTGTGAGGACTTGTCGATCTTGTCTAAAAACATGTTGTGCGGGCTTCTGGTTCTCGAAAAGGGTATTCAGGTGGGTACCTGCACTAATCGGTGGTATGACAAATTGCAGATCATTGTGACCAAGAACGGTAAAGCCGGTATCAACTTTGAACATACCGGTGTCGATGGTCACACTGTTTTACGGTTTGTTTCGGACGTCTACACAGACTCGATCTTGGCCTTTGCTCAGCTGATCAATGGTAACACCCCTTCACTTTGGAAGGAAAACTCAAACGATTGCACTGGTTCCGATAAAATCACAATTCCACGTAAGTTGGAGTGGGACTTGACCCCAGATTTGTCGTTGGCACTTCGTTTTGGTGAAACTCGTTTGTCAGATTTGATCAACCAGAATGAGTTTAAGCATTTGGAGTTTAAGTCTTATGGATCTACACAGATCAAAAAGTGGAAATTCTCCCCGGACGCTTTTGTCCAGATGGCCTTCCAAGCAACGTACTACGCATTGTACGGAAAAGTGGAGAGTACTTACGAGCCTGCTATGACCAAACAGTTTTTCCACGGAAGAACTGAGGCCATTCGTACTGTTTCCCAGGAATCGAACTTGTTTGTGCGTAAGTTCTTTGACTCGACTGTCCCCACCGAGGAGAAGTTGAAGTACTTGCTGTCTGCTTGTAGCCTGCACTCGGAGCAAACACGGAGATGTTCTCAGGGTAAGGGTGTCGACAGACACTTGTTCGCACTTTTCAGTATCTGGAAACGCTACTTTCCTCAGGAAAAACGCAACTCTACTTCAGGATCTGATCTGGATTCTGACCATACTGCTATTGGCTCTGACTCCAAGCAGCACTTCCAGACTTTGCCGGAGATTTTTGCAGACCCAGGTTGGGACAGATTGAACAACACAATCATGTCCACCAGTAACTGTGGAAACCCAGCTCTCCGTCTCTTTGGTTTTGGGCCTGTCAGTCCTAACGGGTTTGGGATTGGTTACATTATCAAAGACGATTCCATTTCTATCTGTGCATCTTCAAAGCACAGACAAACTGAACGTTTCTTGGTAACATTGGAAAGCTACTTGGTAGAGATCCAGAAATTAGTCAACCAACTTAAGGTTGAAAAGAATAGAGTGGAAACACCTAGCATCACTCCTGTTGTTAAGGTTAATGCTCCTTCTCCTACACCTGCTGCATCCACGAGCTTGCTTTTGGGTGGCTATGGTTACTTTGACATGGGTGAAGATGACATTAAGTCTAGGGGACAATCTCCTGAGCCTCCATTCCTCGGCAGGAACAACTCAACCTTCTCCATCCGCGAGATTGGTAAAAAGTTACGCTTGTCGGAGTATTGATGATTACGACTATTTATTCTATTTATTTTATTTATTAAATATATCTTACACTAGACTACAAGTAGAACGATGCAGAAGCTGTTATTGTTCAAATTTCACTATTATGAAGTTTTATTGTTGCTGTGAGTTGGGAACGTGTTTTTTTGCAACCAGAGTTCCAAATTGGTTTATATTTTCGCAGCCATTTCTTTGTTATGAGCTATGATATTAGTAGCACTACATACTGATATTGTCACTTCAATTACAAATTCTTCATTGAAAATTGTCAAACACATTCACTAGTTTTGCCGTCGATAATTTGATAAAGCATCTACAGTATTTCAAATAATATCCTGTCGATAAAAGCTACAAGTTGTACCCCTTCTATTCTAATTTAAACCTTTTCTTCAGTCAATACTAATCTCTCCAATAATCTAAATTCCAAAACTACCCTGGTTAAATGCAGCACGAAGGTTGGCTTTATTCTGGGTTTTGTTTTTATTGTGTCTGTTAGCAGATGGCATACCCATCATAGCCATATCACTCGAAGTAGGTTTAGCAGCAGCTGGTGCGGGTGGTACTCCGTAGCCTTGTGGAGGATATGCTTGTGGTGGTGGGTATCCATAAGCTCCAACAGGTGGATATCCGTATCCTGGAGCAGGAGGGGGGTAACCAGGGTACCCTTGAGGTGGTGCTGGTGGATATCCAGGATATGCTTGAGGAGCGTAATATCCCTGTGGTGGCATTGGGGCCAAAGGAGAAGTTCCTGGTTGTGGAGGGTACTGTTGGCCTGGATGGTTGTAATAGTTCTGTGGAGGTTGCTGTACCGGTGCTGCACGGTGTGTTTGGTTCGCAGGTGGATATGACTGGTGTGGTTTGGGGAACCCTGCTCCAGAAGGGTCGTTTGGCAGACCGGTAGTGGGTGTAGACTGGCGCTGTTGAGGAAGCGCTGCCTTGGGGATCACAGACGTAACGTTCCCGTTATTGTGGTTGGGTTGAGGACGTGGTGGTGTTGGGTGGTGTGGTGGTTGAGATTGTTGATGGTGGGGTGGCTGGTGAGATGGTTGATTGTGTTGTTGTTGCTGTTGTGATGCCTGGTTGTGGTGGTTGTGGTTTGGTGCAGGTACACTTGGAGCTGGCTTGAGCACTGGCAGCTGCAGACTTGGTGCTTTCCTACCATGCGCAACCATTCCTGGTGGTTTTTCTATAGGAGTTGGTGGCAAGGAAGGGATGCTTGGGTTAGAAGAGTTTGGGGATAGCATACCTGCTTGACCTTCCAGAGGTGGAGGACGTCTCGCAGGACTTGCACGGCCATTCTGGGGAGCAGGTGGAGGAGGTTGGTTCAATGTCAAAGCCTGTGAGTTTGGTTGCAACGGCTGCGGTGTGGGTTGTTGTGCTGGCGATTGCGGACGTTTTGGAATTGGTGACAGAACTGGCGGCGGTCTCAAGCTGGGGTACTGGGGTTGCTCTGGGTGTGCTGGTGGATTGCTGTTCTGTAATTGAGGGGGTTGGCCGCTGTTTACTGGTGGAGGTGCAAGTGTTGTCCGTTGAAACTGCTGCTCAAGCTGCTGCACGTTGGGCTGAAGTTGGGTTGGGAGTTGTTGTTGAGGTGGTTGCAGCTGGGGTTGTTGAGGTTGTTGGGGTGGGTACTGGTGCTGTGGTTGGACTTGGGGTTGTTGTTGAGGTTGTTGTTGAGGTTGCTGCTGAGGTTGCTGCTGAGGTTGCTGTTGAGGTTGCAGTTGAGGTTGCAGTTGAGGTTGCAGTTGAGGTTGCTGCTGTTGTTGCTGCTGTTGGGGCTGATGTTGAGGTTGCTGTTGGGGCTGAAATTGTGATGGGTTCAGTTGGTAAGGCTGTTGAGATTGTTGAGGCTGCTGGAGTTGTTGGGGCTGTTGAGGTTGAGCATATTGGGGCTGAACGGCTTGAGGTTGCTGTTGCTGACCAAATGGTTGTTGTTGTTGTAATTGAACTGGAAACTGAACTTGATTGTCCTGAGGCTGAATTGGCGCAGTATTTAATTGCGCTGTCTGCTTCACTGGTGACAGGTCCAGGGCCAGAACATCATCAATAACACTCTTTCTCTTCTTCTTTTTCTTCTTCTTAGGTGACTCAACTGGAAAGAACATGGGTGGCGGTGGGATCGCCGGAGATATTCCGTTCAATGCTGGAGCTCCAAAACCTGCTGCCGCTGCAGCTGCTGCAAGTTCTTCCTCCATCTCCTCCATCTCCTTTTCAGCCTTTTTCTTCTTTTCCTTCTTCTTTCTCCTGCGTTCCTCCTTCAATTTACGTGCCTCCTCGCTCTCTTCTGGTGACAGTGGAACATTGAGTTCCCCTGGAGATTGCTGTGGTGTCAACGATGGAATTGCTGAAACTACAGGAACATTTGACGGTGCAAGTAAGCCGGGGTTGTACATAGCATCGCCATTTGCTTGCGCAACTTGTGCTTGTGCTTGAGTCCCAACTTGTGCTTGAGGCTGTGCCTGTGCTTGCGCGGGAGCTCCATTTTGTTGCGGTGCTTCTCCAGGTACAACATAATTATCAAACGGTTCAGTTGTTTGAGCAGGTTGGTTCTCGTAATTGCCATACAGCTCAAATGGCTCTTTGAATGGTTGGTTGGCATCGGGGCTATTTACATTTGTTTGATGCTGATTTTGTTGGTGATTGGGGTCAAGGTTGGGGGTGGTTCCAAGGTTTTGGTAATTGTAGTTTTGAGTTTGGGTAGGTGGGGGTTGTTGTGTTTGGTAATCCTGTGCGGGTTGTTGAGGTTGTTGGGTTTGGTAATCCTGGACCGGTTGGGGCTGTTGTGTTTGATATTCCTGTTGATAGTTCTGCGTCTGCAGGTTATCCTGGTACTGTTGTGGTTGCTGGTAGTTCTGCGGTTGCTGATAATTCTGTGGTTGCAGATAGTTTGGCTGATAGCCCTGCAGAGGATTGGGTGGGTAACTTTGTTGATAGCCATAGTCATAACCATTATCAGGAGGAGGTTTTCGTATATTAGTCGGTTGTGTTGTAGGAAGCTGTGGCACGTCTGTATCATCTAATCCCGTCAAATACTTCTGATAGTCAGACAAACCCTTGTCCAGACCAATACTATCAATCTCTACATCAAGTTTCGAGTCGTTCTCGCTGAATACAATAGTTGGTAACAACTCTCCTCTTTCGTCCTTTGGAGGTGGAGGAGGTGGAGTTTCAGTCAGTGGAGGCAACGGTTGGTCCTTGTTCTTGTACGACAAACTCTCAGACTTGGCCAAGTTCTTCTTCTTGTCAAACTGGCTGAAATGATTTAAGTACGATTCTGAGCTCATGGTCTGCTCAGTCACTATAAGCCATCTTTGGAAACCTTTAAGACCAGCTTCCACCACAAGTGAGCGTCCAAAGAGCTTTTTCATGGATGAAGGTTGGTCTGAACCAAGAGACAGAAGCCACGTCCAAATGTAGTAATCTTGGAGCGAGACGTTGCTTATTGTGATGGTCAGATAAAGAGGAATGTCCGGGTCGTGAGATTCGGTGTCTTTGGCCCACCCTGGATACAAACTGTAGTTTGAGTTGATGGGTTCAGCAGTCAACCTGTTTAGCACTCTTTTCAGTTCCTCTGTCAAAGTGCTAATGATTTCATTCGTCGACTCCTTTTGGAAGATATTCTTAAGAATCGTGTAGTTTTCAATAGACAAAAATGAATCCTTCTTGTCAAAACTGAGGGTATGCCTAACTTTGCTCAATAACTCAAAAGGGTTAGTTGAGGGTCGTGTTGATTTCACCAAAACACAAGGAATTGTAATCATTGATTTTATCAGCTCAGATTTCTCTTGTGGTGGGTATGAATTTGTGATGAGCAAAGACTGTAAGGTCTTAGGGAGCTTTAAAGTTTCCAGCTCGTTTTCTGGTAGCATGGCTCGTAAGAAGGAGAGAAGCAAGTGGAACAATGCGTGCGAGCAAGACTTCCACGCGTCCAAACCCTCCAAGAAGTTGAGCTCTCGGGTGAGCGTGGCGTCGAAAAAGGGCGACTTACGCAACTTGGCTACACTGTTGAACGCCCACATACTGGCCATCTTCGCGATCTTGCGGCCACTCAAGTAGTTATACTGCGAGTTTGAGGTCAAGCTGATCAATAGGTCCAAGAAGTCGTACACAATCGATGCGTGAGCAGGTGACAGAAGGCATTTCGGCATTATGCTAAGAAAGGCTGTTTTAGGGTACCCGGCTTCCTTCTCTCTCCGCTTGTACTCCAAATAAACGTTCCAGCCTATAATTTCGTTGTTTGGCAACCGGCTCCATAAGTACTTGAGACCACATATGAGGGTGAACTCATCAAACAGTTTTATGGTTTTCAGTAAACGTTCTGGATCACTTACCAATTCACCATATGGGAAAACTTCCGAGAGAAAAAGGTCGAGTCGCGCGTCATCTACCTTGGAACGGAACGGGAGAAACACATGGGGTGTCTTGGTACCACGTAGCTTGAGCTCTCCAGTCATAACATGCAAAAGGCCTTTCAACCTTTTGCGTGTGAACTGCTCGGCAGGAATGATGCATTTGTCCCGCGAAGACCCCGGAAGTTGTGGAAGTTCCAAGTCCATCGCAATGCTAGTCGTATAAGGCGTACAGTGGGACGGTCAGCGAATGGAATCGGTCGTAAAATGCGCTGGGATCGTGCTTTTGATTTCCGTATCAATCTTCTGATCTGTTTATTTTTTTTTGTTATGGTTTACTTTTCGTGATGTCGTGGCGAGGGCTACGACAACAAGAATAGTGGTATTGAGATGGGCACGGTAGCACTGGAAGGATACACTTAGGAGGTAATACCTGATGATGTAGCAGATGATATGATGCTCTTTGTTTTGATAATTTTAGCGAAAGGTGAAACGGAGAGAAGTTACGACAGAGGTATCGAAAGACAGAGCACAATTAAGAAGCGAAGCATACGGACGCAGGAACCGGCAGTGAAGCGAGGAATAGTAGAACCCATAGACATGTGATGATTCTGGTGGTGATTGTGTGGTTCAGCGTGAAAATTTAGGCGTATCCACCCACCAAGATGGATACACTAAAAGAGCCGGAGAATTTACGATTTAAATTACGGTTAGAGATCCATGGACCAAGAAAGACAAAAGCGGAGGGTGTTTTCTTTTGTTATTGATTGTATCCCTTTTGATTTTGGCAGGAACAATGCAGTGTTTGCGACAATTTTGGTGCTGTGTGCGGGCGCAGAACCTATCTATTGTGTCTGAAACATGTATGTGACAGCGAAAGCAGGAGAACAAATATTAGACGGAGGGTGAGGACTGGTGAGGGGGGGGAGGTTTGGTGGGTGGTTTGGTTGAGTGGTTGCAAATATTGGTGTGGTGGTTTTGAGTGGCTGCAAAATTTTGGTACGTGAAGATAGATAAGAGGAAATGGCTTTCTTGTGCATGAATGGCGATTTGGTGATCTGTGACATTATTATGTGAGTAGGATTGATTGTCGCTCGATTGTGGGTTAGTGCCTTAGGTTGAGATATCTACATCGAACGAAATTGACATCTTGATATCTCTTGGTACTATGGAAGTTCAAACTTATTTGGGCATATATTTCTTTGTTACGCAGACTCAACAGACAAAATTCAGAGCACATTGCTCCAAATCTGTGGTGTGTTTGATAAGCGTGATTTTGGTACATTTAGACGGGTTCGATCGTACTAGTGATTGAGAAGGAGCGTAACAAACACGCGAAACAACCGTGCCAGTGTGTGGTCACAGGTGGGTTTAAAATTAATTATGCAAACTCCTTGTGTTTTCAGGGGAATTTGGTTCTTTTGGAGTGGTTCTTGAATGTTAACTGGTTAGCACACGAGACCATTATGAAAATTGGAATATAAACTATTGTGTATACTCTTTCAGTTCTGAAATTTTAACGTGGTCATAGAAACTAGATTATTATTTGATTACCAATTTAATTATTTATTCACTGTCACTATTCACTCGCAACTGATTATTCACTGTTCACTCAGCATTTCTCTCACCTTATTATTCACTCAAAAATTATTCACTCAAACATTAATCACAACAAAGTCACCACAACATACCATACTTCACTCGCAACATTATTCACTTAATTCACATCAATCACAACCATCACTCGCATTTTTCACTAACTCAATTTTCACTCATTTTCATTCAACATTCTAAGTAATTATCTTTGTCGACGGCCTGTTCCGAAACTGTCCTTGTTGCGCCTGCTCAATACCATTATTATATCCCTGATAATGCTGCAAATCCACCATGCTGTTCGCATTCCTCAACAGGAACCCGCTCATCTGATTCGGCTGTGTTTGCTGCGCTTGCTGTGCTTGTTGTACTTGTTGTGCTTGCTGTGCTTGTTGTGCTTGCTGTGCTTGTAATTGCTGTTGTTGCATTTCGCTCAAATTGGACATACTATGTATCGTTCGCAACTCTCCCGAAGGCTCAGCTTGTATAACATTGGGCGGAAGGTCATGGAGTGGGTGACCGTGAACTTCAATGTTTGATTCTTCGTAATTTATAGGAATTGAACTAGCATTGGAATATCTCGTGTTGCCATTCGCCATCTCCGGTTGGAGAGGCTGTTGACCAGGCGGCACTTGTCCTGTTTGAGGTGGCTGCTGTTGCAATTGCTGTGGGGCAGGTGGTGCCGGCTGTACCGGAGCCAAAGTTGTGGGGATTGTACTTGGGATCGAAGTCATTCCCCCTTGGCTTCCCGAGGAAACATTCATGGCATAGTTGGCCTGCTGCAAAACTTGTTCGCAACCCTGGATCATATCCTTGTGTGGTTCTACCAAATTACGCATACCCTGTAAAGCATCGCGCAATTGCGCCACCTGCGCCAGTAACTCTCTATATCCCGTCAGATAGAAGGACAATTCGTCTTCCATCTTCTGTATGAGCTGCTTTTTGCGCTGGCGACACTTGGACGCGGCGACTCTGTTACGTTCCAAAAAGTTCTTACGCTTTTCTTCCTCCAGCTTTGGTCTTCCGTCATCAGCGGACTCTTCTTCTTCCTCTGGTTCTTCTTGTTTCACCTTGCGCTGCTTTGCTCTACGTTTTGCAGGCTCTGCTTTTCTCTTTTTCTCAGCCTTTGGCTTTGGTTTCTCTTCTACTTGGGTGTCGTTTGAAGAAACAGTTGAGATGGAAGCTGGATCGGCGTCGTTGCTCAGCAGTGACGCTGGAGCAGCGGCTGGAGCAGGTTGCGGCACATTTTGCAGAGCAGTGTGCAGTTGCTGCCCGTCGTTGTGAGTTATTCCTAGTAAGCTCAGCAAGCCAGGAGTCATGGGAGCATTCAACAACGCGCCCGGCGTAGTCAACCCTGGCAAGTGTGTGAATGGGAAGCCATTATGGTTGAGTCCACCCGGCGTGAGCCCCGAGCGCAAGTTCAGCTCGTTTGGTGTGAGCCCTGTTTTACGGAGCCCACCCACAAACTGGTTGAATGAGTTTGTGTGATCTGCATTGGTGGTGGCTCCGCTCTGTGTCTGCCCACTCGCATTGGGTGTTGTAGACGGAGCGCTATTGGAGCCCTGTGCAGTATTCCCATTGGTAGCGTTCAAAAGACTGTTCCACAAGTTGGTGCCCGGAGTTCCTGGGTTGGATAAGTGGCCACCAGGCAGCAATCCGATGGGATGCAAGCGGCGTCCGCCTGGTGTGAATAAAGGAGGAGTTATACGCGGCAACTTACCACCTGTGCCCTGTTGTAGGCTGGCCATGTTGGGAATCAGCATCTCCTTGGGCGACAGGTCTGTGCCTGATACAGTTGCGGTAGCAGCCGTGCTGGTGGTGCCGTTGGGCGATACCTCTGTATTGGCGTCGGATTTGGGGTCTGTTCCCACTGTGCTCGTCACGGTGTCTCCACCAACAACACCACCGACGGCACCGCCAACTGCACCGCCAACGGCGCTTATGGCAGCACCTCCCACCGCACCGCTGACACCGGCGGGATGCTCTTTGGTCGCAAAAGACCTCTCAAACGGATTCGACTCTAGATCAAAAGACGTCTTCAGCTAAAGATATGGTTAGTAAGTGTTGTGACGTAATAGCAACTAGATTAAGCTTTGAACATACATCGCCAGACATGATTATATGGGCTCTTGTGTAACGATCCAGGTGATGGGCACTGATATGTAGCTGGACGGAGGTAGTATCACCACTGGTGTATGTGCTCCCTGGAGTTGAAGGCTATTTGTAATGTTAGACTCAACAACAACAAAGTAAAATTGTGGTTTGGGTGATTATGTAATGAATTAATTTTGAAGACGTCATTCAAGTACAAGCGCGAGCACGAGCTAGAGAGTGCGAGATAGGCAATTGAGGATTGGTGGAGTGAATGTGAAGATTACATATGTCTTTAGCTGGGGAGTACTACTATTTACCTGGACATTGAATAAATGAGTTTTAGTGGTAAGTTTTATGGGGGGGTAATTGAGAAAATAAGTATGGTTTGGCCAGTCCATTGTGTAAATAAAAGTTAACTGGATAGATACAACTAGTTAAATCTCTCTGAATTCTGTAAAGAGGACACGGAGGCAGTATCCTTGTTATTTAATGAGACCCTCGGTGAATCCATAGGGATCCTTAACCATTATGTTTGTGCAGGCTAAAACAGGGAGCGTTGACAGGTGATTGTAACGCAAATGGAATGTGAGAAATTTGAAAGGGTATGAAGAAACATCACAATATGTGAGAATAAGACCACCATGTAGAAGAGAAATGATATGGTTGTTGATTGTTCAACCAGATCATTTACCTGCATGGTTTTAATTACTCCGATATTGCTTTATGATCTCAGTTCCCCTGTGCGTGTATGAAATGCGTCGCCGATTTTGTTTGACTTTGAGATCTGTTATTCTGATTTTGTCTGAATTGTTGTACTGAAGTACCTAGGAGAGCATAGATTTTTGAATGGAAGCACACGAATCGCTGAAGTAGGGTTGTTCACAATTTACGTGAGGTATCTCTGTGAGATTGAAGTCTAGTTAATGCATTTGTTGAACTGTAAAAATGCCTCTAATCACAAAATAAAAGGACACATAAAAAGCAAGTCCAATTAGCTAAAATTTAGAATTAGAGTGGTATTCGTATGGTGGTTTTTGACGTAGATTGCTGTAAGACATTTAGAACTATTAAAAGAACATTACAATGTGGGTTTAAAACGTTCGAACTAAAGAGTACAAGCGCATATATATTGATTGTATAATTGTGTGAGTTAATGGCTGCAAAAGATTTACTGGAAAAGGGTAAACGTCTGTAGTTCACATGCCCGCTCAATTGAAGAAGTTGGGTGGAATTGAGGGTATCCAGAGTCATAGTGAGATTTAGTATACTTAGAATATGCTAAGTTTAGATAACATCATCTTCATTCACTTCATGAATGTACTTGCTTAAAAATGTAGTATTTGTTTTGTAAATATTTAAGTGTGCTATGATAGTAGATCTGAAATGACTTGGATATATGACCAACCCAAGTCATTCGGAATCTTGTGAAACTAGTCATTATCAATCATTTGGTCAACTCTGAACTGATTTATTTCATTACGTATCAACTTTCTCAAACTTACGAATCCATTACCCTCTGATCAATTCAGATCTCTCTGCAAAACTCTGACTTCCTCAACCTACATAAATAACTCAAATCCACCTTTCATACACACTAGAACATCTACAAATATGAACATCATAAGATTTAATCCAAATTCTTCAAAATCTTCTCCAACTTCTCTTGAGTATCCTTCTTTCCATCCTTTGTCAATTCAGGGTTCTTCTTCACCTCCTCACGCAACTCATCATCGACGTTCTTGTCGACTGGCTGTGCTTCGGGCAAATTTTGTTTGTCTACAGGAACAATAGGCTCTTGGATCTTTGGTTGCTTGTCGCCATCAATCTTTCTTCTCCATCCAGTCTTTAAGGTGTCAGTCAAGTCAAAGCGTGGGAATGGATGTGCTTCCGTGTTGAAAACATACTTGTCCAATGGAATCTTGTTGTTGTCGTCAAACAAAAGGTACAAGTACTTCAAGGTCTCCGCAAACCAGAATGATTCAGCATTGTCTCTCAACTTTGGTGGATCCTTAGTGACATCGTCCAACGAAGTGTACGCATTCTCGCCCTTCGAGTTGACAATCTTGGTGTGCTTCACAAAATTCTGGAAGATCTCGTAACCCCACTCTCTGTACTTGACGTCACCAGTCAATCTGTAGAGGTAGAACAAAGATTCGACAGTTTCTGGACGCTGCAAATTGTGTCTGTCTGCTGGCTTGATGTTGAAGTCCTCTGTCTTCGAAGGATCCGTGTTGAAAACAACAATCTCAGGCGACAATCCAGTGCCTGGGACATCATGGTACATTTTGTAGCAAGTGTACGTCAACTCTTCACCCAACTTGAAGTGCGATTCCTTTTCCTTAGTCCAGTCTGGCAACTTGCGTGCCTCTTCCAATGGGAGACCATTGGTGGCACCAAGGGCCAACAATCCACCGTAGAAACACACCAAATGGTCCATCTTAGGACTGAGTCCGTTACCGATTCCCCGCTCCAATTCACCAATAAAGGTGAGGTGGTTGGGTTGCGACTCGGAAACCATGTGTTTCTTGACACCCTCAACAGACTCTCTGTACATATCCCAGTAAACCTTCTCTTGGTTGTTTGTCTGCAAGTACTGCTTCAACAAGTACTCATAATAGGAGTCACCTCTGGATCCCAATCTGATGAGCGATCCCTGATACTTTCCTGTGTCTGGTTGCACGTAGATTGGAGCCAATCCGTCCTTTGGCTTGTTGGCATCCAACACTTCCATGATCTTTTCCACCTTTTGCCACCACAAGACTTCACCGGTGAGGAATGCCAAGTACTTGAATTCCAACTGCAAGGTTGCCACCTCGGCTGTCGACGAAGCTCCGTTGTCTACGTGGTTTTTCACTCCCTCGCCAGATTGCAAGTTGACCGACGCGTATGGCACGCCGGTGTCACTGCTGAAACCTCCCTCCAACGCGTTGGCCAAGTCCACAGCCTTGTCCAAGTATACATCATCCTTGGTAAAGTGAAATGCCGACAAAAGACCACCGAGCATACGAATAGTGGTCTCAAAGACATTGACATTGTAGTCGAATCTGTAGTCCAAATCCTCCTTAACCCACTTTCTCGCACGCTTCAATTCATCCTGAGCGTCCATAATAGCCATGGTGTCCAATGTGTCGACAATCATCCAGCCCAAGGGTTGAGGGCCCATATTCTCACCCTTTTCACTGATCGGGTGGAAAACGTCCTTACCCCAGCCGTACTTTTCATAATGATGCCATGAGTCCAAAAAGGTGTCCTTGACCTCCTGTTGTACTGCAGGCCAGTTCCTTTCGCTGGATCCTGGCAGCAAAAATCCGCTTGACGCCAAATAGTAGATCAAGTAGAGTGCTAATGACCCAAAAAAGCCTTTTACCAACATAACAATTCTGTTATTCAATTGTCTTCTGCTGCCCGTAGGTTTATCTTTGTAATACAACGGGAGAGAGCTTCCTTGAGACTTAGCCTTCCACTTGTCACCCCTGGTTATTTTGTTTGAGTTGAATGAAAAGCTCATGGGTGTTTAGATTGATTGTCTGATGCGTGTTAATTAGTATTTTGGTCATGTGACCTCGTATATTGAATGGTGGAAGGAGTGGTAAGACATTGGTGGGTATGGTGGTGGATGGGGCAGTTGATGGGAAGTGGATGGGAAGTGGATGGGAGATTCATGGATTTGTCGTTAGACAAATGATTGTTTGAAGAGGTAAATATTAGGTGGATTAGCAGTTACTTGAATATATACCTTCTCGTTATCGTATGACTGTACAAGTTTTTGATAAAATCAAAGCAGTCTTACCCTGGTAATACAGTGGATGAAAGATCACCAGTTAGAATAGAAGCGACTAAAAAATGGCTTATTATTTCATTCACCAAATAATTATGAACTGAGTTTAAGAGTAAAGTTAAATAAATTTTAATTTTTTGCAACCATGAATATTGTGCTCAAATTTTGAACTTTCGTCTGATAAAAAGCAGATGATCAGCAAGGAGGACAAAGGTCCACAATCCAAGAAGCAAAACAAATCGGATATTTTAGTTTATCACTTACAAAAACACAAATGTACTCAGCTTTCTAAACACCCTTTAGTTCGGAGTCAGAAGAGAATTGAGTTTCAATTTACCTGATATGGTAAATCTAACAAGATTATAAATAGGAAATTCTCTGTTAAAGAGTCAACGTATTGAGTTGTCATCAAATACACAATTCCCAGTAAGATCACTCGAAATTGTGGTAGCATTCAAATCAATTGGACATTCGGTATGGCTTTCATCTCTAGGTCTATATGAATACTTCCTGTATAAGTGGGTTAACACACCCAATAGCAGTGGTTATTGTATAATCCCAAGACCTTTAGTCAGCTTTAAAATGTAAATACAGTTGACGAGCTATCTATCGCCTCCAGCACCATATAGCCAAAAATAACCAACTACGTAGAACTTCTGGCAACTCCCTACGAACATCTAATAGATAATGAATGAACTTCTTATTGTTTCGTCCCAGTACTTATGTTAATAGCCTAGTTTCAGTCTTCTTAATGCAGCCGTATGGTCTTGTGCGGCTGACGAATCATGTGACTCGAAGGTATACCAGTCTTGAGGCGTACCTTCGGAAGACCGTCAACGCATTCCCTTCAGCCTGAAACTCAGCCGAAGGATCCAACCCCTCTTTAGACTCGCTTAGCCTAACACTAATCCACATTTTCAGCCCACTTGCTGCCCTAAATCGTCACAGGGATATCGATTCAGTTCCTGGGGTAAGGAAATTAGTAATTTTGTTTGTGCTATTTGCCTCGCCCCACGCAATTTATTGGACCGGGTCATCTTAATTTTGATATACAACCAGCTTAAAGAGACAAATGAGGGTAGGAAACAGTGCTGCGAAGGATCCCGGGCGAACAGGTCTACTTGGAACTAACATTTTCGCACGAGCAAAGTCCCCAACTCAGAAAGTTAAGGTGAAGAGTGATTCAGTAAAAGAAGGAGATGGGTCCGATGTTCATAAGGGATTGATACGTCCACCTTTAAAAAGCCTGCAAGTTCTGCCACCACCGCTGGGTCTGCAGGCTCTGCCACCGCTACAAAGTCCGCAGGCTCGCCCTCCACTTCAGAGTCTGCAAGTATCGGTTCAAAACACCCAAGCTCATCCATCCCTTCAAAATTCTCAAACACGTCAGCAAAGTACTTTGATACAGCAAAACCATAACCAAACGGTGTCGGGGTTTGCAGACGTCCAACCGCTACGCTCCCCAGCTTATGAAGATGTCCCAATTTGGAATCTTCTTCCATCGTATCAGCTTTACCAATCTACATTCCTGAAAAGCATATCGCCTTTTAATGAAGACCCCAATTTTGATCCACCAGAATATGGTCTGACTCTGACTCTGCCCTCAGATAGCTACTTCCCAACGCCTGAGCAGCGCGAGTCGTCGAATCGGTGGGAAAATAGTATTCTAGGTAACACTCACAAGATGAAAAGACTCTGCCAGATTGACCCATGCTTGGCTGAACAATTGCACGTCCAGATCCACATAACAAGACACGCAGAGGTCAAGGGAGTACCTATGACCATCACAAACCATAATACCATGGAATTTTCCCAGGGTGACACCATTACTGGGTATATTACGGTGACCAATAAGTCGTCGACCCCACTTCCATATGATATGTTCTCTGTTGTGCTTGAAGGAAAGATAAGTGTGGTGGGCGACCAGGTGGACGCCAAAAAGCCACTGCTTTTCTTCAAATTCCTCAACATGTTTGACTACGACGCTTCGTGGACCCCTGTAGACATGAACCAAGATTCGCCTGAGTTTGACCCCGTGGATAATACGCGCTTGCGACTTCCTTTAGAGCAATTGTTTGAACCCAACGTCACCTACAAAAAGTTCTTCAACTTCAGGTTGCCTGAGAAGCTCCTTGAGTGTGCTTGTGAGACCCATGACTTACCTCAACACACGGAGATGTTACCTACAATTGGACTAACCAGAGAAGAATTTTTACAAGGTGTCCGCAAAATGAGAGAGAGAGCAGGTAAAGGGCAATCGGTGGTCACCTCTTCCAAAGCCCAAGAAACTAACGAAACGTTGGCTCAATTGGCAGAACTCTTCCCTCTTGGAATTTCGAACAAGAAGAAGCCCAATAGTTTTGTCCAACCTCGTATCAGAGACTTTTCGTTTGCGGACGCCGCAATGGGCTACAGTATCGAGGCTCGTGTGGTTGGTAAATCGGCTGACTACTATGATCTTACAGGCAAGAAGCATAAAGTGCTTAATGAGAAGCAGGAGTTTGTTATCGTTAATGAATCGAGTTGTTTCCTCAGAGTGATCCCACGCCAGCGTGTTCCAATGGACTCCCTAGAATTGCAAGCAGAGGCTCAAGTCATTTATAAAAACTTTATGGACCGCATTGAAGAAAAGTTGGCCCTTGGTAAGGACTTGGTTGATGGAAGAACTCCTGACATGACTGCATACTTAAAAAGTAAACAGTTGGAAAGCATTAACAGAAAGAACAGCAGTCGCAAGAGTAAACTGAACAAGCTGAATAAACTGTATATCTCACCACCATCTTCAGGGTTGGAGGTTGTCTATCCGTACAAGAAAAAGTCCATTACTGCTGCCCCCAAGATTGTCGGGCTGTTAAGGATTTCGACCCCCTTGTCCAACCTCCGTGCGGAGTACGTTCCCCCAAAGAACTACACCACAAGTGCAACCCCAGACAATATCTTAAAAGTTCCTGTGGAACTTCACTACACAGCTTCCGTGGCGCCTTTGAAGCCTCCTGAAATCAAATCTGTGCACGCAGAACTTATGGTTGTCACGTTTAAGTCTAAAAAATACCCAATACCAGTGGAGTTCACTGTGGACCACATGTACACAAACGAGGTGAGAGAAGAGGATGACGGGTTGGAGGCACACATAGTCAGGCCTATGAAACAAAAATTGGGAATAATGACAGAGTTAATGAACAGGTTTGGAAGTGAGACTCTTAGAATAGAGCACCAGCTTGTAATGGACATGAAAGCCTTGGCCAAATTGCAAACCAAGGTCGTTGCGCTCAAGTTTGCAAATGTTGGACAGTTGGAGTTGAACAACTGGAAAACTGAATCATCAAGTCAGCCAACTTCTTGCACTTTTTCAAAATTGTTACTGTTGACTTTAGACATGAAAAAGTTCAAGGAGACTACGAGCGATATTACATTGGTACCCAACTTCCAGAGTTGTATTTTGGGACGAATGTATTTTGTGAATGTGGTAGTAAAGATGACAAACGAGAGTTATTCGATAAAGGTGCCTTTATATATAGAGAAATGAATTATGTCTAAGTTTGTTAATTGTAGTAAGGCTTTCTGAGTTGTGAATTGTTAACCCTGAAACTCTGTTAGGATTTAAACGATCGCATTCTTCATAAACACTAAACTTTATAGCATATACAAACAGGTTAAGAGACAATTAACTCTCCAACACAACAGTATACAAATACCAGTCTCTATATGAACCTACAAATACTACTCGTGGAGCGACGCGGGTCTTACCATTAAAATCCAACAAAAAACTCTCAAACTGAATTTATCTAAAATAATGGGTTTCTTAGCACACATTATTTGTCCCCACGTTTAAAAATCTCAACTACAATCATCATGGGCGACCTATTCCAAAATCCCCCCGAGGACTGTTCAGTCTACTTGGGAACACTGAAGGCCACTTTGGCCATGCTGATCGTTATTACCATTGGTATATTTGTCAGTTATCTCCCCCAGTACAGACGTATCTATCTCAACCGTACCTCCGAAGGCTTATCTACCAATTTCCTCTTGTTGGGATCGTGCTCCTCATTATTCACCCTTACCAACATTGTGTTGGTGAGTCTGAATGCTCGTGGTTGTTGCTACAGCGGTGAATTGGACTCATTTAACTGCTTCAACTCGCAACTCAACCTCATCCAGATAACAGTACAAAGTGCCTGCGCCATCATGATTTTAGTCTTGGTTCTTATTTACACCAGACACTCGGTGAAACAGGACAAGGTCGAGTTCAGACGCATAGAGGACGTCGGAAGGTTGGTTGCTGTCCATGCTGCGCTCTCCGCTGCCCAAGTGATATGGGGGTTCAGTGGCTCGAGAACAACCTTGTACACGATTGCCAACGTAAACGGCCTTATGTCCACGCTCTTGACAGTCATCAAGTACGTGCCGCAGATCTACACAACATACACATTGAAGCACCCGGGAACTTTGTCTGTCGGGATGATGAGAATCCAGACCCCAGGTGGTGCTGTGTTTGCTCTTTCGTTGTATCTTACAAAGGGATCCCACTGGAGCTCTTGGTTCTCCTACTTTATTGCTGTGTGTCTCCAGGGAACATTGTTAAGTTTGTGTACCTACTACCAGTACTTTAAGAACGACGGACTCACTGCTGAAATCTCAGAGAGAGCGGCCGTGGAGAGGATTATTGAGGAAAATCTTTCAGAGGAAGACTCTCTTATTGCAAATCAAGAAAGGTAGGTTTGGGTTTTGTTTTGTTTCTACTCAGACTATGAATAAAAGCATTTGGTATAATCGATGTAGTCATGCTGGTAAAGGCACTGGTATAAGAGTGGTCACGTGTTTTGAGCTGCAAACGGGACTGTGAGCTTCGTCTATTCATTTTCAGTGTTTGGTGCTCTAGCTTCTCTTACTTCCTTCATTGTGTTCCCTACGTTTTGCCCATTAGTATAGTAATGTAAATCAGCTGCATCTCATTTAGTTTAATAACAATTCTACTTCAAGTTTCATCTGTGACTGGAAAACCTATTCAAGGAAGGATAACAACGCAATAAAAATACAAGAGCCGATGAAGAACCCAACCTTCTATGAGTGTACCCTTCAGTAGCAAAAAGAATGCGCAAGCCCGGAATCGAACCGGGGGCCCAACGATGGCAACGTTGGATTTTACCACTAAACCACTTGCGCTTAAGAAGCTCCCCGACTGGGAATTGAACCCAGGTCCCCCGCGCGACAAGCGGAGATTCTAGCCACTAAACTATCGAGGACTTTTCTTGAAGGGGTTTATATTTCATTTGTATCGTTCTGAAATTGAGCTTTCTTTGGTAACTAATGCTGAAACACTAGGTACAACCGTAGGGACTTCCGTGGGGTAGTTAACTCCTAGCCTATCTATCAACAATTTTTGATTTTCCTTCTAAGAATTCGTCAAAAGCACCTCATTAAGTTGGTGTGGGTATTTTAGAAGCCCTCTGGAAGAGATGTTAATATCAATCTCCATCACAACGCTACTTCTAGCTTCCCAACCTACCCGAAAAGCAGAATATAACGGAAAGTCACCTTCCAGAGATTGACGATACAACTCAGTTATATAACTAGCCCGATTTCATTTTTGTTAGAGCAATATATTTAAATATTTATTGTGATAGTTAAGGTTGTTTTCTTAGGGGATGTCAAAATCCTTTTCAGGTGAATGTCTCAACATTGATAATTGGTAAGTACAACTAATAACTCTGCGGTAAAATCGTATTTGGTATCATTTTATCATTTTTTGCACCCAAGCAAATTTGGACAATAAATTATAAAAAACAAAGAGTACAATCCACAACCTTCCAGCACAACAGAGCGCACTTGAAATACACCCTCACCAGATCCAAACGAACTCTTCTTCTACAAATCCCAGAACACACTACCTTCACCTAGAGCCCTCCATTTATACTTCGCTTACCTAATCTCTTACTAAACGTGAAAAATTTTCGACAACCTAGCACCAAAAAAAAAACTATCAGCCAATCCAAATCTCTTTCCAAGCAAGATGATCAGTAACCTCTTAAGATCCGTCAGATTGACTGGTTCTGTCTCGCGTCCTTTGTTGAGCAGATCCTATGCTGTGTACAACCGTGCCAAGCCACACGTCAATGTTGGTACTATTGGTCACGTTGACCACGGTAAGACCACTTTGACCGCCGCCATCACCAAGGTTTTATCCTCGAGAGGTGGTGCCAACTTTTTGGACTACGGTGCCATTGACAAGGCCCCAGAAGAGAGAGCCAGAGGTATCACTATCTCTGCTGCTCACGTTGAATACGAAACTGACAAGAGACATTACGCCCACGTTGACTGTCCAGGTCACGCTGATTACATTAAGAACATGATTACCGGTGCCGCCCAGATGGACGGTGCTATTATTGTCGTTGCTGCCACTGACGGTCAAATGCCTCAAACCAGAGAACATTTGTTGTTGGCTAGACAAGTTGGTGTCCAAGACTTGGTTGTCTTTGTCAACAAGGTGGACACTATTGACGACCCAGAAATGTTGGAATTGGTTGAAATGGAAATGAGAGAATTGTTGTCCGTCTACGGTTACGACGGTGACAACACCCCAGTCATTATGGGTTCTGCTTTGTGTGCCTTGGAAGGTAGAGAGCCTGAAATTGGTGAGCAAGCCATCAACAAGTTGTTGGACGCTGTTGATGAGCACATTCCTACTCCTCCACGTGACTTGGAGAAGCCATTCTTGTTGCCTGTTGAAGACGTTTTCACTGTTTCTGGTAGAGGTACCGTTGTTGCCGGTAGAGTCGAGAGAGGTGTCTTGAAGAGAGGTGAGGAAGTTGAGGTTGTTGGTGGATCCGACAAGCCATTCAAGGCTACCGTCACTGGTATCGAAATGTTCAAGAAGGACTTGGAACAAGCCCAGGGTGGTGACAACTGTGGTATCTTGTTGAGAGGTATCAGAAGAGACGCTATTAAGAGAGGTATGGTTTTGTCCAAGCCAGGTTCTCTTTCTTCGCACACCAAGTTCTTGGCTTCTTTGTACATCTTGGGCACCGATGAAGGTGGACGTCACTCTCCATTTGGTGAAGGTTACAAGCCACAAGCTTTCTTCAAGACCAACGACGTCAGTTGTGCTCTTAGATTCCCACAAGGTGAGGGTGTCGACCACTCTAGAATGGTCATGCCTGGTGAGAATGTTGAGATGGAAGCTGAGTTGATCAGATCTACTCCTCTTGAAGTCGGCCAACGTTTCAACATCAGAGAAGGTGGTAAGACTGTTGGTACCGGTATGGTTACCAGACTTCTCGGTTAATGTGTGTGCATCAGTTTTGTATATAGTATGATTGTACATGTATTTATGAGAATGTAACAGACATTTGTTTGAGAGGTGACATGTAGAGTGAAATATGATTATTTGGATAGTAGTGGATTATAGGTAAAGTTACAATTAAGCGTAAACTAGTGAACTTGATATGTGTATGTATCGCGAGACAGAATCTGAACTCCTCCTATTTTGAAGGTTAGTGATTCTCGTTTTCTTCAATCCCGCAAGAACATTTAAGATAACATCACATTTTAAAACTAGATCGAAAACTAAATTGTAACAAAATTGCAAACCAAAATTTCAGTCAAATCTAAATCGCAAATCCACAAATTAAGCATTATATAACAACATTTCACGTACAATGGCTGGATTAACACTCCCAGCAATTGACTTGCGAAATGAGTTACGACACCCGTACTCAAATTCTTCCAAATATAAAAATACAAAGTTGTTCAGCAATGATCGACAGTTGTTGATTTCTCAGAGAGAAGTGGTAATCCTCAAAGGGTCAACAGTATTCAAGAAGCTTACATATTCAGAAGACATCATAGCAGCAACATTTACTACGTTCAATCCGCACAGCGGCACGACTCAAACTCAACAGAGCGCTAGTACACAAGAAGACGCCTTGGTTGTTTGTCTGCGCAAAACGGCATATGTTTACTATAACGACGGTAGATCGTACGTGGTGAGCTTACCGTTTCTATTGCGCAATGCATTTCCATTTGAGTCTGGACTCATATTGGAAAAGGACCAGAACCGACCGGCTATGTCGAACAATTTGCACCCACAGCAGTTGAATACCTCCAAGTTTCTCACTTTGGTTGATCCCATCGGCGACTTCAGGATAGTAGCCACTCATTCGACATCAGTGATATCAAGACATGAAGACTTGCTCTATTTCCCCAGAAAGGGACTCAATAAGACAAATTCATTGTGTGCCACTTTTAACTCTCAGGATTCTACGGTGATAATTTACCACATCAGATCGGCTGCACGCTCGCACAAGAGATTGAACTCAAATCAAACTACAAAATATTCGAAAAGGAAACAGTCATTGGCATATACTCCAAACCCCTCTCGGATCCTAGAGGATGAGATTCTAATGGATTCTACGGGAAACTCCAACACAAGCATCAACCAAAATGTTTTGTCGGTTAACATGGAGAAAAAACGTACCAGCACCTTGTTATCTGATGTTTCTCTGATAGCGAGAATGGCTACAGATCCTGGGTTCCTGGATCCATCCAAGAAAAAGAATCAATTTAGTAGTGGGAACCAAGCGCATAATACCGATTATCCAGTGCTCAAAAAAGATATGATTTTGACCAAGGTAGACTCTGTGCCGATCAAGGTGAGAGACAGACTGCAGATCAAGAGTTTTGGTTTAAGTTTTGAGGACCAAGAAGGGCTCGTTGTGTTCAACAAACTAAAGAAGGAGTGCCGCGTTTTTCTTTTCAAGCACCCTTCGACTGGACGCTCTTTTTCTAGTTATACAGTGCAGTGCATTGACTGTTGCCAGTTGAACAACTCCAAATTTGGAGGGATTTTGGTTGTGTTGACTCAAAGTGGTCACTTAGAGTTGGTGAATCCCTTCTTGGAAATTACATCTCCTAAACTAAAACTTTCTGAGTATGGGTCAAAGATATCGAGTATCGCTGGTTCGATTGACGAGAAGCTAGCATTGGCTGATGAGACTGGTAAATTGCACATGCTTGTTTTAATTTTGGAACCTCTGAACAATCTAGTCCGCAGCTGCTTGAACAGTTTCAAGTATTTGTCAGGATCCAACATCAACGAGACAGTGTGGATGCTTTGGAGGGCTGCACTTATGTTGGATGATAACAAAGATGAGTGGAATGCATTTGTAATAACGTTACTATCGATAATATATCCGTTTAGCGATGAGTTTGATTGTGTTGAAAATGAGGTGACCAAACTACTCCCAAAGGCAAAGTTTTTACATGAAGCTTACGAAGTGAACTATTCCTTATCTGATCTTATACCTTATATTGCGCTTTCTTTACATCTCTTGCGAGAAGAGTTGAGACTTGACACTACTGCTAAAATGCAATTGAAGCAAATGTCTTTGCTATTGGCACAATTAACGACATGGATGGGTTGGCCAGAATCTTGGACACACTACTACATGATTGAACTGGCAATTGTTGACAAAGAAGTGAGATTTCTCTCGATTTTTATTTTGGAATTACCACCAAACTTATTTGAGTCTTTGGCAAGTTTGTTCAGTGACAAGATTATTAGATACGTCACCTTTTCTCAATTGGTGGAAGAAGCTGATTCCGTGGACTTACTTATAACTCCAAGAACACATCATATTTTGAAACTCTTTGAAGTTATTGTCTCCCCAAATTATGGGCCTACTGCTGTGATTGATTTGATGTGTGAGTACAATATTTCGCAAGGTGACTTAGAGACCTATCCACCTGGAATATGCTTTCCCTTGAAGGAGACTATTCTGACGTGTCAAGAAAGCCCAGCCTTCGAGTGGACTGGTAAGGCACTTGAATTGGTTGGTAGAAAAGACTTGAGCATGTTCCTCTCGAGCAAGCAAATTAACTATTCAGAAGCCACTGAAACAGAAGAAACTGAAGCTAAAACTATAGGTCAAGTGTTGT
The DNA here is from genome assembly GCA_030558845.1 of Kodamaea laetipori. Lineage (NCBI taxonomy): Eukaryota > Fungi > Ascomycota > Pichiomycetes > Serinales > Debaryomycetaceae > Kodamaea > Kodamaea laetipori. The sequence goes on along the minus strand of JAKTQN010000007.1, from coordinate 143,041 downwards.
CGGACATCATTGATAGTAAAGAAACGATCTCCCCATGGGATGGCCAGTCAGAAGCAGATCGTATTGGAATAACCAAGTTGATTTTCGACTATGATAGGAGATACTATGAAATTACTTCATTGTTGCATCAAACAAAAACTCAGACGGCAACCTTAGTTGCTGACGACGACATTAGTGAATACGATTTAGTCTTGCAACAGAGAGAGTTGGCATCTCTCGTTGCGCTAAGGACTCTTACAATTCCGATTGGTAGAGCAGCATTATTTTATGCTGGAAGAAAACCTTTACTCACTGAGAAATTCCCAATACCAAAATTCAACTTGAATACTTTGATTGCGCCAACCATGACCAACATTATCTTGTCAGAGGGATCTATAAATCCCAACTTCCATGAGTGGGGATCATACCACAATGGTGTTTCGTCAGGTTTAAGTATTGATAGAACTGCCAAGGGCATTTCAGGAAGTTGGATCATCTTCAATAAACCGCAAGAATTAAATGCGCAGCATGCTGGGTTCTTGATGGGTCTCGGCTTGAACGGACACTTGAAGAAACTAGAAGAGTGGCACATTTACAACTACTTGGGGCCAAAACATCCATTAACAAGTGTTGGTCTTTTGATAGGGATGGCAGCAAGTATTCGCGGAACCATGGACAACAAATTAACCAAAGTTCTCTCAGTGCACGCTGTTGCCTTATTACCTCAAGGTGCCAACGACTTGAATGTGCCTGTTGTGGTTCAGACGGCGGGATTGATAGGAATTGGATTACTCTACTTGGAAAGCCAACATCGTCGTATGAGTGAGATTTTACTCTCGCAGATTACACTGTCAGTATACCAAAGCGATAGTGAACAAATCCATGAAGGTTACCGCCTTTCTGCCGGGATTGCTCTTGGGTATGTGAACTTGGGCAAGGGTGATGACTTGAGAGGATTAAATGATACACATGTTGTAGATAAATTATTATCATTGGCTACCTCAATGAAGGATTTCCAGCCTGTACAGGAGTTGGATAAGTCGTGCTGTGGAGCTATTTTGGCACTTGGATTCATTTACATGAAGACTGGGATGACATCTATAGCAGACAAGTTGAAGGTTCCAGAAATTGAGCAGCTTCTCGACTATATTCGTCCCGACTTTCTTTTGCTCCGTTGTGTTTCAAAGAACTTAATTATGTGGGACCGTATCGACATTACTATTGAATGGGTTGAGCTGGAAATACCTTCATCTATATTAGCCAAGTACGCCAAATGCGACAGAGAGAACTTGGACAGTGACCAGTTGGCGTACTATAACATTTTGGGAGGCTCATGTATGTCCATAGCAGTAAAGTATGCGCTGAGTCACGATCCTGGTGCAAAGCGTACTTTGTTGCACTACTTGGATATGATGATGAGGATCAGCGCCAAACCAGCCACCAACTACGATCAGCGTATAGCACACCATGGTGCTACTAATATCCAGAACTTGTTAGCATTGTGTTTGTCAGTGGTTATGGCGGGCAGTGGTGACTTGGACACATTCCGTCGGTTGAGGATGTTGCATCATAACACGAGCAAAGACATGGGGTACGGCAACTACATGGCGATCAACACAGCGCTCGGATTTTTGTTTTTAAGCGGCGGGCAGTATGCGTTCAGTAACAGCAACTTTGCGGTTGCCAGTTTGATCACATCGATGTACCCAATTTCACCAAACGGCAATAGCGAGTACGAAGTGCATTTGCAGGCGTTGCGTCATTTTTGGGCGCTCTCTGTTGAGCCACGGTGCCTTGTTGTGCGTGATGTTAACACACACAAGCCGTGCAAGATCCCTGTTAGGGTGCAGCTCAAGGACGGCACTGTCAAGGAAACATTGTCACCGTGCTTATTGCCGCAGTTGGACGACATCTTGAGCATTCAAACCATGTCAAGTGATCACTTTGCAGTGCGGATTGATTTTGACTTGAACAGTGAGTATTTGGATATATTCAAGAAGTCACTCACAATCTTTGTTTACAAGAAGAAGAATTACCAGGTTCTCCAGGCCACTGTGAGTTCGTTGTTGAGTAATGAGAACAAATTGTTGCAGATTGACAATGGCGAGATCGAAGTGAGTAGTGATTTGAGAGATATACTTGATATGGAGACGTTCAACATGGATGCACATGAGAAAAAGCTTTTGCTATTTGAGAGCAGTGAGAACAACCAGCCCTTGCAGATCAATAAAACTCTGCATCGTAACGATGATTACAGTAATAACAATTTTTACGAGTCGAGTGGAACAATGTACAGTATCATTGACGACAAGTTGGAATTGAGCAAGATGGCGCTGAATCCGGGGAGTGTTGAAGATTTGTGGAATCTTCGGTTGATATTTGCATATACAGATCGGTTAATAGGAGATGATTTGCATTATATATCTGTTGAGTTTGTTGAACAGTTGAAGCAGGTTGTGTTAAGTTTGGCATATGAATGAGGATTGATATCTGAGTGATGAAGTACTTCTAGCACTGATAATTTAATTGACTGAATCTGCAGACATCCGAAAGCCACATACCTAATTCACGCAGTCCGGAAACCAACTAACCAATAAATTAACCCTTAGCCGAATGTATTATATATACCCAAAATAAACAGCAGTAAATGCCTACATCAGACCGATAAGCCCATCCAAGCCACTAATTATTAGCACCAGAATATTGCTAGCTTGTACTCAGATCTTTGATTTGGAGCACGGTTGTAAATTATTAGGTCTCAGCATTCATACCAGATAAGGGTAATGGTAGTAGCACTGGCACCCCCACTCACAACTACCCTTGAATAAATCAAAACTTATTCAAATATCAATGCTTGGCTAGTACTGATCTCAAATGACTCAATCGTCTTTATTTCTACTATTTTTATGCCTACAAGTACAGCTGGCACTTTTAATAAAAACGTTTAAGCTCAGTAAAAGACTCACGGATGACTCCAAAAAGGGTCTCGCGTTTCTCCCCACCTCCCTACGCCTGTCCTCTCAAACCTAACCCCTCCACCCGTTTCTACCCTCACACGACTCAGGCGCGACATCACACGACAAATCCTGCCGTTTTTCTCTTCGACAAAGTCCCAATTGGGTGCTTGTTTAGATCTCATACGCTTAGCCAGTCTGAGGGATTTCCTTGAAGGATTAAAGGGGACATCGAATGGTGTTTACAATGCTGAACAAAGTGTAGAGAATGTTGAAGGATTTTTTAGATGAAAATAGAATACAGCAATAAGTAAAACCCTGCCTCCATCTGCCTCCATCTCAGATACCATAACCAAAGGATACGTGTTGTCAGAAAACCACTAAACCAACTCCTAAATATCGTTTAACAATAAACATTTTACGGTTCTGTGCGTTTTTTCCAGATTGTTTGTTTAAAGAATTAAACTTTTCATTTTGGTCTCCCCTCAGAGTATATAAGTAGTTGAGAATCCTAGCCATGGCGTATCGACCACCGCGTTTACATGCATTCAGCGGAATGAAACAGGCCAAAAAGTATCCTGGAGCATATTTGTTCGGTCCGCAGAGGATGGACATCAATCAGCCATTGTCTCGTGCCAACTCAGTCGCAGCAGAGATTGCACTCAAGCAGCAGAAGCAGCTGCCTCAGACGCAACAACAGCGCTACTTTGGGTCGTACTACTATAAGTTCCCGAAGATCCCGCGTCCCAAGAGAAATGTGTTATACTACTCGACGTGGTCCAACACCCTGTTGGGCCCGATGAACCGTAACTTGCGTTTACCAAAGTTGCGGATCTCTGCCAGGCTGTTGTCAACAGCGCCGCAGAAGTTGAAAAACAAGACCAAGAACTTGCACAAGCGGTTTTTCTCGGTCGAGGCTCGCACTCGTAGGCAACAACGTAGACGTTTCATCCGGTGGTGGACTTTGACTTCTTTGATTATTGTTTTGAGTGGTGTCGCATCCAAGATTCGTTACGACAGGAGTGCCGAGGATGACGATGCAACTCCACTCAATCCGTACCAGATCAAACCACAGTCATGGCAATTGTACGCTTATTCCACTCTTCCCTTGAAAAGCATCTCGCGGTTATGGGGTCAAGTGAACTCGATCGACTTGCCAGTGTGGTTGAGAAGCCCGTCGTACAGGCTCTACCTGACATTGTTTGGAGTCAACTTGGACGAGATGGACGAGCCTGACTTGACCACCTACAGAAACTTGTCTGAGTTTTTCTACCGTGAGTTACGTCCTGGTGTGCGTCCATTGGGCGACGACGACCTTGTTTCACCTGCCGATGGAACTGTCTTGAAGTTTGGTCGTGTCGAGAATGGCGAGATCGAGCAGGTCAAGGGCATGACTTACTCGATCGATGCTCTCTTGGGGCTCAACATGCAGAAGTTGGCTGCTCCAAGCCACTCGCTCGACTTTGCAGTCGACTCTGAGTTGGAAGACGAGGAATTTGCCAAGGTTCACGGTATCTCCAACGAAAGCATTTCGGATGCTTTGAACGAGATTGCACAGGTTTCGGACACTGACACTGGCTACCACTTGAATGAATTGGACTATAAGGATGACGGTGACAAGACTGCCCGTGGCGCAGAGTCCTCCTTCACGAGGGAATTGGCCGTGGCCAAGAACTTGGCCCCTTCCTCGGTCCGCGACTTGACTCTGGTTGGTAAAGACCTGAAGAAAGACTTGTTTTTCACTGTCATCTACCTTGCGCCTGGTGATTACCACCATTACCACTCGCCTACAAACTGGGTGACCACCTTGAGACGCCACTTTATCGGTGAGCTCTTTTCAGTGGCACCTTTCTTCCAGAAGACGTTACAGGGTTTGTTTGTTTTGAATGAACGTGTGGCCTTGATGGGTTACTGGAAGTATGGTTTCTTTTCCATGATCCCGGTTGGTGCAACCAATGTGGGAAGTATTGTGGTTAACTTTGACAAGGACTTGAAGACGAACGAAAGGTACGAGCATGAGGTGTATTCCAAGAGCAGTCTGGAAGATGATGAAAACACCCCCTTGTTACGTGGTCCGGAGTCTTCGTCTCCGCTTGCTTTATCTACAGAGGCTGCTGCTAAGGTGGAGAAGAAGAAATTGAAGAAAAATACAGTCTACGAGGCTACCTACACCAAGGCCAGTAGATTGTTGGGAGGATACCCGTTGACCAAGGGTCAAGAAATGGGTGGGTTCAAGTTAGGATCCACTGTTGTGTTGGTGTTTGAGGCCCCGGAGTCCTTTAATTTTGACCTTACTCCAGGTCAAAAGATTAAGATGGGGCAATCTTTGGGAGCGTTTGCGTGATAAAGTAATAAATGTTGCATATTTGAACTGTAAGAGTTTATTTTGAATTGTGATTTATCTTTTGTTACCGGATTCAAAATAAAGAGCAAAGAGATGTAGTTGTAAATATTTTTGTTCTTGGGTGCAAAAATAGAATTGTAATCTTTAAAATCAACTGCTCTTCTGACAGAAATTGAACTTCTGAAATCTTTTCGACTTTTTTTCAACAGATTTGTAGCCAAAGGTAATAAACGTAACTGTAAAATGTGCTTAGAGTTGAGTCAACAAATAAATATTTACCGTTAAATATTGCCAACACTTATAACTGAAATTAATTATTAGATCGTATCCAATTATAATGGAGTTAAGGTCCTCACTTGTTCATTTGCCATTTCTTTCCTCTGCTCCCCTCTCTATTTCCCACGTTTCCTCCAAAACTTCACTTGATCTGTTCTTCCTGATTCACTCATAATGCCTATTATTGTTGGTTTAGGACTTCTCGAGCTCCTCGTGTGCGACACATACTTACTTGCTGATTCTACTTTTAAGTGGTACCGAGGTTAATAATTTAGAATGAATTCGGCTAAATCACTAAGCAACCAGTTCTATGACGGAGCACTCAGTAGATCGCTTTCAGTCCTGTTCCCATTAACGGAATTCACACCTCTCAAATTTGCAACCATCCATCACGTTCAATAAGTCACATGATCGCATCTGCCTAACCAAAAAAATCTGCCCTTTATACTTCTCCACCAACAAGATGGGTGTTCCAGCATTATTCAGATGGTTGTCTAAGAAGTACCCCAAGATCATTTCACCTGTGATAGAGGCAGACTCTGTTTTCAGCGATGAGAACTTTGATGGTGCAAAGTATAGTGACCCAAATCCTAATGGGGAGATTGATAACTTGTATTTGGATATGAACGGTATTGTGCATCCATGTTCGCACCCAGAGCACAAGCGAGCTCCAGAAACCGAGGATGAGATGTTCTTGGATATCTTCACCTACACTGACCGTGTGTTGATGATGGCAAGGCCGCGTAAGGTTTTGATGATTGCCGTTGACGGAGTTGCTCCTAGAGCCAAAATGAACCAGCAGCGTTCAAGAAGATTCAGATCAGCCCAAGATGCTAAAATCAAGGAGGAGGAGAAAGAGCGTGAAGTCATGGAGTTGGAGTTGCGTGGAGAAGTCATAGACAATGCTGTCAAGACTCAAAAGGCGTGGGATTCGAACGCAATTACTCCAGGTACTCCGTTCATGGACGGATTAGCTCAAGCTCTTCGTTACTGGGTTGCTTATAAGTTGGCAACAGATCCTGGATGGGCTGACTTACAGGTGATTATTAGTGATGCCACCGTGCCTGGTGAGGGTGAACACAAGTTGATGAGCTTTATCAGACTGCAGAGGCTGGACCCACAATATGACCCCAACACCAAGCACTGTATTTATGGTTTGGATGCCGATTTGATTTTCTTGGGTTTGGCAACTCACGAACCACACTTTAGGGTTTTGAGAGAGGATGTGTTTGCCCTGCTGAATGGTAACATGAACTTACAGAAGCAGTTGCTGATGACCAAAGAGGAACAGGATGCAATTAATGAAAGCGATAAAAAGAAACCATTCTTGTGGTTACATGTTTCAGTGTTGAGAGAGTACTTGGAGATCGAATTGAGCATTCCTCGTTTACCTTTCCCCTTTGAGTTGGAAAGAGCCGTTGACGACTGGGTCTTCATGTGTTTCTTTGTTGGTAACGATTTCTTGCCACATTTACCTAGTTTGGATGTGAGAGACCACGGTATTGATATTCTTATCAATTGCTGGAAAAGACTATTGCCAAGTTTGGGAGACTACTTGACCAAAGATGGTAATTTGAACTTGACTGGTGTTGAAAAGTTGATGGGTAACTTGGCTTATAAGGAAAAGGATATCTTCAGAAGAAGACACGACCATGAAGTCCGGAGAGAAGAGAACTTTAAAAGAAGAAAGCAAAATGATCAGGAGGACCAGTATTTGAAAAATATTTACAAATCAACTGTGACAGGTGGAAAGGACAAAGCTCCTATTGCTCCAGACGTCAACATGCCACTTATGACCACTAGCGGTGAAAATGTCGAAGGCTTTGCCAATTTGTCTAATAAGGACATTGTCCATAATAGGGACATTATTACCAAGGCTAACATGGCCAACACCAATGCTGCTGCTGCCTTGAAAAAGTTAATAGACTCCAGAAAAGATCTTGATACGACAGATTCTGAGGCAACCAGAGACACCGAAACAGAAGAAGTTCAAGGAGAGAAGAGAAAATCAGACTGGACGGATGACAACGCAACAGAAGTGGCTGAGGGCGACCCTCAATTGTGGGAGCCTGGCTATGAAAAGCGGTACTATACTACAAAATTCCACTGTGCTGACGATGAGGAAATCGAAGCCACACGGAAAGAAGTCGTTCGCTCATACTTGGAGGGTATATCCTGGGTTTTATTATACTATTACCAAGGATGTCCTTCATGGGATTGGTACTACCCTTACCACTATGCACCTTTTGCCTCTGATTTCGTAAACATCAGCGAGATAGTAGGGGACCAAGGGATTGTTTTCATCCAAGGTGAGCCTTTCAGACCTTTTGAGCAGTTGATGTCGGTTTTACCAGCAGCCTCGGGCCACAACTTGCCAGAGATTTTCAGGCCTTTGATGTCTGACCCTGACAGTGAAATTATCGATTTCTACCCAGTGGATTTCAAAATCGATATGAACGGGAAGAAAATGTCCTGGCAAGGTATAGCACTTTTGCCCTTCATTGACGAGACAAGATTGCTCAGTGTTGTACGGGCACAGTACAAGCACTTATCGGAGGAGGAGATGGACAGAAATACGAATAAGAAGGAAGAACTTTTCATTTCTCCACACAATCGCAACTACAAGAATTTCTACGATGAATTGTACGTTAACAAAACTGCAGAAAAGATTGTGTTCAGGTACCAAAGGAGCGGATTATCTGGTACTGTCATGCCGCAGCCCAAATATCAAATGGACTCCATCTTGAAATTCCCGTTGAAAGAAGGTGACATGCCTGACTTGAAAACCCTGGAGTATTTGCAATTGATTTATACTATGCCACCAAAGAAGCAAGGCAAATCAATGTTACTCAACGGTTTTATTCCACATAAAACTGCGTTAACGAAGGACGAAATTTACCAATTGCAGCAACAAAACCAGGGTCATCACCAAAGACACCAACACAACAACGGCCAGAGCTTCCGTAACAACATTGAAAAGGAAGACTATATTAATGAGGGACCCAAGGGTAAGGGGCCCGAATGTCTCTACACCTTGAGAAGAGGAGGTTATAGGTCGTTTGTGGACCATATCACCAACAAGACGGAGGAATATGAGCAACGGGCTAGTCAGCAGAGAATGATCCAGGGCAATTATGGAAATGGGTTCAACAACAACTATGGAAACAACTATGGCAACAACAATTATGGGAACAACTATAATAATAATTATGGAAACAACTCTAGTGGCAGTCAAGGGTACAACAATGATTACAATGGTTACAACCAAAACGCTTACAATAACAACCAGCGTGGAAACTACCAAAATCAGGACTATAACAACTATAACGGCAACTACGGTAATAACTATAATAATAGTTACAACAGGAACAACTACAATAGGAACAACTACAATAACAATTATGGTAGTAGTTACAACAGTTATGATAATAATAACGCTGGTGGATATACTAATAATACCGGTGCGTATAATAACAACACTGGTGGTTACAACAACAGCGGTGCATATAATAACAACGGTGGGAATTATAACAACGGCAACCAAGGTAGGGGAACAAGCAATGGGTACAACAACTACCTGAATAGGAGAAGATGATTGTTCGAAATGTATTTTAGATTGTGTATAAAAATTCGATAGTTCAGGAGTAATGGTTTGGCTGTAAGAGTAAGATGAGATGTACTTCATTCAAAATATAAGTAATTCAAAATAAAAAAATATAATGAAGGATGCGGGGTTCGAACCCGCGCGGACACAGTCCAGCAGATCTTAAGTCTGCCGCCTTAGACCACTCGGCCAACCCTCCAAGTATGGTATAAAAATGAACCAATGGCACCTAAGGACTAAAGTTTATAATTAATGTATGGCTTGTCAGTCCCAACTGATGCACTAGCTGTCCATACTTATATCCTCGCAATTAAGTCCTGGGTGATGTCATTATTTTCTCTATGCGTTCATTTACTTTTTTTGTGCTGTTCATTAAAGTATGGTGCCAAGAATCCACACTTTGCGAGCGATAAGCCTATTTGAATACGTATTTCGCACTTTTTAAGGAGAAAGTATATTAATTAACGCTGTTCTAAAGCCTTGTCAAGTCCAATAAGGATCCCTCTGGAGGTACCCCCAACAAGATGATTAGTATAAAATCCAAAGAATCCATGTTCCAAGTATACAAGAAGAAATTCTTCGGAGATAAAGCAGATATTATTTCGATTGACTCAGAAAAGACCCTTGTAGAGTTGAGAAGACTGCCCCAAAGAATGAAGAAGAAAACAACACCAAATGAGACTACTCCAGAGTATCGCTTCTTTATTGAATATTTCGCATACTAAATTAATAAATATTAAGAGCTTAGTGTAGTATGTACACTTCCCAACCCTTGTGATTGGATCCCGCAGCTTTGATTGGTATATCATATTCATCACCCTCAGGCAACACGATTATACTTCCATCCAAGCAGAATCTTCTCTTTCTGAAGTCATGGACGTTTGAAACACTTAACTTGAGCACTTCTCCATGCTTCAATGGCTGGTAAGTAACTCTCTCATCGCTTAAGTGGGAACCCTTGTTGTATATTTCAGTCATTATTTCGAAAAGATAATTACCTTCCTTGTCGTCTTCATTCGTGTTGAAGGAGACCAAGTACAAGTTGTCATCGAATATGTTTCCCTTGGGCAGGATCTCGAAAGTTGGCTCAAACTTCTGGGCTGGCGTGAGAACCCAGTATGCAAAGGGGCCCTCATACGCGGGCTGGCCCAGAACTTCGAACTTTCCTTCGTACTTTTGTTCCCTTTTCAAGTTCTCAATTGCTGCCGCTCTGAATCTTTGTATCCCCTTCTTTCTGAATTCAATCGTATCACTGTCAGCGACTAAACAGGCGTGGAAAGCCCACGAGAACACAACAAAAAATTTCAAGACATTGCTGTGGAGTTCAACAGTTTGGTCTTGAATTTGATAATAGGAACCCTTTGGAAACTCAACTTGGTACAAATTCAATGGCAAGGGTGCGTTCTTGGTGGTGAAAAACTTCAGCACTCCGTCGTAGACTCCCAGAATCGAAAGCGAGAGTGGTAAACTGTTTCCTGTCCCCAATGGTATCGGAAACACGGTAATTTTCCCTGAATCAACTGTCAGAAGGCCATTGATAAACTCATTGATAGAAGTATCTCCACTAATAAATACCACGGTGGCTGTTTGGCCACTGAGTTGCTCAGCAAATTCTCTAATAGTGTGAATCGAACTAGTCTTGATGTACTCGTACTCAATCTTCTTGATAATTTCTAGCACAGGCTTCAACACTTGTTCATACAAGTTCTTATTTCCAAGCCTACCTGTTCCCGACTCGATTGAGTCAATGATGATTACCTTGTTGTGGAGGTGTGGTGGCAAATTATTAATCGAGAGCAAGGGGACTTCTGGCTGTGACTCACTTTTTGAAACAATGAGTGAGGTTGTTTCAGCAGTGTGTTTGGCCTGGATCAACTCCTTGCTCTCTTCAATGTAAAATAAGCTCTCAATGGAGGTGTCTGGACTGGCCATTTGAGCTCACAAGATACTTTTTTTTGATCCACTGATAAGATTATTTCAATTGCGATGAGAAGAATTTAAGCGGCGAAATTAGTAATATAGAATTAAACGAGACGCTTTTACTATGGTTTAGTATGGCCCAATTGAGTAGTTTCGGCCTTGGTTTAAATTAGAGTGTAGGATATGAAATGTCATTATCTGTTTTCAACTTCTTTGATTTGTAATTTTCCTTGATTTTCGTGAATAAATTAAGGAAGTTTCATATTTGTTCTTCATGTAATTCATAATGTAATTCTTTAGAGAATGTCTTGAAGAGATCAACTTGAGAATGGAGCCAAGGAAATGGAAGCTATTATAAGATACTTTTCTTTACTCGTCTAGTAAATCAATTGATAGTAGTATAAAATGAGTAAGTAGTAGCAAGGCACATTGCAGTAAATTATGCTTTTATTATTGAAGATTTAAAAGATTACACCAGTCTCAGAGTCCTGTCCGTCGTGAGTACTTGAGAAATGAGTCAACTAATCAATGGATGCAAAATTAGATCTCAGGTATTTATTCTCAACCCTCGACGAGAAAAAAAGGAAGCCCGATACGGGGCTCGAACCCGTAACCTTTTGATATCCTAATTAAGAGTCAAATGCTCTACCGATTGAGCTAACCAGGCTTTTTGATGTTTTGGAAATCTTTGAACTTAATATTATATGAATACTGAAAATACGCTCTAACCTCTTGAAAGATTTTCTCTTTAAAGTCTATAAAGAACTAGAAAGTTACAAGCTATAAGTCTAACATTACTCTGGTGGTCTTCAACAGAAGCACAACATTCAAACTATTATCTTCATTTGGTATGACAATTAAGAAGTGCAGACCCCTCTAGCTAAAACGCGTCACCAGCACATCTTCTGCAATATACTAAGAATATCTAACGCTGAAGAGGACTGTTATGCAAAACTGTAGACCAGAATCAACTTAAATGTTTTACTGAGACCTCCTTCATGTTAGCAGTTATGTTATTATTTTTGTTAGCATCGTAGTTCTCAGAAACTTGGTGCACAGAAACCAAGGTAACATCCAAGAGTGCATTCTTCTTCCTAACTTGCCCTTTCATTTCGCTTCCATGCAGCTTTCTTGACAACGCAAATTACTAGAACACCAAACACCGCTAATCCAGTGCCAAAAAGTCAAAGTTTATTTCAAACGCTCTGAACTCTTGCAGAAGAATGTCTGCAGTGAAAATATACGAATGGTTGCAAAATTTGATTTTGTGCGAGAAATTAAGACAACAGAGCAGCACTGAGGGTTTCCTACGTACCATTTATACAGTAAAAATTATAATTGTACAGTGAAACAAAGTTTTCACACTGCTTAATAACTTTATTGGAAGCTAAACATTCCAAGAAGCACCTACAAAACGGGGGTCACTGATTCTGCAAATAAAGCATGAAAAATTTAATTCAATCGAACACATATAAAAACCTGAAGGCGAAAGTTGAAGTTTAGAATTAAAAGGTCTGTTTAAAATTGAGCTTGACCGATGGAAGCATTGTTGTCATCGATATCAAAAATAACGTAAGCGTATCTTAAAAAGTTGTCACCAATGATGTTGATATGATACCTATCAGAGTATCCAACATCCAACGTGCAGGTGTTCTGAATAGCATTTCCGTTCCCATCGTACGCCTGCGAAACCAAAGTGTTGAAGGGAATGTTAATCAGGTTAGTTCCGTCAAAGGAATAGCCGAGGTCGCCACTTGGAGCGCTATCACAATCCACTGTATAAATTCCTTGTACAGGGTCTAAGTTAGCATTGTTGAATAAGCCCGAAATCGTGTCAACAACACCGTCTGGCAAGTAGGTAATGGTGGTACCAGAGTCCAACAAAACGTCAAAGTTAGCCAGAATTGGATCATTGCCCAGAGGCAAATTGAGGTGGTCTAAGGTGACAGTGAACCTGGAGCTGGAGGTGAAAGGTCTAACCTGTAATGGGCCACTATACTTAGAGCTATCAGATCCACCAAAAATGATAGAACCTGACAGAGCTGTGGGGCTGTCCAAATAGAGGGAGTAGTAGTTTTTGTCAATTAATCCCTGGTCCTTCAAGGCGTAAGGGAAATTCTCGTACTGTTGATCGGTTGATTCCAAACTTCTAAACCCAATACCAAGAATACCACCTTGCAGAACACTGGTGGAATCAGCAACTGCGAACTCAAGATTTTTGACGGTTACACCACCAACGTTGATGTTGTCGGTGTAATAAGTTCCAGTAGTTGAACTTCCATCACCGTAACTAATTTGGAAAGGTACATTCAAATTCTGTGATGAAGATGAAGAGGATGGATCATAAGTTCCAGAAGCGTAGCAGTAATCCGAACTTTGGCCGGGTCTCGTTTGCTGACACTCAGCACCTGTCTCGACAAACCATAAGTCCGAAGAGCCTGTGTCAATGTCAACCTGAATTTGTTGGTTATTGGAACCAGCTTGAAGACTGACTCCATAGTAGATTTGATAGTTTTTCAAGTTGAAGGTTACTTCACCGCTTGAAGAGTCCAGAGCTTTCACACTTGTTGCATTCACAGGCTTCAAGTCCTTTCTAACTGTAAAGTCTAATTTGAGACCACCAGCAGCCCTGCGTTCCAATTCCAAGCCTTGAGGCAAGGTCATAGCAGAAACCATTAAAGACATGGCAAGTAAGAGGAAAACGTTTTTAGTAAAAGAAAGCATCGTGGATGTGTTGGTTGAAGGATAGAGTAATGAACGTGGAGTATAGCTCAATTTATATCACCGGAATCGAGTTTCATTGAGTATTCCGAGGAAATGAATTCAATTCAGAAGAGATCCTAACCTGGTTAGGATTCAAAGCAATTGCGCTTTGCTTACAACATTTACTTCTGCGATTCGAAGATAAATGTCATATCTGAATCCTAAGCCACTAAAGCGGGAAGAAACTATAAGCTGGCCCCCTGTCGGCCTTGCTTGACACCTAGTTACCCCAGGTGCCAAATAGTTTGTGAAATTTTAATGGTTGCGAATTTTGACACTGTGTAACGAGCTAAAACTGAGATAAGGAATATGTGTCTGGAACAATGTAACCAGTATTCTTCGTTATGCCATTCATTTGCATGGCTGTTCGTTGTTTCAGTTAGGCGCGTTGAGTTCAAATTTAAAATGCTATGAAGGCCCGCTTAGACTAGCTCTAATGACCCGAGGATGTTGATTTTTCTCTGAGGAAACTCATGATTAGAAGTCTGGCACATTTTGTTGAAATAACGATTTGAGGTTAGGTCCACTGATAGCCAGTCGAATTCCAATGACAATGAACGGAATTTAGGCGCTTCCACATTGACTCATGAGTAGGTCGCCTTGAGGAGATTACCCGGGATAGAGACAACTAAGATCCGTAGTGTTGCCCGTAATAGTCAACTATCTAAATATGGAGCACATCTTACACCCTGGTACGTTCTTTCGAAGGCAGGAAATTGACTGCGAATAGGCCAGATCCAATTATGAATTAAGCTTTAAGAAATATCGAAAGTGTTTGTAACACTTACTTCACAACAATAGCAATACTTCAGATATTGCCGCACGTTTACAGGCGACGCCGTTTTGAGCTGTCTATGCCTTTTAGTTCTAGATAACAATACAATGGAGAAATTTACAATCGGTTACCTCGGGCACAATTTGTTGAGCTGCCGAAGGCAATCCACAATCATCGTGAGAAGCCAATCAATTGGTTAATTTTCTCCGCGTCTTCGTGCTTGGGGGGTATCGCTCTTAAAGTTGACATTGCAAAGCTTAATTACAAATTGTGTCAAATTTAAGCGTTGTGGATATACTCAAAAATTGCGTCGAGATGACGTATTTTGAAATTCGAATAATGCCGATTCCGCAATAGACGAACCGATGCCCCATTCGTCTAGAAACAGGAAGGGCAACTCGTCTAGAAACGTCACGCAACTTTAACTCCTTAGAATTGAGGAAGTTGTACGTTGTTACTAGGTTAGAAGATACGTGAGGAACGTGGCAAGTTTGCTGGCGATCTGTAACTCATCTGCGTAACTTGAAATGTTGCAGCCATCGAAAAAATAAGCCCGATACGGGGCTCGAACCCGTAACCTTTTGATGTCCTAATTAAGAGTCAAATGCTCTACCGATTGAGCTAACCAGGCACTTCTTGTTTTTTAAATTATTGCAAGGGGCATAGTGACGTCTGTCATAACTAGCGCTAAGGTTAGTACGTGTCAGCGAGTACGAATATATCGTCAATATGATTTTGTAAGACATCAACTGTTATCTCCTGAGGTGTTGCTAGCATCAACCCCTAAAACTCCTTCCAACACCTTCCAAACTAACAACCTCCCAACAAACGTCTGAAACAGGTTACATACACCGCCACAGGAACTCCGAATCACTTGTGAGGCTCAAACAAACAACTTTGCAGGACAAAGCATGAGCAGAGTATTTCAGTTGAGAAGCTTGATTCTTGAAGTGCCTCGCCTCTGGACTCTTTCTTTTTTTCTAAACCAAAATTTCATCCTTCGCTATAAAATAGATAATGTCCCTGGTGTAGATTCACACTAATTCGGAGTGTCTAGATGAAATGCGGCCTGATATTTGGTATTCTGTCATGACTTTTCGTAGTTTTTGTTAGTCTCTGTCAAATTTGAACCATGCGCTTCTTACATTTATTCAAACATTCTGAAAAATTTGTTAAATTTCGGAGTAATAATCTGTTCTCAAATTAAACTAGTTACCAAGTTGAAATCTGTAGTTAGTAAACTATTGCGTTAAAATGATACATTATGGATTGCCCTCTTAGTTGCAACCATAAGAAAAATGATCAAGTTTCAATTGGTATTGGTTCTTTTGGCCAGTGAGTATACTAGTACTAAGATTCCACTCAGATAATGGGAAGAATGATTCTGTGCTTCAAGTTGAGTCAAGATTCCTAAGCTCTTATTCTATTAAACCTACCGTGGAAGTTCCAAAAAAAGGTAATTTACTGGAACTGTCAAGAGAACCTGTCTCAGGAAGCTGCAATGAGAAACGCGCTAGCTGAATATAAGGTTTGGTTCCTCCCAATTACCATACATTATACATACTCATTAATATTCAAAACCTTCTTCCAATAAAATGGTTGCAAAAAAAACTGAAAAAAAAGAAGCCCGACGCGGGGGTCGAACCCGCAACCTTTTGATATCTATTCAGCGTGCTATGCGACCTTTAAAAGTCAAACGCTCTAGCCAATTGAGCTAGCCAGGCTAACTTCTGATCTGATTGGACCCCAAAAGAACTTAATTTCGTCTACGCAAAAATGAAATTTTCTATCTCATCGCATCCATTACATTTTTCAAGATCGATAAATAATTCTTAGAAGAACTTATAAAAATTCATAGACTTAAAGATGAACTACAACGTCTCTGTGAATTTGGATAACGTCGAGAAACTACTCGATGTGTACAAAGTTCATTGTCCCTTGGAGAAACCCAAGTTCAAGTTTGATACATCCAAATCAATTACAAGTAACTTGAACAGTTTGGCTGTGTGTGCATTAGATCCAGGGGCAACTTTGCCTATATACTACGCATATAAACCGATTTTCCTTGACCTTGTTTCAAGATGGATCGAGAATACGGACTCATTCGAAGCAGAGTACGCGTCCACTCATCCTAGCAAATATTCTTCTGGATCCATTGTTCTATCTGCATTATCGAGATTGGTTGGAGTTTCTCGCGAAAGCATGAACTTAATTGAGCACTACGTATCGCATCATAATATCATGGAAGTTTCATTGGAAGCCCCTGATCTTGAATCAATTTTATTGGCATACTATAGACTTGTCAAATACGACATCAAAAGATTCAAGCAGTACGTGAACCCCAAAGTCTTGTATTCAATACTTTCACTGAGCACCTCTTCTGGAGTCTCGAAGTACTTGAGTATTGAAATCTTGGCCACCTACTTAGAAATGTCCGAGTCTTTAAAATTGAAAAGTGAGCAAGTCCTTGCTGACGAAGAGTTGGAGGGTGCCTATGAATTAGATACTATTAACTACAAGTACTTGCCATTGGTTGAGGCAAAGAGATTGTCGAACTTTTCTCGTTTGCCCGTTATCGAACCTCAGACCACTGGACATGCCGTCCAAATCCCGAACAGCGAATTAAGTGGAATGGTAACTTCAATCTGCGGAGTTTTGGTTCCAAACTTGCAAGGTTCGACAGAGAAACCCAGCCAGAGCGCTGAATTTGTACCGATTGAAAGCTCTGTCGCAGTGTTGCAAGATTTGGCTCACTTGGTTCAGAATAACAAACCAGTAATGCTTTATGGAAGAGCAGGAGCTGGAAAAACCTTTTTGATTAACCAGTTATCACACATGATGTTAGGGTCATCACAAATCATTAAAATCCATTTGGGAGAACAAACAGACTCCAAACTTCTCTTGGGTACCTACACTTCTGGCGACAAACCTGGAACTTTCAAATGGAAGTCTGGTGTGTTAACCAATGCTGTGCAAGAAGGTAAATGGGTTTTGATTGAAGATATCGACAAGGCACCAACAGATGTTTTAAGTGTATTGTTGACTCTTTTGGAAAAGAGAGAGTTGATTATTCCATCAAGAGGTGAAACAATTAAAGCCAAAAACGGTTTCCAGCTCTTTGCTACCATAAGATTAGCTGACAACTCTGACAGAATACCCGACTTGATTGGTTTGAGATTATGGGAGATGGTGAAGGTGAATTCACCCCTGGAAGTCGAATTGCGCAATATATTGATTCAAAAGTTCCCTCTTCTCATAAATTTGATTCCATCTTTCATAAAGGTTTACAATGAGATTTTGAAGATTTATGAACTGAGTTCATTCATTTCTTTGAATAAGGGAGCGCATCCTAGAGTAATTTCATTGAGAGATTTGATGAAGTTTTGCATGAGATCCAATCAAATGTTGATTAATGAGAATGGTGGAGAAGTTCAAGCCACCGAAAACCAGTTGTTGGAGTCTCTGATATACGATAATATATTTGCTGAAGCAATTGATTCCTTCGGAAGCTCCATAACTGAATTTGGTGCCTTGAACCCATTGATCAATGCTATTGGAGAAGCATTGGAGATTCCTACCTCCAGAATCAATTTATACTTGAACAAACACGTTCCAGCATTTATTAATGATGATGAAAAATTGAAGGTGGGAAGAGCAACACTTAAAAAGCTGTCTCATCAAGAATCAACCAAAAGCAAGAATGCAACATTTGCTCAGACAAACCATTCTTTACGCTTAATGGAGCAAATTTGCGTGTCTGTCCAGATGACTGAACCAGTACTCCTTGTGGGTGAAACTGGTACTGGTAAAACTACTGTTGTTCAACAAGTCGCCAAGTTGATGAACAAAAAAATCACAGTAATTAACGTATCTCAGCAAACCGAAGCAGGTGACTTACTTGGTGGTTATAAACCTATCAACTCAAAGATGATTGCTATGCCGATCATGCAAGACTTCCAAGAGCTTTTTGCAGCCACCTTTTCTGCGAAGAAGAATGAAAAGTTTGCTCAGTTATTGCTGAAATGCTTCAACAGAGCTCAGTGGAAGAACGTTGGAAAGTTGTGGAAGGAGGCAGTGAAAATGGCAACGGAGTTGCTCTCTAAAGTCGAAGAAGATGATGAACCAAAGAAGAAGAAGAGAAGATTGACTGAAAATGAAAAATCTGTTTTGCTCAATAAATGGAAAGATTTCAGTTCTTCTATTCATGACTTTGAAGCTAAGGCTTCCACTTTGGAGAGCTCATTCGTTTTCAATTTTGTTGAAGGTTCCCTTGTCCAAGCCGTTCGTAATGGTGACTGGTTATTGTTAGATGAAATAAACTTGGCCCTGAGCGACACTTTAGAGTCCATTGCCGATTTATTGAACGATACCGTGAACAACAGAACAGTCTTACTCACTGAAAAAGGAGACTTGGAACCAGTTCAAGCTCACCCTGATTTCAGAATCTTTGGTTGTATGAACCCTTCAACTGATGTTGGAAAGAAAGACTTGCCTTTGAGTATTCGGTCCCGGTTCAGTGAAGTTTATGTTCATTCCCCAGACAGAGACATCTCAGACTTGCTCATGATTATCGACAAGTACATTAATAGATTTAGTGTCGGTGATGAATGGGTTGGAAATGACATTGCTGAGTTGTATTTGGAGGCTAAGAAGTTGTCTGAGCAGAACAAGATTGTTGATGGTTCGAACCAGAGACCTCACTTCAGTATACGTACTTTGACAAGAACCTTGATTTACGTGCGTGATATCGTTCTGATTTACGGATTGAGAAGAGCGTTGTATGAAGGTTTCTGCATGTCCTTTTTGACATTACTTGATCTCAAATCGGAACAAATTTTAAAACCTCTCATTGAAAAGTACACCTTGGGAAGATTGAAGAATGTCAAGTCTGTTATTAAACAATTGCCTTTGGCTCCTTCTCCGGACCATGTACAATTCAAGCACTATTGGATGAAAAAGGGTCCAAATGATATCAACCCTCAGCCAAACTATATCATCACTCCTTTTGTTGAGAAGAATATGCTTAACTTGGTTAGAGCAACTGCAGGTAGACGATTCCCAGTTCTCATCCAAGGTCCAACGTCCGCTGGTAAGACTTCGATGATTAATTATTTAGCTAACATCACCGGTCACAAATTTGTTCGTATCAACAATCACGAACATACTGACTTACAAGAGTACTTGGGAACATACGTCTCAGATGCACAGGGAAAACTTGTTTTCAAAGAAGGTGTCTTAGTCGAAGCATTAAGAAAGGGACATTGGATTGTTCTTGATGAATTGAACTTAGCTCCAACTGATGTGTTAGAAGCGCTCAATCGTTTACTTGATGACAACAGAGAATTGTTCATTCCAGAAACTCAAGAGGTTGTTCACCCTCACCCCGATTTCATGTTGTTTGCCACCCAGAACCCTCCAGGAATGTACGGTGGTAGAAAAGTCATGTCGCGTGCCTTCAGAAATAGATTCTTGGAGTTGCACTTTGATGACATCCCACAAGATGAGTTGGAAATTATCTTGCGTGATAGATGTAAGATCGCACCCACTTATGGTAAGAAGATCGTTGA
This sequence comes from Kodamaea laetipori, assembly GCA_030558845.1. Taxonomy (NCBI): domain Eukaryota; kingdom Fungi; phylum Ascomycota; class Pichiomycetes; order Serinales; family Debaryomycetaceae; genus Kodamaea; species Kodamaea laetipori. Next base: position 122,859 of record JAKTQN010000007.1, on the reverse strand, counting down.
AGTGTACAAGCAATTGCTGGTTCAGCGTCAATCGTCTCGTTTGTTTGAACAGAAGAACTCCTTTGCTACATTGAGAGATTTATTCAGATGGGCATTGAGGGAGGCTGTCGGATATGAAGAGTTGGCTGCAAACGGGTACATGCTTTTGGCCGAGAGAGTCCGTAAGGATGACGAAAAGCTTGTGGTGAAGGCTACCATTGAAAAAGTGATGAGAGTAAAGTTGGACATGGATCAGTACTATGAAAAATTATTCCTTCAACTTCCAAACTTGGCTGAATCGTCTACTGTTGTCTGGACTCGCTCAATGCGTCGTTTGGCTGTTCTTGTTGCAACTTCGGTTAAGTACCACGAGCCTCTTTTACTTGTTGGTGAAACGGGATGTGGTAAGACCACAGTTTGTCAAGTTCTTGCAGAATACTACGGCAGGCAGTTAGTCACAATTAACGCTCACCAGAACACTGAAACAGGTGATATATTGGGAGCGCAAAGACCATTGCGTAACAAGAACTCAATTCACCAAAAGCTCGTTGCTGACTTGCAAAACTTGCTTGAAACTGATACTGAGAATTTGGATGAAATGTTGATTAAGTTCGACTCCATGAAATTTGAAGACAACGAGTTAGTTTCAACCATTTCTGAGAACAGAAGAAACGCTGCAATCCTTTTTGAGTGGGTTGATGGTCCTTTAATCCTGGCTATGAAGACTGGTGACTTTTTCTTATTTGATGAAATCTCGCTTGCAGATGATTCCGTTTTAGAAAGATTAAATTCAGTTTTGGAACCAGAGAGAAGTTTACTTCTTGCTGAAAAGGGAACCAGTGATGCGTTCATTACTGCAGGAGAAACCTTTGAATTCTTTGCCACAATGAATCCAGGTGGTGACTATGGTAAAAAGGAGTTATCTCCTGCGTTGAGAAACAGATTTACTGAAATCTGGGTGCCATCTATGAGTGACTTTAACGACGTCCGTGAAATTGTTGAATACAAACTTGAAAACAAAACTCACTTGGATGCGATTGTCAAGTTCTCCGAATGGTATGGTAAAAAGTTTGGCAGTGGATCGGCAGACCTGGGTGTCATTTCGCTCAGAGATATTTTGGCTTGGGTGAAGTTCATCAACTCATGTGAAGACCAACAGACTGCTTTATTACAAGGTGCTTGTATGGTGTTCATTGACTCCCTTGGAACAAACAATACCGCATACTTGGCAGAAAACGAGGCTAGGTTGAATGAAACTAAGGCGGAGTGCATAACTGAGTTGTCTGAGTTTGCAGGTGTTGACCTCCTTCAACATTATAACCAACCTACAACAGTTGTAGTGGACGAGAGAGCCGTAAGATCTGGGTCCTTTGAAATTCCTGTTGTGAATCCGTTGTCAAATGTAGACAGCTTCAATTTACAAGCTCCTACAACAGCCATGAATGCTATGAGGGTGATCAGAGCAATGCAAGTCAGCAAACCTATTTTGCTTGAAGGTTCACCAGGTGTCGGAAAAACGAGTTTAGTGTCTGCATTGGCCAAGGCAACAGGTAACCCATTGATCCGTATCAATTTGTCTGAACAAACAGATTTAATTGACTTGTTTGGATCTGATGCCCCTACTGAAGGAGGTAAAACTGGAGAATTTACGTGGAGAGATGCCCCATTCTTGCGTGCCATGAAGCGTGGTGAGTGGGTTTTACTCGACGAAATGAACTTAGCCTCCCAGCTGGTTTTAGAAGGTTTGAATGCATGTTTGGATCATCGTGGTGAAGCATACATTCCAGAATTGGACATGAGCTTTCCTCGCCACAAAGACTTCAAAGTATTTGCAGCTCAAAACCCTCAATACCAGGGTGGTGGAAGAAAGGGTTTACCAAAGTCTTTTGTAAACCGTTTCAGTGTTGTTTACGTTGATGTTTTGAAGCAGGAAGATTTGAAGTTGATCTCCCACCACTTGTATCCAAGTGTTGATAGACAGGTTGTCGATAAAATCATTGATTTTGTTTCAGCATTGGAACATGAGGTGGTAATTTCCAAATCGTGGGGATCGTCGGGTGGACCTTGGGAATTCAACTTGCGTGATACATTGCGTTGGCTTGAATTATTAAGTTCCAAGAACTTAGCCCAAGATATAAACGGTCCAGACTTTTTCAATATGATTGTGAGCCAGAGATTTAGAACTCAGGAGGATAGAACTAAAGCAGCTGAATTGTTTGCTCGGGTATGGGGAGAATCTAATGTGGAAATCCCACAGAGAGACCCTTTCTACTCCATTGCTGAAGACTATGTTCAAGTTGATGGTGCAACTATCAAGAGAAATGAAAATATCCAACACATCTCAAAACCATCGTTGTTCCCACTTCAATGCAACTTTGCAGCTATGGAAACCTCACTCCGGTGTATTAACAGCAACTTGCCTTTGATTATTACTGGCCCTTCTAATTCTGGTAAAACTGAATTGATTAGATTTATGGCAAACATAGTCGGTGCCCGTATTGATGAATTTGCAATGAATGCCGATGTTGACTCCATGGATATCTTGGGTGGCTATGAACAAGTTGACTTCACTAGGAGAATAGTCAAGTTGACTGGTGAATTGTATGAATTCTTGGATGATTTGGTTGTCATTAATTTGTCATTGAAATCTTCGGATTCAACCAACACCGTTTTGTCTACCTCAATTGAGTTTATCGACTATTTGACCAGGGAAAATATTGGAATTTCAAACTATAGCCAGTTTCACAGTTACTTTGAACAGTATTTGACCATATTCTCCAACGACGATCTTAACAAGTTGTTTGAAGAATCTGTTGTCTTGATGAAGAAAATTGCTACTGACAAGAGTGTTAAATTTGAATGGTTTGATGGTTTACTTGTTCAAGCAGTTACCAAAGGAAACTGGTTGGTATTAGATAATGCGAACTTGTGTTCTCCTTCGGTATTGGATAGACTTAATTCTTTGTTGGAGACTAATGGTTCCTTGATTATCAACGAGTGCAGTGAGGCTGACGGTTCCCCAAGAACTGTAAAGCCACACCCTAACTTTAGGCTCTTTTTGACAGTTGACCCCAAGTACGGTGAGTTGTCTAGAGCCATGAGAAATAGAGGTATTGAGGTATACTTGGAAGAATTACCATCTAGATGTACCCAGCACGACCAACAAATGTTGGAGTACACAAGTGTTAGCTCGTTCACCAGCTCAAACGCTTCCTTCCTCAATTCTTTTGCCCAATTGGACGAAGTCCTTGAGAAATCGAACGATTTGGCAGTAATGAACATAGTATTGGCTACTTTACCATTTACGAATGTGAATGCAGTCAAGCAATGGAGCGATATGGTTTTAAGGAGTCGAGAGTTTACCCTGAAAGTCAAGCAACTTGCAGTCCAATTAGTCCAAGTAATTAATTATGTTACTGAAGCTGGAATTTTGAAGGACTTGTACAGAGTTATACTTTCTGCTGCTGAAAGAAGTGAGTTCAACCTGTTTGTTGCAAACCAGCTGGCTCACCCATTGTGGAACCCACACATTGTTTACACTCTCCAGCAAAAGTACCCAGAAATCACTAGTGCTGAATCTAACTACATTTTTGAGGTTATTGGAAACATTATTGAAGCCAATACCATGGTATCCAATATCAAGGACCAGGCCTTAAATGGTAAAATCAACGATTTGTCATACATTCAGAAATCCGCTGGTTTCCATTTGGGCAGAAACATCAAGAACCCACCGCGTTTAGAAATCTTTCTTCTTGTTGAGAAAATTAGGACATTCATCGAAAGAATTTTCTTGGAGAACTTGCAGTCTTCTGCATTCCAGTCAGACAACTTCTACCATTCTATCTTTGATCTTCAGGTTATTTGGAAGGCATTAGTTCTTTCGAGTGCCGAAAGGAATGAATCTAAGTTGAGAATATTCCAGGAATTAATCTTGGAATGGTGTGAAAGTAATAAGGAAAGTTTCCAGGTGACTGAATTAGTTCATAGTGTCAATGGATTCTTCTCCAAGTTGGAATTGACCAGTGGATTTTCTATCGATAGGATCTGGGAAGCTGTAAGAGGGGAATACCCTGGTGATGCAGAAGGTTGGGAAAACGTTGAAAAGTTGCTCACTTTAGCTGCAGAGTTTGATGAAGTAGCCCAAGAACAATTTCCTGAAACTAGTGAGTCTGTTTATCAGCTTAGAACTTTGATTATTGACGTTTTTGAAAGTTTGAAGACGTCTTCAACCAAGGATGTTGAAGATGTAAATGATTTTAATGAAGTTTACGAAAAGTTGTCAAATGGTGTTAACGCACTCCGTGAAGTATCTGACAAGTTCCGTGTTAAGAGAAACAACTCCTTTAAGTTTGAATTCTCGTTAATTCTGAACTACGTTGAGTCCCACGCAACATCCACTAGCGATATTGAAAGTGCTATTAAACTTGCATCTTACAGTAACATCAGTACTAGATCTTTGTTGTCCACAAAGCTTAATTTGTTTAAACCATTTCCACTGATTATGAACAAGTTTTGGTGGGATCCAAAGGCTGTCTCTGGTTTGTTTTTGGACGAGTTGGTTTGCGGAGCATTGACTAAAATTCAAAATATGCCTTTGCAGCTGGGTAAGTTTATCCAACAATCCTTAGGAGACGCTCAGTATTTGTCCCAACAATTAGTTGACCATTCCAAGAGCATCCTTGATGATCAGATAGCTAATTCAAAGCAATTGTTGTTCAAATGGGCCCTCAAAATGATAGATATTCACCTGGATACCTTCGAGATCGCTCTTCCTGTGGACTTATCTTTAGATAAATCAGCAGTCGAATCTATTGTATCTTCAGTGCAGTCATCGAAGGACGAAAACTTTAAAAAGGTATGCCTTCAATTTATTGTTCCTTCAATTGTGATTCTTACACAAGCAACTACCTTGTCTCACACCGGTAAAGCTTGGGTTTTGTTCACTTGTGGTGCTATTCAATTGTACGTTCCAAGTTCACCTTACGATCCTGCTGTCAGGGAACATGTTCTTTATGCGAAGTTCCACGAGCAAAGGCAGGCAGCTGCTACCCTTGCTTCAGAATGGGTTTCAGCTAGAAGTATTTTGAAGGGTGATAATGAAATTCAGTTAGAAAAGCTCTTTGAAGACTCAGAATCGGAAGTGTCACATCCTCGTGTATTCAGAGACGGTTCGATAGATCAATTATTTGAAGAATGGAAGGCATTCTTGGATTCGACAATTGACGTCCAACCTATCCAGAACTTGTTGCAAAGCTGTGAAAACTGGGACTCAAACTCTGCAAAGAAACACGAGATGTTCCAAAATAACTCTGAGCAATTCTTGTTGCGTTTGAATGCCAACTACTTGTTGTATTCTGATTTGAATGATGTTTTGGCTGGGTTTGTCTATGGTCTTAAGTTTGGTTTCCAATGCTTGATTTCTGATCAAAGTTCCGAGTTCAAGATGACCTCCAACTGGCTTATCGATGTGAACACTATCACTAATCCATCTACAGTACAGAGAATCTTCGAGCAGGCAGAAGTGTTTGTGAAATCCTTGGGTGTGAACTCCACATTGCCTGAACAAGTCATGAACTTCTTTATAAGACTTGCATTTGTTCATGGAGAAGGTGATTTACTCGAGCAGTCATTGAAAGTGTTGTATTACAGGTGGTCGTTACGTCGTATAAGAGACGATCAAAAAGCCGCGCAGCTGGGAAGCTTGTACACTTTCCAAGACACTGATGAATCCGAGGAAGAATTCAAGAGAATGTTCCCAGACTACGAAGAAGTAATTGAAATTGACAAAGCAACCTCAACAAATGAGTCGTTTGAGGAAATGTACTACCTCATTGCCAAGGCATATATGGATGAATTTTTAGGTGAAGAGGATAGTACTTCTAAAACTCTCAACGTCGAAAAGCTTGTTCAAGAAGGTTCTGTGTTGTTAGGGTTGTTACTGAAATATAGTGACAGGCTTTCCCACACCTCCAACAATTCTTCTGGTTTGGCCTCTCTTTTGTTGAACATATCTCAGAATGCTAACTCTTTCAACACAGATGATGAAATTGATTTCTACCGTGGTACATCTCACAAGGAAGCTAAGCGTGCTATCACTACCATCTCAATAATTCATGGCAGTGTTACAAAGTTGCTTGTTGAATGGCCTGAGCACGCCACACTCCAGAACATTGCTGGTGCTTGTGATGAGTACCTCCTCCTCCCTGTGAAAACTCCAATTTCGCGTCTTTTGCAGAAAATCGAGCAGATCTACACGTTTATTGCCGAATGGGAGAAGTATGCTTCCAGTCAAGTCACATTGAAGGAGCACTTCGACAACTTGACTAGAATAATTGTTGATTGGAGAAAATTGGAATTGACTACATGGAAGTCGTTATTCAAACATGAAGAGCGCACCTTTGAAATGAAAATCGGAAAGTGGTGGTTCTACTTGTTTGAAACAATTGTTGTTAACGAACAAGATGATCCAGTGAGCTTGTTATCGGCCCTCAATTTGTTCATGAGTCAGTCTACTTACGGTGAGTACACATGCAGAGTGAACTTAATCAAGGCTTTCAAGAATCATTTAGTCAAGCAAAACCTGCTGATTACAGACTCGTTGTCTAACTTTATTTACTTCTATGAACAGTTCACACCATTGGTTGATGATGCGATAGCTGCTAAGAAGAAGACTTTGGAAAAGGATATTAATGAAGTCATTTTGTTGGCTAGTTGGAAGGATGTGAATATGGATGCACTCAAGCAATCTGCTCGTCGCTCTCACAATGCTTTGTACAAGTTGGTTCGCAAGTACCGTACCTTGTTGCAGACTCCCGTTAATCCATTGATTGAACAGGGTTTGCTGGGTGAGTGTAAACACAAGAGTGAATTCAACGCACCAACTATCACCTCGCGCGATATCGAAGATTACAACTTAGTTCTCGATTTATGTACCAGTTTGCCTACTTGGTCGGAAAGACCAAAACGTTTACAAGACGTCTCGCGTGTTGCCAACAATATGGGAGTTTATGTTGGTAATGTTACCTCAACTAGCATTGCTAACCTCTACGATTACTCCAAGTCTGTTTTACTGGATATGGATGAACTTCGTAAGGAGACACCAAAAGAATTGAAGAAGGATAACAAGAAGATCATCGCTGCTTTGAAGACACAGAAGAGAAAGCTTTTGAGTGATACCTTGAAAGAATTGAAGAGAATGGGACTCAAATTGGCAGTCCTGTCCGAAACAATGCAGTTGCAATCAACTGTCAACTCTGTTTTGTCTAACTCAGCAACTTTTGATGGAACTTCATTTGATGAGAATCCATATTTCTTCAGAATCTTAGACTTGTTACCACGTCTTAGAGCATCTGTTTCTAACGTATCAGAAGATGTCCCACCATTGGACGCTCAAAAGGGGTTGGCAGCAGCAGAGAATTTGGTACACTCGCTTATCCTTACAAGACAACCTTTAAGAAACTTGGTTATTGGTATTCTGGAATTAGAAACTTTGTATGGTTCATTTGAGAAGTTGTCTCAAGTTAGATCCTCAAAATCAATTCTTGTTAATGAATCCAAACATGTATCATTGGTTGTTTCGTTGGATCAGATAAAGCAAACCTTGAAATGGTTGCCACGCATTATTGATTTTGCGGTCTCGGTTTTGAACACCACGAAGACTTCAAGCGATACTCCATTAATGAAAGCGAAAATTCAATTGCAAGACTTGGAAAGTAGGTTGAATCAATTGGACGACACCAATTTGTTAACCGAAGATACCACCATTTTTATTGAACAGTTCAATCAGTTTAAGGTCGAGCTTGAGTCTTCATTGGTTTCTTGGAGAAACTCTAAAACCGGGTTTATTGCTGACTTGGTTTTAGAGTGGTTGGCTAGAAACTCTACTTTCGAAATTGATACTCCTACTTCGAGTTCCCATGAATCATTATTAACTCAAAGAACTTCAACTGAATCAAGGAAAGCTTTGGACGAGTCGACAACTTTAATTACGTCAACCACCTCGACAACCGTAACGAAGAAGGTCTTGACAAAGCCTACTCTTGATGAAGTTGAATTATCGTTCCGTGAATTAGCGAACTCGATAATGGTTTCTGTTCAAAAGGTCACTCAATGTACAACTGAAGAGATCAATGAGGAGCATGATGGGTGGTTAAAGAACTCGCAACAGCGTATGTATCAAATGATCAAATCCCTCCGTTATAAGCAGATTTCTAAGAGAATCAGAAATTGTTTTACTGTTGCTGCTTCAATGGAGCACACTGAGACAACTTCTACTATTATTTCTGCTTTAGCTAGCTTCACTTTACCACTTGTCAGAGAGTATTACAGATTATGTTGGAGCGTTGCAGAAAAAGCAAGAAACAATTATGTTGAAACGTCGCATGCAACCTTCATTTTATCTACCACACTTCACACCTTGGCAACCAAGGGATTCTGTCAACCAGAACCTCCAACAGAACAAAAGGATGACAAAAACTTGACTGATGGAACTGGTTTAGGTGATGGAGAAGGTGCTGAGAATAATTCTAATGATGTTGGTGATGACGAAGACTTGTCCGAACAAGCGCAGCAGCCTAACGAAGAAAAGAACAAGGATGAAGGTGACGAAGAAAATGACGATGCTGTTGATATTGAAGGTGATATGGCTGGAGAGTTAGAAGAGGTAAGCGACCAAGAAGATAAAGAAGATGCTGAAGAGGAAGATGACGAAAACGAAGACTTGGATGAGGAAGTTGATGATATTGAAGACCTGGATCCAAACGCTGTTGATGAAAAGATGTGGGATGAAGAGGCTAAGGAAGATAACAAAGAAAAGGAGTCGGAGAAGTTGCCAGAAAACTCCAATATGGATGATAACATGGAGGCAAATGAAGATGAACTGAACGACAAGAACGATAAGCCTCAACAAGATGATCAAAAACTTGAAGACAAGGAAGCTGAGGAGGCGGAGAATGACGAAGAAGGTGATGAAAACGATGAGGAAGATGTAGGGGAGCAAGAAGATGACGTCAAGAATGATGAAAATGAGAAGATTGACGATCACGTTCCTGAAACTGAAACTATGGATTTACCTGAGGATATGAATCTTGATGGTGATGAAGATGACAAGGAAGATGACGGAGAAGACATGGATGAAGACATGGAAGATGATTTGAAGGATGAGAAAGACGAGAAAATGGAAGAAGAACATCAAGATGAAGGAGAAGAAGAACAACCTGCTGATGCTGGAGAAGGAGAGGCTGAAGCTGAAGACGAGGAAATGGAAGAAGAGGTTGAAAATGCTGAAGGAGGTGAATCTGAGGAGAAAGAACAAAACGAAGAAGATGCTGCCATTGAATCCGATGAAGAGTTAGGTCAAAAGGACGACGAAGAAGACTTGGAAGATAGCAACGACAAGCAGCAAGGTGAAGAGGCAGCTGAAGGTATAGATGGTGCCAACGATGAAGACAAGAATGATGACTTGGATAACGACACTGCTGCCAAACAAGAGTTTGGTGAGAAGGGCGAAGGCGCTGATAATCAAGTTGTCGAAGAAAATGATGACTTGGGTGCTACTGGTGGTGCATCATCTGAGACTCAGGACCAAGAGGAGAAGCCTGAGCAAGATGCCACTCAAGATGACGCTCGTGAAGAAGCTAAGGAATCTCTCAAGCAATTGGGTGATTCATTGAAAGAGTTCCACCGTCGTCGTCAAGAAATTAAGCAGGCTTCTGAAGATAAGGAAGAAGAACAAGCAGAGAAGGCTAGCGAGAGACCGGACGAATTCGAACATGTTGACGGTGAAAATGCAGATTTTGATACTCAAGCCTTAGGTGCTGCGGACAAGGATCAAATTCAATCTATTGATGAAGATAAAGCTATTGACGATGATCAAGACGAACCTACTACTGAACCGAAGGAAGAGTCCAACAACGACGAAGAAGTCAAGGAAGAAGGTGTTGAAGATATGGATGTTGATGAAGTTAAGAACGAAGATGCTGCTGAAGCTGACGCAGATTTCGAAGGTAAGACACAAGGTGCCTTTATTGGTGAGCGTAAAGTAAAGGATGAATTTGAAGATGCCTTACTTAACACTAACACGATTGAGTTGGATACTGACGATGAAGACTTCGAAGAAGTGAATGGATTTATTGACTCATCTGATGGTGTGGCTCCTCCAATAGACCTCGAAACCGCTCGTGAATTATGGAAGCACTCTGAATTATCCACACAGGAATTAGCTTCTGGATTATGTGAACAACTTCGTTTGATTTTGGAGCCCACGTTGGCTACAAAGTTGAAGGGTGATTATAAGACAGGTAAGAGATTGAACATGAAGAGAATCATCACCTATATTGCATCTGAGTTCCGTAAGGACAAGATCTGGTTGAGAAGAACCAAACCTTCGAAGAGACAGTACCAAATTATGATTGCTGTTGACGACTCGAAGTCGATGAGTGAATCTAAATCGACAGAGTTGGCCTTCCACAGTATTGCTTTGGTCGCAAAGGCTTTAACTCAATTGGAATCGGGTGGTCTCTCCATTGTAAGATTTGGTGAAGATATTAAGGTTCTTCATCCATTTGATAAACCTTTCAACCAGCAAGAATCAGGTGCCCGTGTCTTCCAATGGTTTGATTTCCAACAAACCAAGACCGACATGAAACTGTTGTGTTCGAAATCGCTCAAGATTTTTGAAAACGCGAGATCGACTGCACTGAGTGACTTGTGGCAATTGCAAATCATCATCTCTGATGGTGTTTGCGAGGACCACGAGACTCTCCAACGTATGGTTAGAAAGGCACGCGAGGAGAAGGTCATGTTAGTCTTTGTTATTATCGATGGTATTTCTTCCAAGGAATCTATCCTTGATATGTCGCAAGTGAGCTACGTTCCAGACGCTTCTGGTGCTATGAAATTGCAAGTGGACAAATATTTGGACACCTTCCCATTTGAGTTTTACGTCGTTGTAAGAGACATTAACGAATTGCCAGAGATGCTCTCGTTGATTTTGAGACAATACTTTGCCGAAGTTGCAAACTTATAGATTCACTTTAGTGTATATTATTAAAGAAAAGTTAATATTTTTATCTGTATGTCGGTAGATGGGGAAGATTCTCTGTTTAAATGAAATATGATTTTAGAACTGATTGAATATGATTGGTTTTAAGAAAAGTGATTTAATTTGGGCATGAAATCAATCGATGTCCTTCTTAGTCAACAGATATTATAGCAAAATAATGTTTTACTACAAACCGTTTGGGATTTCCTATAAAATGGAATTTATGATAAGTTAAAGCGACTAAAGCCAAAAAGATAAACATAAATACAAAGCAATTACACTACTTATATCTTATATGACAAAATATATATTGAAACTGCAGACTTTTTTGCTATAAGATTGTACGACGCTCATGTGAATCTATAGTCGTCTGTCCTTTTTGCGTTGTCGTGTAGATCCAAGAAAATTTGAAGGACAACTCAAGCTTTCAAATCACCTTGTTAAAGGATTGCCAAGATTAGAGCTATTATATATGAGCTAATCCGTATACCATATAATACAGAGACAAGGATGCAAAAAATGGGTGCAAATTTTCTGTGTGCAGTACTAAAACTTTTGCAGCTTGTATGCCCTGAATGCGATCTTTGCCTCAACATTCTTATAAATAAGTCCATAACTGTTAATTATTAAATCTACAAATATTGCTAAATTTATGACATTGGTAGTTCCTATTAACTTCCCATTTATATCCCAACCCAAAACCATAACCTAATATTACTTCTTAATGTTTTTCACAACCTTTGCAACGCAAATGGACATATCATCCAACTTACCACCCTTACTCAGGTTTTTGCCAAATTTTTCAGGCAAAGCGTTCACTTTCTCATTGTACGGAGTGTATGCATAGTCGTCAAAAGCAATCTCCTTAGCTTTGAGAAGAAGCTTGGTTGCAATTTGCTTTACCGTGTTTTTCAGGAATTCGTCGATATAGTGTTCAATTTCCCATTCATACAAGTTGTCAGAAATGCCGTCAGAGCAAAGAACGATGATGTCGTTTTCTTGGAGCTTCACCGAGTCGACCCAAGCCATCTCAGATGGCAACTGTCCCAAGGTTTGCGTTCCAATCTGCTGTGGACACAACTCCGACACAAGTTGCTCCTCGTTTGTCTTTACTATTGCTCCGTCTCTGATGATGTACAACTTGGAATCACCGATACTGATCATCTTCAAGTACTCACCACTCAACATACCCAAAATCAAAGTCAGAGAGCCTCTCAATGACTGCAAGTCCATGAGATGCGAAGTATGCAAGTACGAGTCGTCCAAGATCTGGGCAATATCTCTGTTGTTCAAATGGTGGGGTGTATGCGATAATTTGTACTCTGTCATGAGTCTTGATAAAGTCTCCACCATCAGACGTGACCATATGCCACTCGAACACTGTTCTCCCTTGGACTCCCAACCAGATACACCGTCTGCGACTGCGAGCACTGTAGGTGACACAAGCATCGCGTCATCACCTGCCTTTATCGATAGCGTATCTACAGGACTACCGTGGGGCCTTCTCTTGGGCAAAAGCGAGGTCAAGTCCGTGGGGACAGTCAAATCCGATAGCGAATGGATCATTGGATCCAGGCGTGTGGAGTGATATGCGTACGAGTTGTAACCAAACTCAAATTTGAAACTGTCATTTGAAATCTTTTTCAACTGCTCTCGTGTGACTAGTGGATAATGAATATAAGGATGTGACTGGGACTCCGCAGACACTTCTTCGTCCCCGCTGCTCGTCAACTCGTCCTTCAACGATTTCAAGCTTCCAAACTGTCCTAGGAAGTAGTGTCTTGCGCCGCTGAACATCAGCTGCGTAGAGTAGCTCCGGCGGAGTACCTGTGCACGGCTATTCCCGATCAAATTTGATTTAACCAAGTTCATTTTGTATAACTCCCTTCACTTATTGATCTTTAATGGCACCGATGCTTTAAAGACTCTCTTCTGTGTGGATATTACTAATGTTACTTTGGCCACCAGAGTAATATACTCTTTAAACTTTACAACCTACAAGTTTTTTCTTAAAGGGCATCTTCCCCTCGTTTCTTTTTTTAAACTGTACGCCTTTAGCCAGTTGGAGGGATGTGAAGAGAATCGAGCTGCGTAAGGATGATGTCGTTCGTAACGCCCTTGAAGGTGGATTTTGGACGAGGTCCATTTACGTCTACTTCTCGCTTGTCAAAAAAACATGGTTTAGAAATAGTGATGTTGAGGCTGGCTTACAGTATGGGGTAAAAAAAGTTGGGGACCCTGTCGAATCTTAACAACAAAGCGAAACGTAAACACGACACGAGCTTTTGGATGGTAAACATACCGAGAATAGAGTTGAAATAGGTGAGACTGTTGGGGGAATAGAGTCGGTTGGTTACTTACATACGTGACGTGAGCACGTATTCCCTTGATGCAAAATTATGGAGAAGCAATATAAATTTCCGAAAATAATAAATGGGGGGCAGTTGCAGAATGAGATAGGTGATAGGGATAGAGAATTGCGATGATTGGGTGTTGATAGGTGGTGATTGGATGGTGGTGGGGTTGGGTGGAAAAGTGAGGTCAATTCTGGGTGCGGGCAGGAGAGCAGCAACATCTATGAAGGGGACCGTAATAAAAAGTGTGCAAGTCATAAACTGTTTTAAGTTTGCGAGTGAGGACTTACAATTGATACCCTTTGACAGTTGTCTTGAAATATTAGTGGGACGATAGTAGGTTCTCCGGTGGCTTTCCTTTTGTTTGATTCGGACTTTGGGGGATAGAGGTTTTGTGATACTATGGCTACTGAGTTAGGCCAAGAATTGCGCCTGGCTTAGAGCTATACTTGCGGTTGCTTGGAAAGGAGATCAACGATTGGGAGCACCCACACTTAGTTGTGGATCCTAATTTGAGCTTGGCTAATACTAAGTTTCTCTATTCTTTGATTATTATAATTCTATTCATATTAATGTTTTATTTGAAATATCAAGTCTTCTAGAGCAAACAATCTACTTATCCGTTTATACGAACTTATTATTGTATACATAAAATCACTCTTTAACAACAGCTGCATGGATAGCCTTGTATGGAGGAGTGTATCCAGTGTGGACCTTAAACTGCCTCTCACCTTGGTTCACTAACATCTCAACACCAGGAATAACATTCCATTTGAACTTTTCAGCAACCTTCATAACTGGGGTAACTCTAGGCTTGTAGGCAGCTTCCAAAAGAGTTGGGGTAAACCCAACATCAAGGTTCTTTCCCTTGTGCAACAACTTTTCAATCTTAGTCAACAATTTGTCGTCGATAGACTTGTCAGCTGGAATACAAGAGACAATCAACAGAACTGGCTTCGAAGACTCAATCTCTTCTTCAGAGTCCAAAATTTCAATTCCGTAGTTTGCTGGGAAAGAATCCTTGATGGACTCCAACTTGGAGCTAGTACGGTTGATCATGTAAATGGTCTTACAGCCCATAGTGTGCAAGGCGTAGACAGCAGCACGCGAAGTACCACCTCCACCAATTACCAAACCATTAACTTGAGAGAACTCAATGCTTGGAACACCTGCTCTGGTGAACGACTGCGTGATGCCAACGTGGTCGGTGTTGTCACCAAACAATTTGCCATTCTCCAAAGGAACCAATGTGTTGATAGCACCAATGTTTTTGGCTGCATCAGAGAGAACATCTGCGTACTTGAGCAAGTCCAACTTCAATGGCATCGTAATAGCCAATCCACCGAACTTAGGTTGGTCCTTAATCAACTTGTTGTAGACTTCGTCAGCATCGTTGGACTCAAATCTGTCGAACACATAAGGCAAGCTCAACTCTTGGTATCCAGCATTGTGCAATGGTGGAGAACGAGAGTGTGCGATTGGAGAGCCAACAACGTAAAATTGTTTCTCAACGAACCCACCAATTTCAGAAAATGCCTTGTTGATTTGAGACACTGTCAATTGACCTGGAGCAGCCTTGAATGGCAACAAGTCATGGGTGACTGGGGTTAAAACTGTGTTCAAAACACGAGACAATTTACCTTGTTCGCCCATGTTGATAGCAATTAATGGCTTGAGAGTGTTCTGAGATCTGAACTCCTCCAATGTCAAGTTGTCCTGCAAGCTCGTGGCAGAACCCACAAACTTGACAACATCTGCATTGAACAAGACTGCCTGGTTGTACTTGTTCTTCCACTCAATGTTGTTCCATTTCAATTCTGCTGTGATATCATGGTGAGAGGCAATGATTCTAGTGAACTTCTTGTGCTTCAACACCAACTCAATCAAGCTGGTTGGGTAAGTCAATTGCAAGTCCAAGTATTCAACACCCAACTTGATACCAAGCAACAACAATTTGGTGATAGTGTCCATGTCGTTGTCATCAATCTTACCACCTTGAGAAATAGTTCTCACGGTGTAAATGATTGGAACACTGACGTACTTTCTCAAAATTGCAGTTTGACTGGCGACGTAACTAGGTTCAAAGCTCTTCAACAAGTCAACTCTCAACTCAACAGCCTCACACCCCAAAATAACCTCGTCCAAGGTGGAGGTTGTTTCCTGCAAATCAGGGTAAGTCAAAGAGACAAATGCTGATCTCGAAGTTGGGATTTCAACAACCTTCAATCCAGTAATGGTTTTCAAGTAGTTTGTGAATGAGTTTCTCAACTGCTTGAACTCGAGCTCGCTTTCACAATGAGAGCTGTAGAAGTGGTAGTTGGAGCACTCCTGGTACCAGGCTTCTCTCTTGTTCCAAACTTCCTTGATTTCACTGACAAATGCTGGTCTAGTGGTGTCCTTTGAAAGGAACAGGACAGTTTCGTCAATGTCACGGTGCAAGTGCAAGACGATTCCGTTCTTCTTGTACTTCTTCAACAAGTCTCTGGCTTCCTCGCTTTCGACTATACCACCACCAGTTGAAATCACGTAACCTTCACCGTACTTAGTGAAAGCCTCTCTAGAGATTTTGACCTCTTCAGCTCTGAACTTCTCCCATCCATGTTCCTTGATGTAGGTTCTGATATCAGTGCCTATTCTTTCCTCTAAAACATCATCCAAATCGACGAATTTGAAGCCCAAGAAAGAGGAGATCCATTTCGACAAAGTGGTCTTACCCGCTGCTCTCATTCCTATAACGATAATTGACTTGTTGCCATTGACATTCTCCTCACGAGCAGTATCTGACTGCTTAGCGGAAATTGGAAGTTCATGGCCATCGATTTGTACATTGAACTTAGTGTGCAAAGTATCCCACCATCCTGGCCAGGTCTTTCCAGTACATGATCTTTCCTGAATCAAAACAGGTTCTTGACATAAACCTGCTAAAAGAGAGAAGGACATGGCAACTCTGTGGTCATCATAGGATTTAATTCCTCTATTCTTTGTGGATGGAGTCTTCAAGTCTTTTTGGTTGACACCTTGAATCTGGATTCCGTCTGGCAACTCACTAGCAGTGACGCCAAACTTGGCCAACTCAGACACCATTGCGGCGATTCTGTTACACTCTTTAACACGCTGGTTAGCAATACCTGTGATAGAAGTGGTTGTGTTCTTTGGGTCCTTGGCAACTGCAGCTACGACCGAAGCTGTCAAGAAAGCATCAGTCATTGGCTCCATATCAACATGTGGCAATGGCAACAATTCACCTCTTGGTGGTCCAGTAACAGTTGTTGAGGTGGCAGTTTGCTCAACCTTACATCCCATTGGTCTCAACACATCAACAGCGAATCTTGCATCACCTTGGAGCGACAGAGAGCCAATGTTTGGAATAGTACAAGTTGTTCCTGTGAGAGCAGCAAAAGCCAATGGGTAGGTGGCTGATGAAGCATCGGATTCAACAGTGTACTCCAGTGGGTTGACATAAACACCCTTTGGAATGTGATAAGTGTATGGTTCTGTTGTTGACTTGGTGACCTTGATACCAAACGATTTCATCATTTCTATGGTCATATCAATGTACAACTGAGAAATTGGTTTACCACCAACAAGCGATAAAGTTACTTCCTCAGCAGCATATGGGGCACACATCAAAATAGAAGAAACGTACTGCGAAGAAATAGTAGCAGCCAATTCAATTCTTCCACCCTTAAGGCCCTGGCCGGCTTGAATCTTTAAAGGAAGAGAGCCTTCTTTGTTTTCGTATTCAATGTTGGAACCGTTTGCTCTTAAAGCATCGACCAATGGACCGATAGGTCTTTCTTGCATTCTAGCATTACCAGTCAAGAAGACGGAGTTAGAAGAAGAGTTAGGGTTGGATCCCACAAGAGCTGCAACAGTAGTCAAGAATCTAGAAGCAGTACCTGCATTTCCTAAGTAGATCAGGTCATCGGTAGCGATCATCAGACCACCATTTCCTTTAACCACAATTGTTTCTCCATTGTCTTCTGTACTAATTTCAGCACCCTTGAGTGCTGCCACAGCATCTAACATATGCTTTGTGTCGTCCGAATGCAACAAGTTCTTCACTCTTGTAGTACCAGTTCCCAATGCAGCCAAGATCAATGCTCTATTCGAAATAGACTTGGAGCCTGGAGGGATCACAATGTTCTTTGTAGGAGTTTCTTCTGGGTTGAATGGATGCACCAATACTTCGTCAGTCAACACAAACCCTAAGTCTTGCTTGGAGATTTGGTGTGCCTTGAGTTGGTAACATCTACCAATGCATTCAAGTAATACACACTTGATTTTGCTACCATCGTTTTTCTTATCAATTGCCATTTTCTTCAACAAAATGTCAATGCCCAAGTTGTAACGCTTGGCACCAACCTTTGGCAAGAAAGTTTTGTCGTCGACCGAAACTGGTAAGCCATAAGCTGCCAAACACTTGGATAAACGAACCACTGCAGCAGGGGCTAAAACACCCAAGTATCTGGCTAATTCAGCTTCCAAAATCATACCAATCGAAACACATTCACCGTGAAGTGCTTCTGGAGTCAAGACGGCTTCGATAGCATGGCCAATAGTGTGTCCAAAGTTCAACAAGTTACGCAAACCAGATTCCTTTTCGTCACTCGACACAACGCTAGCCTTGACTCTAATTGACTCTAAAACAGTCTTAATTAACTCTTGTCTAATCAGCAGCAAGTCTTTCTGAGCTACAGTAGTACTCACAGCAGTTAAAAAGGATGGTGCAAACTTTTCCAATCTGGTGAATTCATCTTCGTTCCAAATGGCAGCAGTTTTCACAACCTCAGCCATTCCGTTTATGAACTGTCTGGTTGGCAAAGTCTCCAAGAAAGAGACATCAGCAAAGACATACTCGGGCTGGTGGAAAGCACCGATAAAGTTCTTTCCTAAAGGAGTGTCAATGGCAGTCTTACCTCCGACTGAAGAGTCGACCATGGCTAAAAGTGTGGTTGGAACTTGAACCACACGCACACCTCTCATGAAAGTAGCGGCAACAAAACCAATCATATCTCCAATGACTCCACCGCCAACGGCAAGGATAACAGTGTCTCTGGTGCAGCCTTGTTGTAACAAAAAGTCTTCAACTGCAGCCTTTGTTTGACGACTCTTGTTGTTTTCCCCAGGAGGGACATTGAAGGTGATTAAACGCGAGTCTGGCTTGTTGCTCTTCAACCTCGACTGGAACTTTGCGAGCAAAGCGGTGTATGGACTCGTCGAAGACATGTTGGTGTCCGAAATTATAACATAAGTGGAGGAAGCCAAGTTGCTGATGACTTCATCCACAATGTGCTCTTGGATGCCGTAACCGACATGGATGGTTTCTTTACCCAATATTGAAACCTTTTCAACCTTGGACATTGTAGTTGTAACTTCAAAAGACTAAATTTTTCGCTTTTTTCAGACCTTTTGTTGGTGAGTCACTGAGATTTTCAGGCACCTGAACCGGAGGAGAATGAGTGAGGATTGTTAGGTAAGTTTAGAGTGGATAATTAGAATTATGGGGGGTGTTCCCTCGACATTTGTTATTTTATGTGTTTTGTAGCTTTGTAAATGGAGGGTGGGGTTTGGTAGTTTGACTTTTAATCTGCTAGTATCTGGTTTAACTTGTTGAGGTTGGTTTACGGGGTTAGCTCATATCATTTCTGTCAGAATATACAGAGAAACAGTGGCCAGTCATGTGTCCAAAGGAAAAGGAAATATCAAGAAGAGAATTGATGTTTAATTAGTGATTTTCGGTGGTTGAAAAATTGAAACAATAATGGCTGAGAATGCTGGGTTGATTGAATTGGATAATGAATGAGCACGTTGCAGGCCATGGAGATGCAAGTATAATGCAAAAAAGAATGCGCAAGCCCGGAATCGAACCGGGGGCCCAACGATGGCAACGTTGGATTTTACCACTAAACCACTTGCGCTTTAGTGTTCTGACAAGTTCGCCAAATCACCTTTTTGATATACGAAAATTTTTTGGAAACTACTAGGGTTTAATGGGATTTCCAGTTAACTAGATTTTAATAATAACAATATTACAACCACTAAACAGATAGTATTACTTTTATAGCTAGTTATAATCTTTCTTAAGTATACCATATAATTGACTGGAATTAGTTGAACAATTCCCAGAATTTTGGTAAATCAATCAAAAACGTTTCAAAAAATTGCAAATTCTTTACATAATTTTACTACTTAGTAATCCTAGCAATGTTTTCATTCCAATTCACTTAACTAAACGATCCGCTCAAGGTGAACGTCTCTTAATGGAGACAATGGAACTTCATTTCTCTTCTACCTCATCCTCGGCCTAATCAATATCAACTATCAATGTTCCATTTTTTTCCATTTCTACAACTCGATATTAAATCGCACAAACACACTAAACAAAAACTGTGGTTCTCATAAGATTCCCAAAACTCAGCAATTTCAACCACTTGCACTCTAAATATGTCTACTTCCTCTCCTGAAATAGTTGAAAAGGTCCAAAACTACATTAACTCCAATCCCGTCTTCATCGGGTCAACTGTAAGTAAAGACTTTACATCACATTTGCTTAGTTGCTAACATGAATTCTAGACCTGGTGTCCTGACTGCACTGCTACCAAGGCATTGTTTGCAAAGATAACAGACAAAGTTGGTATTGTTGAAATGGATATTGTCGAGGACGGAGAAGCTATCCACAACTACTTGAAGGAAATCACTGAGCAGAACAGATACGTCCCTAAGGTTTTCATTGGTGGTAAGTTTGTTGGAACTGATACCGATGTTCTCAAATTGCAGGAAGAGGGTAAATTGGACCAACTCATTGCTGCGGCTTCCAATTGATCTTTCTTAGCACTGCTACTTTTAAGCTAATCCTTTCGTGTATATTATTTGTATGACATAAACGAAACTAAATGGGTTGTCTATCTTAGCTATACATTTTTGTCAATTTTAGGACGGGTGCACCAAGATGCATAAAGGGCAGTTCAAGAATTGGCCAAGCCTGTTGAGGCTAGTTTCTTTTATTTGCACCTCTGAAACAAGGTTTCGCACATATGTAAGATTTGAAGCATTTTGCAGCAATAGGATTTTGACATAAATCTACGCGCATCGTCTAATAACTGTGGAAGATCAGCAATGCAAAGTTTACAGAGTGAAACTGGATATATATCGAGATTGCCATCATTTACAGCTTTAATACTGGATGAAACTTTAAATTTTAGGTTATAACAACAATTTGCTCGTCATCAGTGTAACGAGCTTGAGCTAAAGAAATGGTATGGTCTTCCAAGTCATAAACAACATATGCGTGCCTCAAGAAAGTATCTCCCAAAATATTGGAACCTGGGGTGATTCCAAGGATACACTGCTCTGAGCCATCAGCGTTAGTCAGACCAGTAGAGTAAGCTGCGTCAGTAAATGGAACACGGATAGACTTGCGTCCGCTAAAGGTAAAGGTAAGATAATTGCGCTCATCAACAAGAGAACACGGGATAACGTATCCTCCAGCGTACCAGTCTAGTTCAGCACCAGGTGCGACAGCTGCTACGATACCATCTGCGATTTTCGGATTCAATACCAAGAGGGTTGTTCCAGAGTCTAAAACAGCAGCCGAATTATTTGTGTACACAACACCAGTAGGAGGTTGAGTTCTGTTCAGTTCTGTTCCCAAGAATACTCCCACAGATGTCAAATTCAAAGCCAACTGAGAGTATTGACCCTTGTGTGGAGTAACCGGGAAAGTTTCCAATTCTCCATCAACTTTAGCCAAGTCAATACCTCCGAATAGAATGGTACCTGATGTGCTGTTAACGGAGTTCAAATACAAACTGTATGCGATCTTTTCAATATATCCTTGTTTCTTCAACAAAACAGGTATGTTATCGTATTTGGCACGAGTTGCTTCATTGCTGACCCAACCAATTCCAAAAACACCAACAGTTGAATTCGAGTAGTTCGCAACACCAAATGTAGCTTCTTTGATAGGCAATTGGTTGTTAATTGATACATCATCAATACCCCAATACCCTTTTGCAAAAGTGTAATCATAATATCGAATACCGAACGCGGTCTCATTATTCTTCAACGTTTTGGACTTGGAAGTATCAAAAACACCGTAATCTGTACAATTGACAGACGCACAGAGAGCATTATCAGCAGCATTGACCCACAAGTCAGACGACCCAGTATCAAGAAGAACCACGACTTCACTAGAAGGATTACCAATAGAGACATTAACCGAGTAGAAGTAGTTTTGATTGGCAATGCTTTGCTCTTGAGTATGACCACCGTCAAAAATATCCACTTCTAAACCAGCTTCAATATCAAAATTGCGTTGGGTGTTTTCAAGTGCAGAAGCGAAATCAACACCTTTATGAACTTCGAAGTTCAACTTTAAAAAGCCATCTGCACTAGCGAACGCCAATGTAGCTGCAACTATAAGTAATTGTGCGAATCCCATTACTGATAATGTTTAAGAATGAGAAAACTAGGTAGATTTTATACTGTTTTATGGTCCTCCTTATCATCTGTGGCTGCAAAAATTGTTTCTGCAGCACGCTAAAATTGAGACACGTCAAAAGACAATAAATGGTTAGGACAGTATATCCACGTCTAGCCATTATTTTTTGAGCATTATAGCAATAAGAAAACATCAACAGTAGACGAAAATGTAAACAGGCGAGGGGTGCAGTATGTATCCGCATCATCAAAAGGCATCAAACCCCTGTTTAATTGTTCTTCTCTTATTTTTTGGAAAATTTGCGTACCAACGCTTTTGAATCAACAATGAGAGCTCGAGGTTGCAATTGCGTTTATCATAGGACGTTTTACTTCTACAAAAGTGGCTCACGAATGGCATGCAATTAAGGAACTAAAGGTATTTAGGCAAAATCTCTTTGATGTATGCTAAGCAATCGTCTTTAGTCTTATCAGGGTTGTCCAATTGCCAAACTAAGATTTCATTATTAATTCGTCCCATCCAAGGTCCTGGTTTGCAGTTAAGTTCTTTCGATAATTGTTTCCCATCGATTATCAATTTCATCTGGTGTACATTTTGTAAACCCTTTGCAGATAAATCTCTGATAATGGCATTGTACTTTTCAACTTGCTCTGCAACAACATTCTCTATTTGAGCGTCGATCTCTGCATTACCGACACGAGTTGGCTCTGGTTTGTAGGTGGACATATTCAAGGCTACAATTGGCTTCAAACAGTCAACATAAAAGTTAAACAACAAGTTTAATTCTTGGAACAGACCAAACTTTTTCAAGTGGAGACCCAAGGTTGATCTTGAAACTTGTTCAGGAGAGTTGTACAACAATCCAAGCAACTCGCTTGATTCAGTCCTATTATTAATCAAAGCGACTACTCTTTCAATGTCTTGGTTGCTTGTTTTAAGTCCTCCTCTTAACACAACATCCACAGCTTGTCCTTGCGCTTGCCTCTTTTTGCCGTTTGTTTTGACCACTAGTTGCAGTTCGTATGGATAGAGAGTAATTGCGTACCACCAAGCTCTTTGGAGAAAGCGGTCTTCAAACACTCTTTCGTAAATCTGGGATATTTCAGACGGTTGACTAGACATGTGTTTATGGAATATGGGGTACATGTAAGTCAAAGCTGTGAGATTTGGCCTAAGTTTACTACTTGCCAATTGGACCATCTCAATCACTTCTTTACTATTCATTTCATTCACAGCGTCTGTCATATCTCCAAAACCGAAAATAGAATTGGTAAGCCCAGAATAGTTGATCAACTGCAACCCGTATGCTGGATTTTGGCTTGTGACGATTTTATCAACTTCGATACCAACACGTTCTCTGCTGATCTTATGAAGTAAAGCATACTTAACATCATCTGTCCCCATTGCTTTGAGTGTTTCATCTTCAATCACGTAGTTCAACCTACTGGCAAATCTAATCAATCTGAGAACACGCAAAGGATCATCTAAAAAGGTCTGGAGAGGCTGCAAGGGAGTACGGATTAAACCCAGTCTCAAATCTTGGATACCACGATTCGTGAAATCCTCAATAGTGTCGTCGTTGATATTATAGAAAAGTGCGTTCAAAGTTGCATCTCTTCTCATCGCATCCTCTTGTGGAGTACCATACTTAATAATTGGAACTCTACTGTCTTCAGTGTATGCCTCGGATCTCAAGTTGACAAAATCGATGTCTAAGTCAAATAATTTGGTGGTACATGTTTCCAAGTGCTTTGACTTTTCAGGGTTCTTCTTGATGGTATGAATGGAAGTTTTCTTCAAATTGTCCTGAGATGCTTCCATATAGGCATATAACTGGGTTGCAAAATCTTCTCCAGACAAGTGATTAATCGCAATATCAATGTCATTGCTTTCAATACCAAGCAATTTGTCTCTAACCCAGCCGCCAGTGAATCTCAAAACAAGTGAATCATCTTTTGTAGTGTTCTGGTTGTAGTGGTCACAGAATTCAACTAAAAGATTGCGAATCTTAGTTTCAGTTTCGTTGAGGATGATCTTGCTCATTGCTGGTTGAGGATTATAGCGAAAGCAGGACTGTCTGATCAATTGTGGTAATCGAATTGCTCTTCGAATCAACATAAACTGTTAGTTTTTCATGAGCTGAACTAATTCAGATCAAGACTGGTTGTAAAAAAAAAAAGAATATGAGTGGTACGGGAATCGAACCCATGGCACCTGCTTGGAAGGCAAATATGTTAACCACTACACTAACCACCCGTTTCTTGAAAAAAAGAAAACAAAAGTGTATTTTCACAGTAGATATGAAAATGTTAACTAGTAGAAGAGTTGCTAAAGTCACCCTACAATCAACTCTGGTTATGTTGTAGACACCCTGCAAGGTCATTTAGATGGTTGTTGATTTGAATTTTGCTTATTAAGCCAAATTTTTATACAGTTAATAAGTTCAGTATTCTTAGTCCTAGTATGGCAAATATTAACTACGAACAATTTAAAGCTACCAATTATGCTGCCTGTTACAAACTCTCAGAAGCAAGATAATTCAAGACTCTACTAAAGCTCATATTTCTAATTTATTAAAACAGGTCTAACAAAAACTCTTTAATACTATGGAACAAACAATGGTGTAAACCATTAACAAGAATGAGTGTGTACAATAAACGATATCTTAGTTTTTGTATTCAATACACGTCATGAAATGCTAAATGATGATGAATATCTCTTATTCATATCAATGAACGTTAATTAATGAAATGAAGGGAATGAGATGAGGATGATGTTACTTAATCTTTCGACTTTTTCTTTTCCTTCTTCTCCTTCTTTTCCTTCTTCTCCTTCTTGTCCTTCTTTTCCTTCTTGTCCTTCTTTTCCTTCTTAGACTTCTTTTCCTTCTTCTCTTCCTCCTCATCGTCATCTTCCTCTCTCTTTCTCTTCTTGTCCTTCTTTTCCTTCTTTTCCTTCTTGGACTTCTTTTCCACCACTTCTTCGGTTTCAGAGTCTTCGTCGTCAGAGTCGGCAGCAGCTGGAGCATCGGCATCGGCGTTGTAAGCACGGGCTTCAGTTATGTCAATCTTTGGAGCGTCTCTGACAACCTTGGAGGTGGTTCTCAAGTCACGGCCTTCCAAAGTACTTAATCTAGACTCAACCTTTGCTCTAACTTCCAAACCAAAGTCTCCCGAGTCATCACGTTCTTCAGCAAGACAATCGTATCTCAAGGCAACGGCAGCCTTAGCAGCCAAAACTCTGGCAATCTTACCCTTGTTCTTACCCGAGGCTTGACCGACGAGAGAGGCGTGGTATAACAAACCGTACTTAGGTGTGTCGTGCTTGGTCTTCAAAGCTCTGAACAAGGCCTTTTCAGCACCCAAGATCTGGATGGTAGAGGCTGGAGCCTTGGCAAGAGAAGTAAGGGAACCGGCGTGGGCAATCAATCTAGCACCAACCAATTCACCAACCAAAGCAGTCAAGTTTGGTGCAATGGCCTTCATACGGGAGCTCAAGTAGTTGGACAATTGCTCTCTGTAGGCAGCAAAGTCAACAATCTGTTCGGCCAAAGCTTGGATGTTCTCCAAGTCGGTACCGGTGATTTCAGTACCCATACTGACTTCGGCAGCGGTCTTAACTTGCTCTTCGATTTCTTCAGGCAAGATTTCAGACAAGTCAGTCTCACTGGCGTTCGATCTGACACCCATGTGCAAGATGATTCTGGCGTAGGCAACAGAGTCGGTGATCATCTTAGCCAACTCTGGGAAGTGCCATCCGTACCATTCCTTACATCTCATGGCGTAGGTGTTCAACTCCTTGTCCAAGTCGTCGAGCAAGGCAATGGCCTGTACAATCATGGTGTCAACCTTGTCGGCAGAGAACTTCAACTTGTGACGACCAATCGAGTGGGCCAAACCAAGGGACATCTGCTTCAATGCAGCGTCATCCAAACCTGGCAACAACTCTGGCAAGAACTCCTTGATGGCTCTGTGCAAGTCCAAAGAAGCAGCATCGGAAACAACAGTCAAGTTGAGGCCCAACTTGTTGATGGCATTACCCAACTTGGTTTCAGAAACAACCAAAGTGGCCTTCTTGTCGTTCTTGATGTTTTCCAACATGGCCTGCAAGTTCTCAGACACACGGCCCTCGATGATGGCGTTGGCCTCTTCCAAAGCATTGGCAGCAGATTGGAATTTTTCGAAACGGTGAATCTTGAACTGTTCAGCAACCTTTTCGGCAGTGTTCAAGTCTTCAATCAAGGTGGTAGACTTGTAGATCTTCTTGTCGGAAGCCTTGAGAAGGGCATAACCGGCAGCGGTTTCAGTCAAGACGTAAGCCATTGTTGTTAGTAGTCTTGGAAGTGGTTGAAAAACTCGATGAGATGGATAAAAAAATTGGGATGGGCGAAAATTTTCTGAAGATTCACAAAGGGGAACGGGTGTGCATATAAGTTTTGCAGTCAACGAGCTCACGAGCACCACTGTGACGTGGGGAGGGGTGATAAAGAGAGAATTGTACAGTGTATATGAGTGTTAAAGAAGAGAGTTCTGTAAGTGGATGATGAGTGGTAAAGTGTAATATTCTGAAGTGCGGGTTAATGGTGTTTGGAAGGTAAAATTGACTGAGAGGTGATTGGGAAGACAAACTGGAAAGAGTGATGCTGAAGGTCAGAGCTTCCAAGCTTGAAAAATCTGTGGTCTCATAAGTCAAATGTCAATAGTGGATGAGATCAAGGAGCAAGCTAGAGCTGAGAACGACAAAAATTTGTTTCATTGAATTCTGGTTGATTTTGGTAGAAAAAGGCATCTGTGATATCTGAGGAAGTTGATGAGGATGTTGGATCAGTAGATTTATGGTGGAGTCTAAAGTAATGAAAGTAATTCTAGTAACAATAAGATGAAAAGGTCAGTATTACCAACTGAAATGGTACCCAGTACCACAAATATAAAGTAAAGGCTCCAACATTCTCACAAAGAAGCATAAGGGGCTACAAAATTTCAGCCAGGAAGAGAGACACCATATTTAAATCTGATTTAAGGAATTCAATTCAGTAAAATGCATTGTCTTGCAATGAGCATGCTGATCTACACTTGGTAGGTAGATGTTAATTTAGTGATTCTTTATCCGCAAGAGCTGATGCTGAGAACCACTATATTTATGGGACTACTAAAGAGAACTTTGCAAACTCAAAATCTTCTTAGTTTAATGGCTAGCTATGGCTGTTTAAGTTAATCAACTTCCACAAGTCTCAAAGTTAACCACAACAAAATGGGGAGACAAGCATCGTAGAAATTTTGTGATCCCTAAAGTGAACATGAAACCAACTTTCAAAGACTTCCCCGATGAAATACTTCAATTGATTGTTGCTCTACCCAAGGTTTTATTGGTGCTCCTCATTGATTTAGCAGTTGACGATTATGTATAAAGTTGAAGAAAATGGATGAAGAAGACGAACTTTTGCGGATGATGTTTACTCTTTGAGATGGTTGAAATCTTGAATACAAATCGATTTTTTGAAGTTTACAATAGTTGATTTATTCACTATTGGAAATAAAGTACTAAAATCTTCTGGGAATTCGAATTAAAATACCCTACATAGCCAATAATTAAACTACCAACAGTATTGAAACGATTCTTGCCTCTTGAAAAGTACTCTTAATTGAAGGCAAGAGCAACATTTGCAGCTATTTTTTCTATCTCAGATTAAAAGTCAATACATAATATTACATAACCTGTCAAACATGATTTGCAGTTCAGACGCGTGAAACCACTCCACATTCATTCTCACCACCATGCTGTCAAAGCGACCACAGGTCCCGGATGAAACTATCCGTCCCACTAAACGCTCCAGCAAAATGCGATATCACTTTGGCCCCGTAAATACGTTGACTGGGTCAACTTCAAAGTCAACTTCGAATGCTGCAAATGACGCGACACCGATACCCAAACCGCCTTCACCAGTAGTGATTGATCTCGATATAGATGAAGATCAAAATTCAGCAAACCTCCAGATACCAGTTGGTGTCAGGAAAGTCAGCCGTGAGGATGACTTTGACCACCACTTGATTACGTTTGACCAACATCACAGCTCAGATGACAGCTACGAAGGAATTCGATGGCGTACCAGTCCGCGCAGAGTATTAAGGAGAGATGGATTACCTAGCTCACCCTTAAGACAGTCCAACCCTAAACTGTCTCCTAGCAATCAAAATCCATTTGATCGTGAGTTAGATACACCAAAATTGAAAAGAACAGTTTCGGACTCTTCGCCATCAAGTAAAATAGAAAAATCACCCACGTTGAATAGGGCAAAGTCGACAGGGCTTGACCATTTATTAAGATCGCGTAGTAAGCATTCTCAGAAAGTGTCTCAGAAGCCTACGAATTTGAGCTCATGGATAGACAAGTTTGAGTTGAAAACTGGTGATAAGGCTTTGAGTGCTAACTTGGAATTTCTGGATCCTGTGAATCTGAATATGCCAGAACATGTTACTACACTGACTCAAAATGAGGAGACAAATGACCATCGCACTGAATCTTCAGTTGCTTCGGATGATCCTTTTAGTGATGATGATGAAGATCTTTTACATGCTCTTCAGACTCAGGTACAGTTGACTCTGAGAACTACTTCACCACTGGAGACTACAGGCAAGAATAAAATTCAAACAGTTATCGCGGAAACTCTGAATGGTGGAGCCAATGGTGATCCAAAGAAAACTGAACCTGCTGCAATGAGGAATAAAGCTATTACAGAAGGATCAAATAATGAAGCAAATGATAAAATAATGAATGAAGTACCAACTGACAGAACACTGAAATTAAGCATTGAGAAAGATCAAGAAAAGAGTACTCTGCCTGAACTTGTTGAAAAAGAAGGAACAAATGAGAATGCTAATAAAGCAGATATTGGCAGCGACTTCTCTGTCGATCCTTTCAGCGACTCCAGCGATACAGATCCATTCAGCGACAATGATGAAGATTACATTGGAGAAGTTACAAATGCCTCAAAATTGGTACTGGTAAAAACCTCTGTCACCTCAGCTTTAACACTGTTACTGGAACGAGATCAAGTACACGCTAAATCCTTCCAACAGACAATGAATGAGTCAAACACCAAGTTCCCCAGTCACCCTAAGAATGAGATTGATGACACTAAATTAGCTTATTCACGTCCTGACTTAAAACGATTCCAAATCAAGAACGTCATACAAAGAAACTATGGACCAAATATGTCCAAACTCCAACTTATCATGGACGTCATTGATTCTGAACAAAAACCAACGAAATTAGTAGTAAGAGGAGAGTATACTGAACTTGAATACGCTCCTGGTGATGTTTTACATATCATTGTTTCTGATCCTCAGAACCCACGGATGATAGATGATTCTCATAACTTGCTTATTTTGAATCCAGATATCTTACTCAGTGCAACAACGGTATCTCAACAGTTAACTTGCCCACGAAGAACAGTATTACAGCAACGTTTCAATTTCCCAGGCATCCTGTCGATTCCAATTATAATTGGTGAAATTGTGCATTCAATCTTCCAAGAATGCATGGTCTCCGAACAGTGGTCGAGACCGTATTTATTGAAGCTCTTAGAGGATAACTTAAATCTTTACATGTTGAGCGTGTTCAGTGTTGGTGACAAAATTGACAATGTCAGACAGGAGATTCAAGAGAGTCATATACCAATGATTGAGAATTGGTTTCAACGGTTTTTCAAGAAACAACATTTATCTCAACAATCTAATGGGATCCAACTGGGACATGATTCCACAGTGCAATTTGGTCTCAGTAATGTTTTAGACATCGAAGAGTATATTTGGTCTCCAAGCTATGGCATAAAGGGAATGGTGGATGCAACCATTGAAGCAACAATGGTTCTGCCCAAAGTTGGTAAGTCAGGTACATTTTTACTACCACTTGAATTGAAGACCGGAAGGCAAAACATTAGTCACCAAGGTCAAGCGTCGCTCTATGCTCTCTTGTACAAGGATAGATATGACATTGACGTACACTCTTTCTTGTTAGTGTACACGAAGGAGATGATAACTAAAAAGTGTGATATAAGTGTATCGGACCTAAAGTCTTTGATCAACTTGCGCAATAGACTTACCAAATACTTCCGTGGAACGACCAGAGAGTTGCCAGAGTTGTTGAAGAGAACAACCTGCGACATGTGTGCAATTCAGAGTCCTTGTATGGCTATTAACAAGATGAAGGAAGATGGTACTGCTGAAGACAGTGGTTTGCCTCAGGAGATGTATGAAGAGTTGACTGCACACTTACAAAATAAACCTCAATATCTGGAATTTTACAATTATTGGGACACGCTATTAGTACATGAAGAAGCCATATCTCAAAAAATCCTTAAGCATTTGTGGACTCTCACCGCCAAACAACGAGAGGAGACCGATGGTTTGGCAATTGGTCAACTTGTCATAAAAAATTCGAACGATAAGGCCGACTTACAAACTGAATTCACGTATGTTTTTGAAAGAGAGGATGGGGAGTCTATACCACTGACTCATATAGCTAGATACGACCGTATCGTAGTCAGCGACGAAGCTGGTCACTTCGCAATTGCTAGAGGTGTTGTTAAGTCTATTGGTCAAAAGTTGATAGTTATTGGAACAAAAAGAAGAATTATTGACAGTGACCTTGGTAATGACGATTTCAGTACAAAGAACAACCAAGTTTTCAAAAGTGTGTTGAGAAGAAGTGGCACTGTGGTGGGATCACACAAGCTGTTCAGAATTGATAAAGATGAGATTTCAATGGGAATGGGACTTGCAAGATTCAATATTCTCAACTTGTTCCTTACCGAAGGTGATTCAAAACGCAGAGAATTGATTGTTGACCAAAGGAAACCAACATTCAATACACGCCCACTTCCTTACAAACTCACACATGAGAAGTTCAATCCTGATCAGATTGCCGTCTTTGATAAAGTGTTAAGCACAAACGATTTTGCATTGGTGTTAGGAATGCCTGGAACAGGAAAAACAACTGTAATTGCTGAGTTGATCAGGTTCCTAGTGTCCAACAATAAGACAGTCTTACTTTCTTCTTACACCCATTCAGCTGTGGATAACATTTTACTCAAAGTGAAAGATTTTGGCATTGACATCTTAAGAGTGGGGTACAAATCAAGAGTCCACAAAGATATTCAGAAGTACGTAGTGGATGGCGAATCAATTAGAACTCATCAAGAATTTCTCGAGTCTTACTTGAGCCCACCAGTGGTCGCTTCCACTTGCTTGGGCATTGGCGATATTGCATTCAGTTTGAGAACAAAGTTTGACTATTGTATAGTTGACGAGGCATCTCAAGTATCTATGCCCATTAGTTTGGGTCCTATTGCATTCAGTGATAAGTTTATCCTAGTAGGAGATCATTTACAATTACCTCCGCTTGTCACCCACCCTGATCCAGCTATTAAGAAAGGGTTGTCACAATCCTTGTTCAAGATTCTTGCTGATAAATCTCCAGATGCACTCGTAGAGTTGACATACCAGTACAGAATGTGCTATGAAATTATGCAACTTTCCAATGTTTTAATTTACAATGGCCAATTGAAATGTGGTTCTAAAGAAGTGGCTGAACAATCCTTACACATCCCGAATCTTTCCAGTTTAAATGAACACACTACCGACTCAAGTGGATGGTTGCACCAAGTATTGGATCCACTGAACAAAGTTGTATTCTTGGATCATGACTTGGTACAACCGTTTTCGGAGCGTAAAATTGGAGACAAAATAGATAACCCCTTAGAGGCTGAATTGGTTCGTCAATTGGTTGAGGGAATGTTGTGCAGTGGTGTTTCTGAATCTCTGATTGGGGTGATATCGTTTAATAGAGCCCAACTTCGCCTTTTGACGAAAACTGTACATTCAAGATCACAAGTTGAGATTTTGACTGCAGACCAGTATCAGGGTAGAGACAAGGATTGCATAATTGTTTCACTTGTGCGTTCTAATCTGAGCAGAATTGCTGGAGACTTGGTACGTGAGTGGCGCAGAGTTAATGTTGCAATTACAAGAGCAAAGAGTAAGTTGATTATACTCGGTTCACGGAAAACCTTACACAGTGCTGACACAATCAAGACGTTTATTGAGCTACTTGAAGACCGTCAATGGATGTATGCGTTGCCTCCTGGTGCCGACAAACAATATTACTTTGATGCAATTCCTGAGCAAACACAACTGCAAGACAAAGAGTACCAAACACCTCGTGTTGTTCAGAATACTAGCGTTTTGCGTCAAGTGGTTGACAACATTAGTAACAAGTAAGTATATCGAGCTTGTTTTGCATAATAAATGAATTACGAATTAAAAGATAGCAATGTATTAAAGTCTATTCATTTTGAACCTCTTCGGGTATCTCATTGTTCTGTGGTCCTTCTTGGTTAGCAGGCTGTTCGTTTCTATTTCTTCTAGCGTTTCTCACTCTTTGCACTAGTACGAACCCCACAATGACGATTATCACGCCAAAACTGAAGAGGTCCTCAACAAAGTAGTCTTCCTCTTCAGGATAGTCTGTGCCCTCATGATGAGCTCTAGCCTTTTCAGAAGCCCTATCAATTGTACTTCTCTTTAATGAGTCTTTTAATTCCTCACCCTCAGGGTCGTTTACTTCAGCGCCTTTGTTTTCAGTAGTTTTGATTGTACTGAACCATTTTGCCTTTGGAGTTTTGGCTTCGTTTCTTGGAGAGCCACTGAATAAATACTTGAGTCTTAGTCTGAACAATGCCCAGCTGATGGGGAACGTAAGGCTGAAATCACTTATTCTCTCTGGATCGAGGATTTTATATTCTCTGCTTAAGTCGTAGTACCTTTTGGCCATGAAATAATCAACAGTGTTGTTCACAGGTCCAAAGCCGTACTCGTACATGTGAGCCAACTTGTAAGAACCATGCAGTGAGTGCTGATCAACTGCCTTCTTGTAGTATGCAAACGCCTTGTTCTGGTCTTTGGTAACGTTTGATTCGGGAACACCATTGAGGTAAATGTCACCTAGTAAGATTGTTGCATCAATATTATTCAAAGCTGCTGCTTTTTCCAAGTACGAAATGGCAGCATTAACTCTACGCTCGCTAAAAGTTTTAGTCTTGCTCTTCTGAAATAAGGGCTGGAGCTGGTAGAGGAGGTACGCGCTAGACACCTGGGCTCTCTCTAATCCTTGTTCGGCTGCAATCAGGTATCCGATTAATGCATTCTGATAGTTCCCATACACTAATTCGTTGAACGCATACTTTAAATAAGGTATCACATGGTCTTCCATCTTCTCGATAAAGTATTTGTAGTAAGCCACATTAGTTGAACATTTGTAACCGGAAGCATCCTTATTGTAGCCCATCTCATAGTAGTTAGCCAAGTGGTAGAGTGCCTCAGGATTTCCTTGGTATACTGAGTCTGAAACTAAAGTGTATATGACGTCCCTTTCGTTGGGGGTTGTATCAAGTCCCCTCTTGACAAGTAATTTCGCGGCATTCAAGTTGCCTTCTCCTGACTTATACTTTTTAGCTTCCAAATAGTACTTTCTAGCTGCCAAAAACTGATCGTCACCCTTCTCTAGTTCCTCAAACACAGTTTTTGGTGCAGCAGCTTTGAGTAAACTGTGCTCATACATATATCCGAGGTCATTGGCAGCCTTGCCGTTGGGTTCGATATGCATTGATGTGTTCAAATGAGTGTGAGCCTTTTCAATGTTTGTAGGAAGGCCAATTCCTAATAAGTACATGTGGCCCATCCAGGCGTGACATCTACTTAAAAAGTTTCTGTCGATGGCGTTTACACCAACATAATTCCTGTAAGAGTATGCTCTTTCGCCAATGTCTATGCATTCTTGAAAGTATTCCACAGCCCTTGTGCGGTTTTTCGGTACAAAGTAGTCACCTTCGTACTGTTGACGACCATTGTAGTATAGACGAACATACTTGTGGTCATCGACTTCCAGGTTGTACTTGTCAAAGTTCTCAGCCCATTCACCGTAAACTTCTGATTTGGAGACCACTGAAACCATTGTTTCGCTCATCTTGGGGCCAAAGATTCCCCCGTTGAAGTCTGGGAGGCGAATATTGTACGTGAGATCATCCTCCTCTCTTTCCACCAAGCTTAATTGCGAGTAAGACCCCATTGCAATCTGAGCAGCACGGGCATAGTAATATAATGCCATCTGGCAATTTTTCGGTACGCCTATCCCACTGTTGTGTCTATAGGCGAGAGCAATCACCGATGATATATCGCCATTTTCCATGCCAAACTGAAAGTACAAGTTTGCCCGTTTCTGGTCAATGGGCACCTGGCCAAAGAGACCGGAAGCGTAGACGTACCCCAACATGAAATATGCATGGCCGTTAGCTTTAATGTCAACCACTCTATGATAATAATCCAATGATTTAGTGTAGTTAGGAGTTACTGAGTAATTGCCAAACATATAACAGTCAGCAAGTGTGAGCAATGCATCATAATTGTCGAGTTTAGCAGCTTCTTCCAACAAAGGAACCACCTCCTTGTCAGCAGCACTTGGGGTGCCTGTTTGAGACTCATATCTGCCTGTATCTGAGTCGTACTGTGGTATAAGTAACTTGCCAAAAGAGTTCGTGTGATCATATGCTGGAATTGGTTTTGGTAGTGTGAGTGATTTCAAGCGGGTCATAGCTTGCTTGTATAGCTCCTCGCCATCGGCGTATACTTTTCCAGCAGCTAGACATGCTACAATTATCCTTGAGAGTTTCATTGTAGCGTAATCAGTGTGCTGTAAATCAGACTTAGTTGTCCAAACTGTAAAGAGGGCAATGTAAACTGTAGCTTTGTGAGTGATTATAAACTGTAAGAGGAACGTAAACTGTAGCCTTGGCAGTAAACTGCAAAAGGAAAAACTGTAGTCTTGGTAAACAGTAAAAGCATCTAATCTGTAATTTTAGACAAACAGTAAATCCTAATCTGCAAACCAGATCCTAACAACCAAACCTTTTTCACACGTCATAAAGACAAATTCCACTGAAGGGCATTGGAAGACAGATATAGAATGGTCCAACTCCCTGACAAGCAGGATGCCAGTCCTGAAGCGATCTTTCGATCCGCACCTATGACACTAGTCCAATTTTATGTGACTATCGAGTTGGCCAGAGACGTTGTCGGATCGCTTGGAGAACTCGGAAACGTACACTTTCGCGACTTGAACTCCAAGTTGACAGCTTTCCAGAGAACATTTATGAGTGAGTTGCGAGCGGTAGACAATGTCGAGAGTCAATTGCGGTATTTACACTCTGTAATGGTAAAGTATGGAACCATTAAGAATGATCTTGTGCTGACTATCCAACAGCTGAGGGCACCGATAATGACTGCCTCAGAGATGGACGAGATTCGTCGTGAAGTTGGTGAATTCCATGCGAGAATCGAACACTTGGACCAGTCGTATGACGGCTTGGACATTCGTAAGTACAAGTTGCTTGAAAATAGGTACGTGGTCAATGCCCTTACAAAGTTCCACCACTCGAGTTTAACAAGTAATGAGATACGGAACAGCTTTGAGATTGTCAGTCTGGACGACGAGGATGATGTGGCTCTTTTGAACGGTCGGAACGACCATTTAGAACAGGGTAATGCCGATCATCGGCCTTTTGATGGCAGTCTCGAAGATTCTGGCTTCAACGCGCTTTCCGGAACTATCGAACGTGACAAGGTGGGTCTTTTGCGGACGATTTTGTGGAGAACTATGCGTGGTAACTTGTTCTTTCACGACATCCCGTTGGACCAAGAACAACTCCCACGCTACGGTAACACCAAGGAAATCGAGTTAGTCGACAAGAGCATTTTCATTATCTACATACACGGAGATTTTTTGAGGCTGAGGGTGCGGAGAATCATTCTGTCGTTGGACGGGTTACTCTATGAAAATGCGAGCGGCGACCAGCAGTCGCGAAATGCAACGCTTACAGACCTCAACAATAAAATTGACGACTTGAATAGTGTTGTTGGAAGCACCAAGGACACTTTGATGACCGAACTCGTGGTTTTCCAAGACGTATACCCAAACTACTTGTTCGCTATAGAGAAAGAAAAACTCATTTACCAGACCTTGAACAAGTTTGACGAGGATAGCACTCGTCGGTGTCTTGTGGGGGAAGGCTGGGTTCCGGAAACCGATTTCGAGAAAATTCGTGAGTGTTTGCGCGATGTTGTGGCTGGCACAGGGAGAAGCGCAGGCTCTGACGAAACCATCTCTTTAAATGGGGAGTTTGTGATTGGAGATGAAGAGTGGCTGTCAGTAGACCCACTTAATTCTGTCCATTCTAACCAAACGAATGGTCCTGACGAAACACTTATTGCTGTTGTGAATAAATTGTCGACGAATCGTACGCCACCAACATATCACAAGACTAATAAGTTCACCGCAGCGTTCCAACTGATTATCGATGCGTACGGTATAGCCACATATCAGGAAGTTAATCCTGGTTTGGCCACCGTGATCACATTCCCGTTCATGTTTGCAATTATGTTTGGAGATGTTGGCCACGGATTCATAGTGCTCTTGTGCAGTTGTTTTTTGATTGCCAACGAGGTCCGTTTTGCAGCCATGCGCAATAAAGACGAGATCTTCGAAATGGCCTTCAATGGACGCTATATTATCTTGCTTATGGGGTTGTTTTCTATTTACACTGGGCTTATCTACAACGATATCTTTTCAAAGTCGATGTCGCTCTTTTCGTCCGCGTGGGAATTCAAGTTCCCTGAAAAGTATGACTTTGCTAAGGACGGGCCAATTGCAGTGACTGCTACTAAAGTGAAAGGCAAGACGTACCCATTCGGTCTTGACTGGGGGTGGCATGGAGCCGATAACAATTTGTTATTCACAAACTCTTACAAGATGAAATTGTCCATCTTGATGGGGTTCATTCATATGAATTACTCGTTCATTTTCAGTTTGGTCAACTACCGCTACTTCAAGTCGCAGGTCGACATCATTGGTAACTTTATTCCGGGAATGTTGTTCATGCAGAGTATTTTTGGATACTTGACATTGACTATTGTATACAAGTGGTGCGTTGACTGGTTGGGAACGGGCAAACAGCCACCCGGGCTTTTGAACATGTTGATCAACATGTTTTTGTCTCCTGGGCGCATTGAAGATCAACTCTATCCGGGTCAAAAGTTTGTACAAATCGTGTTAGTTTTGATTGCGCTCGTGTGTGTACCGTGGTTGTTGATCTACAAACCGCTTGTTTTGAAGCGTGCTAACGAGCGTGCGATACAGTTGGGCTACTCTGATGTTCACGCACAGAGACAACACTCGTTACAGATCCACGAGGAAGAGGCAGCAGTGCTTTACGAGCTGGAAATGCTTAACCACGACCCTCCTGTGGACGATGAGATCGACATGCTCGAAGGCGAGTTTAGATTCCCCAACGATGTCGAACCGTTGCATGCATCTGCACACGGCGGACACGACGAGTTCAACCTTGGAGACGTTGTGATCCATCAGGTGATTCACACAATTGAGTTCTGTCTTAACTGTGTATCGCACACAGCCTCATACTTGCGTTTATGGGCATTGCTGTTGGCGCACGCACAGTTGTCAACGGTTTTGTGGCTGATGACGATCCAAAATGCGTTTGGTGCTACCGGTGCGGCCGGTGTTGCCACGACTGTCGTATTGTTCGGGCTTTGGTTTGTGTTGACGGTGTGTATTTTAGTGTTGATGGAGGGCACATCGGCGATGTTGCACTCGTTGCGTTTGCACTGGGTTGAAGCGATGCTGAAGTTTTTTGTGGGTGAGGGTTATGCTTTTGAACCGTTCACATTTGAGGAAATACAAATTTGATGAACAACTATAGAAGAATGAGAGAATAGGTGAATAAATATGTGTGTTGACGAATGAGTAATCTAGGTGCTAAAAGCCTAATTTGAGAGTAAAGACTAAACTTCTGGGTAACAAAAATTCGTGTTTTTACCTTCTTTCGAGTAAACAAAAATCATGCATTTACTCATCATCTGAGCAAAATAAATTCTTTGATTCATCTTTCAATTTTCAGTTCACATTTTTCACTCATCATTTGTTTTCAGTAAAACCTTTTGTATGATTGACTCCTATAAATAGATATCTAGATGTAATTGAGCAGTACCTTTTATAATTACAATGCACCCCAGACCGGAGTACCATGCTCAATGTTAGCGATGGATGGTAATTTTTGTGTGCGGAATTTAGTTGTTGTGCTTGTATAGAGGCCGAGCAACAATAGATGAAATTAGATGAAAGTATCAAGATCGCCCGAACTATAGGCGCAGTATAAGCGCCGAAGAATGTATGACAGGTGGTAGCGTCATGCGGCTCGCTGGTTCTTGGAATTTCACTGCAGTGGTTATAGTTGCCATTTGAATTTGGGTGCAAATGGCTTTTTTTGCACCCAAAAATGAATTAAAATGATGATGATTTTTCAATTACTGCCGAATTATGAAATAGTCTTGTGCTAGTGAAGATTTTCCCAATATTGTTGAATAATCTTGTGCTAATGATTATGACATTAGCCTCGAATATTTCTGTCCTAATAATACTTTGAATAATCCTGTGATATGTTTTTCCCATTAATACAATATAATACATAATGATACAACCAGTCTATAAATCCTAATCATCCAACTTTATCCTCTTGCCCAGGGTCAACATTCTCTGGACCTCGTCCAAAGTCCAAGGACGCAACCTGTTGCGCATTTTAGTGTGCAACTTCTCCTTCACCACTTCTACATCGCAGTCACGGCGTAAGGCTTCGTCCTCTAAGAACTTAATAATCTTGAGTCTCGTGTGCCTAAACTGTCTCTCTGACAGGCCGTGGACTTTCAACCACTCAGTGATAGTGATTTCGTGTTCGCGCAAGTCTCTTTCCAAGTCCTTGAAGTCGTCCCACATTTCGTAGAGGGTGGACGCTTGACGGGAGAGACGGCGCGCGAGCACCGTTTGCCGTTTTGCTTGCTGCGGCGTTAACGGCGGCGTTGTTTCCGCAGGAGGCAGCACCGCGGCCGGTGGTGCCTGGTATGGCAGCACTTGAAGCGGCTGCTGTTGGAGCGGGTGCATGGGGAGCATGGGAACCGCAATGTGGGGATGCACCGGGTGCTGTGGTGCTTGTGGAACAAGCGGAACCTGGACTTGCGGTAATGGAGCCGATACCAGGAGTTGTGGTACGACCTGTGCTTGTTGAGCAGGTGCCTGTTGGGCAGAAAGTGCAGGATGGGCAGGCTGTACAGAGTGGGCTGGGGGAGTTGCTTTTGGGTTTGCCAACGCCGTCAACTCATCCATCAAGTCGGCCGTCACACGTAAACCGTCTGCGACAAATCTGTTTGCATGAGCATACAATTCAGCAGTCTGGTGGACATTCTGCTGAACAAGTGGTAGTTGTTGTCGGTCCATGGAAGCCAAAACAGCCAAACCGGATTCATTCTGTTGGATACGTTGAAGAGCTTCCAGTTGTTGTGCGTAGATGAGCTGTTGGCGTTGCATAAACCTGTTTATAGCCTCAAAGAGCGACGGAGCGATTGCGTGGGACATTGGAGCCAGTCTTTCAGGAAGCTGTTCAAATGGCTCATCCACACCAAGTCTTTCCACCTCCAGTGCAAACGCACCAAAAAGCTCCGAGTTGAAGAGAGCATGTTGCAGCAAGGCATTTTGAGGGTACCTTTTCCTAATCAATACCATATCCTGCAACAACAGCCGTCTGAGCATCTTGAAAACACGCAAGAGCGGTGTTTCTGGTACATTGGCAAAGGGGAATACCTGCTCTAACAACTCCTGAGGGGGTTCAACCTGATTCCGTCGTATGTTGTATGCTGCAAACGAAGGAAACCCGGCGATTTTAGCCATTGTATCTGGGGAAATGGCATCTTCTGACGATGCTACAGCGCTGACATCGTCGTACTCGTGTGTGGCGAGCAACTTGCTCAAGTTTACGTGTTTGTAGTTGAGCCCCAGTAAGCTGAGTGCGCTCACCAGGGTCTTGTGTTGCTGCGAGTACGAAATTGGCTGCAACTTGTTGCTTCCACGGAGCACCTTGACTGGTTCCAAGGCGCGACGAGCGTCGTGGCCCGCTAGAAACTCGAGAGAGTCGTACTCGTCCGGGATATGGAAGCGCAGAAAGAGGTAGGCTGCAAGGGCTGTGTGTGAGCAAAACTCGGGGTGGCGGTGGCGGAGGCTGCAACTGACGGCCGCGCTGTCGGAAGCTGGCACGCGCACCAACAAGGCCAGGGTTGCGCCGACCGGGTGCACCGCCAAGTCGCCCAAGCCCAACTCTCGCTTCTGCACATTCTTCAACGAGAGCGAGTGGGTGAGCGAAAAGTCGAGCAAGGTCCGGAGAAGCTTGTGTGTGCTGAGATGGCGCTCGTGCGAAGGTTCAAACAGCCAGAGCGGACTCACCAATCGATAGTAGTCGCTTAGCGTGTAGTCATTTGGATCTATGGAGTCTTCGGAGTCAGACATTTTTCATTGGCCTTAGTGCTATCAGTGCACAGCGGTATGAGCACCTATAGTATGAGCACTGAGTTGTATGAGCACTGTAGTACGGGCACCAGTAAGAACACAGTGGTGTAAACAGTAGTTTTGGATATGAATTTGTATGAGCTGTAGTACAATAGTATGACGTATCACCCCAGTAATGTAATATAGTGCTATTCTTCAGTACTGTTTCCTTCTTATATCACTCAGTATAAGGTGTGTTGTGTCTTTACTTGCTCTCAGGGCTTTAAATTATTCTAATATTTCAAGTGACTTTTTCACTCTCATTAGCGAGACCCTCTATATATATGCTGCATCACAACGCACCAATACCCATAGGCAGGACATAGTGTGGAATTTAGGTGCACTACGGGTCATTCGAACCGTCAGAATGCGAGAGAACAGTCCCAGCGAACATCGAAGATACAAAGAGTGAGTCAAATAATATTATTTTTGGGAAAAAAAGAGTTGCTTTTTGTGGCGGATTAAATGACTTGGGAAGGGCACAAGCAATCGTATCGGTAGTGGGTGCTGAATTATAATTGAGACTAGGGAGTATGCCTTGGTGGAGGGTGGGGACTGTCACTAATTAGAAAACTAGAGGCGTCTTAGATTCTCTGAATTATAAGCAGATCCATTGTAACTTTGGCGGGGGTAAATGACTAAGTGGAGAGTCTAAGAATGGCACTGTTGGTAGTGGTGAAAAGTGTAGTTAGGTTTTAAACTTACGAACCGTTTGTAGTTGCTAGCTGCAGATGTTACGTAGTCGTGTTAGTTGCCCACTCACTCCCTTGGTGAGAGGGTCGCGAGTATGTGTTGCTCTGTCGCTCCGATGCCTCAATTTCATGATGCCATCACAGTGTTTCAAGTATTTTTCAAGAGTGATCTCAGAATTACATCTACACCCGTGCCGCAGTAATGGGTTTTGCTTGGGGCGTTATAAATAGAAGCTCGACGATCTCCTAAAAAGCATAAGAGATTTACGGGCGCTCCAGTGCCGTTGGTCGTAGACAAGACAGGGTCGAGGTGGTTTGTGCATATACGTTATGCGATTGACACACCGCGGGGTGAGTACCCAAATGAGAGTGCGAGGTTATGAGAAGGCCTTGTCTGAGCGTCTTCGTGGTCCCCCGTTTCGTGTAGGTGGGTTCAAGGTCGCATGTCTGATCTAAAAGTTTTTCCAGGTTTTGGGGCCAGACTTTGCCTTGTTGCGCGCCTGTGAGTTAACTTGCTCTACGTCATTTCTTGTACTTTTTCATCTCATCCTCATGCACCTCCAGTAAAATAATGCACCGTGGACACCATAATTGTGCCTAAATGGGATGTGAAATTGAATCAAAATAGCCCTTCTTGGACGATGGACCGAGGATCTTCACCTTGACACGATCGGAACCATCTACAGATGCTGATTTATTATTCAGTCTGGCACTGCCGCAACTGCAGCCATGGAGACCGGATGTGCTCCGCAGTGTGTGAGGTTGCAACTATTCGCGGAAAGTTGCCCGCAGAGGGCAGCATGATGAAATCAGTAGACAATAGGTGAGTGAAGGCCGAGTGATGCGACAATAGGCAAAGAAGGCAGTGATGCCCGCGGTGACTACAATGGAGAACAATCGATGATGTCCACAAAGAGAGAATAATTGGGTAGGTTGGCTAGTTTCTAAAAAATATTGGAGAAAAATACAATCACTCATCGAATGAGTTCATTCCATGAAGTGGACTGAGTGTTTGCGATCACTCATTCGGTTTTTGAGACAGTGAGTGAGGAAGTAGGTATGTTACAATAGGATCGGAAGAGTGAATCCAGAGAAAATGACGATTGCGCTCACCCAACGGCTGATATCTGACTTTGTGCGCAATGAGCATGGTCGAGAACTACAAATTTCAGAGTTACATTACTGAATAAAGAACAACCAAAAGAACACCCATAGAAAAGCTACGAAGAACAAAAACCTTAAACAACCATAAAGAACAATCTTAAAGAACAACCATATAGAACAATCCTAAAGAATTAAAGAGCTTAAAGGAAAGCACAATCAAAAGGAAGTACAAACCATCATAAGCAAAGAAGATTCCGCTCCAGCCCAAGTTACACACCAACATAAGAGAATCTTACACAGATCTTGCAGAATTTCAGCTCACTTTGTGTAGCTCAAAAAAGAGTCCTAGCATATTAGAGCTTGCATTAGTGTCCCGGTTGTTGAACGGCAAAAGAAATAGGTTAGGAGCAAGAATGCTAATTGGTGGGCAGTTACGAATTCAGGGATCCAAAGGGTTGAGTAGAGGGGATGGAGGGGCAGTTGAACGAAGGAGGCAAAACTGTACTATGTGCGGCGGAGGATGGGAGGCGGAAGATTCTGGGGCTGAGCGGGTGACGCTATTGCGTTCAATCTGTATTGTGTGAATGATGACGTTCTTCTATAGCGTAAGCGCAAGCGCCTGCTTAAACGCAAGGTGCGCAATGCCGAATCGGTGATCGGGGAGTATCCGTAGTGATGCATGTACAACAGTACGTTTACGAGTGTAGTTTTTAATTGAATTATCTCGTTCAATATCCGTGATGGAACTCTGCAAGATCTTTCTGGAGAAACGTTAGGCATGTGGTAAAATTGTGATTAAATTTATGAGTAATGTATGGTTTCTGGGCATGTTAATAATGCACTTACGTCAATACCTCGGTATCGATTATCATCTCATTTATTATGCTATTGGTCTCACTGTTTATCACAATGTCATTCATTTTAGTAGAATTTCTTGTTAATAAATACTTTTCTCAATACCATTCTCAGTGCTCGTCTCATGATCAGCCATATTAACTTAAAAAATTAACAAGCCAATTGTCAATTTCAATTATCAATGATCGTGTCAAAATATCCATCCCATTAGATCATTTAAACATTCTTAGATCTGTTGTCGTTTTCCGTTGTCTTCTCCTGCCGGACTTAGACAACTAGTTGCGTACAAAGTCTTTTAGTGTCTATAATTTGAACAATGGACAAAGATTCTCAAAATATCTCACTGTTAACACACCACTTTCTATTTCCACGTTGTCGGATCTACGGTGTGACTTGGTACTCTTTTTTTTGGACTTTTCCGTGACTAGGCCAATTATATCAGCAGTATTCTATTATTTAGAAGTAATTAAAAGAATAAAGAAAATCACTTCGATTACAGCTCTTTCTTGTCTATCTTCAGGTTAGTGCTGTAATTTGAATCAACAGTCCAGCCACTCCAATTATTTCTTTAATTAGATTTCAATCTTGCACTGCATTGTATGTGGAAAAATATCGAAATTTGCAGCCAGAAAGTACAAACGAGCAGATTTAAGGGTGCACCTTGGATCTTGGGAATGTTCCTTTCTTAAGGTGAGGTGTATGCCGACTTTGAAAGTCGAGGCGTTTTAGAGCTTATGTTAAGTCATCTTTTGACT
The DNA here is from genome assembly GCA_030558845.1 of Kodamaea laetipori. Taxonomy (NCBI): domain Eukaryota; kingdom Fungi; phylum Ascomycota; class Pichiomycetes; order Serinales; family Debaryomycetaceae; genus Kodamaea; species Kodamaea laetipori. Next base: position 79,141 of record JAKTQN010000007.1, on the reverse strand, counting down.
AGGATCTTCTATCATGCCGACAAAAAGATGGTGTTTTCAAGTAAAGGCTATGGTATACACGAGCTTGCATATTGGTTTACTTTTGTTTTCTCGAAACCTATTCTTGGCAGTGGGGGGTTGCTCAGATATATGAGTGCTCCCAACTGCATCAGCAACTTTAGAGATTGCAAGAGGGCTAAGATAAGTGAGACTAATCAGTAGATTTTATGCCCTTCTAGGATTCTGCTTTAAGAATTAACGGAGACAAAATTGTTAGCATTAAAATGTAGTCTGTTAAGCATCCACAATATCAAAAATAGTTTTATTGTAGAACATTCCTTCTTCAATATTCACCTGAAACCTACGGATAATGGAACAATAATTGTTAGCCATTTATAAATATACAATCCTATAAAACAAGTCACTCTAATAAAAATATCAAGAAATCATCATCACGTACTGCCGATACAGTTAATTAAGTTACTCTTCAGACTCCATGCCATTCACAATCATCCCCTTTTCTATGAGAATCTTGCTCACTTCCGATTTAACCAGGAACTTGACAAAACTCACCTCTTCTAACCACAAACGGCACAAGCTGATCAACTCGTCAACGGTATCGTTACACAGTAATTGCTCAATGCCTGGGATAACCGTATCAATCATCTTCACCACTGCACTGAAACCGATCAAACTCAATTGAGTGTCTTTCAACTGCAAGCGAGAGATGATCTTGGCAGTTTCGCTCACTTGTCCCTTGCGGAAGTAGTATACTGCAAGGGTCGAGGTTAACACTACAAATTGGTCGTCAGACACCAAGTTGAGGGAGCGTATGAGTTCTTTGCCAGGAGCACTAGCTGGCTCTGATGCAACAACCGTGTTTGGCTCTGATTCTTCGCTCCACTCGTCGTCCTCTTCGCCAATTTGCTCGTCGTCGGTGAGTTCAGGACCGTCAACCAAGTACTTAAAGTTGCTCAACTTTTGTGAGATGCTAGTGTTCAAGTCAGTCATAAGATGTGGGGCGTATTCGTCATCAATAACAGCCTTGAAGAGCCTAAAATATTCATAGATAGTGCCTCTCTTCTTGTTGCGCACATACAGTTCGATAATGTCGACATCCTTTCTAATCTGGTCGGTCACAGCCTTTTCAGACTCTTGGTCGATATTTTCCAACATCTTGATGTTCAACTCATCGATAACGTCCAAGAGTCTCCAGTCAGCAAGGATACTGTAAAAGTCTTTCTGTTCGTGCTCCATCAAGATTTCAATATACTTGACGTGGTTCTTGCTTGTTGCTGGAAGTCCCAGGTTGATAGCAACGCCATTCACCATGTTCGCGATTCTGCCAAACAATTCCTGCGATTTCAACATGGACAAGCCGTCAAATTTGCTAATCAACTGGTTAGCAGAGTAGAGCAGACTTTCACTGTCTTTGCACTCCAAGTTCAACACCATGGCGGCCTTAATGGCTACATTGCGGCTGATAATACGATGCAGAATTGGGTACTTGTCCAAGAGCAACTTTCCAACAATCACAGTAAGCAACGAGTTTTCAAAGTTGGACTCGCTGATTGAAAGCACAATGTAGTCATTGATCAAGTGGCTCCATTTTGAGCTAGATTGGTCCTTGCCTAATAACCTCGCCAATATGGCGTCCTTTCTTTCAGAGTCTAATTGCAACGGCATCTGGAACCCAAATGAAACCAAGAGCCAGCTCTTGAGTAGACTCAGCAGATCTTTGGTCGAGGTCTTCTCATTTTGAACGATATCAAAATGTGGAACAAGCAAGCTTGCAGCAGCCCAAAGGATAAAAGCCAACTTGGCGTAGTTCCACAACTGCAATATTAACACAGGTGGATTTGTGAGCATGCTGGGTAAGAAAGGTGCAATAGGCAATGCACTCAATCCCTTAAAGTCGTTTGTTCCCACTCCGCCTCCTCCGGCAAAGAGTGAGGTGGCCATCATCGTGGCCATACCTCCCACCAAGTACTTGCTGCCCTGTGCATTTTGCACCGGCCTTGCGTCTTGTGGTGTGTACTGGCTTGTGTTGCTATACGACTGTTGTATTGGTGTAGCATTGTAGCTTTGCTCTGCTGGGTAGTAGCCGAAATTCTGCTGGTAAGGCTGTGCCATCTGCTGAATTGGCTGTGCTTGAACTTGTTGTGGTTGTTGCTGTTGTTGTTGCATGGGTTGTACGTTGGCTTGTTGAATCAACTTACGCAACTGCGAGTTCTGCTGCTTCAAGATTTCATTCTTGCTCTCCAAGTGCTTGATATATTCGGTAGCCTTGGTCAAGACACTTGCCTTGTTTAATTTAGAAGCAGGGGTCAAGCCTTCGAGGTCGGCGAGAGAAACGTCCTTGGAACCGGTGGCTATGCGCAACGAAGGTACCGCATCACGCAAGGTCAAAATCTTCGAGTTGATATTCGTTCTGTACTTCTTCTCAATCATATTGTGCGAGGTCTTGTCCTTGTTCTTGGGTTTGGTAACCTTTCCTGGTTTCTTGTGGCCGTGCTTGACGGGGCTGCTGTCTGCGCTGTCGTCGCCGTCATCGTCTACATCATCCAAAGTGCTCATTTCGCGCTTGATGAGAGGAGGTTCTGGCGAGGTGTGTGCCGAGCTCACCGTTGGCGACTCGTTCGAAGTCAGGTTGTTCAGGTATGAGGTGGTGGACATGGTGGTGGAGTTGTTTATCAGTACGGCGTTATAGTTATCGTACTGTGGCTGTATTTGTTGCTGCTCATTCGCACGTATATACCCTTGGTTGCCGGGAAACTGCCCGCTCGCGTATTGGTTGTTTGCGTACTGTCCATTTGCGTACGTGTTGACAAAGGTATTGGAGCTATCGCTCCACTCCATGTTGGTCATGTTGACCATGTCTGTGTTGATGGAGCCCGTCTGGGACATTTGGGTCAAAGGGTTCATTTGGTTGATCAAGGGCACTTGTTGGTACTGCTGTGCTGGCGCTGGACCAGCCTGTTGTTGCATATAGCCCGCGTACTTTTCGTCGCCGCTCACAGACCCTGGCGACAGCTGCGCAATCTGCGAAATGCTCTCCAAAAACGAGTCTGTTGCCTGGAAATCAAAGTAATTGTTCTCAAAATCAGTCATTTCACACTCGTATACAATTTGCCTGGATTCCTGATGCCCAATTATATATATATATGGCACGCCCCTTAGTAGAAAAACGAAACGATAAAAAAGACCATAAATGAAAAAAATCAGCTCATAAAATTGTGTTTTCGATTGTTTTTGGGTTTTGAACACGACTTTTTGTGTTGGGGGAAAAGAAATTTGTGGGATGATTTGCGGGTTCCAATTTCATGGGAAGGGCATGTTGTATTAAAGAAGGGTACGAGATGGGTACCTCTTTGGCTGCGTTTGTACGTTGTATTAGTAGAAGGATTGTGGGAGGGTGATGGGGATTGGGTGTATCAGTGAATGAATGTGTGGTCTCTGGCGTAACAGTAAGAATTATTAGTCGAAGACTCAAATGGACAGTTCCTGGATGATCCGTGGGAACAGATTTGAGATAGGAGGTTGTATTGTACATTTACTATGTTGCCACTTGGAGGCTTGTGTCCATCATCTAGTTGTCTGTGGCAGAAAGTGGAGGTTTGTGACGATGATTGAGATGTCTGTGACGGTAATTCTGAGGTTTGTGACGGTAATGTGACGCATTCTGTGTCAACTTGACGCATATTTAAGCTGAAATGTCTCTTGTAATGATGAATCTGCAGATGATTTCGGTGATTTGACCCTCTGTTTAACAATCACCAGGATCCCTGATAAACGGTTGTGTTTTCTCTTAATGTCTTTTGAATGGACTACATGGGTAGGTGCTTTAAGATATTCAACCTAAAGGTTTCTAAATGCAAGGTATATTGTACTTACTCTTATTTCCCGTCTGCTACCCTTTATTTTTGTTTATTTTACCGCATCTCGATGCCAGTCTGATCATGAAAACCAGTTTACTGGATAGTGTTCCAAACCTTTTGAAACTTTTTGCTAAAGCCGTTTTGATTAGAGTTGGAAATGGGTGATTTTGTAGTGGTTGGGAGAGAGGAGGTGTAGCACTCGTAACTGAATATTCCTTGATTAGCCGTGAAAACTGATCCTCATTCGCCAAGAGTTTGCCTAGTTTTTGGTTTCTACTGGTGGGTGACGAACTGTATACGAGTAGAGAATAGCATAACATTTGGCACGTTGCGTTCCAATGATGCTATTATGTAATATCAGACCCTAAAAGTCCGCTTCATTTAGAGTATTTAGATCAAGTCAACTCTCAACTTGATAGTATTTCAAAATGGCCAAGTCAACCTGCATCAGCCAACTAGAAGCCATAATTGCACACCCTCACCAAATTCACCCGTCTAACTTATGCTCCAAGAAATAACCCAAATAACCATGTTGCAATATTTTAAACTGAAAAGTAAATGATTTACCACTTACAGCCACTTAAGATATCTCACTTATATCTTTAAGATATCTCACTTATATCATATGTTAAGATATCTCACTTATATCATACGTTAAGAGATCCCACTTATATCGCTCATTTTTTAGAAAACGCACTTCTATCATTCACTTTCATAAATCCCTATCGTATCATCCTTTTCAGACACCCACGGCCTTATACTTTCACGTGCGATCCTACCAACAATCAAACCAACTCCGAATTCAACAGCGCTCACCCTCTCCACAATTGAAAGTCAGCCCATATATTATAATAAGACGATTGCAGATCTCGATCCCGATTGTCTGGCTTGTGATGAGGTTAACCTTTTCCCCATACTAATGCGCTTACCTCCGTGTCTACCGAGGGCCATTGTTTTGAGTCATGGTTTATCGTATGGGCTGTTTTATTCTCAGGCTGCACTGATAATTTTGTACCTGGGCTAAAACGATCCGTTGTACTTTTATTGACTACAGATTTGCAGTTACTTAAGCGGCTCTCCAAATTCTTATCCGGTGCAGCCATGCAGTTGTCAATCGTTTTAGCTACCCTAACTTCTATTTTTCAGCTTCCCTACTATGATGAGTTCTAGTTCTGGCAAGATGTATCTAGTCAACGGTGCTCCTTACATTGTATTAAAAGTTTAGACTGTATTATCACAGGCCACCTATAAATGATCCGCAAAATCCAAAAATATTCTGATGTATTTTCAATGCATTCTGAGTAAACAATAATTATAAAACAGAGATATTTTAATGGATATTTGTTTTGAGTAGAGGTTGGTAAATCCTAACAATGTTAAAACAAAGTGGGACCAGGGAAGGGTATTTAGGAGTTTGAATTGTGTGATATTGGCTATAACTACCGCTTTGCTTATGTCTACTTGAAAGTCAATTGAATCAACCTTCTTGGAATCTTCAGTTCAATCGGTAATTTTTCAACTTTTCACTTTTCACTCAATTACCTATTCATTTCTGAATCTTAATCTTATCTTTTCAATTCAATTCTAAAATCTTTTAATAATCTTCTCCAACCCTCTTCTAAAACCTACTAATAATCTTACATCACATCTAATAATAATCATCTCCCATTCTAAATTCCTATCACTTATAACTCCCAAAACTTAAATTCACCTATGTCAAGTACTTGTACTATTTAACTCTTGCGTCTCTAGCACTTAAAATACCTTGTCGTATCCGTTAACAACAAATCTGTATCTGACATCACCCTTATCCACTCTATCAAAAACACTCTTCAAGTTCTCAGCACTGATTTGAACCTTCTCAACCCATGGCTTAACACCGTGCTTGGCAGCAACATCAAGCATCTTAATGGTGTCGGTTCTAGAACCAGTAAGCGAAGTAACAAAGCTACATCCACTAGTGAAGTAACTGAGAGAGTTGAAAGAGGTGACGTCGTCATACTTTGGCAAACCGACGCTGACAAAGTGCGAGAACAAGTTCATGGCGCCGAAGAACTTCTCGTACTCTGGGTGACCACCAGAAGTACAGTTCAACACAACATCGAAAGCACCCTGGTACTTTTGGTTCCACTCTGGATCTTCAGAAGTGGCAACGAATTCCAGAGCACCCAACTTGAGTGCTTCTTCCTTCTTGGAGGAAGTACGCGAGAATGCAACAACCTTAGCACCAAGGGCCTTGGCGAATTGAATACCCAAGTGGCCAATACCACCAATACCGATGATACCAACAGTCTTACCAGTGGCATCGTCACCAAGGTATCTGATGAGAGGAGAGAAAACAGACAAACCACCACAGATCAATGGGGCAGCCTCTTCTGGGTCCAATTCCTTTGGCAATGGGACGACGAATTGCTCGTCTGCAATCGAGTGCGACGAAAATCCACCCTGTGTGATGTAGTTGGACTTTTGGTCGTGGCCGTTGAATGTGAACACAGACTTGTGGCAGAACTGTTCGTGGTCGCTAGCACATGCATGGCAGTTCTCTCTGCAGTGTCCAGAAAAGAATCCCAAGGCTACGGTCTGGCCAACCTTCACGTTGGTAACCTCATCACCAATGGCAACAACTTCACCCACGATTTCGTGGCCGGCAACGAGATCACTTCTGTTGTGAGGACCTAAGTGGCCCTTGAGAATGTGGTTGTCAGTGCCACAGACACCACAAGCAGAGTTCTTGATAACGACATCGTGTGGGTTGACGGTTTTGCTGGCGTACTCGACCAACTTTGGTTGATCCCACTTTGCTGGGCTTTCGACACCAAATCCTTTAATTGTTGAGGGAACTCCTTGTACCATTTTTTGTTTGGTGACAGCAATAACGTTTATCCGCTCTCATTTATACTTATGAGTCCCTCTCTCGATTCATTTAGTAATTTGTCAGCCTAGAGCGATCTGAAAAGAAATCTGGATTGTAGAACTTTGGTTGCAAAAATTTTCAGGTGCTAGATTAACTATGCAAGTGACACAAAGCATTTTTTTGACATTATTTCCGAGCACCGAAGTTTTCAAAGTACGGCTTCAGAAGGTACTTTGCCTTATTATTGGGGTTTTGGAATAAAGAATGTGCTCAAAGTATTAATCGGGTAATGATCTTCTTATTGTGTGCGATTCCACAACCTTCTGGCCCCTTCTTTAGTCTACTGAATGGTCTTAAATCCGTCATTATTAGTCTATATGTTAAACCAGTGGCAAGCTCTCACGGCACACAGGACATTGTAATTTGTACTTCATCCAGCTCAGCAAGCATTCCGAGTGGAAGATATGGTGGCAAGGGGTGACCATGTACCCGGTGGTGTCTATTTTACGTGTGTTGATCTTTGAAGTGTCAACAACGATCGGTAATTCGAGTTCCACCATGCAGATTGAACATGTCAATTGACATGTTACTACGCCGTCCTGATCTTCCACCTGATTAATGCTTGCTAACAAGTCACTACCAAATCCACTTCCTGCTTCCAAGTCTCCAATGGTGAGAACGCTCTGGTAATCGTAAGTCTTTGGCAACCATTTTTCGTTAAGCCAGAAGCGAGGTCCGAGTCTGCCCTGTAAGTATAATAAGCCAATTTGTATTACAAACCAGGCTGTAACTACGATGACCAAGATCGGGTCGAACCTGTGCCTCAAGGGGTTATTCTTGGACGTGCAAAAGTACACAATGGGCAACAATCTGATAAGCGAAGTGCCCAACACATACTCCCAACCCAAAACAGATCTGCGGTTTTTTAAAGTGTTTCTCAAAAACTGGGGCAACCACAAAGTATTTGCAGCTAAGAGTCCCAAATATTCAAATACATGTCTGTACAGACGACGCCATGAGAAAGCCGAGAAGATGAAGAATGTCGATATGAAACTCAAGGCAAAGCCAGCTCCCAAAAGCGCATACGCCCACGAGTAGTCGTCGATTGCAGGAGACGTGGTGGTGTTGGTAGTTTCGTTCGGCGCATTTTCGCCGTTTCCAATTGTTGGAGTTTGTCCTATTCCACCACGCAAAATCTCCCACCAAGTGCTACCCACCTCGTTCTGCTGAGCATTCACAATTTGCATTATGAACATCAGTTCGAAAATCGCACTCATCACCATGAGAACTATCAGGATACTCGCAAACAACAAGTACAATTCACCCACCACTGACGAAATCAAGTACTCATTCACTCTGTTGGACACAATGATTATCGACATAGCTAAGGTAGAGTCTTGCAACGTAATGAGCCCTATTGTTTTAGATGATACGATTGACAAATCACCTGGAGATCTCACCGCACGCATCTGGCGCATTAAGAGCCACATCTGTGACAATCCCAACACAAGAAATCCAACGAGAACTTGCTTCACGGTTATATTGAGAACATCATCTTTGAGCCCCTCAAAAGGCGTTTCTGATCTCGAGCTTGCGAAAACTTTCCCACAGTCGGGAGAGTATATCAAATAGTCCTTCACCTGCAATTTAGGTAAATCCTCATAACTTGGAAGTGGTCTACCTGTTGGGTGGTGCAATTCCTCGTCGATCAAAATGAGCTGTTCTTTGGTATATCTCGTTCTTTCAAATTGAACATATGTAATAATTTCACATCGCTGTCTGCCATTAATCACATATGCATTCAAGTCGCTCAAATTGATTTCTTGGTCGATATCGGTACCATTCATCATCTGGCTCATCAACACTTTGGACCTCTCAAAAAAATCCAGCTTGTTCATGGTGAGGTGCGGCACCCCGTAAAAGCCTAAGAACTTGGCAGACTTGGTTACACTCACAAGCGATCCAGTGTCTTCAAAGTAAACACCACGGGTATCAAACTCATGGTCTTCAATCTCGTCGTTATCCTTCAAAGTCACTCTCACAGTTACTGTTTTGGCATTTTCAACACGGGAAGTCAAATCATAATCATCAGCGTGCGTTATCTTGAGTTGAATCTGACCCGTCAGCTTCGTAAAGTTGCCAATCTTGTCTACACCTCCCGCTCCATCAGCTCCCGTAGGCTCCTTCTCTGGTGGATCGTTATTAATAGGATCATCTTCATATCGCTGTTTCTGTTCCTCCCACTTTTCTCGCGTATAACTCTCAAGATACTCTTGGATATACACTGGCATAGCCATGTTGACCTTTTTCGTGTCTTCCTTTTGGAATTGACCATAAGCTCTACCTGAAATATTAACCAAGTAGGCAGTCTCCGGTTCCACGCCAGCAGGACCTTCTTCTGGAGCCCAAAATTTCAGCACCCTGCTGCTCACAGCATTGGGGAGAATTGAGTACTCTTCAGTCTCCAGCCAGGGGTGGTTCTCGGAGAACTTGTGAATTGGCCAGTCGCTCGCATTCTTACCAGCAGAATAATCGGCAAATGATAACTGGTACCCTGTTATGTTTCCGTATCCATCAATGTAGTTTTGATTGAAAAGTTGCTGGCGGCTGTACTTGAGCTGTTCCTTGAACGTGTCTAAAGTGACTCGTTCTATAAGCCTATACGGCTCCTCCTTCAGCGTAGACTGAAGGAGTATCAACATGAGCACAAATATGATGATAAGCGGCTGGTACTCAGATGCTTGAGCCATGATGTTAATGTTGAATGATTTGCCTCCCTATGATTTTTAGATTTGATTCGTGTGGGGGCGCTACCAGAATTTATAAGCTTTGCTGTTCCCATGTTGCTTTGGGTATTATGACAGGAAGAGTGTATTGGGGTTATTAGTATATATTATATTCATTAAGTCTTGTGTTGGTGTGTACGTGTATTCTGGGAACCCATATTACTTAATTATTTGTGTGATGTGTACATGAGTGTTGGAACTTACTATGTAATATTTTGGTGAAGTAGGTTCCCAGAAATCTTAGATTCCAAATAGCTTATTCTAATAACAAATAGAGAGATAGTAATCATCGTCGTGTGGAGTACCACTGCTACTACTGACTTGAATTTGGGAGTCTAGTGGTATCTTAGTTAATAAATCTCTCCTTGATTTTTCATGGGAATCTCGGAAATTTTCTTGACTACGATTAAATTTGCAGCCAAATACGGCATAAACTTGTCAATTTTATTCAGTATAATTGACTATATATGTTTCTTATTCGGTAGTCCCAAACAAGATAATGAAAGAATGTTAAGATTGAAGATCGTCAGTCATGAAAAGATAAATAAACTTGAGTGAGGCTTTGAGTAAAAATGGTAAAAGGTGCATTTAGGTTAGGGTGGATGCGTTGAAATATACTATTGTAAGTGGTTTACTTACGTACCACTTTTGAAGCTCGTTCCCCAGTCCCTATACATCTGGTGTACTCATACCTCTGGATCTCTCACATCTCTGGGTCTCACTCCTCTGGTTTATGATGCTTTCTCTTGTAAAATCTAATAAACATTGCGCATCCAGTAATCAAACACAACGCAGCTAAAAACGAATAAGTTCCACCCACAGTCATTTTAGTTTCCATGGAGTCAAGGACACCAACTATAAGAGCAGCCAACAAACAGCGCACAAAATTAAGCGCACTAGTCAGAGAGTGCCCGTTCTCAGGAAACATATCCACAATCAAAGTGGTAACGCATGACATGAACAGTGTCATCGAAAACGAAAGAATTGTCGAGCTTATAATGATCAGGATCGCAACCTCGTTATAGTGCAAGCACCAACCAAAAATTAAAAGACCTATTACTATGAATGCATAAGTGAATAAGCATAGGTCAAGACGTGCTCGTACGCTATTGAATGGTTTTGTAGGTTCTCCTGCTTCCTTGAGCACCGCATTTTTTGCAGTATGTTGTTCCATTTTGCGCTTGTAATAATAGTTGAGAGCTTTCCCAGTGGTGAAGGAAGCTACAAAAGTTGAAATACCTTGAGGGAGGTAGATCAAACCAACATGCATGACACTGTAATTGTACGGAGGTGACTCCAAATGTGTTGATATAGCTGTTAGTACAGCCGTCCATGCAGCATACGCAATTCCCGTAGGTAACAATGTAAGTAGAACATCGGGTATGATCAAAATCTGAAATGTCTTGAATAAGTTGAACTTATGCTTTGGAGTGAGGGTGGAAGTTTGGTTTGTAATCTTATGATTGTAGCGTGGGAATAGCAAAAGCAACAGCCTATTTGCTATACTTGGAGGCATCACGGAACCGTTACCAACGATTTGCCTTGAAGTCTCTGGAAGTGCAATGAAACCAGCTACAAACGTAATACCCCCACCGATTGCCAAAAATATGAAAATGGCCCTCCAAGTGTGGAAACCACTGATCAACCCGGCACCCACCAAAGATCCAAATCCGGTAGCAATGAGTAAAACACCACTAACAGTTCCAATGAAACTGCCTCTATTGTGGGGCGTGCAAACATGGCCCAGTACACCTGAACCAATAGCTATAACCGGTGCTATCAGTGCTGCTTGTAAGCATCTTAGCACGGCAAGTAGCCAAAACACATTTGTTTGCGAAATTGCAATACACACCGCAGTATAGCTGATTACGGAGCAAAGTAATACAGGCCGAATGCCGAAATAGTCTGCTAAACTGCTCAGAAACGCGGGAGCGATGCCCTGTAGTATCAAATACGCTACGACCGCCAAGTTTGACACCGATGTGGAGACTTTAAAGTACAGTGTGATGGTAGGAATGGCTGGAAAGAAGATCGGACTGGAGATCGCAGACCAAACGCCGATCAAAGATAATAGAAGCATAAGCATGAACCTTTCATCCTTTTGAAAGACCGAGAAAGGCGGTTCGTTCTTTTCTGCAATCTCATGCTCACTTGTAGTGGCGTCCTCTAGGTCGGACATGCTTTGTGGAGCGATGATTCAGATTTTCATTCATTTAAATGTTATGTATTTTGAGCCCAATTGCTTTGGTGAATGACGTAAGATTACCACGGAATCTTTTTATAAATGTTCTGGTGGCGGTTTCACCGAGGTTCGTAAGGCTCTTGTCATGATTCTGTCGTGGTTTTGCCGTGGCTACCCCGGAAATATTCCTGGAAAGGCAGAATGATGGTAGAATGATGCTTAGTAACTCCGGGTGCAATTTAGGAGTTATCGCAGATATGGGGCTTAAGGACGAGCCAGTGAGTTTCATTGAACAGTTGTAACGATTTCTCTACATTAAGAGGTAGATGAGATGGGGTCCATTTTTACCAGAGAGCAAATAATCATTATCACTGTAGCCAAACTTGCTAGTTTACCTCTCCATTTAATTAGACGGCACGCAATCTTTGAAACGTTCACGAATGACTAACACTAAATTAGTTAACCCGAAACCAGTAGGGGTTCCAAACGTCTTGTGCTGCTTAGAGACCCTGGAAGAAACCATCTCCGACTGTATGCAGTACTTTGAGTTGTCTCTTAACAAGGCTGCAAATTCTCTCTGGAAGTAGGAGAAGTGAATAAAATGAGAACATAGGAAGTTTTATGATCTTAATTATGCTCATTCACCATGGTAGGAGTGGATATGGTATTGAAAACTTGCATAAGAATAAGGATATTTAGTGGTGGTGAGCTTTTTTATCTTCAACGGCTAATCACTGTGAATTACCAAAAATTCCAACGTCCAGTTTTTGAGGAAACTCTACAGTACTTGCAAATCTCTCGAGAACTCTACTGAATTCTTGGCCAACTAGTTCGGCTACTAATTTTACAATTCAGGCGTTTGCTAAGGAATCCTCGAATTTAACTACGAGATTATGGCTCACATAACCTTTCCTAAAACGGTAAAAGATGAAAGGCTAAGTAGGTGGAGTTAGATACTACAATTAATCATATTTCCAATGTAACAGTATATTCTCTATACACATTAAGGTATAAACATTTAATTTTCTGGTCATTACATGCCTCGTAAAGCACGGTGTCGGGAAGGGTTAGACACAATAAATCATTAGCGGTTGATGGATGATTATGTATAATTGTCCTGCAACTATAAGATGTGTTGTGCGATCACAACAACATCACAGCGGCGACAGATGCAAGCAAAACGGAGATTCCTGCATTCACAGGCTTGTTGCCCGCGTTGGGCGCACTTGCCACGGTTGGCGCAGCGCTGGCGCCGGCCGATGTGCTAAGAACCTCGTCAGCATTTGCAACACCCTTGAAGCCCTTGAAAGTTCCGTTGACAGGGAGGTCAGACGAAATTGGTGCCAATGAAGCAGCAGAACCGCTGTTGTACTTGGTCAGCACAGTAGTGCCGGAGAAAGCGCCAGTAGCGGTGGCAGAAGCGGCAACGCTGGTTGTAGAGTCACCAGAACCGAAAACATCTCCCCACAAGTCATCGAGGAACGAGCCAGAGCCAGAGCCGGAGCTGGAAGAATCGGTGGCAGTGGCAGTGGCAGATGGAGCTGCAGCAGAGCTGCTGTCACCACCGAACCAGCTGTCAAAGAGGTTGCCAAACCAATTTCCAGAGCTGGATGTAGTAGCAGGTGCAGTAGTAGCAGCTGGAACAGAACCAACAGAGGTGGTTTCACAGTCGTCATCATCTTCAGTTGGAGTAGAGCCAGAAGATCCGGAGCCCGAAGAGCCAGAGCCCGAAGAGCCAGAACTAGAACCAGAACCAGAGGAACCGGTGCTTGAACCAGAGTTGCCCCATCCTGAACCAGAGGAACCAGTAGAACCAGTGGAGCCAGAGCTTGGGGTGTCGTCTTCGTCGTCGTCACATTCATCTTCGTCGTCGCCAGTGTCAGGGCAGACACAAGAAGCATCACACTGTTCAGCAGCACCAGAGCCGGAGCCAGAGCCAGTACTAGCACCAGTAGAACCGGAGCCAGAAGCTGGAGCAGAGCCCCAACCAGAGCTAGAACCTGAAGATCCAGAACCTGAAGAACCGGAGCCGGCTGGAGTGGAACCAGATCCCCATCCAGAGCCAGAAGAGCCGGAACCAGATCCTGAACCACTAGTACCAGGAACTGGAGTACAGTCTTCATCGTCCTCAGCGTCACCAGAGCCAGAACCAGAGCCGGAACCAGAGCCAGTACCGGATCCAGAACCAGAGCCAGAGCCAGTACCGGATCCAGAACCAGAGCCAGATCCAGAACCGCTTCCAGATCCAGATCCACCTGGAGCCCAACCACCAGTCTTGGTAACAACAACAGTAGTGTGGTTAATGTTGGTGGTAGTGTAAGTGTAAACTGGTTCTGGGGTAGTACAGTCTTCATCGTCATCATCACCACCATCACCACCGGTTGGTGGGGCAGTGGTTTGAGAACCTGGACCCTTTGAGGTGGTGGTAGCACCACCTGGGACGGTAGTTGGCTTAGTAGTTGGAGCTGTTGGGCCAGTTGGGTTGGTTGGGCCAGTTGGGTTGGTTGGACCAGTTGGGTTAACTGGGCCAGTTGGGTTAACAGGTCCAGTTGGCTCGTCAGATGGACAGTCATCATCATCATCGTCAGTAGATGTTGGAGTCTTGGTGCCAGTGGTGGCAGAACCAGTAGGAACAATGGTAGAGTTTCCAGTTGGAATCACACCAGATGGAAGAGTAGAACCACCAGATGGAACAATTGTGTTAGAACCAGGGCCCACTGGAGTGACAGTTGCGGAACCAGTTGCAGTTGGAACGTCTGTTGGGATATCAGATGGACAGTCATCGTCGTCATCATCGGTGGAAGTTGGGGTCTTGGTGACAGTGGCAGAACCAGTAGGAACAATGGTAGAGTTGCCAGTTGGAGTGACACCAGATGGAAGGGTAGAACCACCAGTTGGAATGACACCAGATGGGAGTGTAGAACCACCGGTTGGAATAACGCCAGATGGAAGAGTAGATCCACCAGTTGGGATAACACCAGATGGAGTGGTCTTAGGAGGCACAATGGTGTCTGTTGGACCAGTTGGCTCGTCGGAACAGTCCTCATCATCGTCATCAGTAGAAGATGGAGCGGATGAAGAAGGAACCTTGCTTGTCAGTGGTGCAGAAGAAACACCAGAACCAGTGCTGACAGTTGGCTTCGAAGAAGTTGGAACTGAAGAAGCACCAGAACTAGCAGGCTTGGAAGAAGCTGGTACTGACGAAAGTGGGTTTGAGCCAGATGGTGTGGATGGTGCAGTAGTTGGTGCGGTAGTTGGGGTATCCTTTGTAGTTGATAAGGTTGGAATTATTGGTGTTTTAGATGGAGTTGGAGTGGCTGATGGTTCATCAGTTTCGTCATCACAATCTTCATCATCGTCATCGGTGGAGCTTGGGACAGCGCTGGAGCTGCTTGGTTTGGAGCTGGAAGCCGAGCTGGAGCTGGTTATGTGAGAAGAGCTCGAGCTTAAGCTGGAGCTGGAGCTGCTAGATGCAGAGCTGGAGCTAGATGCGGAGCTGGAGCTGCTAGATGCTGAGCTTGAAGATAAGCTGGAGCTGGAGCTGGAAGGTGCTGCGCTTGAGCTGGAGCTAGAGCTAGAATCTGGTTCACCACCAGAGCCTGTACCGGTACCAGTGCCGGTGCCAGTGCCAGTACCTGTACCAGTACCGGTACCAGTTCCAGTACCAGTGCCAGTACCTGTGCCGGTACCAGTTCCAGTACCTGTGCCAGTGCCGGTACCAGTTCCAGTACCAGTGCCAGTGCCGGTACCAGTTCCAGTACCAGTGCCAGTGCCAGTACCAGTTCCAGTGCCAGTGCCAGTACCAGTTCCTGTGCCGGTACCAGTTCCAGTACCTGTGCCAGTGCCGGTACCAGTTCCAGTTCCAGTACCAGTACCTGTGCCAGTGCCGGTACCAGTTCCAGTACCAGTACCTGTGCCAGTGCCAGTTCCACTACCTGCGGCAGGACTAGGGCTAGGACTTGCACTCGAGCTGACAGCAGCAGCATCTGCAACAGGTTGAGCCTGTGCATTGCTACCCGTTCCCAATAAACTGTCCAAAGAGTCCAAAAAACTTCTCTTCTCCAAGTCCTCGGAAAGGGCGCTGACCACAGCACTAGTGATCAACACCGTATTAAAAGCATTTGATATTCTCATGGTCCTATTCTACCTTCTTATGCTAACAGAAAGCTTAATGATAGTTGGTTAATAACGAGAGAACAGATAGTGAGAAAAGAAAATCGCCTGTAAACTGGCCAATGCAGCAGGTTATTCGCTTTATATGTCAAGGCTCTCGTTGCAAAAAGGGAATTTTGAATTTGCAGCTACTTCCTAAAATGGAAGGCTACATTAAGTCAAATAGGAAGTTTCCTGCAGGTAAAATTTCCGAAAAGCGGTATAGAAAATTTTCTGTTTTAGGTAGTAACTTTCATCGATTCTCTCCACTTCGTAGAAAGAACTCCATGAGCCGACACGAGCGAGCCGACCCAATTGACAACCAGACGCTCACTCCGTCGAGCCTAGGCTCCATCTTGTAAGCAACAATCCAATTGAACAAGTTGGTTAAAATCTTCTAATAAATTCGTTGCACTTTCCTCTAAACTCTACTATTTACAATTTAGTATTCGCTACTTCCTATTTCGGCTGGTGACAAAATCCCCACTAAATTTGCAACCACTTTATGTTCTTTAAGTTTATAGAATAGTTTATTGTGGGAGGTTGCTCTAAGGAGTGGTCGATAGTATACTAGTTTTCTAGAATGTTGTAGTTCAAGTAACGTCCAAGAGCCTTCACTGGCAATTCTACCTCAATCTATAGAGAACGAGAATTTTATTAAATCTTGTTACTTCATTCACCAACACATGTAATGAAGGATTGAATCATGCCAAGATGTTTACGCCTCGCCTAAAAAAGATCATATCCGACCTCAAGAGTTAATGGTGTGGGACACTGTCCAAACGTCAACGGAATCGGAAATCCAATAGCCCGCGCACTAAAATACACATGTTCTCCGTCGCCTGTGATGCACTCCAGTTTGACCTTCTTTGGAGCAACTTATTTTTTTGCCGTGCCAATACTTAATTCTCGAGGTGATGAGTTATGACACCTTTGGATTAGAGCGTTTGATGTGTGAGTTCTGGAGGGGCTGAAAGCCTCTTACTTTGGCGAGTGTTTAGATTCCTTGCCTTTAGGATACTAAACAGTTTAGTGTCATGGCTTAATGAATCCTTCGGTTAGAAAAATCACCGACGTGCGGCCCCTGGGGCACTATTTAGAATACTCTAAAAGGTAATTCTATTTATATGATAAAAGTCCCCACAATAGCTAATTGCTCTAGCGGATCTTTGTGGTTCCGGATGTATAGTAGTGTTGCATGTAGAGAAGATGTAAGTATGGCGCTTTATTCCAGGGTAGGTAAGGGAGTGGGTGGAGATGTTCATTCATATACCCGTGAAAAAATGAGTTTGTGAAGCATACAATCATTAAAGTAGATATTTTCCTCTTCTTACATCCCTGATAGTCAGCGAGGGGCACTCGAAACAGCTAACGCCAGTCAATATACTATCGTTTGTTTCATAAATAACTTTGCTTTCTTGTGGCCCTGGACTGAATCGAGCTCTGAGATGTTCGAGTATTACGACGAAATGCTTCCAATGTTCTTGGCAGCCTCGTGAAAATCCAAAACAAGTGAAAGGCAGCCAAGTTGGTGGGCTGCAAAATTGACTTTTAATCTTTACTTTAAGGGCTGTAAAATCTAGGACTCTCTGTGCTGTTTATCATTAAGGACTCTATGGGGTGTGAAATCTGGTTAATCTTTTAAGAGAATCTATGGGTGTAAAACGTTAAGCAGATACTATATTGTCATCAATATCATTAAATTAAACAATGAACTAAATTGTGGTATACATTTTTATAAGAATCCTGGACATCTACTGAGAAATGAAGTCAATGTACTGAGCACCCGCAATCATCTCCTGCTTCTTTTGCAAAGTGTTAGAAAAAGATCTCTTGACCTTTCTTCTCAAAGCTCTCTTGGCTGATCTCTTTCTCTTTAATGATGGTGGGCAGCAGCACTTCAAGCCAGAAGAACCGAACACACCAGTTGCTACTGGAGACGAAGCACCGGAACCAGCGTAAGAAACACCAGAACCAGAGCCAGAACCTCCGTAAGTTACACCAGAGCTGGATCCAGTAGAAGAACCAGATCCACCAAATAATGAGTCGACAATCTCACTCAACAAACTACCCCAAGAAGCACCACTAGTACTTCCGTCAGATGGGAAGAGCCAGTTGATGATGGAAGTGAACAAACCACTCCATGAAAAGTCGCCAGGGTTGCCAGTAGATGGGAACAAAAAGTTGAGAATCTCTTCAATAAGACCAATGAAAGAGAAAGAACCAGAACCTGAGCTGCTTCCGAATTCGCTGAACAAAGAACTGAGAAGCTCGCTACCCAAAGCAAGAAGGGTGTCGAGGAAAGAACCTCCCGAAGAAGAGCCAAACAACCAGTTGAAAATGTCAGAAATCAAGCCGGCGAAGCTGAAGCTGCTACCGGACGAGGATCCAGTAGAAGAAGTAGAGTTGCCGAAGAAAGCATCAAAAAGTTCAGAAAGCAACGAACCAGAGCTGCCACTTGAGGTGGTGGAGGTAGTTGTGTTGGAAGGAGGACCGAAAATGCTGTCCAACAAATCGCTCAATGAGAAATCAGAAGAGCTTGAAGTGGTGGAAGTAGTTGTGTTGGAAGGTGGGCCCAAGAAGTCGCTGAGCAAGTCGCTGAGCGAGAACTCGGATGTTGAGGTTGGTGTAGAAGCAGTAGATGCTTTGGTTGCATTGGAAGGAGCGCCGAACAAGTCGTCAAACAAACCACCAAGCCCATCACCACTCGAACCAGTGCTAGCAGCAGTAGGAGCTGCCTTAGTAGAGGCAGTGGTGGTAGCGTTGCTTGGAGCTCCAAATAAGTCGCCAAACAATCCACCAAGGCCACCGCCAGTAGTGGCAGCAGCAGCAGTTGAAGTTGGGGCAGCCACCAACACAGCCAGTGTGGTTGGGGCCACAACACCGCTGGAGCCGGCTCCGCCAAACAAACCATCGACGAGACCACCCAAACCTCCACTAGGAATAGAGTTGACTGCACCTTGAGTGCTTGCTGTAGATGCATAAACTACACCACTGTCACCGTATGCAGATACACCACCAGCAGCAGAGACAGCAAGGAGTGGAGTGTCTGCTCTCTTATAAACGTATCTTCCCTCTTCAACGTCGTTCCAAGATCTCTTGACCTTGCCGGCGGATCTCTTGACTGTGTCTCTGACTTTCTTTGCAGCCTCTGGGTTGGAAGCAGCCAACGAGTCGATCTTGGCCTTGACCTTTTGCCAAGTGTCGTTGACGTCAAAACCCTTGACAGACAGCTTCAAGCTGGCCTTGTCTTCGTCACTCAAGGTGGACTTGTCAATGGCATTGTTAACGAACGATTTGGCAACGCTAGTCACACCAATTGACAGAATCAACAGACTAAAGTCTCTCTTCTTGTTTATCAAGCCAAATTGTTTGGCGTATTGTAAAGCAAGAGGAATCAAGTCCTCGTTATTGTAGATATACTCTGTGATTTGAGAATATGCTGGAGTCAGCTCGACATCCTGCAAGAACAGATTAAGGTCGAAGTTACCAGTCGACCATTCTTGCACCACTGCAGTGGCATTCATGTTTCCCAAGATAGTGGCAAGTAATTCAGAGTTGTCTCTCTTGGATAAAACACCCATGAGTGCGGCCACCCTTTCATCCTGTGCCATGGCACCAGTGGAGAGGACAGCAAGTGTCACTAACGATGCGAATTTCATATTGGCAGTGTTTATTTCGGATCTTCTTCTTGGGGGCCCAGTCCATTTTAAATAATTGGAGCAGTTTCTCAGAATTTGCAGCAATCTTCCCTTTTGGGAATAGAAATCTTTTTGCAGAATAGAGGAATTTTCACAAAGGCCGAGAGAAACAGTAAAAAGTGCGCTAAAACGGGACTATCCTAACAAAAAGCTTAGTTCGTGGGTGTTGTGAGTGGTTTGTATCAACCATACGCACGACGCGTTCTGGCTGTATTGGTGAAGTGTTTCAGCGAGCTCAAGAGCGTGCGTTTGGAGGGCCTGCCATAATGTTAGTGGGAAGACTTGATTTTTGTGATCTGTCCTCGAGACAGTGGGGTATACCTACCAAGGAAGACTCCGTCAATGCAGCCCTACTAGGAAAAACATGTCGACGCTATGATGCGTTTTACGCACGGAGACTTGTTCCGTTCAAGCTGTCAGTTCTTGTGCCACATATGGTAGACCTTGAAACAGAATTGTTTGCAGTTACCTTTTTGTTGACTAAAATTACAAATGAGGAATAAGTTGAGAGAAGGTGCAGAATGCATAATTCTTAGCATCTCAGAGACGACGATTTGAGCCTTGTGGTTGAGTGTGATATGGATATAAACTGATCACACAATGACCTTCACATTTGTGGGTTCATGTGTGGTGGAACTGTTGGTCCCCTATGCGCTTTATTCATTTTCGTTGTCAGTTGTAGTTCCCATTTAGGGAATATGCTTGGTTAATGATTTTGTCTCTTTTTTTCTCGTCTCTACTTTTACTTCTACTTTTAGCACCATTGTTGAGTTTCTAAATCTAGCATTGACATACTATCAAACTCTATTCTGGGGGAAAAGATCGGGGGTGGAAGAACTGTTCGTATGTCAGATCGTAGAGATAATATAATATATTCTAAGTCCATAGATCTTCATAAGGTATTCAACAGGGACCAATACTTGAACAAGCTTCATAGTATTCCCTAAATACAATCAAACATTAATTGAATGCATTAATTGAACATCTTCATGAATTCAATGCCATCGAACAATATTGTAGATTTTTTACAAAATATGATATAAATTTATATAGATGTAAAAATACACCAGATAAAATACCTAACTAATGAACCTTAGATCTTGCCCAAGTCGTTGTTGGCAACTCCAAAGTGTTTGCAGCATTACTTCTACAATGTTACCTGATTAGACCAAGTTTTTGCTTATTTAGGCAATTTTAAATGTATCACGTGTTTACACTCTCACATGATCAAACACGTGTTTTAAACATTTTGATTCACCAAATCAAGGTGCGATTAGATATAGGCTAGCAATGAGACCCACCTTGGTGAGATTAGTACGGGCGCGTCGTCCCGAGCGTAACACAGCACCGCTCTTACCTCCACTCCAGCTCTACAGGGCCATTCTCAGGGCCCATATTCACTCACTCCCTGCCGAACTTAGACTGTTGGGCGACCAGTACGTGAAGGCCGAATTCAAAGCACACCAGAAGATCGACAACCCATTGCACATTGTTGGATTCTTGACGGAATGGCAGGATTACTTGAAAAGCTTGAGTGGAGGCACATGGGCTGAGGGCAAGTTGAGCAAACAGGATCTTGACAAGATGCTGCCTGAGCAAGTTGGGCAATTGTATGAGTTGATGCAAGAGGCAAAGAGAATTCATGAGTAAGAAGAACACTAAATGGTGTTAATGGAGTTTAAGTATATTGAGAGCTTCAAATGTGTACATATAATGCAAAGTAACTAGTTCATTAAAACTTAGTCAAGAAGGATAACGTAGGGGATTCATAGTAGCTATAAAATGGAATCATAAGATTGAGATCTTATATGAAAGCCATTAGCATGATATAATGACGTCTATTGTCATAAGAGATCGGCGAAACTTCATATTCTTCAAAAGGATTGATTTGAGTAAATGTATGCTAGTAAGCGTATGCTAGTGAATGCATGTTAGAAAATGTATGCTAGTGAATGTATGCTGGTAAATGTAAGTTTATGCTGTAAGTATATTTATGCTGCAAATATGCCAGTAAGTGTAAATTAACTGTATATTCGATTTTGGAGTTTCTTTAAACTTCGAACTCCAAATCAATTGGGAAACGGATCTCACTTTTTGCAACCGTTCTTTTGGAAACAATTAGAGGTTTACTAAAATGATAATTCTCGGTTTGATACTCTTCTATTGTTGCATATTCCTATTTTGCTCTCTTATTTAGGCATACTACAGAAGCTAAGCATTTCAATGGAATTTGAAATTAATAGTAAGATCATGGTTTTTCAAATATTTTATTGCACTGAAAGAACATATACTATTAGGTCACACGAGCCTTCAAGTTTGTGAAGGTTTACTTTGTCAAATACTAATTTGAGTAGTTAGTGATAGTGAGGCGGGAAACCTTTCACATTTAGTACTTACATTGAAAATCTTAGTTCAAAATGTATGTCAATTTATCCTTTTACTAGACTAGCACTCACTAAATCCTAGAAAAAGTATACTTTTAGTAAAGACCTTTCAGTCTATCGACACTCATACATTCTTATCTCATCCCTATAGTAGTTGTAAGGTAATTCACCCACTAACTCAAACTCATTAAAAAACATGCGCCTTCATGTCGAAAACTGTCAAAACTTGAAATGCGGCTGTGCAAATCACGGCTTTACCCGATTCATTGTTGATAATCCCAGTCAAACATTACCCGAATCCTAGTTCAAATACTCACATTCAGACTCTACAATGCATAGCAATCAAATATTCGCAGTCAGGTTTAAACTCCTACACTAAAACATCTTCAATCTCCTAACAAACTCTAATAATAGATTTATTGAATCTAACTACTCATTTACAATCCCTTACCGTAATTACCAGAAGTGAAAAAGTCCATGATGATCTTAACAATCAGCTCCAAAGCCTTCAACCAGGCTTCCAATTGCGCAGCAACCTTAGTCTGGTCAGCACCCAACTTCTCGAAAAAGTCCTTTCTGTATGGGCATGCCTTCATGGCAACCTTGAACACAGGCTTGATGATGAAACTGTGGTATTGCGACAAGGTCTTGGAGTAAGCGTCGGTGAAAGCTTTGGTCAACTCAACACTTTGGTTGTCGACGGTTTCTCTCATAGCCTGGGCAGTGAACTGCAAACCACGCGACAACCACAACAAACCCTGAGTGGCAGTCTTGCTCTTGCCACCAGCCTCAGACAAGACAAGGTCCTGCAAGGTGGCCGATCCAGCTGGATCTGCCAACAACTTGGTGCGGATCTTGGTGATGTTTCCTGTCATATCGTTTTGCACAACAGAGAAGGCTGAAGATCCAAGCAAGTCAAACAACTTGACAAGGGACTCGGAGGCCTCCAAGAAAGCAGCAGTGTCGATCTTGCCGTCGGTGACTGGAACGTCCTCAAAGGACTTCTTCATTTCATCAAAGAATGTGGACATGGTGGAGGTTGGATCTAGTTTAGTTTTTAAAAAAACAACACGTATTTTTCTGTACTGGTGAAAAGTTTGGTGAACAAGATTGGGGCTTGGTATATGTTGTCTTTGTGGAAGAGGGTTGTGTATGGGGATGGGGGTGGGAGTTAGGTATCGTGTTGGTGATTGAGGGTGTTGTTTATTTATTAAATGTAGGGACTTTAACGATACCAAGTTAAGAGTAAAAGGTTATTAGATGTTAATTATGTTGTGTTTGGAATTGTCGAGTTTAAGATCAACACAATGTTCTAAGGCTAAACTAAAGACTGTTCTACAAACTAGAGCTACTATTCTAAACAGTTGAATATGTTGTAGTATAAGTGATTTTGATAAGAGTAGGTAACAAAGGTTTAACGATTTACAAATCTATGCCAGAATCAAAAATTAGTAGGTCCTTCTTCACTTTCAGCAGTAGTGTAAGACTACTGTAGACTCCTGTTTCTTGGTCAGTCCAAACTCTAAACTACAATTTCATACCCTAACGGTTAATGTCTATTATATGCATGTGTAGGTAATATGGAGAGATTCATTAAACCCAATTACCACTCTAAAACATCCGCAAATCGAACCTTTCTCTCCTTCAGCTCAATAGTCTGACTAACAACTTCCACCCCAGAATCATTCGGTGAATCTGCGTCAATTTTCACCTCTCTATAACTTTCAAACTGTTCTGGAGTATAAAATCCAACCACCAGTTCATCATCTTTCTCCTCCTTTTCATAAGAATACTTGTTTGGAAGGACCTTTATTATCGCCATTTTCTGTTCCTTTGTCTTTGGGTCCTCATTTGTTGGGATTTGCACGATTTCATTCACGTCTTCTGGAAGTGGAAAGTCTTCACAGTTGGACGCATTCAATTCCGTTCCAAACCGCGTAGCATCGTTCACCAGCCCAGTCAGCGACTCAACAACAAATATCTGGTGACTCTGTTGCTTGTACTTTATGCTGGGTTTGCTACCTTTAAGCAAACGGTGCTTTGGTATGCATACTCTCTTGGGAGAACGAGCCAAATCCTTCTTCACAGTGAACTCTGTCTTTTTGACTTCTACATTGGTCAAGTTCAGTAATGGCTTGAGAACCGGTATGTTTGACTGTCTTTTCCTGTTGAAAAATACACGGTTTGGTTTCTTCACCATCAGTTCTTTGACTTTTAATGGATCTGGAAATGGTGCCACATTCTCTTTATCCTCATGCTCGGGACTTGCACTACCTTCATCCAAGTAGGAACCCAACTTTGCGTCGAGTCCTTCGTCGATACTCGCCTGGTTCTTATTGAATCTCCCCTTGTAAAATCGCGTTCTCAACTGGTCGTCCATCTCGTAGTCAAAGAAATCGGGATGGTTGAATCCCAAATCGTTCACCATCTTCTCCACCTTGTCGTTGTTCAACCTTTTGCCCAGCAAGAACCCGCCTGCGGCCTCTTCGAGCTCTCCGAAAACATCGCTTTCTTTCGGGGGCTGCAATAACGGTGCTGTATTGGCCTTTCGCGTTACCTGGAACAACTCGCTCGCTGCAGAGTCGTACGTCGGCCTGAGTGAAAGGCGCGGGTTGTGCGAAATCGCCAAGGGAAAGCTGCCAAACATCGAACTGGGTATTAAGGATGCGTGTGATCGTCTGTGCTGCTTTTTTGTAGGGCTATGCGGTTCTTCCATCAATTGATTCATGTCGATGTTGAATTCATCGGTGTTGATGCTGATTTCGTCAATTGACGTGTCCATCTTGTCTGATCTTCTATCTTTTTCAGTTCTGTCTTTCAGTGTTGATTAAGCTTATCTGGTATACTTCTTCAGTTTCACTATATTTGGTAATGTTGTTCTCAGTGTCAACGCCACCTTTGTATGGTACTATGCAAGATATCTCAGTATGCTTGCTTGAGCCAATCCACTTGACTTTTTGTTCCTTATATGCTCTTGATAAGAAGCGATGTTTTTGTTTTTATTTGTATACTTTGAAAAGAGATGCGTTGCATTTAGGGTGTAGTCACGTGCACAAACATGAGTGTTTACAAACACACTTAAAGAGGCAGCGTAATGGTGTGGACAAAAGAATGGAGGTCTGGTGGAGTAAGGTTGGTTTGGTATCTCCGATGGTACTCAAGAGTTTGTTTTGAATTTTGAAGGTGAAATGGAGACTGTGAAATTTGCGATAGCTAAAGTTGCTGAATTCCTCGGTTGTGTAGTTTTCACACTCATTTGAACTGAATGTGCAAGTTTTAGTGTGGTTTTGGAGTCTACTGTTTTGATAGAACTGGCTGCGAAACCAAGATTTACATTTTTGATGTTTAATTTCCAGAACGCCTGTGCTATTGTCTTCTCTAGTGTCGTTTTATTTTATGAACGCCCGACAAGTTAATTGTTTTCTGCCCTGAAAGTGTTACATTTGATGTGGTAGTATTGTTTAACAAGATTCATTGTTTGTATGTTTATGAATTTCTTGAATTAGTTTGCACCCAGTGGAGTTTAGATTAGTTTTGGTACTTGTGTTAAGGTTGTATCTATGCTTGGTGTGTTTTGTTACACTGATAAAGAAACCAAATTTCACTCTAGAGTCACTTTGTTTGTCTGATGTATGAGAGTGGTTAGTTTACCATTGATTCTCTCTCTATGGGTACTATCTTTCATTTTTATAATGCTCAAAAAGAACGTCCCCCATAAGATCATGAGTCGTTTAGAGTCTTATTAGTCGTATAATCCTGAAATCACTATTCTGGATCCTAGTCCTTCAAACCCAAATTATGATTCCATTAAATCTTACCAAAAAAAGTTAATCACAATTTATAATAAGAATCATGAGACCTCCTCCGCAATCATTAGAGGAGATACTTTACAGGAAACTCCTAGACTCGCCAGCATTCCACAGGTGGGTACGGAGAGTACATGCTAGGATCAATAGGATACCGCTTGACAACCCAAGTCATCCACTACATGAAGAGCATATGAGGCAAATACCTTTGCATTCGTATCAGCCTACAACATTACAGAAAGCAAATGCGTTCAGGGTGATATGGTGGGATGAGATGAAGAGATCGTTTGGGTTTGGAAGATAAAAGTTGGTAGAGTTGTATAGATTGTATAATAGATTAATAAATATGAGGGATTGATTAAGGTAAATTTGTATTATTTACTCTATAACCATGAATTATAGCTAAAAAATTTGAAGTGTAACTGAACCATATGAATTATAACCATAAACTAGAACCAATCTACAACAATAACAATTAACAATATATTAAAACTACGTATAGAGAAAGCAAATGCAATATTAAGAGACCTATTTTCTCTTCAATACTTTACTTGGAGCTTGAAGGGCAGTCTTCTTCACCATCAGCACATCATCTTGTTGTGCCATGATAACATCAGTTTTCGAAGCATACTTGAATCCTTCAGCAACAATTGGACGACCATTGAAGTCACTAATTGTGTAGGAAGATCCATTATTCATCACCGCATCACGCAACGACCATACCACAAGGAACAGGCCTGTAGATGTAACAATAGAAGACTCCTTGTACCTAGCACCGACGTTGAACGATGCCTTGGTGAACTTTATTGGCTTTCCTCCATTCTTCATTTGTACGTATGCTGCATGTTCCGGCTTGAGTGCTAATCTGTGTGGTGTTGGCTTCTTGTCCAGGTCAAACGACTTGTTGAAGCCCAAACTTCCTTCGTTTCGTTGTCCAGCTCCAATCTGAAGGTCAATCAACAACAAATATGCATTACATGTCGCCAACGCCCATCTTCCATCTCTTGAAATATCCAACCCAGCAATAGGTTCTCCCAACGAAGGTAACGCTGTTTTGGCATTGAGTCCGAGTTTGTCATACAACCTAATGTCACCCTTCTTGGAACCAACAGCCAAGTACCCTTGCTCTGTAGTGGCCAAGGTGTTGAAGTAGTTGTACTTGGTCTTGTAGTCTTTCTTATTCTCATTGACAATCTTGTCTCTTGTCAGCAATCTTGGATCGAGTCTAAACAAACTGTTGTCGGAAATACCAGTCAAGGTTTGTTCGTTGGTCAACTGACTAAACTTGCTGTTTGGCCCGAAGGAAACAATAGGGTGCTTTTCATCGGTACCCCATTCTTCAACAATCTGTCCCCTATTCAAGTCCATTTTGTAAAGCAGGTTGTTCTTTGCATCGGACATAACCATGTATTGATCTTGCTGGTGTAATAACAACTTCTCTGGGTTGAATTTGTTTCCACTCAAATCTTGCATATTCGAGATTGTAGTGGCATATTCAAGACCATTATCCACCTTGAAGACTCCCAATTTGTTTCCTCTCGCAACAAAACTTCTGTCGCCAGCAGTACCCACAACCAAGTTGGTGTTTTTGTCTTTGCTTGACCTCCAGTCTCTGTCTTGTGCTTCTTCATCTTCTCTGTCGCCAAAATCGTCCTCATCATTAGTGACCTTGGGTGTTCTCATACGTTTCTCAATGACTTTATCAATATCCTCCTCCTCCTCATCCTTCTCCTCTTCTTCATCGTCGGACTGTTCAATCTCGAGGTCTGCAAATTTGTTGGTAATAGAGAAGGTGTCGGCCATATAGTCGTATTCTTCCTTTTTGGTCTTCCATGGCAGTTGGTTTAATGTTTCGTACAACGCTAACATAAATTGCAGTTGCATATCCAGCAATTCGTTAAAAGTCTTAAACTTGAACAACCAGGTGTACGCCTTTGCTCCGTCATCAGACGCAACAAAATAATTGAACGTGAACAGCAAATACTCGTAGTTGAAGGTTGGGTTCATATTTCCTGCTACAGTCGCATTGAACGCAATATCCTCTTCTGCCTCCTTCGTTTTGACGTACAAGGTGTACTGGAAGGCGGCCAACTTGATCAATTTGACACTAACGGTGTCTGGGGACGCTTGTAAGTTGAAGGCCCCGTCAGAAGGATCAAATAGATGTAATGAAAACTCGGATGATTCGTACGTCACTTGACCCTTTGGTTGTTCCTGCTCTTCTTCTGTTGGAAGAAACTTCGAAGGAAGCTGAGTTTCAGTGACTGTGTCGTGAAACTCTTCA
Organism: Kodamaea laetipori; assembly: GCA_030558845.1. Classification (NCBI taxonomy): domain Eukaryota; kingdom Fungi; phylum Ascomycota; class Pichiomycetes; order Serinales; family Debaryomycetaceae; genus Kodamaea; species Kodamaea laetipori. The sequence continues at coordinate 51,135 of JAKTQN010000007.1, read as the reverse complement.
TCAGAATCATCATCGTCATTTTTGTCATCTGCGGCATCTTCTTCAGATTCTTCGGATTCAGATTCAGATTCAGAATACTCATCAACAAACAAAGCCAGCAGGTCGTGACCGCTGAATTCCAGTAACTGCGATAAGTCCTGGATTTCACTCGAGTCCTTGTGGTATTTCAGTTCATAAAGACACTTATACAACAGTAAAGTAAAAGAATCAACTTCAGTAAATTTGACATCCTCTTCAATTACAAACTCAAACTCATCACCCTCGTCACCGTTCAAGTCGTTCCACGCAAATGCTCTATTTCCATCTGGTTTCTCGTAAAAGTGAAATTCCAAGTCTTCAGAGATGGCGAAATTCCACTCGTCTTTAGAGTTTACAGCACCTGAAACGTCAGTAAGAGACTGAGGTGAGCGAGGCAAGTTCTCGTAGTCATCTTCATCAGAGTCAAAACCACTGGTTCCGCCACGGTTGTTGAGCTCGCCCTCTTGGTAGACTCTGGTAACGGACAATTGGTAAAAGAAGGGAGCGGTAGTCTTTCTGATCTCTGCTTGGGCATCATTGTAAAGGCATTCCAATTCACCTTTTGGCGACTTGGGAGAGCGTCTCAAGAAGAGCTTTCCACTGGGGATCAGCGCCACTTCGTCAGTAGGTGTTGTACCCATGAACTTTTTGATGAAGTTCATCTTGTAGTTGTTGCTACGTTTTTGTTTTGGGGGGTTATATAGTTTTATGTGCAGGAGACGACTGATACCAGTTGATTAGCTAACTTGTTCGAGGTGAGTAGAATGTTTGGGGTGGTGTGAAAGTATAAGGTGAAATTGGTGGTAATGATGCAGTGGTGTTAATTTGATAGATAATACCCCTAAATTAAGCTTTCAGTTTAACTTGAATTATGGCGGAATTCTGAAAGGGTTCAATACCCTTAAATTTTTTTGTTTTGAGGCAAAGTTGCCACTAGAATTCTAGGAAATTATAAGTGATGTAGATGGCTTTGGCGGACAAAAGATAGTTTTATTACTCTTAGAGTGCACTTGTGAAATCCGACATAAAAATTGACATACATACCCTTAGGTTGTAAATGTCTGTTGTCTCAGATGAATTTGGCTGCAAAAACTGGATAAAGTTATGAAGAGTAAAAGGTTTATAAAAAATGACAGTTCTGTATTGGTATGTTCGTCATTTGAAGCTGTATTGCAATTATAGATAAAACCACTCTTACAGTGGTCTTTCTGTAAATTTTGAATTACTGTAAACGGTGAATACTAAACTCAATTAAACTCAGTTTACGGTAGAAACAACCTCTGCAATTCTACAACAATAATTCATATTGGCACTCAAAAGTCTGAGAATCAGATAAACCTCTACTGACGATCGTTGCACCCTGTTGATAATTTACGAGAGCTTCAGTGTCACAAAAATTGTTTGACGTAACCTTTAAATTTTGAGATTTTTAAGAAAAGGCACAGGCTTGGTATGGTGCAAAAATTTTGCTGAACCCTTCTTTGAGGAATGAGTGGTTTCTAAGAATGTAAATGTTTAAGTGGTTTCAGATTTAGTCTGGCTCATCTGTCACTGAGATAATTCATAGGTCGCCCTTTCAGTAGTTCGAGCCGAACACACGCATTCCATATTTCGCGCCAATTTGAGAGAAATGTACAATGTTTTCTAGAGACTTTACAATGATGAAACCTCTAGCATTCCATTCCAGGAATTGAAGTTTTGTTAAAGAATGTGCCATTGTGGTGGAAGGCGATGTAACAAGACTGTTGGTGTGATGTTGCTACTGTTTCCATGATTATTATGTTGGTTTGGAATGTTGTAGTGGTTTCCGCAATCATTTCGTTTTCATTTCAGATAAGTAGTAGCGAGACTGGTTTGAACTATGCTTTGGGAAAATTTTGATTTTCTTATTTAAAATTTCAAGTATTATCAAAATTAAGGGTCCAGTAATAAAGTATTACCCCACGTGATACTCATTGAGAGCCATGAGTAATAATTCGCTTGCCGCGGTGATCAAAAGTTTCTCATGCCAGTTGCTATTTTCTGCTGATTTACTTTCCAACACGGTTTTTTCTTATGCGTTTTTAAACATGGCTGCAAAACCGTTGCATAGGATATATTTAGGCACGCAGTATTCTAACGATAGCATGGTTTAAGGCTGCAAAGTGAGCTGCACAGACTTCCAGCTCAGCTCTCAGGTGCAATAGATATCTCTGTTTACCAGCACTTAGGAACAATTTCCTACTTAAGGTCTTCTATTTTGTTGCCCCCAATATTGCGGTCCAGGGTTTTTTACTCTTTTCTTTGTCTGGTCATCTCTAAGGCGACCCCAATTTACCAAGCTCCTATTGTTGATCAACACTTCTAAATTTGTAATAGCACCACTCCGGTGAGAATACATTGATTATCAACTTGATCCGTCGTCGGAGGGCAAGGAGTTTAGTTTACCTCTGTCACAAACCCCCGGGAGAATGAAGTAAATTCCCGTTGATTTTCCCGTAGCACAACGCCGGCACGATCTCTCCACAAAATCTCCCCCACAGAGTTTGATTCTACCGTCTACTCCAACAATCAGCCGCCTCGTATCAGTTATCAATATTGACAAATGTTGGCTAAAAAAGAACAGGGTGTTGACAGGTTAACGTTAGAAGAAACGAAGTTAAAAGAAAAACGTTGAGTAATGAGCACTGTCATTACTCACAGATTAGAGATAAAATCGCTGGTCACATGAGCCACTCCACGCTAATCACCCTAAGTTTCACACAGCAAAAGAAAAAACTCAGTTACGCCGAGCCTCTTTGGCCCTGTCACAAGTTTTTCGGATGCACGTCCCGCAGGGTACCAAAAGCATTATCCACTACAGTGCAATTATTAATTCCTAGCCGTGACGGAAGCTATGTGATAACAGTTAGTAAAGAGGTGTGTGAATTAGTAACCCAATCAACAACAATTGTACCGAGGGAAGTAATAACAAAAGGCAGTTCACCAGCTGTCTGGTTGGTTGGCTAACAATGGCTGGCTTTGTTGGTATGGGGCCATAGTTGCAATACCAAGACGACCCTCTGATTTGCCAACCGGGACCGCACCCCAAATACCAAAGCCATAATTTCTCTATTCTTCCGACCAGGCCCGCCTGATTAGAATTAGTGACGATGGGCATCACAAAAGAAAAAAATGGATGAGAAAAATCCGGGGTACTGATCAAAATTTCAATATAAATACCTGTGGGTGGTAACAGTTTTTTAAAATCTTCATCACACACACATACAAATAAAAATGGACTTTTCTTACGACAACGTTGTTCCAAGCTTCAGATTGGACGGTAGACTTGCTATTCTCACTGGTGGATCCGGTGGTATGTCCCTGGTAATCTCACGTGCCTTGGTTGCCCAAGGTGCTGAAGTTGCCCTTGTTGATGTGAACCAAGAGCGCACACAAGCCGCTGCCAAGGAGGTGACTGAGTGGGCCGTTGAGGCCTTGAAGGGCAGACCAGAAGCTGGTCAAGTGGGCAAGGTTAGCGCCTGGACCTGTAACATTGGTGATGCCGAGAGCGTCGAAACCGTCTTCACCGCCATCAACGAGCACCACGGTAAGATTGCCGACTTGTTGATCAACACTGCCGGTTACGCCGAAAACTTCCCAGCTGAGGAGTACCCAGCCAAGAACGCTGAGGGTATCATGAAGGTTAACGGATTGGGTGCTTTCTACGTTTCCCAGCTGTTTGCCAGACCATTGATCAAGAACAACTTGACTGGTTCTATCATTCTCATTGGTTCCATGTCTGGTACCATCGTCAACGACCCACAACCACAAAGTATGTACAACATGCTGAAGGCTGGTGTCATCCACTTGGCCAAGTCTTTGGCTTGTGAGTGGGCTAAATACAACATCAGAGTCAACACCTTGTCCCCAGGTTACATTTTGACTCCATTGACCAAGAACGTCATTTCTGGCCACGTGGAGATGAAGGAGGCATGGGAATCCAAGATTCCAATGAAGAGAATGGCTGAGCCAAAGGAATTTGTTGGTTCCATTTTGTACTTGGCCAGTAACACTGCTAGTTCTTACACTACTGGTCACAACTTGATTGTTGACGGTGGTTACGGCTGTTGGTAATGATGAAACTTAATTTTAATGATATAGACAAAAGGAATAGATGATAGAGACGATTTAGTGTAGTAAATTAGTTCTTATTGGGGTCTGTCTGGTAGTCGGTCAAAAATGATATTGACAGTAACGAAAAAGAATTTGATTACAGAAGCAAGTGAATATAGCTTGCTATATCGAGTGTAGTTAACTACTGGAATCCACTGGAATCCAGAAGTCAGTCAATAACGTATTTCTTAGCTTGAGTTATGAAACTGTGACGCGATCATTAGTTAGTTTATGGTATGACCAGGTCGCAGTTTAGTGCTTGAATGACGGGAAAAAGTAACCTGAAGTATCTCACCGAGGTGTATGAATAGTGAGGGCCATTACAAGTGGGTATATCATTTTGATGTACCGTTTGTTGGCATCTCGCTTAGGATTTGCAGCCATGTGTTGCAGACCAATTTTTTGCTTTTGTAATCTGCAAGGCTGAACCTGATGCTGTTGTGTGACATCAGACCTTGTGTCACGAGCATTGTTCAAACCGGCGATGCCAATGAATTTGGAACTCTGAGCAGGTCAGTGTTCTATACAGGCAGGAACACAGACTAAGTATAGAATCACATTACAGGTCCATGGTCATCGGAAAACTTCAGACTAGAAAATGAAACTAGAAAATCAAATATGCTTAATAATCTCAAACAAAAATCTTCAGAAGATAGAGAAAGCCTCTAAAAAAAGACTGAAATTGCTAACATCCAAAAGCTAAGAATTTTGAATGTTTGTCAATCAACAACACTCTCATCTTCTTAATTTCCCATATTGCAAATATAGCTCTTGAATCGATTTTGTATACTAATCGCCGGTTTTAGCAATACCCACTAAAATGCAGCGAGATTCGCAGAATTAAGCACCTCCAAAACGTATTTTTCAATACTGGTACGATTAAAAGCACTTTCAATGTATACTGACAATTAGTAAATACAAGTCTATTGCTAAAATTAAGTTGATCTCACAACAGAGCAATCTTTCGAGAACTTGGCAAAAACAGTTGCATATTTATGAATATGTGCTAGAGTTAGCCAAAAAGAGATTTTAGGAGTATATTTAGCTTATTATTAGTTGTGAGGTGCACTTTTTTAGCACTTCACGATTGAATTCAAGGTGAAATATGGGCAGGAACGTTCCAGATCTAGTTCTGGGGTTGCTTTATGGGATGAAGAAGGAAGTATCTAGGAACTGAGGGATTGAAAGTTCACTTCAATCTAATGAGTAAAAAAATTGAATCTTAGTGTCAATAAAAACCGAATCTTAGCACCCGATTATTCAAAATTGACTTGATGAAATTTCCGCAGTAGTTGAGAACGATCTACACAGCTCCGAGTTTCCCTTAATGTCTCCAAATCTGAACCGTGTCTAGTGTTCCAGATCTTTGGGTAATGAATACTTCGTAAATATTGTGCAAGAACAGGTGTGCACACCTTAGAACGAAGTTACCAAATAGCATTTGCTCATTTTCCCCCAAGGCCCAAGGTGAACACCAAGACACACAAACTTCAACTTTACCTGCTAAACGGGTTATCGTTAAGCCAATCTAGAGATCAGCAAAACCGCCTTGGAAACAGTTTCCTTTGGCTTAGTTTAAACTAAGCCGAACAAAACTAAAATGCTAGAAACGATTAATAATGTGAAAAATTGCATGTTCTAGTATGATTGTAAATTAATGGCATTTCGTAAAATTGATGTCGTCTCGTACAAGTAAATATTAGGATTCCGAATACGAAATGGGGTCTTATCAGTTACCGAAACGAAATCTGCTCTTTGGGACCCGGTTTTTGTAATCTCAAATCCTCAGGAGTTATTCCCCCGTGCGGCTCCCTCGTGTCGTCATTTTTACGAAATTTCAAGTAAACATCCGTTAACTTATGTATCAAGAGGATCACCGTGTTTTTTTATGAGTGCTCGATTATAATTGAAGGGATATACTCGTCTGAGGTGTTGAGATTGTTTTCAAAGCACTGAGTGACAACTTGACAATTATCACACTATTACAGGCATATTAACCCTGTTCCACCCCTAAAAAGCAGTAAAGAACAATACCAGGGGATAGTTTACTAAAGGGCATTGTATTTGGTTTTCTTGTCTTTTCACCACAACACGGACACAATTAAGAAGGGAATGAAGATGGGAGTCCGTGACTTTGCAAGAGCCGACAAAGGTCGAGAAGGTCCAGTGACGTTGCAACCATTCAAACATTCTTTCATACAGCACTACCCAAACCTACAGTTTCACAATTTGAAACGTTTCAGTGAGTCAGATTTGAATCACTCACTTAATAACAGTTGATTCACATCATTCTGTTCCAAACTTGACTTATTTCTTCATATTCTAGTCCAATGTGACTTGTTTACTCAACCTCAATTATTTCCACACAATTTTAGGCGTCTACTCCTAGATCCTCCACTCAAATTTATTCTTTCAGAGCACTTCGGTGCTTTCAAATCTGACTAGACTCACACCGACTCCTTCGTTATTCCTCTCTGTGATATATGTCGAACTACCTCTTCACATCTGCAACATCTCAAGCCTAAATATTTTTCTAATTTCGCAGCCAACATAGAGAAAATACAGAGAATCCGGATGGAGTTTGATGAAAGCGTCAATGATAAGCCCAAACTCTCTACTCTACAATCAGCGTCACCATGACACCTGAGACTTACTACAGAGCAAACTGAGTACGGTCATCCAAACTAGTGTCGTAAGGACTACTTCCAGCAGTGTTATCAACACCACCCTGCAGGTCACATTACCGAAGATTACCTAATCGATCAGATAAATGCTGGTTCGTGAACCATCGACAAGTTTCCACCAACAATAGGAACAGAGTGAATATTTCCCTTGAGTCACTTCGTCTGGCCAGTCCTAATTAGTAACAAACAAACACCTTCTTGAAAACTCCCCAGCAACTATCGAAGCAAAGATAAAGACAAAGCTTACGTCACTCTTACAAATAAAAAAAAAAAGAAAGTGAAATTCTACGCAACAACTGCGCATGTAAACGAAACCTGAACTTCTCGTAGTACCGTCATTGTGCCAGTGTTTTGTGTCGGAGTGCAATTTTGCTCCTATTAGCGGCCGCCCTCTACAGTAGCTTTTGTTCGCTTGAGGCACTACAGACTCGTGATTTTACTCGTCTAATTGGGCCAATCGAAGTCGGTGGAAATTATATTAATAGCACTGCATTAGGGGTTTTTGGTTGTCGAGCTGTGGATTCAATGGCGAATTTGGTTATGAGGAGCCGTCTCAAACGACAAATAGCCAAAGACGACGGCTACATACGGGAAAGTATGGCGGCGAAGAAGATGCCGGGCCAGCCAAGCAGTCACTTAAGCTAGTGAAGGTTGTAGGAACCTGTGGGTACGTTACCACATCCGTAGATCTGACAGGCCAAGATTAAGCCGAGGCTCGAGACCGCTGCTCAACGGCCCTTCACTATCTCTGACTCCCAACGATCACCTGACCGGAGCAACAAGGCGCTGTGAACACAGCTGAGTAAAAGAAACGGACCTGCATTGTGACCAACGAAAATTCTGTTTGTGGTGTCTTCTCGTTTCCCAATGTATACCTCAAAATACCCGATGGAGAGGCCTACTATATTTAGTGGCATCCAGCAAAAGTATATAAAGGTGTGAAGCTTCCGCTCATTCCTGTTTTTTCTTTCATTATCAAACAGTTCATTCGCTATGCAATTCACCACTATCGCCGTTCCAGCCATCTTGGCTTCCGTTGTTGCTGCTTCTGCCAACGTCACCATCACCACTGACATCGTTGTCACTGACTTCACCACCTACTGTCCAGAGGCCACCACCTTTGTTGTCAACAACAAGACCGTCACTGTCACTGAGGCCACCACCTTGACCATCACCGGTCCATGCACCATCCCAACCACCATTGTTGAGCCATCCTCCGCTGCTCCAGAGAAGTCTGTTGCTCCAGAGGTCACCACCGCCAACGCTGGTGCTAAGGTCGCCGCTGGTGCCGTTGCCGGTGTCGCTGCTGTTGCCGCTGCTTTGTTCTAAGAACGTTAAGTATAGATTAATTTAATGTTTTATAATTTAATATGAGTTCCAGTGAACAATTGTAATGTAAACTATCAAAAGTTGTACTCGTTATCTATGGTTATGCTCCAGGGACGGCGCTGGATGTACTTAGGCTTTAAAATTTTCGATGGCGATTGTCAAAAAAAAAATAAAGATAAGAAAAAGAAAACAGTGATGAGCGGAATGTAGAGGCATCGCTGATTTTACGCTGATAATTGAGGTGTATAACTCAGAGCGTACTTGGTTTTTGATTTGATTTTGTCAGCACTTGCGAGTTGCCGATCTCATTGATCTTAAGAGGGTACAATACTCGTATCGCGTTTTTTGCCTGAAAATTGCACCTGCAAATTGCAATCTGTCTTTGAAACCCAAACAATCCAAACAGGTACTCTAAACAGACAAGAAAAAGGAACACGCTCAAAGCTCAAGACCGTGAAAATCACAAAGATCGAGCTCGCTCCGCTGGCTTAGTGTTTGTTAATTGCCCCACCAAGCCCTTAATTTGTAACCCTATTTCGGAGTACCGCCAAATAAAACACTCTACATGTACATCTGTTATATGAGATTTCAGAATTTGCTGGCTTCCAACGGAAACGTGTTTCAGCTCACTATTTTCCTTCGAGAGCTTCGGGATGAATCTACTGAGAAATCTTCAAGCAACACCATTTTAGTCCCTCTACATGTAAAAATTTCTTTTGCCCAATCTGTATTTAATTGAACTTTTTTGGAATGATTGGACATTAATTTGTCTTTATTTTGAGTTATTAAACGTTGTGAGGGAGAGTCGAGGCATTAATTAGACGTGAGGGGAGCCTCTTTTCGAGAAATCAACTTCACTATTTGGGATGCGTATTAGTACTATTTGATCTAAAAATGTATCCAAGAGTAATTAGGTGAAGTAGGGGTTGGGCCATTTCGTAGTCTTCAACTATTGGGGTACATGAAATTCTAGAAACAATACAAGGGTGCACCTACTGTAAGCCAAATCCGGAGGTTCCCATTCAAATTTGGATAATGCCGTTCATACCATATAATGTGCTTATGTAAGCAAACTTCTGTAGAAGGTTCTATATGGGAACTCTGGAAGCAAACAGTTGTATGGTACATGTAAAAAGAGGTATTTCTTCGGCATCGGCGGACCTCCAGGTCTAGGTAAACCCCCGAGTGACCACAGTTGGCAATTCGACGGCTTCAGAATTTGGTAAAGGCGCACACAAGTTCCATCCTAAAATGTAACATCATTTCTTTAAGAAAATTTCCTAGTAGCAATCGTATATGCAAGATTCCAGTAGTTTGGATTCGGGTACTTCTCCAGAGAAGTATCGAAAATTCGTATTCATTAGAAGTTTTCGATGTTTGATAGGGAACATTTTGCTCATCTGATGATATTTGTGAAATCAGGCGATATCGTATTCTAGAGGTTGTTCTGGCCAGAAAAATTGAAGATAAGATACGGACTTTTAATCAGCAAATCCGTAAATTCTGAGTAATAGTAGATAGCGAATTGGAAGGGGGAGTAGCTGTTACTGTAAGAGAAGTGGCTCAAGAAGATATTTCACTACAAAATCTATTATGAAAGTTTCTCAGTTCATGATTTCCGGAAATATTCATTTATAATCCATTCTATTTCTAGATTACTGAATTCTTGGAGAAAGTCTGCAAATTTATTCCAAAACTAAATTTGAAGTCAAATGTACAGCATTCTCTACACTTTCCGATTTTCGCTATTAGCCAAGCTAAAATGAACCTGTCAAAGTGTTTATCCGCATTAGTGCATATATATCTTCGATGGAACCCAAAAATGGATTTTAAGTGCTACTTTATAGTATTTTGGAAATTCAATAGATAACTGTGATTTTTCATTGATTACGAAATCCAACTAAAACCAACGAGCACCCATAAGCCTCGAATCTCTATCTGATATCTACAACTCCGAACATAAATTTATATAGTTAAGTTTATGCTTTACGCAGTGAATTAGAAACTTTAATTAAACTGCTAATTTGATCTACAGTTTCGCTTAAAGTTGATAAATTCAAATTCTGTCCTTTAAGTATGAAACTAAAAACTTAAGCAAATAATGTATTCAACTATATACTACTAATGGCCAACGTCAACGAAAGACACCTTCAACATAATGTACAGATAAGGAACGAATAGATAAATAGGATGACGCAATTTATGATACAAGGAGGCTCTAATGCAAGACATCTTTGCACTCACATCTATGGTACAAGGTTCGTAGGAACCATAATTCTCATTAAAAGTCATCAATACTTGCAACAAGTATCTCAGGAAAGAGTGCCTCAAACACATCTTTGATACATCAATATGTAAGCACTCTTAATGTTTTCTTCCACTCCGCCATTCAAAACCTCATCTGTTGTGATCAGTTTGAGCATGGTGTCGTCTATTCTTATCCACTCATCAGAAGAGGACGGCGTCGCGGAAGTCGATGACCTCAAAACATCACTCGTGTAATGTCCATTTTGTGCATTAGTACCGTGGTGGTAGACCACACCAATCAACTTGTACACATTCTTGTGCTCAATTTCAAGGCTCTTGTTTGACAAAACATCGGCTGAGATTGTCATTTCATGCTCATATGCAACCTTTTTACGCAACTTCTCAATTCCAAGATCTTTCTCCTTCAAGAAGGAGAATCTCTTCAAGTGTATGATCAAAACCTCAGGCAAATTGTCGATAAAGGTTTGCTTTTTAATCTGGGTCTCTTTTGCATGTTCCTTTGTCTTGTAACTAATTTTTTCTATGTTGTTCAAGTGCTCGAATGCGTCTGAAATGGACGAGGACTCAGAAATGTCCAATTGGACATGCTGGAATGGGTCCAATGTGATCGACTTCGAGTACTGGTTCGAGTTTGGAGACTTGGGGATGGTCAAAACGGACTTGAACTGTCCGCCAAAGATCATAGTGATTGGACTTGGTTCAATCTCCACAGTTCTCTTCACACTGATCTTCTTGTTTGCACCGACCTCACTCCATTCATTCGACTCGGTTTCGGGTTCTGGTGGTGCGTTTTTGTCATTTTTGATAATCTTGATCGTAGTCTTGATGTTGTACTTGAATTGGTTGATCTTTTCAGCATCACCACTGTTTTCGTTCGAGTACGACTGGATCAAAGTATCAATGCTAGGTGTGTTCAACTGCTTGAGAACATGCAAAAACTCCTCGCTCAACCCATCCAAGTAGTATCCCAAGAATTCTTCTGCGTCTTCCTGTTGGCCCCATTTCAAGTGCAGGAATTTTTCATGCGAGATCAAGTTCATGTAAAAGTTGTCAGGGGAAATTGGCTTGTTGGCCTCGGTGAACAGGGTTGAGATCTTTTGGGTGTCTTGCGAAGGTTGGTTAAATTCGTTGAAAAACTTGATCAGAGCGTCCAACAATGGGGTTGCGGAAGGTTTGCTCAATGACCCGATGGCTTTGTCCTGGATTAACTTCATCAACTTATTGAAAGGCTGACAGTAGATTAAGACTTGGAGAATCGAGTTCATGTAACAAATGTTTCCTGTATTTGTCAAACCTCTGGGTGTGATTTTGAAGGATGGGATGTCGTTTTCTGGATTCAAGACCGAGTAATTAGGGTCATACATGATCCTCAACAAGAGAATACCCAAAGGCTGAACGGACTCGTTTCTAATGTCAAAGTCGACGGGTTTGGTAGGGGCAACTACAATTGGAGCAGGAACGGCTGGTGCTACTTCGCCATTAACCTTTGGCTTTGTCTTTTTTGGCTGAACGGTAGAAGACTGCAACATGGAGGCCCAGTTCACAGAAGGCACATTCTTGGACTCAACCTTCTTCTCAAAGTGCTTTCCTTCGTCATAGGACTCGGTCTGTTTGGTGTTGTGATTGACAAGTTTAATCACGCCAGTTTCAATAGACAAAAACTTGTCTTCAGTCTTGGTTTGTTTGGCTTCCAATCTGGAGTATTTGTTTTGAGCCCAGGACTTACGTTGTTTCGGGTCAAACGACTTTTTGAAGTCTTCTGCCGAGGAGTTAAAAAAGACAGGGTAGGTGAGTTCGGGTATGGAGTCGGTTGAGATGGTGTCGTTCTTTGTAGTGTTGTTGCTGAGTGGTGTTGTGGAGGTGGAGGTGTTAACGGTCGAGGTGTTTGATGTTGGGGACTTGATGGTGGAGTTGGTGATGACGGGGGTAGTGGCTTGTTCGCCAGGTTCATTAACATTAGTATCATTAGTTTCGTTATCATTAGTATTAGTTCTATCAGTTTTTGCTTTTAATTTTTGGTCTGTGGAGGCCAGTTTTATGACAGGCGAGCTTGTGTTGCTATTGTTACCGCTATTCAAGCTGCTAACTGAGGAGGGCACAAAGTTTGGTGCCGTCGACACTTTGGATGCGTACTGGTTGCCCGTCTTCTTTCTGTAGCCGTTGGGCACCAGTTGAGGAGGGAAGGGCTGTGGAGGCGGAGGTTGAAACAGTTGCTGCTGCATTTGCTGCTGCTGCTGCATCATGTACATCTGACTCTGGTACATCACATCTGTAGGGTACATGGGCATATACATGGAGGGGTACATCATCTGGTACGGGTATTGCATGTACATTTGTTGAGCCTGTTGTTGCTGAGGCAGCATGTAGGGCTGGGCCTGCGAGTACAATTGGTGCTGGAGGTGCTGGTTGTGAAAGTGCTGCTGCTGCGTCTGGTTCTGGTCTGAATCACCAGGCAGGTCCTGCGCGTGAATCTGGCCGTGCACATGCGATGGAGTGTGTGGCTGATTCATCGACGCTGCGAACTTTGCCTGGCCTGGCGAGAAGGTCGTAGCGTCACCACGGAACCTGGTGGCCCCGTTCAGTGCTTTCGAGGTATTGCTGTGGGCAGATGCTGTGGTGGTGGTGGCCGAAACGGACGACGACGACGTGGACATATAAAAAAACTTATCTTTGCTGGGACTTATATTAAATGGCCGTCAATGTGCACATGGGGTCGGGGCTTCTGGAAAGGTGTCGTGGGGCTCTCCAAGAAAAGTGTTGATTTGGCCTCTGCGTAGCAAAATCAACTCTGTCTAAATGGGTAATTCAACCTTTGGTAGTGTTTTTAGGTTGATGAAAATTTTTAGTTTCCTCTTTTTTTCACGCTTTGTCGACGAAAAGTTAAAGTGGAAGTAGGTGCCGGTAAGTAAAGGGATCCAGTAAAGCAATACTTTAGCGGTCTACGGCGTGTGTAATGGCGTGGTGTAGTGCCAGCGTGTAGTGATAATCCAATTGATAGTGAATTTGGATATTATACTCCCTATGACTTGAGAATGGCTCGAGCGTTCGGGTTAGTTTTGAGTTTTGAGTGGTGGTACTTGGTACGAGACTTCTATGTTTGCGTATGACGTGGGAGCAGAGTCTAAGTACGAAAATGTGAACCTGTTTGAAGGGTTGTGATTGATGGGAAGAAGTGGGAGCAATAATGAAATGATTTTTGATTTGTTGGAGTTTTTTGGGGAGTGCACACTTTTGATAAGAGTCAACACGAGTATTGGATTGGTAAGATTAGTATGTAGGGTGCTTAAGATGGGTGCTAATGTAGAATGTACAGTATTGGTATTGAGTACTGATGCTGAGTGCTAGACTTAGAGTACTGTAATGGAGTAACGTCTGATCTAATTTAAGAATCCAATTTGGTAGTAATTTGCAGAATCTCCGAAATCTTAGTACTCTAAAATTTAAGCGTGTGCAAGAGCTGAATCTCTTTTCTGAATGAAAAAACGGAGGGGGGTGTATGGGGTGGTTCCTAGTGAAGTGAATGTAAAGAGATGTTACTAATGTCTGGAAGGACAACCGTACATTGTTTGATGAGTATGAAAATTCACGCACCATAATCAGTAAATGTTGAAAAAGGTGGCTGCAAATCGTAAATCTAGCGGATTTATAGATAATATGATTGTAGGGTGATATCGGATGGAAATGAATCTGGTGACGATTTTGTAATGAACTTGAATTATACTGTCAACTATAATCAACAGACAAAGGTGAATTGACTGTCGATCTAATTTGTAGTCTTCGAATCTTTTGTTCAAGTATTTATTTGCGATGATTAGTTTGCGTGATCTATAACACCAATTCCGTTACAAATGACATTTGATGATCAAGGGTGGAAGATACCCCTGGTTTGTATGAGGGTGCATTGATTCTTCTTAAAGTTTATTTGCCACTACGATTAAGTATTCATAGTGAGGTTGTGAACACCTATTTCTTGGACCCTTGATATTGTTTACTTACTCTTGATTCGTCAATCTGGTGTACAGAATAACTATATAGGTGGTTTATTTTGCATACAAGTATGACATTTGAGCCTGGGGTGCCCAATGTTCGTATTCAATTTGCGAATAAACTCTTGTGCAGTTATGAATGAAGTTATCATGCAGCAATGAACTGGTTGATTTGGCGTAGAGTGTTTTTTGATGTGATAAATGATCTTGCCGTGCGACCAAGTTTCTCCATGAAGTGTGACAAGACACTCCATTTAGATCCTTCTCCATTTTAAGCATTAACGCTACAACTGATCAAACTTCAAATAAGCCTACAGAATAACGCAAGGCTTGTTCTCGCTTTAACAAGGCTTGCATCGCTTTAATGACCTCTATGTTCAACGGTTTTAGATTTTGTGACGTCAGTATTTTTGTATTTTACGGGTACCAACGGTTAAGATAACGTACGAGTACTATCAATTGAGTGACAAACCAACTAACCAGGTGAATGGTCATGCGTTGAGTTTGGTTCATTGAGACTGGATCGGATTCCATCCGAGAAACAGTAAGCTACACAAAACCCCCCAAACCCAGCCTCACGGCACTTGAGCTCGGGGGTTTGAACTATATATCTGGAGTGTTAGCACCAGTATCGGAATGAAGTAAAAATGTTGTTTAAATCTAAAAAACAAGAGGTTGAAGAAAATGAATTGCCTAGCTATGAAGAAGAATTTGGTATACCTCCTCCACAGTACGATAATGGGGCTCCTCAGATCTTTCAGTTCTCTGGCAAATTCCGCACTAGAAGAGTTCTAATTTATCCTTCAGAGGATTGTATGGAAAAGCACAAAGCATTCAAAGATGCAAGAAGTATAGCAAGTGATAAGATTATACAGGAATTGCAATCCAAAGGTTATGGGATTCCAATGTTCTACTCTGTCCCCCCACGATTTTCGTCTACGTTCCTAGCGATCACTGAGTACAAGCCGCCTACTCACGGTACATTTGATATGGAACGAGATGGTAATGAATATTGCGTTATCAAGAAGAACTCTAGTTTCCAGTTCAGAACTTACTTCCTCGATTTTGCTAATGGCACCAAATTGGTTGTTTTCTATCATAAAGTAATGCCAATTGTGGACTACGAGTATAATGGGGTGGTTTACAGATGGATCAACCATAGGCGTTATGGGTGGGGTAAATATATGTACATTTTACTTCGGTTGGACTCTGAAACTAGAGGTTACTCTTTAGTGGATAGCTGGGACAGAAAGACAAACAAGTTGGCTAAAGACCATCCGATGCGAAAATGGACCACCACGTTCAAACTTGATTCCTACAAGAAGAAGCCCGAGCTATATGAAGGTTCGACTGCCATTGGAACTTTAAGAGAGATCAACAAGAATAGTAAGAGGCTTGCTCAAGTGGAGTTGAATAATCTGATGAGCAATGACCATGATTCCATTCTTGGTGTGGGAGAAGATATGAAGGTCCATTTGACTGTAGCGATGATACTTATGAGATACGAAGATATTTTGGAGGAGCGCAGAAGAGCTGCCAGGAATTCGGGTGGAGGAGGTTAAATCTGAGAGGTTTCTGATGTATTTGGGATAGAACTGGCTTGGATGACTAGTTCAATAATGCTTGGGCTGGGTCTTGTCCCGACTAGTGTTTAGCAAGCAAATTAATATTGAGTTTATTACGATCTAATTATAACGAAGTTTACCTTCTTATTTGGCAAGGTTTCTTTGTTCATCAATATGTCTAATTAATCATTGTAGACCCTAAAAGTTGGAAATCATTGTAATCCAGTTACGGAAAAGTGGGTGTAACTTTTCGTTCTATCTCTAGTCCTTTTACTTGCTACTGTAGCGGTTCCTGAATGACCAAGGATAAGTGAACTCTGTAAATTATCAAGTTAAAGTGACCCGTTTATGCTAATTGTTGAGCAAAAAGTTATTAAAAGCAGCGAATCCTTTTTTTGGACAATAGGGAGTAACTCCCTTCTAATGTACCAGAATATATTTGTGATGGAACTTAGACAGCATAATAACTTGAAACTTCAAAAATTTGTAAGATTTCGTAATTCTAGGGTGTTTTTTTTTTGGCTGCAAAATTTGTAACTATAATTGAACTGACATTAAAGTCATCATCAACGACAACTCAGTGTATACTTTTTGGATGGTAGACATGAAAAGTAAATTTAGGATCGAAATTTATTCTGATTTATTCCCAAATGTACAAAATTTTACCAAGCTGATACATTTGTGTTTAACGCAGCAAAAATTTGGATCTGGAAGACTTTGGGGAGTTCAATGGTTTCTAATTAAATCGAGTTGCACAGGGTGGAAACTTTCATTTTAAGTACCAATGAACGTGAAAGTTAAAATTGCCTGACTCTTAAGATTTGAGAACTTGGCTTCCAAAACTCTGTATTTCTCCATTTTAAACTGATATTCCTTTGCTAATAAAGTTTCGTTCTTTCGCTGATGTTACCAATGGTGCCCTGTGATTTCCAAAGTAGAAACACCCAGTTCTATTAGCTCATATTTTTGTCCAGCTGAATATTCAATATTATCTTCTCAAAAGATAAGTATAAAAATTCTTAAGTCCAAGTCAAGTCTTTCTAGGAGAGTTATAATACTTTCTTCTCTCTTAATCAACCCCAAAGTCTCTTCAACTCACACATCTCAATACCAACACTCGCCTTCTTCCTTGCATCTTCACTCTCAAGCATAAACACCAAAAGAATGTGTCTGCAAATCGGAATTGGGTTGAGGATTTTGGTCTCACACCTGTTGAGAACCTGAGTAACCAAATTTCTTGTAACTAAATTGATAGACGAGAAGTCGATTTTGTAATCCCCTTCATTCACTTCAAAGAATGGCCTTAAATAACATTCCTGATACGATTCACAGGAACAATACCAGTTACTTAAATCCACCTCATATTCAGTGTGATTCACCAAGAAGTTTTGAGGTTGTGGTACAACCAATTGGTTGTCTACGATGGTCATACTGAATGTTTTCTCAACCAAGAATTTTAGAAGGGACAAGTCGGGATTTTCATCAACTTTTGTTTCATTGGTGTTATCTTGAATGATAAAGCGGGAAGGAGAGTTTAAGAGGAGGTTAATGATTGAGTTAGAGTGAGGTTTGTTTTCAAGTGAGGTGAGTATGGGGGAGGTCTGATTAACTGTATCGTTATTTTCATCTTCTATTTTACCTTTCTGTTCAGATTCATGATGTTTTTCCTTCTCTAGATCTTCGTGTTTTTCCTTCTCTAGTTCAGCTAATTCTTGATGAGATACTTCATGTTTCTCTTGTTTAGATACCTCATACCGTTCCTGTCCTTGCTCATCGTTCCCACTTGGTTCTCCAACTCCTTCATTCTCACATAATCTCACCACACACCTCCCCCCCTCCAAAATCATCAATGCCCTCAAATACTCCTCCCCAAAAACCATCGACATTTGCACAGATTTATCTGCATCAACAATAACCTCAGTATCTCCAACCATATCTCCACCTACCACATCCGTTTCGTTATCCCCTTCACCAACATCCCTCACATTTCCATCCTCTAGACCCCCCTCCATTAACAATCCAACCTGACGCGCTAACCCTTCATCTACCTTCTCAAGAACCTCACGCATCAACTCGTCCCTCTTCCGTCGCACAAACAACCCATCAAGCATACCTGCAAGCATACCTATCACCGCAGCATTCGCATCAATCTCAGCCACCTCATCCACGTCATCCATCACTTCAACAGTCGCACCCATTTGACCTTTTCCGCTCGCATTCGCAGCCATTGACCACTTTTTTTCAGCAACATTCCCCAAAAGTAGAGTGTCCAGTTGCGGCCTCGCGAGTGCGAGTGCCTGGACTGGGCATTCCTCGAGCAGCAAATTTTAACAACAAAAGTGGGCAACAAATACGCTTCGTTGATACTTAATATACACACATAAAACTAGTGTACTCATACTCATCCTACACACGGGGTAGCCTTATCACATCATACTACATCTACATAGCCGAAAATGTCCACCTGGATTCTGGAACTCCCGCTAGACCTAAAAAATGCAGTGAGTGGATTGGTGGCTAGACAGCCAGACAGTTTAAAGATCTTGAACGACTTGCACGAGCACTTGAGTGGGAGCGCCAAAAGAAGGAAACTCGATGTGAATGACGGTGCAGAGGTGGAGAAAGGGTTGTTGAACACTATCGACTCGAGCAAACCAGGGTTCACACAGTTGCAAAACTCGTTGATCAGCGAGGAAACAATCATCTTTGAGATTAACCAAGTGTCGTTCCAGTCGCCGATCCGTAAGAAGATGAACTTGTCGTTCCACTTGGTTGAGAAGAACCATCAACCAGTGCCTATTTTATCTATTATCAACCCTAATAACCAAGTCGCGGAACTCTCCATCATCGAGTTGGTCAAGGCTATAAAGCTCTGTTGCTTGTTTCCGATTGTTGGAAACTCAGTGACATACCAGAAGAAAGCAGTGGTTAATCTTTGTATTTGGTTACATGATGAATACTTGGATAACGAGTCGAAAGATCCTATTGTGTGTCAATTGAACTTGGATTTGATCAAAAAGTACTTGGTCAAGACGAACAAATTGCCTGCAAACATCGAGGCGCAGTTGGCAGTTTCGCGCGATACCAAAGACCTCAGACTTAACTTGATCCATGAACGGATTATCGATTACTACGAAAGACAATTTAAATTGTGCGGAATCAACTTGCTCAACTACTTGCCCTGTGGAGTCCAAAACCAGTTCACTGTCAACACCGACAACGCCATTGCGATTTCCAACAACGGAAACAACGTTTTCATCATGGTCGAGTGCCACAAGGGTGCCAAAGATGGTGTTCTTATTTTCTTAGTGACGAACCAAGGCGAATCCTACATTATTTTCGGATTCAAGAAGCCTATTTTGATCTTCAACATAACCCATATTAGATCGAGTTCGTACAGCAACATCACCAGCAAGACATTCAACTTGAATTTTGTCGTTGTGAACGACAGAAATGAGGAAAAGGACTTGGAGTTTAGTATTATTGACCACAAGTATTTTGACTTGATTGACGGGTATTTGAAGAGCCAGCATCTCAGTGATAATTCGTTTGATGATAATTTGAGGGAGAAGGAGGTGAGTAATGGAAACAAGAACGGTGCCTCGTTGGCTGACGTTGTGAGTGGAGGAGCTGGTGTTGGGGGAGAAGATGAGGATGAAGAGGAAGATGGTGATTATAAGTCTGGTGATGAAGAAAATGAGGGCAGCGATGTTGATGAGGAGTTTGACAGTGACGTTAACAGTGAGGAGGGTAATGGAGAGGTTGGAGAAGAGGGGAGTGGAGAGGGTGATGTTTTTGCTCAAGGTGCTGAAGTAGAGACCATAACTCTTGATTAGGATAGTGATAGGTAATAATAGGAAAATAGTTTAAATATGTGTCTGACACTTGAATATTGGTAATACTAGAAAGTATGTTCGTTTTTTGGAATTGACTTTCGAGTTCATTACAGTACATCTTAAATTGAATTCAGTATGTCAGTATACAATAAGGCTGAAAAATCTAGACCATGATAGTATCCATGGTACATTCTTCCTACAATAATGAAATGAACATTTGGAGGTATGGAAGTTAAAAAAACTAGTTGGGTCAAATAAAATCATAAAAGTATAATTGAATAAATTGTGAACTGGCTGCAAATTCCCCAAAACTTGCAAAATTGAGGAATAAGTACTAAATAATGAAGAATATTTCCCTGTAGATTACAAGACATAGCTTAACACTTCTTGAGATCTTGAAATATAATGACTTTTCAAATGTCTAGGACTTGAACAGTGCATTTCAATTCGCATGGTAAACCACACCAATACTTTCCAAGATTCACTCTGCTTCAAATTCTCTGCTCTACCATTGCTCATCTACCTTTCTTCACTCACCATTTCAGTACTCAATATTTTTACTCAATATTTGTGTATTCACCATTTCTAAATTACTTCTTTTCATACCTCCCATCTGCTCATCCAATTTTCAATCTTCATCCAAAATACATTCACCAAATCGTAACGTATATTACTATAATAAACGAGGGTCGTCATTCATATCCCTTCTATAATTCCTTACTTGTAAGGAGCTCCATACTTGTCCAACAACTTAAAAAGTCTTCCCTTCTTCTCTGCAGTGAGTCTGTGATCTGGCTCCTCTTCAAATTCAAAGAATGCATCCTTCTTGGCTCTTTGCTCACGCAATACCAATAATCTTCTCTCTAATAAGTTCTTGTTGTTTTCAGCATACTGGTCTAAGATGTAGTAACCACCAACAAAGAATCCAACACTCAATGCATAACCTGGAAGTCTGTTAATTGATCTGGGGTACGACTTTCCAACAAGTTGCACTTGTAACCTTCTGGCAGCAGCACCAAGAAACGAGCTGAACAAGAGTCCGGCAGTAGTGACCATTGTGTTTGAATGGTTTTTTTGCTTATTCAAATTTTGTTGAAGTCTCATTGGATGGTAAAACGACAGGTGAGAGATCACGTGAGAAGATTTGAAAGAGAATATGAACGAGGATATTGGGGGATATAGAGGGTTGGTTCGTGCAGCGAAGCAAAGAGTCGAAAGTACGATGTTTAGAGTACGGTGTTAAGAATTGTCAATGGCTAAAAGCACTTAAAGCTTCAAGAATACGAAGTCTAAATTGTGGTTTACTCTTAAAAGATCACGTGAATAATACTTCGAACTACAGTATCCAACATGGCCTTGCAAACCTCAGCAAACTGTGTCAATAGTGTGGTGTATACTCCATCATTTAAGAGCCCCACCAAACCAATCATTATTTTCCAAAACATAGCTCCCAACAGTGACTACAAGAAGACTCTTATTGTAGCCATTGGAGCACATAAATATGTTAATTTCCTGTTAAATGAGTATAATATACTCCAAACCAATACAAATGACGATTTCTTGCCACAGTACGCCAATTGATATTAACATAATACTACTTCCCTTTCTTCCCTTTAATTACTTCATAGAGGCTAATAATCGGAAGTAACGTATACTATTACCACAATAAATAATTTGCAGCCCCCCCCAACCTCTCACGTGACAATAACCTCTGATTTAATAGATACTCCACAGTGATTTAATACCAAACTGAATATCATCTTCTTTATACAATGTCCTCACCAATTAACTTCCTTAGAGGCCACCCAACCACAAGCTTGATACCAGCAGAGAAAATTGCCAAATCTTTCACCGATGTTTTGGTAAGCACAACATATCTAGACTATGAATCGTCCACTTTAAATCAACATCCCTTGACTTATGGTACACTTCCAGGAAATTTGGACGTTCGCAAGTCCATTAGCGATTGGAATAATCGGGTCTTTGGGCTTAAACTGCTGGATGAGAAATATTCTTCCAGACCCAACAACATTAACTTGACTGGTGGTTCGTCTTATGGAATTGCTAACATCTTGAACTCAGTCACAGACGTTGCCGACCGCACCAAAAGAGTATTTATTGTCTCGCCAACATACTTCTTGATCAACAGTGTGTTTATTGATATTGGTTACGAAGGTAAATTGACCGCAATTGAGGAAACCCCAGGCAAGGAATATGAAATTGATTTGGAGTACTTTGAAAGCCAGTTGAAACGTTACAGTGAAGGGTTGGAGGAGAGTAGTGTCGATAACGAAATCAATATAGTCAAGGACCCATTGAGACCAGACCGTAAATTATACAGATTTGTGATTTACTTAGTTCCTACATTTTCCAACCCGGGAGGTCTCACATACTCCATCAAGACTAGAGTCAGATTAATTGAATTAGCACGCAAGTACGATGTTTTGATAATTTCAGACGATGTTTACGATTTGTTGTCATACACTGATGTTCCAATTCCACCAAGACTCAATTATTTGGACCAGAAGGATTTGCCAGCTGCAAAAACCTTTGGTAATACCATTTCGAATGCTACGTTTTCAAAGATTATTGCGCCTGGATTGAGAGTTGGGTGGCAGGAAACTGCCACACCAAAGTTAGTTACTCAATTGGCAGGTAGTGGTGCGAACAAGTCAGGAAGTACTCCTAGTCAGTTGAACACATTAGTGGTTGCGAACTTGATTGACACTGGTGAAATAGACAAAATCATTGCAGGTTTCAGAGAGGTGTACGCTAAGAGGTCTGTTGTTTTAATTGACTCTATCAAAAAGTACTTGCCCAAAAGTACCAAATATTTTGGTGGTGATGGGGGTTATTTTATTTGGATTACTATTGAGGGTGACAACTTTGATCTTTCTGAAGTTGGTAAAGTTCTCAATGACAAGCATAACGTTGTTATTGCCGATGGAAACCTTTTTGATGTTGTTGGTGATGCAAAGCAATGGGGGAAGAATTCTGCGAGAGTTTGCATCAGTTACCTTAATGAGGAGCAGATTAAAGAAGGTTTTAAGATTTGGGGAGATGTTCTTAGAGATTTACACCCTGAGCTTTATTAGAGATTACAACCCGAGATTTGTTAGAGACCTAGACATTATGCTTATACGTTAATAGAATAAACCCTAAAATTTTTACTTGCACTATTCTCGTAATAGTGTGATATATAATGAGACTCACCTTATACAGTTCAGATAGAGCCTATTATGAGATTTATACACTAGAATCGGTAATGAACAATTACGAGATTTAGCAGTATACTCTGGGTCTACCAGAACCTACTCTACACAAAAATTACTCTGACAGTAATGGGTAATCATGAGAATAGTGGGATATGGAGTCGCGTTGGAATTATCAGTTACTCAGGATCTGATTCAAATATGCCCTGCAGTGTAAGTTCAATACACAATCGCACTTACGATAACAAAACACATTTGGACAGTCCAAAGTTACATTGCCTACAAATTACAATACACAACTCCTCCATTTTTAAATCTTCTTCATTATCTATCTTTTGTTAGTAAAGTTCATCAACAAAGTAATTTTAGTCAGCGTAGATCTTGGTGTAACTTTTTCTATTCACATATAAAATTCAAAATAGGCGAAGTGTTGTCATCATCAAAATTACTCTCATGTAAACATACTCATTCATCTCAATAAGTGTTGATTGAATTTTCAAACTTTTTGCGAGCCAACGTCTTTTTATACTCCATGCCAAAAAAAGTATTTACCCGGACATCTTCCCGATTTGACTTTGGGCTACTTTCATTTTTGCAGCCCTACAATAGCGGTAAATAATGCATTTCAACTTACAAGACTATACCATTGAGTTCAAGAACACAACCATCTCCGCATTATCAGTATATTCATATATTGTAGACTGGGCCTTCTATCTAGCAATTTTATTTGGTTTTATGTGGTTTGGAGCTGTTGTTCCTCCTCGGTATCATGAGTTTCTGGTTGAAGATATTGGGTTGCAACACTCATACAAACCAGAAAATGAAACAGCGGTTCCGCTAGGTACGTTGATTTTGATATCAGTTGTATTCCCAGTGATACAATTTGTAGCTTGTTCGATCTTCAACACTTCAACCTTGTCACCATCTCGCAGAGCATGGGACATTTTTGCAGGTCTTATGTGTTTATGTGGTGGGATTGCAACCCAGTTAATGGTGACGGTAATTCTTAAGAATATCTGTGGTCTTCCAAGACCTGATTTAATTTCCCGTTGTATGCCAGATGCGGATTTAGTCGATTTGATACCCCCATTGCTGTTGGCAGACATATCTGTGTGTTCAGAAAATGCAGACTTTCAGTTAATTGAAGAGGGATTCAGATCATTTCCTAGTGGACATCTGTCCACTGTTTTCTGTGGCTTGGTAATATCCAGTTTGAATATTGCAGGGAAATTACAGGTATTCGATAAACGAGGGATTTCCTTTAAAGTGATTTTGGCTATTGCACCAATAATGGTAGCATGTTTTGTATCATGCACCAGAATCAGCGATAACCGGCACTTTCTTAGAGACGTTATTGGGGGGTCGGTAATTGGTACCCACATTGGAATTTGGTTCTACTCACAGTACTTCCCCAGTGTATTTGATTTGGAGAATTGTGGAAGAGCTTATCCACCTCGTAGAATTGGGGTATCGAAATTATTCAATAATGTAGGAGGGTTTTGGAGAATATACGACCGTTTACCAGGAGCATACCAGCATAGGAATGTGAACTCACCTGAAAAGATCCAAGTATTGACGGAGATCAGTCCTGAAGCTTTCGCTCCAACAGAAGCCAATTCGCCTATTCTCAGCACGGAAGAGATGACAGAGATTCCGGTGAATATCAAGATTATCAACAATTTGACTAAAAATTTGGGGAATTCGTATATTGACCTTTCCAAGGACGAGTCTGTCTATAACCTATAGTATTATCTTAATACACCTTTAGCTCTGTTTCTAGCTGTTTGTAATTTCTCTGAGGTGTTGTAGACCTCATCATTTAACTCATCCAACATAGAATTCTGTTCTTCAACTTCTGTATGGATAGCCTCACCTATTTGTCTTTGACGGTTGATTATTTTACGCAATTGTTCGAGTTCCTGGTCTTGTTCCTGATGTACTTGTAATTGTTGCTGCAACAATTCTTTGTTATTCAAAAGCATAGTGTCCTTTGTCTCTTGTGGTTTACCCAACACTCTTTTACCAGTAAAGAGTTTTTCTTTCTCGGTGTTGCCAGTGGCATACCCTTCCAGCAATGTCTTTATTAGCTGGTCCAAGCTGTGTTTCGCGTCCACAAGCAAGGCTTCTCTACGAGTCTTCTCCTTACTGTCAATTTGGATCAAATTTAAACTCTTGGAGAGATTCGTAAGACATGGCTGTAGTATTTTGGTTACCTTTTCACGAGCTAAGACACGATCGTTAAAGGAATTTGGTGATACTTGCAAATCTGCAGTGGTAGCCTTCAATACCCTGTATATTTCCAACCAGTTGACTTCATCAATTGAAGTTACATCAGCATCCAATACATTACCTGTTGTTTCTTTGAACAAGTTCGGATTGAACTTGAAGTTGAGTGGCAACTTCAAGAAGTTAAGCACCAACTGGTTGTTTTGGACACTAGTATCTCTAATGATACTGTTTAAGAACTGGGCTAATTCGACCTTACGCAGTTCAACTGTCCCTTGTGAGTTGCTGAGCCATTTGAGTTTCTTGGAGGGTAGTTGGTATGGGAAGTCGGCAGTACTTATCCCCAAGTCTTTGCAAAGCAGATTGAGTAGCTCTTCGAACTCCAGGAATCTTTTATCGGTTTGAATAGACCTGAGTGGTAGCTTGACTGAGATATTGTAGTAAGTGACCCCTTTGAGTGAGGAAACTGTAGGTATGGAAATAATCAGACTCATGAGTTTTGAAGTGATTGTAGACGAGCGATAATGTATTCTTTTGACGCACGTGAATTTTATCATGTGTTTTTTTGCAGCCGATTAATATAACTATTATAGTTTGTTTAGATAGTGGTTGCTTTGGCCATCACAATTGTCGGAAGTGTGCGTATTTGTCCTAATGGAGAGGGGAGTTCATTTAATAGAGTATTAAAGTAGTTTTAAAGGAGTCTTATTGAAGATCCAGGTTTTCAAAGAAAAGGCGTGCATAAAGGAAGGTTACTAGTTCTTGTTAGAAAACAGACAGCTTATTCATATCATTAGAGACATATCTCTAGAGAAGCTCTGGAATTAGAGAAGTCCAGTTGTTAGCAAGGCTGTATTAATTTGAGATGCGTTAGCCTCGTGTGTTGCACGTGACCTATAACTCTCCGCAACTTCAATGATTGCTAAATTCACTTTTACAATTGAATTCATACACCATGAGTTACGAAGGACTTGACCATAATGGTTCCCCGAACCATGTCTCAAGCCGGGAAATTGAACCAATTCCTGAGGAAAGCAGTCAGGAACTGAGCCCCAGGAATTCCAAAGCAACTAATGCGAGAGACGCAGAAGAGCAACCATTGTTGCACAACCGTAACAACCAGGAGTTTTTGGACCCAGACGATCCCTTAGTCTCGCCGCTTAATTTGTACAATGTCAGAATCACACGCATAGTTGTGATAACCCTTCTAATTACTAACCTGGTATTGTTTTTTGCCTTCTTCCTTTCAGACTTCATCTCAATTCCAGGATTGGGAAAGGACTCATACTTGGAATTGGACTTGGCTTTGATTAACTTGTTAACTAACCTGGTTACATTATGGTGGTTTATTATACCAGCTTATTATGAACGTATTTTAGGATATGTTAGTTTTGCTTTGATACTAGTTGATGCCATTGTGGTGACAGTTTTCAAGGACGAAAAGTTGGATGCGTTTTTCTTGTTATGGACCGCATTGAACATTGCGTTCAATTGCTTTGCAGATTACTATGTTGAGAAAGAAAAGCAGTCGCGTGAAATCAAGTATACCGGCCGCATTGAAAAAAGACGTAGTATCTGGGAGCTTTTTGTGATCTTCGTCAAGTGTTTGGTGAAGTTGGCACTTCTTTTGGTGATATGGAACATTAGTTTGACTTTGTGGTTGCTGGCATTTGACACACATGAAAAGCCATGGGGAGACATGGTTAGTGTTGCCGATGACCAGTTCAAGGTGCATGTTGCGTGCTTTGGAGTCAAAGAAAATGCGTTTGATTCTCCAAACAAACCAAAGGACCCAGAGGGCAAGCAGCAGCCGATAGTCTTGGTGGAAGGTGGACAAATGACTTCATCAGAGGAATTTCAGGAATGGATTGAAGAATTGTACCACTTGAACAAGATTGAAAGATACTGTATTTGGGATAGACCAGGGTACGCGTGGTCTCAGAGTTCTCCTTCGCCTACTTCAATTGGAATAATTACGGAGTATTTGATGGAAGCATTAAAGAAGCAAAAGATTGAAGGGCCATTTGTGCCTGTTGGATTTGATATTGGAGGGTTGTACGCCCGTATGTTTGCCAGTAAGAATGTCGCGAAGATCCACTCGATGTTGCTTGTTGACAGTTGGCACGAGGATTTGTTACAGAAGAGACCATTCAGTGGCTCCAACCGTAAGAATGAAGATTGGAGAACCGTTTACAAGAACAAATTGGAGTTGATGAACACGCAAACTGGGTTTTTCTTGTGGGCCCGTGGAATTGTTTCTCCATTGGGATTGGCCACCAACTTCCACTGGTTCTTCCACCCTAGAAGGTATTCTAGTAAGAGCCGTATTTTTGGCCGCGACATGTATCACCAGCCCAAGTACATTCGTGCTCGTCTCCAAGAACAGATTACGTCGCTGATTTTGCTGTACAATGAGATCCGTAGATCTGATATTCACAATGTTCCACTTAGTGTGATTTCTTCAGACTTTATGATCAAGAACTCGTTGAACTGGGGCAAATGGCAGCGTGAGATTAGTAGATGGAGTGACAATTCGATGGAGTGGGTGATTGCAGAGAAGAGTGATCATTTTATTTGGAAGAATCCTAGAGGTAAGGAGCAATTGCAGGAATTACTTTTAAGGATGATTAGTGAGAAGAGATTGAATTGATTTATGTAATTTTATTTTTATTAATTAAGAGTTGTAGTTTTATGGGTGCAAAATTGGGTGCAAAATTAAAGATAATCTGGAGAAGAGAAAAGGGGTGGTGATATTTATAGAAAAGAAAGTAGTGAGATAGCTGTGGGACTCATCTTGAAATTCGTAAACCACAGCTTTTACTGTTTCACCAACAGTATGAAACCAAGCTACCCCTAGAAACAAAACAGCAGATTTTCACTTCAAACTCGTTTTATAGGCTTTGTGGACCATCGATTTAAAACACCACCTATCTCATATGCCAGCAGTCTATACTTCAGCACTCTACTTTTCAGCTGTCTACCTTTCATCAGATAAAGTTTATCATAACCTGATTCAAACTACCCAAACCAGACTACAAATTTCCCCTTTTGCTACCCTCAAAAGATCACCAAGCCAGATTAGTTTTTAGATCTTCCACAGTTACGAATCTGTTTTGTGCCTAGATTGTTATCGGGTGACTTGAAGTTCGATAAAGTTTGTGTATTGTTAAGCCACAAACCCGACAAATCTTCTAGTTGCCTTAGTAAGATAGGAAAGAACAGCATCATCTAAGGCAGATCTAAACTCTGAGCAGTACCTAGTAATGAGTAACCTAGTAATGGGTAACTTCCATTTTAAGTAAGAAGTAAGAGAAGGCAGCCCATTGCAGGGATTTGGCTTCAAGTTTCTGAGTGTCACATGGTGAGTCGCGGGGGTAATCTTCGTTGAGTGGTGCTCAGTAATGCGCAGAAAATTTACTGACAGATTCTGAGTTTCAGCCTAAAGAGCCTAACAACAAGCCTTCAAATCTACGTCCAAGCCACACAACAGGTGTTGGATTGTTAAGTTTAGTAAGAATAGATATCCTAAGTATTACCCACCAACATCAGAGAACACCTTAGCACCTTCTCACTAACTCAGTATGCTCACAACACCTCTCACTAGATTTTTCTTTTGCTACCGCCTCTTTTCGCTCAATAAAATTGACACTGCACATTAAAAATTTGTTTGTTGTGCTTTGTTGACGGTTAATAATTACATTTTGAAACCAACACAGTCCGAGCAAGGAACAACCCATACATCTAGAATGACTGACACAACCTCGAGAGATATGGGTTTTGGCAGGAGCGTATCGGGTAAGGCCCATGCGAACATAAACATCCATCTGACACACAGCAATATCAACATCCACCCTTCAGGGGGAAGTCTGGCTAGTGGAAGCAGCAGTAGTTCTGGAAGCGCCCAAGGACAGAGCAGTAAAAGTGGCCAGAGTGGTCAAAATGGTCAGAATGGGCATGCTGGACAAGGCCAGAACAGTAGCTCCAAGGCTACACCAGTTTCGAGTACAAACCAAGCTACATTTGCGACACCATCAAGCGCCCAAGATATTCAAGCTCCCAAGCTGGTGAGCTCAGACGAGCACCAGGGAACACCACCAAAACATTTATCGTCGAGCATACTGCACTCACATCTTCCAAATGGGAAAAGAGCGATTCTGCAAAGTGCTTCGACGAGTAATTTGAATGGTTCTACAAGTAATGGGCAAACTTTAACGGGTAGAAGATCATCATTTGGACTTAACTTCTTGAGTAATTTCACTAGTTCTATAAGATCAAACCAAGCGGGCCCCAACGCGCCAAATGGGCCACCCAACGGAGCAGTTCAACCAACTGGAGCACATCCACCCAACTCTGCACTCGCACCCAACGCGGCGCTTCATCCTCCGTCGCCTACAGAAAACCCTCATGTTTTTATGTCTAATAGCCCCACTATTGGGAATTTGAGCAGCCACGCATTTGGAGAAAGCACACGCGAAAACACCCGTGACCGCGATGGTGGTCGTCGTCTCCAAAACCAGCATATAAGTGAATCCATCGACCCTATAAGCACAACTGAAATGCAGCCTCCAGCAATCACGGAGCCCCTCATGCAAAACACCAACCACAGTTTTGGCGACATCAACAACACACACATTTCAAATGAGGAGTCGCCGAACACACCAGTGCCCCGGGCTCTGCTGGCCACCGTGGCACCCACAACGGCAGAGGAAGCTACCACGGGAGATTCTGCAAACACAGCCGACAATAGTAATGGAATGGACAAGGATGGCTTTTTCCTGGTGAGATTGACACCCTTGATTGATCATTCGTCTTCAACACTGGGGCTTTACTTTTCGCCTATAATCCGTAAGATCAAGCCGCAATCGTTCATATCGATTGGAAGGTACACAGAGAAGAACAAGGCAGCCGCACACGCACCACAGGGCTCATCTTCGCCCGTAGTTTTCAAGAGTAAGGTTGTTTCGAGGACACACGCCTTGTTTCAGTGTAACGAAGACGGACAGTGGTTTTTAAAGGATTGCAAGTCGCTGTCAGGTACGTTTTTGAACCACGTGCGGTTGCTGGCTGCGTCTGAAGAGTCACCCATGATGCCGTTACTCGACGGGGATATCATTCAATTGGGAATGGACTACAGAGGGGGCACTGAGGAAGTGTACAGATGTGTTAAAATGAGATGTGAGTTCAACAAGTCGTGGCAGAGGAAAGTGAACCAATTCAACTTGGAGATTCATAAGAAGTTGAAGAACTTGCAGTTGGGGAGTTCGGAGGATGCATCGCCTGCGGACACCACCAAGGATGCGAGCAAGGTGAATCCGCTCGGCGCGCTGTTGGACGACTTGGCGGAGTGCGCGATATGTTTGATGAAAATAGAGCCGTGCCAGGCGTTGTTCATCAGTCCATGCTCACACGCATGGCATTACAAGTGCATTAGACCTATTATTATTAAGAGCTATCCTCAGTTTTATTGTCCAAATTGTCGTACCATGTGTGATTTGGAGACTGACCTTGATGAAGATGATTAATTGCATTGAACTAAATGAAGAACCTAAAAGACTTTTGTGCTGGTGTCAGATGTACATGGTTAAGACTGACCTTGAGAATCTGCATTACATTCTACACCTCTAATAAACGTAAATCGTGAAATCGTATAAATTGTAAAACTGAATGGTTAGACTTTGGGTTAACTGGTCTTTAGAAACTTCACTACCACCTTTAATAAAATTTGTTCGTGAAATCCTATTTACCTTGTAAGACCCACCAAGCGAGATTACATTTTACAGTCTAGTGCTTCGTAAATCGTAAAACTTGTAAATCCACCTTGAAACATTCTACTATTAATAAAACGTAAATCGTGAATCGTATAAACTTTTAACTTATAAATAGAGTGCTCAAGTAACCCTGTTAAAAGTTGAAATTACCGTTAACAAAGTTAATCAAGTTTTTGAGCGAAGTGCTGCTATTAACTTTTGAGAATTCTCCTTCTTGACTGTTGGGTGTTTCCTTTTCCGAGCCCCTCTCAAAGGAACTCACCTGTGGAGATGAGAAGTTGGCAAAGTTGATGCCCTGATCGTGTGCAAGTTGTTGGTGGCGCTGCTGTTGGTTTTGGCGGAGTTTCTGCTGTGCCTGTTGGTATTGCTCTGGCAGAATATACGAAGTTGACCTGTCACTTGACGTATCAGAGCTCGAGTCGTTGTTATTATTGGCAGGGGGTAATGGGAGTGGTTGCATCGAGAGGTGGCTTGTAATGTCAGGATACTGGGTTTCAAGATTAGTATTCATATTTGAAGCCAAATTAATTTGTGAAAGGCCCGACGAGTACAATGTAGTTGGGGTTGTGCAGAATGCCATGGTAATCTCTGTGAATGGCGAGTGTTCTGTTTTGTTCTGCGTCTCCTCTGTTATTTTTGGAGCCTCTGCTTCTTCGCTTGAGCCAGATTTGGCATCTTCTGAATCCTCTTCACTCAACTCAGACAAGTACCCAAACCCTGGAATGTTGAAGTTAGTTGTGTTGTTCAGCAGAAGGAAGTCTTTGATTTTCTCATACAATCCGATTGGAACGGTCACGTTCTTTTTCAATGTTGTAGTCAAATCGTAAATATCCTGCAAGTACTTGAAAGCGACGGTCTGGCTGTTTGCTCTTTCACTGTTTCTGTTGAATCCCCCAAGGCAGATTGATTCTACAAGACCGTTTGCCAACTCGAGGAGTTTCACGCAGGACCCTTGGCCGTTGAGTTCAAATGCAAACAAAGGGAAACCCTTAATATCTTCCAAGAATTGGCCAGCAATGGTCACCGGGAAGGTCTTCAACAAGCAATTTTGGGTCCCTGCTGACGCAGAGTCAATGAGTAAGTCATTCTTCTTCGAAATGCTCCATGTGAGCGACTTCATCCAGTATTTACTCAACAATATATTTACCTTCTGAATGTCAGGCATTGTCTTTATTACACGGATGTTGTTGAGTTGCTGTTGAACTCCAATGACCCAAGTTTGGTACTGATTTGGTTGCAGGAACAGATTATCCATTGCAATTCCACCATTCGCCTTTAACGATACAATTCTTTGGAAAAAGTGTTTATCTGGAATAGCAAACACCTTTACCAACTCAGTAAACCCGCTGAGTAATGTAGAATACTCTTCGTCGTCCAATGAAGGGAAAGGAATAGAAGCATCCAAAATAATTGGAATACTATCTTCAATGCACATGAACCGCTCAGTCACCAAGAGCAAGTAGTAAATTTTTTTGAGCCTGTGGACTTCTGCAGCAGGTTTGTTGAGGTATGTATTGTTGTCGTGGAGTCCCAACAAGTGTGCTATTGAAATGGCTTCTCTCAAGTATAAGATGGCAGTTGTGGTACCATCTTTTATGTTAATGTGGTAGATGTACAAGAAGAAGGAAGTAAGCAAGCTGTCTGAACTAGGTTGGGATGTTAATTTTGCAGCATCTCTTGATTTGATGCACTCGCTTATAAGTTCAACATCGTTAATGCTTTCAGGGACCCCGACAATACTTCCATTGGAGCTCACAATAGCAACTTGTTTCATTATTGCTGCGGAAATGGCACAACTCAACGAATACAGTGAAATGTTGTCTTGATTCAAGAAGATCCGCGATGTGACAGTTGGTTCAGTTGGGGCAGTAGTGTCGACCAATTTGGAGGTGAGGTGTGCCACAGAAACCACCGGCCACACTCCATAGAACCAAGTTTGGTACAACTGTAAACAAGGAAGAATCTTGTCAAGAGTCAACAGCAGTATATAGTAAATCGAAGAATCCATGCTCCTAGGAAGCAGTTTGAATAAGGTATCCAGACTGCTCCAGCCCACCACGGGTACTCTCAGCAGGTTTGAAGGAGCTTCTTGGGAGAATTCTTGGATGGAGTTGCGAGTTTTCTTGGAGATACTCTTGGGCCCACACTTTTTACGGATCCTGTTGTTGGTACAAGGAACATCATAGGCTACACACTTGCTGCAAGGTGTTCCCAAGTCACACTTGACCTTTCGAAGAGAGCACGCATCACATGGTCTCGTGTACTTACTTCTCATGGTACGGCGCCGTTTGATGTTTGCAGCGTCCTCTATCATGCCCCTACTACCGCTGTAATCCCCGCTCTCTAGGAGCAACGAAGCATCTTCTCTTTGAGGCCCGCCTTTCGTGTTGTTGGACATCAGTAGAGTCGTCATTTGTCAGTCCCAGTCCCACTTGTTTATGAGTGGTATGATTAGATATTAAAAAAAAAAGACAGGAGAGAAAAATAGACTTCCTAAATTAACGTTGAGCCAATGACTGAGGAGGCGCACTACGCGCGGGCTCAACGAGACAGACCAAAGTCTTAAGAGGTACAAATGCATGGCGATAGCAGTCACTGCAGGCCAGCACGGGGTTTTGTTGGATCTCGGAGCAATAGTTCATTGTTCAGTCAAAGGTCCATAACGCAATACTTTATAAGGAAATCAAATTTGTGGGGTTAAGATCACATTTCCAAGAGTGACGTCGAGTGAGAGAAGGGAACAGAGAGGCTATTGGCGGTGATCGGCCGCGAGATTGCCCGTTTTTGACGAGGCTTTTTAAAGTTTTCATGTTGGGTGAAGGAGGTGAGGCTTTGAGGTGGGGTGATTGCGCTGTTTGTGAGGCTGTTCGAGTTTTTTTTTTGACTAAGCGAAGATCAGAGTGAAAAAGTAGTTTGTGTATGAGATTTTGGATATGGGGAAGGAGGGGAATGTGGAGTCAGTGTGACTTAAGGTTAAGGATTTGACAGTTGGAGTGCAGTGATGTACTTGAAATCCAGAGATGCGATGGGGTATTATACAAAATGTACCAAAATTTCCAGTCTTGAATGGAAGATAATCTTTCGTATTTTGAGGCATTTAAGAATTGCTGGGAAAGCTGCAGCTGGCATTAAAAATAGAGGTAATTTTCGTAATAGAATTGTACAAAGAATTAGCGAGGAGCAGCTCACAAGTTGGTATATTTTTTCTGAATTAATATTTTTCAGAAAACGGGCGTGTGGCGTAGTTGGTAGCGCGTACCCTTAGCATGGGTAAGGTCTCGGGTTCGATTCCTGACTCGTCCATTTTTTTGGTTGCAAACTGAATTTTTACTTTGGAGTTCAAGGTTACCAATATATAGAACAGTTGAAAAGGTATGAAACTTTCTATCGTTTAGAGAATAGTTGACTAGTTATTTTTTTTTTCTCATAGTTTCGAGAACGTTCGTTAGCTTTTAAACTATTCCACAACTATGAAATCCTTCACTTCTACAAATAATTAATAAATTGTTGATAAGAAACAAAGAGTCAAAACATTTAAAGTTGTTTAATGTTAATAGCAAGCAAGCCGATACCAGTGCCACCCGTGCAATCGTTGTCAGCCAAAGAAAACTGGTTTGGTCCAGATGGACAAGCCTTCCAGTTGCCCTGGTTGTTGTGAACCAAGTACTTGCCATCTGCAAGAGAGAAACCATTAGATGGCTGCTGTCCCCATGGGTCGACATTACCTAACTCACCAGTGTTGCTGTCGTAGTTAACACCAAGACCGTCTTGGTCAACCAAAGTTCCGTCTGGGTTCAAAGTCAAGGTGATGGCAGTACCTTCATTGCCTCCAACAGAGAAAACATGCAAGTGGCTTTGGACCTTGAAGATTGGGACGTTATCAAATTGGGTTCCGTCGTGGTCGGCAATCACTCCAAACTGGATCTTACCCTGAGGAGGTGGTGTGCTCTCAACCACTTTCAAAGCGACTGGTGAACCTGCACTGTCGCTGCAAGAGGTGGTGATTTTAACAACGCCGTTGTCTGGACAGGCGTAGAATCCGCATCCTGAATAAGCCAAGTAGCCATCCTTGATGCTCCAATTTTTGTCTGCGCTGTCTGTGGTAGTGTAGGTGCCGTCCTTCAAAGTGATGTATTTGTTACTAGCCGTGTCAAACAAAGACAGGTCCGAGTTCAAGTTGAACTTGTCACCTCCGCCATCGACAATAGCCAAGTCCCAGTTCTTGTTACCAATGGTCGCATACTGGTAAGGAGAACCCGAGCGAATGATAACTAAACCAAAATTGTTGATTGCAGCTGGAGCAGCGGCTGTAAAAGCGGCGAAAGAAAAGTATGAGAAAACGGTTGAAAGTTTCATTGTGTTGATTGATGCTGATGAATTAAGTCTCTAGGGTGCCGCGATCCTTCGGTATTTATACAACTTTTCTAACATTATTGTTGGCTGCCAATTTATAGTTCTGCTACAGTATCGGTCATGTTGCAAATGCAATCAAGATCAAGCTCATAACCAAAAATATAAATAGTAACTCAGAAAACTGGGGTATGCGGCCCATTTTTGACAGATCGCGGATGAATAAAGAGGATGCATGAACGTTCGTAACAACCATGCGTTCTCTCCACTTTCCACTGCATGTCATCAATTTTCTTTGGCACCCCTGGTGGTTTCCGATTCTCACTATAATTAGACTACTGTACAGAAGATCGTATAGGAGGGCCGTTCGATGAAATTTATCAAAAATGCGCTAAATAAACTTAAAATAAGAAAAGATATATCCGATCTTTAGTTGACAAGATTGAAAGTTGTCCTATGAATGACAAGATTATGAGAAACACCCAGAATCAACAAATGAATTATTAATCAACACCCAACAACAATTCACAGTCGAAGTTGCAACATACAGGCTCTACTTACCGCTCCGTCGCAGCCTGCTAGATACAAAAGGATGATAAGAATGGGGTGTCGCCACTCTCTGGTGCCTTACAGTTCAGAAGAGAAAAAATGGGTTCACATTTTATTTTTTATGCTTTTGGCTGCAACATATTTCTAATATAAATAGCACCCAGATTATAGTTGTGATCGTTGAACTGTCGAAGTAAATTCTGTAGACTACCAACGTGGCCCTCTACGTCATGGGTGCATCTAAAATTTCAGTAGAGCAATTGAAGCTTCAAGTCATGCTTACCATTTGTCTTGGCTAGACGTAAACCAGTACAGTGTTCACTTCTAAGTCTATTAATGGAAGGATTGGAGCCTTACAATAGCAAACAGTACAAAACTCACGCCCACTTACCAAGGATACTCATCAAGATCATCCCCCCCACCAAAGAAACGAATGACCCAACTGTCTTGAGTGTTCCGGCATTAGCCAAAACTCCAAACAACCAATCATGCGCTAACATCTCAACTAAACCCGTCCAAATCAACACCCCAGCAGAAAGTGAATCCAAAACCCCCATGGCAATTATAGTGCTGGGGTCATTACCGTTAAATACGGTTAATACCCCAATTCCAATAGCCATTCCTAATGGTGTTATCAAAGTAAAACATATTGCCATGAATGCTTTCATTAAGAATTTGTTCTCCATCTCTGCGATTCTTACCCCTAAGGCAATACCTTCAAACATTTGGTGGAAAAGAATCACAATGAATAACGTTATAAAGAAACCATCTCCAGCAACAACAAGGGTGACACCAATCAATACAGAATGAAAAAGCATACCAGCCTCCATCAACGAAACCGAGAGATTACTGTTAGATTTAAGAAGGATGGGTTTACCAGCTAAGGTCTCTTCGCTGGAAGGATTGCTGAGCTCTGGGTCCTTTTCCAGGACACGTTTAGAATGTCTCCATTGAATAATTCTGTTGCCTAAATACTCGATGCAAAACACAATGAAGATTCCTGCTAGTGTTATCGCTGCACCCGTTGACTCGTATTCAAGTTTGATGCACGAGTTCCCCCACATCAAGAATGCGTGCGTCATCAAGTGAATAAACGCAGTTGAAAGAATCACACCTGTACCAAACTGCTTGATGCAAGTAGTAAAGGTACCATCTGTGGAAAGCTTTGAAAACTTCTTCATCAATATTGGTGCAAATACCGCGATACCACTGCTAACCAAAATTGCAAATAAAAGCGCTACTCTTAACGAAAGGTTATAGTCTCTGTCTACCCTTTCACACACATCAACAGATTTAGATTCCATTCCTTCGCAGTGCTCAACTCCAGCGTGGAAGTGGCAATTACGTCCTCCACTAGTATTATGATTCGAATCACCGTCATGGCTATGGCCGGCTTCATCATGATCGTGGGAAGCTTCATTATGAGTATGGCCAGCTTCGTCATGATCATGGTCATGGTCAGCATGATCGTGATCGTGTCCTTCGTGGTCATGGTCATGGTCAGCATGATCGTGATCGTGTCCTTCGTGGTCGTGGTCGTGTCCTTCGTGATCATGGTCGTGTCCTTCGTGGTCATGGTCGTGTCCTTCGTGGTCATGGTCGTGTCCTTCGTGGTCATGGTCGTGTCCTTCGTGGTCATGGTCGTGCTCTTCATGATCGTGCCCTTCATGATCGTGGTCGTGCTCTTCATGATCGTGCCCTTCATGATCGTGGTCGTGGTCAGAATGATCGTGTCCTTCATGGTCGTGATCATGATCATGATCATGATCTTCTTCAGTATCTCTTAACTGTAAACGTTGTTTACCTACTGTACAGTAAGTCTCTCCATCCTTCACATGACAATCGTCAAAATCTTCTAATTGGTTCCATCCTTCTTCTTTAGTCTTGATGCAATATCTAATAGAATCACGGAAGTAGCAGCTTGTGCTTTCAACACTTGCCTCTAAAGACAGAGTGGAAACTAAAGTAAAAGCGCCTAAAAGGACCAACAAAGAACACTTCATTCCTTGCCTTCTCTAACTTTGGGGCTAGCTTTGGCTAACCCAACGTTTTTATACCTTCATTCATGCAACTAGATGTATCCCATCACACTATAGTGGTTATCAATTAAACAGCAGTTAAATCATCATCATCTTGCCAAGACTGGTCAAGAATTTAACAAATGGAATGCACCATACAAGAAAAAACCTAGGAATTAATCTCATTCGAATAACCTCTAAGGTATTTGTATCTCCGTAGCTGAGTGAACTGGAGATGGCGTAGTATGATAAGTTCCAAAGATGGCAAAGTATCTTTGGTTGCAAATTGTAGCCGAAAACGTAGATTAGCACAAAGCCCTATAAACGGCTGAACAAAACTAAGCCTGCTTTTTTTTTGCATTTATCTCTTCTTTTTTTCAGGAAAATGGGTTACTGGGGAACAGGTATCTTTGAAAATGACCACACGTTAGACTTTTGGTATCTCGTACGCAACTCAAAGGAGCCCCTTGAGATGTTAGAAAATGAGTTGAGGCTGTTTGAATGTAGCGAGTCCAACACCCCAGTTGAGGAAATGTTTATGGATGACACAGAGAGTATAGCGATCGCAGTTGTAGCTGTCCTTTTCATTTTCTTCAATGGAAGCATCGATGTTGGGGCAGAATTGGGTGTTCATGAGAGTATAATAGATGAAATTGACAACTTCTTGCATCTTGGAGATTGGGAAGCGTTCAAACTTGAAAGGAAGAAATTCCGTGTGAGCAGTGATAAGGAAGTTTCTTTAAAAGAATTCTTGTTAAGTAAGCTAAGACTCACTGTTACAAGCGAGAACTCTGAGGCTCGGGAGCTATGGCTAGACAGCGACCTGTTTGAAGAATGGGTGCGGGTGAATGAGAAGCTCATAAAGGAAGTCGAAAAGGTTGAAGTTAATGTTCTGGATGGCACGTAGGCCTTTCGAAAAGTAGTTGATAACTAGCACATCGTAGATTTTTACAACCTAGTTTAAAATTCCTTGGTTGCTTATCGGGACTAGTTATACAATCAAGACTATGTCTCCAAATGAATAACATATAAAAATTTCAAGAGCGCTACTTAGTGCTACTAAAAGTACAACGGATTTTTGGATTTGGTGTAGCGACTCCACACCGAAAAACGTGTCTGAATTATGAGCATTGTTCGTTTAATGCATAATTGACTAAATAGGTCTACAGGGTTAAAATTAGATTTTGAAAATAAATGCAAATAATTCCGCGGTAAATGGCACTTCGAAATTTGAATCTAGGTTCTCTGACTCCCCAACGGCATTTTGATTTCGCCTCAAGTCGGTAAGCTGTATATTGTTGTTGAACCCTTCCCGAGTGACCGCCTTGGAAGTTGGAATTTTTTGCTCTTTTTTTTTTTTTGAATTTGCAACAATAACGAGTTTGGGTGTTTTCATTTATTCTCATAGAATTGGATATATAGAGTTCATATACACATGCCTTGATGATCTGGCGCCAATGATACAATAGTATCATCAACATTGTCTCTAGGCGACGAAATCAGGGCCTATAGAAGGCAACTCTTAGCTTAGTTACTGAGAACAACTTCCCAAGAACTGTAGCCAGACAAACTCTGTTTCGTTTAAGAAAATCCTGAGGAGGAACTGATAGTGGTATCACCGTTTGTAACAGAAGAGCTAGAACCGTTTGGTCCACTCGAAGAGGAAGAACCTCCAGCACTGGCGGAGCCTCCGCTGACACTGCTGGAAGCGAAAGTTCCACCGCTTCCAGCAGAAGAACCGTTTGGACCAGAGGTAGCAAATGTACCAGCTGGAAGAGAAGCAGCAACAGCTGGAGCTGGAGCAGAAACAATAGAAGGAGACAAAGGAGCTGGAACATCAATCTTGTGTATCTTAGCCTGAGCTGCTGCAGTGTCACTGGCAACTCTGTCGTTTGCAATTTGAGCAGCGAGAACAGCTGGACCACCCTGGGCACCAGCCAGGGCTGAACCACCATTGTTGGCAGAGACTCCAACGTTAGCAGTACCGTCTTGAGAAGCAGTTTGAGCGGAGAAAGCAGCTGGAGCAGCGGCAACTTCTGGAGCAGCAGCAGGCTCTGGGGCAGCAGCAGCCGCAGGAGCAGCCGCAGGAGCAGGAGCAGCAGGAGCAGCAGCTGGAGCTGGAGCAGCTGGAGAATCATTCACTGTGACACCATCATCTCCATCTCCACCATTAGCAGAGACACTCACAGCAACGTTTGTACCTGTGACAGAAGCCAGGACAGTGTTACTTCCTGGAGAGCCACCAGCTGCAACAACTGGAGTACCGCCTGCGGCATTAACAACAGCACCAGCAGGAACTGGAGCAGCAGATGTGGCAACGAATATACTTGCAATAATAATAGCTAATTGGAACTTCATTTTATTAGTATTGCTTGTGAATACTGTTTGGACGACAGAAAACCTATAATTTATACTATTACACTTTCCATAGAAGTTCTTAGGACTGAAATCAGGACCACTCTGGTGCTCACTTCTGAAACTAAGGCAATTGGAAAACGTTGTTGTAGTCCATAACAATGGAATCCAATCGCGCCTTGCTGCAAATCGACTCCAGGAAGCCTGATCGGTACAGAAAAATAGTCCCAATGCAGACGGACCTTAGACACTTAAAACTTAATTTCCCTGTGGAGTACAAAAGAAGAAATACACTTGGAGCCTCGTAGCATACAATTCAGCACTTGTGTGCCTAGTTCGAGGAATTAAGGCACCCACACGTTTATAGCATTGTTCACCTGCATATGATGCTTCTTCACTTGTGGAGTGGTTCTAGTGGGCCCTGCGCCATCATTGCGTTTTTCTAGAACTATTGAAAAATCGTTTAAACCGCATGTTAACCTTTTGTAAACCACTTGCTTATACCATTTAATCTATTGTTTAGGTGTGGAGATTTTACACTACATCAGTGGCTTAAGCCTGAAAACTCATTGTTTGCATTTATAAAGTGAGCGTTTAACAGTGGCTCCACATACGTGTGCCTTGAAGTTTGCTGCTGGAAAAATTTCTGAATTGACGCGACCTTCGCCTTAATTTTATTTTAAGTTTCTTTGCAGGCTTCCCCTTACAGAAGCGAAGAATCCTTGCAGCTCCAATTACACCATATAACCACCCAAGAGTTGGTTCGTAAACTCAGCTCTGTACTTTTAGTGAGATCTAATGGGCGAATCACCAGTCCAATTTGATGCTAGAGTGAACTATTGCTCGAAGCCCGATCATACTCAGCAAATTTCTTGTTACTCCATTAGTCAAAGCAGCCACGGTCAAATTTCTGTCTGACTGTAGCATGTTTGGGGTGATACTAAGAAGATTGAGACCTCCAGTTCTCAGTCAAGTAAGGAATAGAGCAATTAGATTTCCTGATTTGTCCGCCTCTGCTTCATCGAATTATCGATTAGAGTACGTTGCCAAGACCTGATTATGGGCGGATTGGATGGCCAGACTTTTGTTAGAGTAGCGTTTCAGTATTGAGACCTTCCACAGTGGTCTGGAAATGTTTTAATGTAGACACCTACAGGACGGATTTGCCTAACAAACCTTGAGTATCAGCATTGTGCATGAACCGGTGAACTTGAGTTTGCTAATCTTTTACTTCGATGCTCATCAGTGGAAGAAGCAAACTTTATACCGTTTTAAGTAGAATCTTTCTTTGCATGTTCGCCCTGGTTATGGAATTTTGCACCTTGCAACCAGAAGGGCAAAATGAAATTCTCCCACTATGGCTGCAAACATATTATTCTCTTGTTGCGATGATGGCTTCCAGTCCTCAAGTTAATTGCTGTTTGGTAATATATTAGCGTAGGCTCCTTTCATTTTCTATTGCCAGGAAAGTGAATGTGATAAAGTTATTTTTCTTCTCCACGTCTACACTGTGGCAATTATACTGTGAGATTTTGGGTCATATTCGTCCTTCGCTCTTCAGGTTTTCCTTAAATTTACAATTCCCTTTGTTAGGTAGTTGAACTAACTTGATTTAATTTCGTTAGAAGTAGAATATTTTAAATGCTTTCCTGTGACTTCCAATATTATTTCTGGCTAACTAAAATCACTTTTAGTTTGGAATTAACAAGCCTGGAGTGACTTATTTTACTGAAAATGCACTTCATTAGAGACGATCAACTACTAAAATGTATCCACGTGCCCGTTGAAAAGGTTAGAGTTGTTCGATTTGCTTACTCTGTAACAGGCTATGAGATCAGAATTTAATCTAAATCTAGTTACCAACCACATAACCATCTAACTATTCAAGCATTATAACTTGGCCTTGGAATTTCAAACCCGTCAAGAACTCTAGCATAAGAAATCGCTCCCAATCTTGCGATTGGTTTCAACTTGGCGATATCAATTCCGTTTAACTCCTCGTTCACCACATCCTCAGCAACTATAAAATTAACTCCCTCAATGATACATAAAGTACCAGTGGCTTTCGTTTCATCATTCTTCGAAGTCCACTCATGGGAGTGAATTAACTTGCCTTCAACTGAAAATGCACTTTCTCCAACATGTGCTGGCTTAACCTTGGAAGACTTAACCTTTGTCAATCCTGAAAGCTTCCACTCGTCAACTCCATATGGACTGTTAGTGCATGTGTAATTAGCAGCTTCTATAAACCACTCCGAAATTATGTTAATTGTGCACTCCTTACTCTCAAGAAGATTTCTACAGCTATCCTTGTGGTTACCTTTGCCTCCACTGAATCCCACGCAAAAAACAGGGGGGTCATGGTTGACAACATTGAAGTACGAGAAGGGTGCCAAGTTTTCGGAACCATCAGCACCTAAAGTAGACACGAGCCCAATTGGTCTGGGGACTATACCCGAGATCAACAATTTGTAGTTGTCGACACTTTTGCGATTCTCCCCGTAAGGATCGATCTCGATCTTCTTTACATCTCTCCTAGACTTGTCGTTGGCACCTGTTCCAGGTTCGAAGTCTGGTTTAACAGTTTGCGAGTAGCTGAAATTTCTGGTACCATCAAACTTTTCCCTGGCAGCTTCGACTTCTTTAAAGTTGGGATGTGGGTTCCTTTTCACCTCCGGTTCTAAGCGTATATTCGATCCACTCATTTATAGTTTTTTTCATTGATATCACTCACTTTGATTTGAAGTTGAATAAGAAAAAAGATGGGAAAACAGAGGAAGAGATACATAGTTTCTTCGAGTTTAGTTACTATTTTTTGTTAATTATAGAGGTACTATATGGTATCTAAACACTTCAGCTTTATTTAACAAGTAGATAAGTAGCCTGGTTGCAAAAAAAAACTATCGGACCCTGAGGATTCGTAGAAAAACTGCAAAAAAGTACAAATAAAGGAATACATGAAACTTCTCAGTCGTAGAAAATAGTGAAACAGAGAGGCAACCAACAACCCTTCATGATATACTCTCCAAATGATTAAAATATTAAAATATGAAA
Source organism: Kodamaea laetipori (assembly GCA_030558845.1). Lineage (NCBI taxonomy): Eukaryota > Fungi > Ascomycota > Pichiomycetes > Serinales > Debaryomycetaceae > Kodamaea > Kodamaea laetipori. Next base: position 7,783 of record JAKTQN010000007.1, on the reverse strand, counting down.
ACTATTTATGTTCAAAACTCGAATAAATTGTTTTCAAAACTTATCTAGGCTTCAATCTACATGGACAGAAACTTTGAAGAGTTCATTACACTCAGTAAATTCTAAAGTTTATATCGCTTGATAATATTTACATTCTCACTAATTAATCTATTAAAATTTGTCGAGGGCAGCAAAATCCTCTTTGATGATGTTTGATTTCTCACACATCTGCTGGAATATTCCATTCTTGGTGTTGAATAAATTCCAAGGAGTATCAAACTCGTGCATTTCTCCCTTATCCAAGACCAACACTCTATCATAGTTGATGATTGTTTTCAATCTGTGTGCAATACATAAGATAGTGCAGTGCCTGAACTCTTCAATGATAGTTTTTTGGATCTTTGCATCAGTTTCATAATCAACAGATGAAGTAGCTTCATCCAAAATCAAGATACGCGAATCTCTGACTAAAGCACGGGCAAAGGCAATCAATTGCTTTTCACCAAGTGAAAAATTTCCTCCATCATCACCAACCAATTGGCTCAAGTGGAACTTGTGCATCCCTTCATCTTCTGCCGATTGATTTTTAACTATATCTAACTTAGTTGCTTCAATCAAACCAGTTCTTCTTAGGGCATTCCACAACTCGTCATCTGTACTTTGGTTAAATGGGTCTAAATTCTTTCTTATAGTACCACGAAACAATACCGGATCTTGTGGAATAATTGACAACTTGGTTCTTAAATCTTTCAATCCCAATGTTGCAGTGTCAATACCATCGATGGATATTTTTCCAGAATCCAACTCACTCAATCTATACAATGCCGTCATAATTGATGATTTACCAGCACCAGTACGACCACAGATTCCAATTTTTTCTGCCGGTTTAACGTCGAATGTCAAGTCTTTCAACACTAACGGCAAGCCAGGTCTGTAAGCCATATGGACATGGGAAAACGAGATCGATCCTTGTGATGGCCATGATTCCGGAGGTGATGTTTCAGTGATAATATATGGGGCTTCTTGTGGAAGGTCGTCCGCATACTCTATCAATCTCTCAACTGAGTTCATTTCGTTTTCCACTTGAGTAAACGTTTTGATGAGCATTGATAATTGATTTGCAATTTGGAAAACATAGGATAATAACAAACCAACTGATGCTGGAGATATGTTGAATACTCGACAAACACAAAGTATTGAGATAAGGAACGCAAATACAGTGGCAATAGCAACCATATGAATGGCCAACCAACGTTGGTTAGCAATAGTAACGTAGTAGGCTTCATTCATGTTGTCTATTAAGATATCATTCTTGGTAATAAATCTGTGTTCGTGTTTGTAAGCTTTAATAGTGTTCATACCACCTAAGGTTTCGTTAAAGTTGTTGTAAACTAACGATCTTTGAATGGCTTCTAATCTCTTAACTTCTCTAGCAGACGACTGATAGAAATTTCCAACAGCGACAAACATGAAACCCAAGAAAGGAACAGCAATTGCAAACCATGGCAAATAGATTATGCACAAAATCAACACACCCATAATATTGGAGAAGGTAAATACAAGAAAACGAATTTGGTCTCCAATCTCATTATCCAAAACATCGGTATCTTTTGTAAATCTGTTCAAGATTCTACCCATTGGAGTAGTATCCATGTACGACATGGGAGAGTGTAAAACTCTCTTGACAGCCATTACGTTTAATATTATGGATGCTGTGTTGGTGAGGTATACCATAACGACAAACTCAAGAGTCAACAAGATGAAAGCTAAAAGAGTCCATGCAACGTACAACCCAATATAGAACTTGTCTGGTCTGCCAGGAAACTTATTTTCTGTCCAGAAGGACAACCAAGTGTTGGTAAATAGCAGGAAAAATGTAGACAACAACATACAAATCATAAATGCTGGTACAACAACAATAGGGCCAGCTTTACCAGATCCAGTCTTAATGTACTTTTTGTAAACATATGCTTTAATACCGTTCACAGCTTTTGTCTCAGCTAAAATCAACTTGCCACTGTCAGTGTTATTTTCATTAAAGTTCTTTCTCTCGGCTTCCTCATCATTTGATATTCTTGAGATTTGGCGTTGTATAAGCTCTACATCTTCTTCTAGCAGATCAGTGTCCGTATTTTCATCTGATTCTGTAGATTCACTGTTAAACGCCATCAAGTTAGCAAACCCAATGTTTTTGGCCTTCAACTCCTCCAAAGTGCCAATACTAGCAGTGCCGTCACCATTCAAAAAGACAATTTTATCTGCAGAGCCTATAAGAGATAACTGATGTGTAGCTAACACCCTTGTCTTGGATTTTAACAAGCCTAAAAGACATTCGTTGATGATATGTTTACCCACACGAGCATCTACAGCAGACAAAACGTCGTCAAGCAAGATAATTTCTTTGTTAGCGTACACTGCTCTGGCCAAATTAATTCTTGCCTTTTGGCCACCGGATAAGGTAATACCACGCTCACCAACTTCAGTTTGGTCTCCAGCAGGTAAAATATCCAAATCACTTTCTAAGGAGCATGCATAAACAACTGCCCTGTATTTTTCCTCGTCCAATGGATTGCCAAAGAGAATGTTATTCTTGACAGTTCCATTTTGAACCCAAGGAGCACCACAAAGGAGTAGTGAACCAACAACATCAATTGTGCCTTTGGTACGTTGCATAAATCCTGACAAAGCATGTAAAAGAGAGGTTTTCCCTGAACCTATTAAACCAGTGATGACCACAAACTCTCCTTTCTTGATTTGCAAATTAATATCTGTTAATCCAGGGAAAGAAGCTTCAAGGCTTGAATCGGAAATAGACTTTTTCTCTTGTGTAGCTTCAACTTTGTTTGTTTTCGAATCTAAGTCAGACATATCGAACATTTCCCATTCAAAAGATGCATTATGAATTTCAATTGCGGTTCCCTTTTCACGCATGTGGTTCGCTTTGTGGGGAGAAGCCTGAATTTTCAACAGCTCCTCATCGATTTCAGGACATGCTAAAAAAGCACCAACTCTTCTCAAACCAAAAAACGCATCGGAACCAGTCGTCAAAGCTTTTGGCAACAAGATGAACAGCTGTGTCAAAACATTAAAAAGCGAAAGCGAAGAAAACAAGCTAGCAGGGCTTCTCTTGTTAGAACCAATCTTATACAAAACCAAGAATGAAACCATTGAGGAAATTAAAGTCAAGCTCATAGCCAAGGCAGTTAAGATATTTCTCAAAAGTTGCATTTTGTAGATCAATCTCATTTCCTTGTTTCTAACATCCGCTATATTTTCATGATATGGAGGCTCCCAAGCATAGAATTTGATTATCTTCAAATTAGTCAAGACTTCTTTCATGTAATTAACACGAGCATCAGTAAACTTGCTTGCCTTTCTTCTGAATGTGAATAATTTCTTTATGGATACAGCAATGGCAAGTATAAAAACTATCATTAAAGCCAAGCCAACCAACGCAGCGACACCAATATTAACTATCAATATGGAAATGGATATCGCAAAGGAAATTGGAAATACCCAAAGATATGGTTGAAACCCCAAGGCAAAGTCAATTCTTGACAAGTCAGTGCTCATTAACGAAGTAATATTACCAGTTGAGTACTTGTGCCTTGATTCAGCATTTAAACGGAACGACTTGCGCAAGATTGACTTTGTAAGTACCGCTTTAGCTTGAGCACCAGTCAAGGTGGATCTGTATAAAAAATGATTTGTGAGTATACCGATCAAAAGCACCAATGCTGATGCTCCAAACGTATAGCCCACGCCTTTGCCAACATGTGTCTCTATTCCCAATCCTCTATCCTCAACAAACTCAATCAACTTCTTGATGAGAAGAGGATTTGTGGTTGTTCCACACTGTGCCAAAATAAGGAAGATAAATGAACTTGAGTACTGCCATCTGAATGTGTCCCACAAAGCGAAGATAATTAAGGATTGAGGAAGCTCGAAGTCCTCAAGGTCAGTTTCATGGTCAACAGTCGATGTCTCTGGGGTTTCTCCTCTAGCTTTGCACTTTGCCAGAATATGTTTCGCAGTGGCTTTTGCACGTGCATTTGAGAAGTGGTCTTCAAATCGAGCAGCCATTTGCTCAACCTTGACATCTTCAGGTAATGTGAATAAATCTGGAGGTTGTAGAGTTCTTCTGTACCCAGTCTTCATGACTGGGCCAAGCCACCAGAAGAAAACCCGACTTACAAAGTTTGCAGTTTTTGCTGGGTAATTGCTTCTCTCTTCTTGACTTGGTACTGGAGGCACTTTTTTGCTTAGAAGAAACGTGAGCATACGCTTCTGTGCCTGCAATTCCTGGGATTCAGGCTCTAGTTCAGACATGCTTCTTTAGCGTATACCAGGAAAAGAATAGCCTGTTATAAATGCAAACCCTTCATAGATATTAATTTGAAACTATGCTAGCTGAGCCACCTCTTGGAGTTATGGGGAAGATTTGTGCTGTACTAATTCGGCTTAAAATGGAGATCGGAGGAGATAAGTGGGTTTATTGCGTTATGGGCCTTTTGTTGTAATTGATTTGCAACCATTTTCGATGTATGTGAGACAATAATTGAAGAAGTCCGAATTCCGACTGTTAAGTCAAATGGAATGGGTTTGTGGTATCACCATAACAATCACGGCTATACCAGTCTGAGTTGTTCCTATTCTAGTTGTCACAACTTATTAGAGTGGTAATAACACAGCATACAAGCTTTTCAAGAGTTTTCCCACATTTATCTCATCTACATAGAAAACAAATAGGAACCACTTTCAAACAAAGACTTAACCACGAACCAAATTTCAGGAAAATCAGTAGGAGGTTGCTGCAATTCTAAGACAATCCAGAAGTTATGATCTCCCATTATTGCGGTATAGGCATTTCGTTTCAGATTGTTAAAGGGTGAGTATTTGTATACTGAGTACAAGTATGCTTTCAAGTTCGTTCATACGTTTTGATATATATGCTTTCTAGCGATAGGTTATACAGATTTGGGAGGCTATTTGAATAGTTGAAGTATAGAGTTCCTGGAAAGTTCGGAAGTAGCTGTATTAAGAATTAAGAGTATGTTAAAATGATCATTTTTGTATGACTATCTGATAATTTATGTGTGATACCTTTTAATAAGATTCATTATAAACTAATATTCTAGACAAGCTCTGCCGAAGTAATCTAAAGAATACTTCCTATATTTATATTGTTCCAGGCACTCAACCTCCAAGCCTTAATCCTCCCTTTGTAACTCTCTTCACTCCATAATTGTTAGACGTCTACAAATATCCCAAATATTCAACCATTCTTCATATTCAACGTGTTACCTTGTATTGAATGTCTTGGTTGTCACCGTAGTGTAATTTCTCACAATAGTGTATTGACGTGGGTGGTTACTTCTGATTCAGTACCGCTTATCATTAGGTTAACTTACTCTACTATTTCTGTCAAAGAGATTCAAACTTTGAAAATATACACTGCTGAGGAGTTGACCACTTTCCTGTTTCTGATTGTTGGCCGCAGTACTTCACGCTCGCTGACTTATATTGATACGTCTCAGATTCAATAATATGAAAGAACTCTCCCAATGTTATAATTTCTGTAAGAATCGTTCAAAAAGTTGCAAAAACTGTTTCATGTGTTAGTGAAACAAGAGTTTCGGTCAGAAATTGAGCGCAACCAGGTTAAATATAAAGCGCGAATAGCTTAAGACATTACCTATGAGAGGCGCACAAGTTGACGACGTGAAAAAAACAAAAAAGATGAATGAATGGTAGAGAAAGTGCCTCAAAATGGAAGAAGTTGGGATGGAAAGTCAGCAGCTGGCGCAAAATAAATATCGGAGATTTCCCATCGGAAAAATTATTTTGATTTTTTCTTTAGAGTTTGTCAAGGTTAATAGTTTATATTGAACTCTTATATTCTATAGAAGTGACAACTGTTTACTATTTAGTAATCGTACCAAAAGTCGCCAAAAATCAAAGTTTAGAATTCAAAAAGCGTTATAACATGACGGATTGTTTACCATATTGGAAGTGGAGCGACCAGCCAAACTATGCGAAATTGCTGGGGCACAGACTTACAAAAGGTGATACGGAAAAATCTAATGCTATCTCGACCACGAAAGATCCAGACGAGCTTTATCTAATGATTAACGACTTAACAGTATCCGAACAACGTCTCAAGAATTTCACGGCAACCAAGATCAGTGCTTTTAAGTCGGTATTTGAAGAACTTCCAGTATTAGACGAAAGAAATAATGATGCAAGAACGCTTTACTTATGGTCACAAGCCTTATATACCGCATCCAAGAGAACTGGTTTAAGTTTGGAAATAATGAAATTGACACCGATCCTTTGGGAATACATACCATTTGAAGATAAATTGAAAATGGAGGCCAGCCAGATCAAAAAAGCCATGGCCACTATAAGCAAAGAAGTATGCAAATACGTATGCTCTAAGAAGATATACATAGGAAAACCAAATGGTTCAGGCTTTTTAAAATTCATCGTGGAATTAATTGAAGGAGGTGGTTATCTCGTTCTTATGTACCGATTTTTTATGTTGATCGAGTTAAACAGCTGCTGTTTAGCAGACCTTATTGATGACGAATGCGACATCTTACTAGAAAACATATCAAGAGATAAAGCAAGCATCGAGGTACTACACTTCATCTACAAATTGGGCTTCCCATTTTTTATGTTCAGGAAGTGGCCCAAATGCAAGATTGGAGAAAAATTGTCTTTGGTTAAGCACTTAATGAATGCGTATGTTGAAGCAAAAATCGACCCAGGGTATGATTATAGCTACAGCTGTCGCGGTCTAATAATGCACGCAATCCCATGCTACAAATCACATAGAAAATCAGAGCTTGATCTTGCTAGAAAATGTGTTGAAGAATTTAAAATGTTGAAACAACACAGACTGTGACCACTGTGTGGTTGCTAAGGTGAAGAGATGTATTATGGAGCGTGACACGTACCCAAGAAGATGGGGCCTTGGACCTGTTGCTCAAGCAATTGAAGGCTGACGGTAAGTTGGACAAGTACGGTGGACACAATGAGAACACTCTATAATCCTGAAGGACTACAAGGACTGCGATGATGCACCTGCACCTACTGTTCCTGAGTCCAACAATTTTGCAACCGTCGCGACATTTTATCTACGGGTTTGACTGGGAGTGGAAATGAAGGTAAGATACGGAGGCCTTTCTTGAAAGCACTGACCTCATTGAATGCACTGAAGTTATAAAATTCACAAAGCTAGAATGTTTCGAAGTTTACAAACTATGAAGTTTGGGATATTTACAGTTAGAGTGTGAAAAGAACTTTAGGAGTGAAATGATCAGTTGGAACAGCTCGTTGGATTAACTAAGATTCTAACTGGTGACAGAAAAATGTCAAATAATAATTGAATTGTCTGACTTGATAAGTTGGTTGCTCCTGAAGTTCAGCTCCCAAAGAAGACTTTGATTGAGGGGGTTGAAGAGCCGAAGAAGGAAAAGAAGGAAAAGGAGTAAGTCTAAGAATGCATCCTCATACAATAACAGAAGATGTTGTTTTTATACTGTATATTTAATTAAAATTCTTGATTTGATGTAACCATTATCACTCTAACTATTGCGGTATGGGCCTTTCATTGTCTCTAACTATTGCGGTATGGGCCTTTCATTGTGTCTCTAACTATTGCGGTATGGGCCTTTCATTGTCTCTAACTATTGCGGTATGGGCCTTTCATTGTCTCTAACTATTGCGGTATGGGCCTTTCATTGTCTCTAACTATTGCGGTATGGGCCTTTCATTGTCTCTAACTATTGCGGTATGGGCC